>JBAMCJ010002873.1:1200000-1800000 GCA_037075205.1 Drosophila prostipennis | reverse complement strand
GTGTGAAATCTGCGTGAAACATTGCCAAATCCTTCGACAGATTTCTATTTGCACCTATTTTGCATTCGGCAATCGGCATTTGGCATTTGCCATCGACGCGAGTGTCAATCGAGTGAAAGTAAACAATGGTCGGCACCCAAATGGATAGGCGATCGCGGATCACTAGACTAATAACGGTAAGTGGGGTTGGCCCATGGCGATTGGCTTGCATAATAAAGTGTCAAAAAGTTAACAATTGCAACAGCAAAGCAAATGTAACGGCGGTCGGTGTGAATAACATAAAGCAAATACAAACTGATACTAAATAAAAAACGAAATATATTGATGACAGCTAATAAGTATTTCAACATCTAAAATAGTTTGTATCCGAGAAGCAACTTTCTTTCGTTTGCCCAAAATTAGTTTGTAAAATACACAAAATGTTCCTTTAAATTACATTTCTTAATCAAATATGTATTTTGTAATAATTGAAAAGTATATCTGGTTTAAATCATTTTTAAACACTTTATTGTTTGTTTTCATTAGTTTCTAAATAAATAAAATAACGAATTTTCATAAAAATGATCCACATAATTGTTATAATTATCACAGTATCAAATTATTTTAAATACTGGGATTAAAATTCCATTGGAGTAATATTTTGCTTTGATAACACTATTTTAAGTTATTAAAATAAATAAAGCTTCCATTATATATTGGTATTTCACTTTAAACCCCCTTTAAATCGAACAAAAATCAATCAATCAACAGAAATGTGTCCCCTTTGGCCGCCAGCCATTGATGAAAACGAAATCGCAATTAAGAGATGGTCACACGTTCCCGTCAGTTTTTCAAAATGTGTTGAAATCGATAAACGATAGGGCTAAGCGTTTTATGCATATTAACAACTTCTGTCCCTCTGCGTGAGCGAGTGGGCTTTGTTTTCTTTTAACGCATGACTACGCAATCATAAAAGCATAACCAACAACGAAAATGCTCAAAGTTTCCGCTGTGTTTGCTGTTGTGGTTGGCATTGCCGGTCCCAAACAGAGGGGAAAAAAAGCGAGAGAGAGAAACGGAATAAAATAAAAAGTTTCACTTTCTTCGAGAGCATTGCGGCTGTCTTGGGATCGACTCGTTGGATTTGGTCCCAGCCCAAAAGCCAAAACTAAAATTAAAACCAAACCAAACTGAAAGCGAATCGGTTGCCAAAAATATCGACTTGCCAAATTTGGGAAGCGAAGTTCGCGGCCTTTTCCGGCGTTGTCCAATCAGAGAAATTTCTTTCGGTTAATTAAACATTTCGCCATGAATATGCATTGCTTGAGTCTGGGAAGGGAAATGAAGAGCTTGCACCGAGCGAGTCGGGCCAAGTTTGTTGCCTGAGTCTTTTGTTTTGGGCGGCAGCCTCGGCAAGTTTGTCGCCTGAGTCTTTTGTTTTGGTGGGGAAATTTTCACCACTCGCCAGCTGCTCGCTGCTGGCAATTAGCAGAAACAGCAGCGGCAAAGCCAAATTTGGTTAAGTGTAACATCAACTTCATTTCCAGAGCCAATTGAATTTATAAATAATTCATTCTAGCCACTCGCCAAGAGAGTTGCAGATGGACGGGCGGACGGAAGACGGGCGGACGGGCGGGCAACATTGTATTTGTATTTGGGAAATGAAGACATAGACTGGAACGTCTCCTCCTCGGGCCACCACCTCACCACCCCCTCACCCCCTCCCGTCGCCCGGGCAGACTGGGTTTTCGTAGAAAGTCGCTGACACATTAAAGTGTTGCAATACGTTTCTCTGACGACAGCTCGGCATCGTCTGCGATTGACAAATGTCTTCCTCGATGCGAGTTGACTTAATGCCCATTTGCACTGCACCGCAGCATCGGCACTGCACCGCCGCATCCAGTGATGTCCAAGTATGAGGCACTAGAAAACACAAGAAGCAGCCAAAAGTAGCCAACACAAAAATAGCCATCACCCTGTAGTATTTATTCAAACAATCACATGGTTTAAATAACATTGTGGCATACCAAAATAAAATAACGTTAAATTTATTTTTACCTTTAAAACTTTTTTGATATATTATATTATATTCCGAAGTTCATCTATCCATTAGCAGTAGTTTTCAATTAACAAAACCAAATAATAAATTACCATGCTAAATCTGGATTATAAACAAGAGAGTATTGAGTATTTCGACTATCAGATACCCGTTACTCAGCTAAAGGTAGTGTGAGGGCTGTTCATTTTTTGGTCATAACTTGTTAATGGACTATCCGATTTAAAAAGGTTCTTCTACATTTCGATAGGTATTAATAAACACAACAAAATGGCATTTATACCTTTACAAAATTTGCAAAGATGTGGGTGACAGGATTTTTGGCTATAACTTCACATATAGAGAGCTTTAGGGAACTATGATTTATTGTGAATATTTTCATAATTTTTTTGAAATTCCAAAAAGTAGACTAGCTAAAAATAAGCCATTTTGCCACCACTGATTGCAGCAATTGCAAGCTCTCACGGCTGATTGGACATATTGATTTGTTTCGCCGACTTGGGACCGCTGACAGCAGCATTTGCTCCAATTTCCCCGTGGCTCCTTCGCTTCCAAGAAATATGACAATGTTAATGAATGAGATTCGGCTTAATTGTCTCGATGCACATGACAATCGACACTAATGCCAGCTGCCTTATTTATGTTTTTGCCGAACAAAGCGAAAGTAATTCTGCTTTCCATTTCAGGCGACTTCTCTTGCGGTCTGACCTGATTTGATTTTCAACACAAATTAGTTCGCAGAGAGCCATTTGTTTCGCACCCAAGCTGCGGTCTCATCCTCGGGTCCCAGAGACCTCGGATCACTTTCTTCTCGTAATTGCCGCGGTCTTGGTGCCGTGGAGCTCTTCATTGAAGTACTTTTCCAAATCGGAGAAAAGGGCATTAATGCTAGAAGGAATTTCACCTTGTCATTGATATTTAAATTTGCTTCAGGTACATGATGAATTTGCCTAAAACTCTCTGAACAGAAACTGAGAAAACTTTCAACTTTGTTTGTGGATACATTGGATTCTAATATCATACTGTGACTTCACCTAATAAATATTTTGACCTCAAAAAGTACATAAACACTATACATTTATGGTACAGGTTTATTTTTAATTTTAGTTGTTAAAAGAAGTTTGGAATTAAATTTCTTCGTGATTAAAATTATATATATTGACCGACATGTGAAACTATCAATTTTTTTATTAGGAAATTTTTAACATGATACTTAAGCAACCTGAAAAATTCCAGGAAATATTACAAAACATCTCAAACATTGACCTTGCTTACTTATGCAAATGAAATTTTCCCGAAAAACAGAGTCGCAAGATGGCCATAGATCAATGATGGATATTACCTAACCGCATGGCCAATCGTGTTGTGCTCACATTTTGGACACACATCCGCCAGCGGACGGCCCACAAGGGAGCCGATCACTTTCTTTTCTCTTCGTGAATCACCCGCGATCGATAGGTGTGCGCCATATGTGATTGTGGCTGCGAGCGTGGCCAGATAACCGAATACCCAATACCAAGCACCGAGTGCATATCAGTTTTTGGCCAACCGGTTCGGTTACCAGGGCCCCTATTAGGACCGACCTGAAGTACCTGAAGTCCCGGCTTTCTGGCCGCAATTGTGCAACAGAAAAGGAAAGTTGAAAGGGCCCCCGGGGCGAGGGAAGTGGGGCGGGAAATGCCATCGCTTTTCCAGCGCGCCGCAATTTACTTTTACTTGGGTAACCCATTTCGCTTTTGATTGCTCTTTGCATTTCACTTTGCCGGCTGTGAGTGGCCGGTGGCCGGTGGCCAGTTGCAAGTTGTCCGCCGCCAGCTGCCGGTTGTCGTTGTCGTTGTCGGTGGTGCAGGGTGCTGTGGCTCGGTCGGCGGCCAGTCTGGCGCGATGCTATCCATGCAGAGAGAGAAAAACAAGAGATATTCGCCATCCAAATATTAATCAGACAACAATATAAAAAAATTTGACAAACGATTGGACCGATATGTGCAGGTGAATTTAATATTCTTTAGAGATCACGTTATTCTCATTTCAAAATAATGAATAAAGATTTTATTTATCTTATTTAACGATACTTGTTCAAAAAAATCTCATATCAATTTTTTTTTTTGCAAACTACAATATTTTTAACATTTTCTGAAATACTTGGCAAGATTATTTCATAAATTTTGAATCGCGGTTGTGTAAATTTTTTACATCCCATAAAAAAAAGTCTTCTGAATATCTCAACTGAAGCGAAGAAACATTTTTTAATGGAATTTAAAATTCAGAACTTCTGTTTACCTAGAACCACAATACCATTTGCACTAGATTTTCTGTTTAATAATGGATTTTTTATAAAAATATCCAATATGACCGATCATTTGTTTTAAAGATATTTAAGCAAGCGGTTTTTTTAAACCAATATTCCTTTTTACAACATGCAATTTTTAAAAAGCCAAAAAACACTCCCAGTGTAATGGTGGCTGCAATTGCGGCCATTCTCTCTCTTAAGTTGTTGCAGTCTGGAGTTGGCATGCAAATGCACATCGATCATCTTTATGACTTGTGATTGTCCAGTTGGCTTTGTGTGAAAGTAAAATTTGATTTTCTACCGGCTGCAGTCGAGTATATGGCTCTGGCAATTCGTTTTGGCCGAGTGAGAGCCGCCCGGCCTTTTCACTCCTCCCATCCCACCCCACCCCATCCCACTCCATCCCATCCCAGGTGCAATGAGCCCACTTGACTCCACTTCGCTGCCACAAAAAATGAAGCTTTAGCGTCACGCCATTTGGTTATCAGCGAGCGACTGTCGTTTCAATTAAGATTTCCTCTGCTCAGCTGGAGACGCTGAGTTTTCCATTAGCCCAATCAATCCAGCTGGCAAGAAAAACCTTTCCGAAAGCAGGAAATGTCGGAAAATAAAATTCACATACAAATATTGAGTAATGCATCCACCGACCATTAAAATATGAAAGATGTGAAATCTAAATTCATTATGAGTTGAAGATAAATTTTCTTACAATTTTGTATATTATTTTGTATTTCATTCAATTCAGCACTTTTTACAAAGTTATTTCATAATCACAAACCCCATTTGTGGTTTTTCTAGCTTAGTTCGCAGTATTCCAAATTTTCAAGTAAGAATTGGTGATGAATAACTTAGTGTTATGTGTTCAGGATAAGAAAAGTATGAGAAGCGTTTTTGGGAAAAGTGCAACTATTGTGTGAAAGAAAAAGTACTATATTGTTCTTATTATGTTTTATTACTACATTTTTATATTCCCTGATTTAATCGCATTTTACAACGTGTAGTTCGTTATAATGTCTGTAAAAAATTTAATACCAAATCTTTAATTCGTTATAATAAGCCAGAGGAATGCCATATATGGTTTCAATGGTTATGATGAGTACTTTCCGATTTGAATACAGCGTTAAATTTTCCGAATTTCTCTGTGTTATCTTACTTTAGAATCTACAGCACAATTTTGGTCAAGTATTTTCGTAATATTTTCAAAAATATTCTAAATACTAAATCTAAAATTAGTATTTATTGATGTCATAATTAAACCTACTTCTAATAATATTCTTTAGTGAATTAGTAAATCCTATGAAATTTATATTGTTAACCTCCTTTAACATGATTCCAATTTCTTCTTACAGACTGATGTGTTGTGGTGTCTGCTGGTGACCATGGCGGTGGCTCTGCCTCTGGCCTCCGCCGGATTCGGGTTCGACTCGGCCAACTCGTGCAGTCCCAATGGGAAGATGTCGCGACGTGGTCGTGCCCAGATGCTGGCGGCCATTCCCTGCGACCTGGGCCAGCAGGCCTTTTGCCACTTGCCCGGTTCCGCTTATCCGTGGCACGCGGTCCGGCGGTTCGTGCACGAGAACCAGGGCCTGATGAAGCGCATGTACGGCGACGTGAGGCACATTTCCATTCTGCGCGACGAGATCCAGAACAACGAGGTGGATGCGGACGACATCGAGGAGGCGGCGGAGCGGTACAGCAAGGATGGTGGCCGGCGGAGTGCCAAGTACCTGATGAACGGCAGGGACCGCGATCGCGACGATTTCGGGAGCTTCAAGGGCAACGATGTTCTGATGGAACCGCATTTCCGTCCGGTTTCCACGAGCACCACAAGTACAACTACCAAGGCGACGACAACCACAGCTGCTCCCGAAGTAGTTAGTAGCACTACAGATGGGATTCCCAGTGGGGCAAACAGCACCACTCCTGGAAACTCAACGAGTACGATGAGTACCACAACTTCGGCTGCAATCTCTGCCGAACCAACTGAAATACAAGCGGACATTGTGGAAATCCAACCCAGTCCAGAGTCGAACAGCGTCTACGAAGTGGTGGCTCCTTCACCCGATACCTCCACTGAAAAACAGGCAGCTGGCGAAAATATACAGATCATCGACTCACCGCAGCTGGGATTGCGTAATCTGAGCGCAGAGGCGACTAAACCATCCCAGCAACCACCCACAGCCACCCAAACAACTGCGAAGCCCACAACTCTGCTTAAAAGCTCGACTGCTTCGCCCAGCAGGAGAAGGAAGCCGGCGGAGACCACTATCAGCACCACCACCACAGCAGCCACTCCAAAGACCTCGAGCACCATGTCGCCTCCAAGCACAACAACAACAACAACCACAGCCACCCTGCTGACCCGTCGCAATGCAACCAAGTACTCACCCGCATCCGTGACCACGCCCGTCAGCTTCGCCTCGCTCTTCTCCGGCACCTCCAGCGGGCTCTTCAGTCCGGAGAAGCTGCGCAGGCCCCTGACCACCAGCAGCACAAGTGCTCCACCAGCCACAGGGAGCGCCACCAAGTCGGGACTGCTGAGGGAGGGTCAACTCTTCCAGGATGCCATGAAGCAGGAGCCAGTGGCAGTGGCCAGCAACTTGCGCGGAGTGTAAGTTACTTCCTGCTAGACTTTTAAAAATATTTAATAACTTGCTTCGTCCCTTAGAAATGCCTGTCCCGTCAAGGATGAAGTGGTGGCTCCCTTCTGGGCGAACAACACCCGTGGCGAAGTGTTAGCCCTGCTCAATCTGTATCCCTTCGAGCAGTACGTCCACTGGGAGAAGTGCACCCACGAGTTCAAGCAGATGTTCTGCCGCGACGGCTGCCGCTGCGAGCAGCAGTACCGGCTGCACCGACTGCTGGCCTACGATCCGCACAACGAGTGCCGCGGCATCTTCTCCGACTGGTTCCGCTTCCCGTCCAGCTGCATCTGCAAGTGCTACAACATCCCGATGGAGTTCCGGGCCACCTCGCGCAGTCCGAGGTCCGACAGCCGCTTCGACGCCCCGAAGACCGATCCCATCGAGGCAGCCGAGGCGGAGGTCCAGCGGGCCATCTACGAACATGCCACGGACGAGTGGTACCGCCCACGCGACGAGTTCGACTTCTTGGAGGGGTAATCCATTCGCATGCCCCTCCTGCGATCCATTGTACAGTAGTCATAGGTTTTATAGAAATAAGTCTATAACTAAATATTACATCCGTTTCCGATCATTTCGGGAGGATTCGGAACTAATATCCCAAAAATGTATCTACATTTACCTCGAATCTTCTCGTTTCCATCTCTATATACCTCTAATCCATAACCTTAAGTTTACTTTTAAAGGCGGCATTGTGTTAATGTAAATATAGACCAACATAGTGCCCGATTTAGGAAAAACTTGCAGAGCGAATGTACCTTGAAATACTTGCGAACACATCGCAGCCATTATGCTGCGTCCGATGGTATTTACTAGAGTTATTTATTTATTTATTCAGATCTTAGCTTTAAGCATTACCATAAAAGTGGCCATAATACGAACCCCAAATTAAAGTGCGGGCGTTTTTGGAAAAATATTTATTGCAAAATTGTATGCGATCATATATTATGTATGTAGTCTGTATATTTAGAATGCTTACGTATGTATAAAATAGATTTTATTGTATTTAATACGTTGATATATTACTGTTTACTCTTTAATGCATACAAGGGTACGTTGATAAATTAGATTTATAAATTGTATTTATGTGTAGAAAAGGGGTTCCTTTCTCAGCATTTTGAAGGCTTCTAAGGCACTTCATTTCAGTTTAACCGTTTACCACTTAAGGCTAGTGATAGCATTTTTTTGTCAATCACTCAATTAAATAAAACTTCTAGTGTTTCTTAACTAGCCGAGTGTTTTTATTTTCAGGGTCGGCCAAAGGCACTTGCCAGAATAAGTAAAGTTGTAAGTAAAGCTCGATTTAGAAGCGGTTCTCAAAGAAAATTGGATTAGTTGAAACTATTTAATATACACAGTTGAACAGTTGAAGGGTTTAAACTTAAAAGCCAAACTCTATTGCCACCGAGTCTATCGAATCTGTTGGGTGAATAAAATACAGATCTATAATGCTCTTACTTACAAATACATAATAATAAATTGCATACAAGCAGACTTTCGGCTTAGAATGTCGCCCTAGAAGGAAGTCTAGTTCCAGACGGTATATATAAATAAGATATATAAATTGTGGAAGCATTCCTTGTTTGTGATCAAATTTGATGCAGATTCTCTGCATCTGCCGGACCGGACAGACGTGCCGCGAACAAAGACTACAACTACAGACATAAATTAGCTGAACAGAGACAAGAAACAGGTAGAAATACCGCGCCCTATATGCAAACTTCTTGGCTGCAAGTCGACGACAATTGAATACTCTGCGTTAAACGAAACGAATACGAACTCGATACTATTGATGCGCGTTGAAAAAATACTAGGCGTGAGTGTCGCGTTGTGTGCTAATAACTAAAACTAGGAAGATCCGAAGGCCAGGCCGATCAGGCACTCGACACGGGCACCCAAAGCAGCTTGTCCTGCTCCTTGTCGACGGCGTCCTTGATTTGGGTGCACATGTGCTTGATGCTGACGCCGGGGATGACGGCTGCAAGAAATGGAAAGGTAAATTAATAAATAATCATGCTAAAAACCAAAGGATTTATGAACTGTGAGAAAAGCTAGTTATATAACTCACCTGATATGTACTGCTTGTAGTCTGTCTCCAGTTTCATGGCCCGTTCGTACATCTCCTTGGCCGCCTTGGCCGAGATTTTGTCGGTGCCAAAGTCGCGAATGTCGCGGATTTGCTTAGCGGACTTAAAGCGTAGCAGTAGGACAATAGGGTAGATCTGTAGGCGCTGCAGTCGCTCCACGGCCGATATCGAAACGTCCAGGATGCAGTGACGTCGATCCTGCAGGAAGAACTCACTGTTTACCAAATATCTTTGACATGGCACGGAGTATTACTCACATTCTTGCAGGCATTGCTGATGGCCTCCACTGTGGTGCTCTCGAACTTGTTGCCCCTCCGCCGATAGTCAACAAAGATGTTCTCCTTCAGACCCTCCTCCATGGCCTCCTGCGAGCAGTCCATGGCCGTCACCTCGCACAGCTTGAAGAGGTTGGAAAAGTCGATGGTCAGTCGGTCCATGAGGCACTCGGACAGCGGTCCAATAATCAGCACGGGCCGGCGAATGGGCGCTAAATAATGATAATAGTATTTAGTTATCTATCTATATTTCAACAATCGGTTAACTTACAGTCCAGCAGCTCCACACGCTGGTAGCTGAGGGCTCCGCCATCATCGTTGAGCAAGCCTAAGTCTGGAAAGAAGCTAAGCTGCGTATTGCTGAAGCTGGCAATCTCCGTGGAGTCGCGGGACGAGCTGCGCTGGTTCTTCTTGCGACGAAAAAACGATCTCCTGGCCGAAGTGCTGCCGCGTCTGGCGGTTCCCGTATCACAGTCCACCACCTCCCCCGAACGTAGCTCCTCTTCCACCCTGGGAAATGAAACAAAAGGTTATCAGTCAAGAACTTCATATAATCCAATCATACATCTATGAAAGGAAACTAAGCAGAATTGTCTACTTACTTCATTTGACTGGGTATTATGCCGCACTCCTTCCGATGGCCCATGCCATCCAGCTTCCAGGCCCGCCACAAGCCAAAGGTGCCGTTGAAGACCGTGTTGTCCACGTAGAGCACCTCGTCCTTTACAAACCGCAAGTCATCCTCGTTCAACTCACCAGTCCGGTCAAACCCCACGCGAATGTAGAAGGAGTCGCCAGGCTCATCTTTAATTTGCTTTAGAGCTGCACGGAATAGAAGTAGATAAATTAATCACGAAGCTAAAGTAAATCATTCGCTACTCACTGTGCAGTTTATTCTGCACCAACATGGTGACCGTATCCGTGAGCTTTGAAATCTCGTTGGCCGCCTGTTCGGCGGTAACTCCGCTCAGGTCCACCCCATTGTACTCCAGAATCTGGTCACCCTTGCGTATTCCTGCATGATCCGAGGGCGATCCGGTCGCCACGTCGTGCACATAGATGCCCACTTTGTTGCCGCCAAACAGCTTAATGCCCAGGTTCTTCGACTTGTCCATGTGCAGCGTCACGTACCTCAGAGCTGTGATAAAAGATTTATGTCATGTTATATGCAAGAATCAAACCAGGAAGGACTTTTTGTTAGTAGGGATAAAGCTTAGGAGTATTCTTTTCGGGCAGACATAAATCACTAAAGCTGAAACTATACACATTTAAAGTACATCTACAGGAATATAATGGAATTTATCTGAGACAAAGTATATTTTACGAATCTACCAAATATAAATCCTCTTTAGCTCAGTCTTTTTCGATTACGATCCCGAGAATATGTACCTTATACAGCCGGAAACGCTTCCTGCTGCACGGTTACCTTCTCCGTCGAAGGAGAGAACTATGGGAGCATGCTACTGCCCAGGGAGTGTGGTTAGTAGTGGGTGGAGTGTGGTGGCTACGTACTCTCTGCCGGAACGGAAGCGGGTGGCGGCGGCAAGGCGGGCTTGGGCTCCTCATCGTAGACCGTCGACGTGGCCGAGGCAGTCGTTGTGGTCGTGGTGGCCGCCGACGAGGGCATGTCCTGGCTGCTGCTGATATCCGACTGGTTCTCCAGGCTGTCGGTGAAGCTCTGGTCCTTGATGGACTGATGCGAGAGCGGTGCCCTCGAGACGGACCTCGTAGATGGAGCCTGTGGTTGCAGGGGCAACGGAAAGAGCGAGTTGCGGGCAGGAGGACGCGGAGAGTTGCGCGGCGTTGGGGAGCCCGAGTGGTTGACGGGAGATTCTGGTTCCAGATTGTGCGCTCCCTCGTACTCCATCGAAGGAAACTCTGCAAGGAGGAAGGGGGATTAGGTGGGCGTTGTTAGGCGTTTCAAGGAAGATACACTTACTCTCCGGATTGTACTGCACGAGCATTGTGAAGGAGTCGCCGCACTGCCGCAGCACGTTGGCCGCAATCTCCTGCGTGGCGGCCCGCATGTTGATGCCACATACTTCCAAGAGTTGATCGCCCACCTGGAGACCGGCACGCATCGCTGTGCTCTTATCGGCGACGGTGGACACGAAGATCCCGCCGCCGTTGTTATTGCACTGAATGGTGATACCGAGCGACTTGTCGCGCTTGTCGATGGTGACTCTTCTAAGGTCTCCGGGGCAGAGAAAATCCGCGGGCACATTGGAGTTGCGCTTGCCACTTCCGCCGCCTCCGTGGCTGAGGATCTCCACATGAACTTGCGGCATGGGCGAACCGCGCCCACTGCCGCCGCCTCCTCCAACTCCCACTCCCATTCCCGATCCAGTTCCAGTGCCATTTCCATTTCCCCCAGCCATATTTGCACCATAGCTGTTGTGTATGCTGGAGCTCATCAGCGAGATTGGTGCGCGATCCGAGGACGAGGCCGACATCGATCCTCCGGAGGCTGGCGCCGTGTTCGTCACATAGTGATGGTCAATGCTGCCGGAGCTGTTCTTGACCATGCTGCTGCTCTTGCTGGCCACACTGGGATTGGATGGAATTCTGAGCCGCTGGTTGTCCTTCTTGCGCGGAAAGGTGCCGCCCTCGTAGATCGCACCGCCCACGCCCGAGACCACCCCGCCACCCACTCCCATGTAGGGATAGGGCCCGTGCCCGTAGTCCAGGTACGGGGCGTGCGGAAGCGGATGGGGATGCGGCTGCAGCGGGTTGGTCTGGGCATGATGGTGCGGATGATAGTCCAGGTCCGTGGGTATGCCAACGCTGTCGTGCGCTGCCACCGCCGCCGGCAGTTGTTGCAACTGCTGCTGTGGCGGCGGAGAGGGCAGAGTCAGTGGACTGGATCTGCGGTTGCTCCGCCCAAAAGTGGGAAAGAGCTGCGTGTGCCTGTTGCCCGGGATGTGGGTGGACTGGAGAAAGCCGCCGTATCCGCCGTGAATTCCAGAGCCAATGCTCTCACTGTCGCTCGGATACTTCGGCACATGCCTCACCGGCATGGGCACATGGCGCTTGGCATACACGCCGTACTCGCTAACGGCCGGGCTCTTGGCGGACAGTATGGACTCTATGGAGTTCTGCGACTTCAGGGACACCACATCCAGCGGCTGACCGACGGGCAGCGGGTGACTGCCTCTCGGCGGATTTAGCGGCATGAACACGGCATTGGGATTGGATCCAGAGCTGTTCTTGGGCAGTGGCAGCGGCGGGTGGAAGACGTCGTAGACCTGCTGCTTGCGCACTGGAAACTCGCCGGCCGCCGGGCCCGTGACTCCTCCCATTGATCCCGAACCCATTGCAAAGCCCGCTGAGTTCGTCGAGGCATTCATCACCTGCTGCTGGGCCTGCTGACCGCTGGTCTTGGGCTGGTAAAAGTCCCCGCTGGGCGTGATGTTCAGCGACAGGCGATGGTTACTGTGCGGCCTCGATCCGTAGCGCTCCTGTGAGGGCATTTTCACCCTGGCATTGGCCCCCATCAGCGGTGCCCGCTGCATCGGCTTCTGGTTGATCTCCTCGGGCGCGTAGAGCGAGTGCCTCGGATGAATGGGGTAGCCGGCCATGGGCATGCCGCCAGAGGAGCCGGGCGGAAACAGGGCGGAGACGCCCGAGGTCACCGGATTGGAGTTGCGGTTGGGATGCGCCTTGATGGCGCTCCCATTGGCTCCCCGGATGTGGGCCAGGGGCTTGGACATCTGTGGGGGCAACGGTGGCGGCAGCTGCTCCTGCATCAACTCGGCCGGCTGCTTCTCCGGCACACCCACCTCGCCCACCAAATCATCATCCTTGTCCACATTGATGGGACCGGCTGTGAAGAGCGACATTAGGGCTTGTTTCTTCTGATTTCCCCGCATGGTGCCTGTGGGGTTGTCGTGCGAGATGTTGGTGCGCGGCCAGGTGCCCATGCTCTTGGAGGCCTCCTTCTCCTTCTTGGTGCGCTTTTTGCGGTTGAACAGGTTCTCCTTGCTCTTCTCCGAGCTGTTTTCACTGAGCACCGAGTCCAGAGCGGCGATGGCGTCGTCGTGCTCCTGCTCGAAGTTATCCTCCGGTGTTCCCGGCTTGCTGAACTTGAGCTTTCGGAAGAAGAACTCGGCGAATTTGGACGGAGGTTTGGTGGCGCTGCTGGGTCCACTTCCCCCACCTCCACCGCCGGCACCCGACACATGCTGCATGGAGTCAATGGAGTCCGTCTGCGCCGACGAGGTGGTCATGCCCGGCGGCAGCTGATCCTGCACGTACTTCAGCGCGAAAAGGTTAAGACCGTCGCTGCGAGGATCGTTGAGCACCTGCATCACCTCCTCGATGGACTGCACCGAGTCCATCGACTTGTTGTTGATGCTCAGCACTCGGTCGCCAACGTCCAGCTCCGGTTCGTAGAAGGCCAGCGAGTTCTGCTCGATCTTGGCAATGAACACGCCCATGTCCAGCTGCAGGCCATGCGGGCAATCCCGATCTCGGGTCTTCAGCTGAACGGAGTACGCGTGCCGCTTGCTGTGGCGAGTGCGGGAGACCAGCAGGAGGGAACGGGGTGCACAGGCGCGGATCTCGTCGAGAACCATGCGCTTGGACAGGGACTGGCAGTCCAGGTTGTTAACCTTACAGATCACATCGTTGATCTTGAGCTTCCCGCAGGCGGGTGAGCTGCTAGTCACACCGCAGACCAGCTTCCGCTTGTTGCTGTCGTCCAGGATGATGCCCAGATCGGAGGTGTGCTCGTAGCCGGACAGCTCGACCTCCAGGAGGTCCTCGCCCTCGTAACTGCTCAAGCGGAAGCTGCGGCGGGATCCGGACGCATTGCTGTCCAGATTGTGACGCTCCTGCTGCTCCATTTGCTCCTTCAGCAAGTCAATCTTCTTCTGGGCCTCGTCCTTCTGCTTCTTAATCTTCTCGCTATCCCGAATGGCCATCAGCGAGTCGGATATGGCCTTGTCCCTCTCGTGGCGCATCTTGTCGCACAGTGTCTTCACCGAATCGCGCTCCTGCACAATCTTTTCGCGCTGCGATATGGCCCAGTCCCGCACGCGTTTCGCCTCCTCCGCATCCTGACTGGAGCGCTCCACCTCGGACAGAGCCTTCTCGAGACTCTTGCGCAGCTTCTCCAGCTCCTTGCTGTTCTCCAGCTCCTTTCCGCTGGGGAACTCCTTCGACCAGGAGCTCTCGCGCGACTTGAGAAGATCGCGCTTCTTGAGCTCCGCGTTGGCCAGCTGCAGAGCCTTGATCTCTCCCCTCGCCAGCTGTTCGTCCTTCTTGAGCCGTTCGATCTCCTTGTTGGCCAAAACCAGATCGTCGGACATCTTCTGGTGCTCCTGCAGCACGTTGTCTTTCTCGGAGAGAAGTTGATTGAGCTCCTCGGTGAGCGAGACCACGTTCTTGGTCTCCTTGGAGAGCAGGACCTTCAGCGTCTGGTTCTCATCGCCCCGCTCGCGGTAGTAGTTGCGATCCTTCTCCAGCTCGATGTAGGACTTCTTGTACTTCTCCCGCTCCACTGCGGCCATGTTGCGCTCCTTCTTCAGCTCGGCCAGCTTCTCGCTGCAGCTGCCATCGCATCCCTGAGACTTGCCGAAGTAATAGGGATTCCCACTGCTCCCCGGCGGCACTTGGCTGTTGCCATTCTGGGCCTGCTGGCTCTGCTGGTTCTGGGTCTCGAGCAGCAGGCGCTTCAGCCGGGCGCTCTCCTCCACTATATCGGTGAACTTGTTGCGATCGGCCACGTAGTGCTCCTGGTAGAGACTCAGTTCGGTGGCTAACTCATCGCAGCGGCGCTTGGTGCTCGCGTGCTGGTGGCGCAGGGTGTTCAGTTCCAGGAGCGCGGACTTGTACTGCCCTTGCAGTAGGTCGTACTTTGTGACGTTTCCGCCGGGGACGCCCGACACGCCCACTCCGCTGTTGACGCCCTTCGAGGGCCCGTTGTTGTTGGCCATATTGGCTGCTGTGGTGCTGCCACTGGAATTGGACGGCGGACGGAGGGTGTTATCATAGCCCGCATACTCCGAGCTCTCTTCTGGAATTATAGGAGGTAATTGGAGTTATGCGAGGATATTCTTTGGTTAAAGATCTACCGACTTACCCTCCTGACTGCTAGTGCTGGTCAGCGAAAGATCTCCCGATGCCATCTTCGCCATCACAGCATCTTTAGGTTAAACTCAACATGAAGGTAAAGCTGGAAAGTATTAATAAATACGAAAACAATTAGTATTTTGTTTGTTTATTTTTAAATTAGGTGGAAAAATTCATCATCGTCATAAGCAATGATTAAATATTGGATGGTATTACATTTCATATTGCGTCTAAGTTCTTAAATTTAAATGTAAGATTTTATTTTAAAACAAGAGAGAACGCTATAGTCGGGTTACTCAGCTAAAGGGAGTGCGAGGGAGATGGAGATATAAAACTTTGATCGGGCATAACTTTTTAACGAATGGCTCGATTTAAAAAATTTCTTTTACATTTCGATAGGTATTGATAAACACAATAAAACTGCATTTTTACTTTTCCGAAATATGTAAAATGTCCATCTTCTAGCTTTTCTAGTTTCCGAAATCTCAGCGTTAATACAGACAGACAGACAGACGGGGAGACAGACATGGCTAGATCGACCCGGCTATTGACCGTGATCAAGAATATATATACTTTATAGGGTCGGAAACGCTTCCTTCCTTTTGCACGAATACAATATACCCTTTTACTCTACGAGTAACGGGTACAAAATAATATATTTTGCTATTTTATAATTATAGTCAGATACTCTACGCTCTGGCCTATTTTGCCAATCTATTATATGTATTCCCGTCTATCTAACTACTTAAAATCCTGGCCAGATAAGAGCTTAGATTTATAGGGTAGCAATTGGAGTTTAATCGATAAGTAAAGATTAAATATTTGAATGATACCAATTTGATATGGTCCAATTGTAAATTTAGTATTTAATCGTAACTGTTGATCACGGTGATAGTGCAACTGTAAGCGTAACAAAGACTCTAATCCCACTATGCTTATTGTTTAAGGCAAACCAACAGCAATGACTGCATTAATTATCTTCATTTGAACACTACAGCTCTAATCAAAATAATAGAAGTATAAGGAAAAATATATTATACATTTTTTTTTTGTACAATTTCAATGAAAAATATTTTGAATATACTATTTATTGTTTTTATGGTTATAAAACTAAGTATTTATTTCAAAGACATATAAATTAATATATCGCCCCTCGAAAAAAATTTTTTTTTTAATATGGGGTAACCGAAAACTTGTTACAGGATTTAACAATAATATAATAACCATCTTAATAAGTTTTTCTCTATTTTATTTTCTTACTCTGAATGGAGTATAAACAAAACAGGTTTAATCCGTTAACTGGGAAATATTATTAGTTTGCGCTTTGCTAAGCTTACTATTATTTTGACGGCTGCTGTATACATATACATATCTTAGGTATGAGAGTAAGTAGAAAAACTGAAGCATTGGAAAAACGAAACTTTCACAATTTTTGTGAAACCGCGATTTTCACAATTGAACGATTGAAATTTAAATACAACCGCAGAGGGGGATGGAAAATGGGCGGGAGCAGGAGTGGGAGGGGGAAGTCAGAGTGGCAGTGGGTGGGTGAAGAGAAGGGGAGGGGGTACAATGGTTTTTGGAGCTTTTTCGAGCGGCTAATGGTTGCGAAAATGAAATGTGTGGCAATTAAGCACTCGAGTTAGAGCATCGGGACTAAGCCAAAGAATTAATTGAAGCAGCCGAGCAGAAAGCGTAAATTAATAGCAACATGTATGCACACACGCACACTCGCCTACCGACTCCGACAAACCAACACACACACTCACACTCGCGTGCGGGCAAAACAAGTTGGCCGAATGAAAGAGAAGAAAAGCTGGAAAACGCACAATGGTGGAAAGCAAAGCGAATTATATAAACGCTTTTCGGAGTGGAGTTTCTTTTCGTTCCGCAGGCACTTATCTTGGCCAACTAGCACGCTTATTGGGCCGACAAAAAAAACATTGCGTATATTCCTTTTGGTCAAAAGTCTTTCACACACACACACGCACAGGCAGCCAAACGCAACAGCTGAATGGACGAGCGAAAGAGAGGGGGCGAGCTCCACCCCAATTCCAGGCCAGCGGGAAAGAGAGGGAGAGATGCAACAGGCGGACGAAGAACGGGACAGCCGACTTTTACCGTTTTCGCTGGCGCATCCGGATTCCGGAAGTTCCGCTCCCCAAATCGCGGGCGAAAGGTCAAACTCCACGGCGCTCGGCGCACACGCAATTTTCCAAGGACACCCGCTCAAAGCGATGACGAATGGGCAACGAAAAACTAACGAAATAAAATAAAAAAAAAACAACACAACTTTAGGAAAACGTCACCAGTGTGACCGCGGAAGCAACGATTAATTATACCGTCCGGCTCGATAATAAATACTTTTTATACCAATTAAATATACCAAAAATATTCCAACCGTTCACGCTGAAACAATCGATTATTTATGTTGAAAAAGCTGGCAACGCTGGTCAGGAGGGTGTACTCGCTAAGGCCGGGTTCACACAACTTTTTAAAAGTTCAAATTATTTCTTTCGGTTTGCTTTAAATTTAAATGCATAAGAAACACAACTTCCAAAATATCAATCCCCCTATATGCAAAATATTTTCAAAGATGTATATTTCCAGGTGTTATTGCTAAAATCAAGGCGCTATGACCTTCCAAATATTTTGACAATTGGCGGAAAACTATCAGTACAATAAAATAGGATAAAAAAAAAATGTGCCGTAAATATATATTTTTTTGGAGTTGTGGTTAATGGGCGTAAATGAACGAACATTTCTTTCAATACAAATTGGTTAAGTATATTTTAAGAATTATAAAAGTTTTTCCAATCAATTTTAAATTTGTAGCACTAATGCATTTCGAATTTTATAGAAAAAACTTTTAATTTTGGGAGTTTTCAATCAAACATGTTCACATTACACAATATTTAATTCTGCCTCGTTGTTGTTGTTGTTTTTGTTTTCTTTGTAATTTTACATATTTGCATCGTGCTGTTTTCGCACGTGTTCCACGCATTCGTCGCCTTTTGGAAAATGGTCAAGACCACACAATCCAAATATGTAGACGTTAGAAGTGGTATCCCTGATAAAAGCAAAAAACCTCCAAAGAAATTTGAATTTTTGCGTGCAAAAAAATATCCAAAATTTGTAAAAGATGTTTCTGCAAAGTTAGAGGTGATTTCAGCACCGAACTCTTTAAATCCCACAAAGTCGCTAACCACATTAAGTACGGATTCCGAGGATTTGGGACAATCTGCCTTGACAAGTGGATGGAATACCCCAATATCGGGACATTCTCCACGGAGAAAGCATAGTGGGCCGAAATCTGCAGGCAGAAAGAAAGTTAGGATGTCGCACGCGTCGGTTAATTCGTCGTTAGTTCCAATAAAATCGTTGAACACGTCCAATAAAAAAGATCGGTATTTTGAAGGCAAGATATATAAGATAAAAAAACCCCCATCAAGCGAAAGTGTCCAGGTAATAAAACTCAATAAAGATCTGACTATAACTAGTCCCTCGGAAAGTGACGGGAATCCAGATGAATATGCCACATCGGAGGAAGAATTCCTTGATGACATTGTTCTCAGTGAAGGCAAAAGGAGTGACTCTCAAGATGCGATTACGAGTATTCGCGAAAGCCAGATTAGTGTATCCTCTGATTCGGACCTCAGGATGCGATATAACCTGCTCCATAGCCTCAGGAGAATACCCCATTGGGACCAGCTAAGTGCAACCACGAGCCTGGATCCGTTTCAGTGGAACGAGAAGGAGAAGGAGAAGAAAGCAGAGGAGGAGGTCGAGGACCTCGGGGAGATCCGGGATCCATTAGCTCGCAACTCCTCCGCCACTTCAGTGCATAGCATGGAGCAAACCGAAGAAGAAGCTTCGACGCCAGATGATTCCGATGTTATAAGTCTGCCTTTGATCTCGTCTTCAGAGCTGGAATCAGATGATGACAGCGAATGGGAATTGGAAAGAACTCGAATCGAATCGAGTGTCATACCCATATTTACCGAACTTTCATCCGGCTCCTGGTCTTCCCGGTCTTCTACTCACGAACGCTCCCGTCTGCCTTTCCCCGTCGATCACGTTGTCCAGTGCTATTTGGATGAATTGATTGAAAAAGTTGTGGATATTATCGAAAATCCACTCAATTTGCTGGCAAAGAGTCTGGAGAAGGGTAAGCTCATGGATCGAATTATCGAGGAAGTGGACGATCTTACATGGGAAAGGCACGAAAACGATTATCTGAGCAAACGCCTGGTTGAACACCATCTGCGCCGCTTCAAATATTCCCTGATAACGCCGAGCAAAGTCTCCTCAATTGACGAGTCTTATCGACGGCGTTATTTGAGTGCTCTTGACGAACTGGATCACTGGCTGCAACGGAAACGGGAGGCTGAGGAAATCCACATGACGGAGAGGGATCGACTTCTCGGTGAAATAGAGCAGATGCAGTCGAGGGACAATGAGAGGGTCGAGGAAATGGAGCAGATTATTAGAGAAACTCTTTTCCGCCACGCCCAAACATCGGACCGCCTTAAATTCGTAAGATATCTGTACCTACTTTTTTTTAATACATTAAATTAATTTATTTGAATTATAACGTTATAAATAGGTAACTGAGAACGCCCTGCGTCAAATGAGAAAAAAACGTGATGCTTTGTCCGAGACTCGACTTGTTTTAATCATAAAACAGCATAACAATGCCTATATTATACAGGTAAGAGTTACTGATAAAAACACCTGTGGTAACTAAATGTGTCTTTCCACAGAAACTCAATGAAACGGAGACCATTTCCGGGGAAGTAAAAATGGATACGTATCTATCAACTGAAACGGACGTTCAGCAGTTAGTCAACACTTTAAATCGTGAGTATAATCTTGATTGATATGCCTATCATAAATATAATAAATTTGTTTCTTACAGATAGAAACGCAGAACTGCATCGAATGTATGGCCTGATTAAATCCAAAATTCATACCATATCCCATCTAAGATGTCGGAGAAAGTTGTTGAGTCGTAAATTTCGGGGGGCCAAAGGCGAGCTGCGAAAGAATCAGAAACAAGAATTGGCCTTGCGAGATAAATTATATGCCGGCAACTTGGAGCACAACAAACTAATTGCCAAAATCAAAGATGTCCGACATAAAGGCGGCATTATGTCCTATCCCAAGTTGCTATTGGATTTCGATGAAACAACAAACTATGTTCTGATGAAGCGGGATCGTGTACACGAATTGAGGGAGCAGCATGACAGTCTGGTTAGGAGAATTGAAAAACTTGAATGTAAAATTCAAGAATCTCAGCTTAGATTGAGCATTTCTGCCTCTGAATAGGTTTACTTCTAAGATACATTTAGCTTGCCTTAAGGATATTTATCAATAAATGTAAAAATGCCCTGATATTATTAATGTTTTTTTCTATTTGAAGTAAGGTCAGGAATTTAAGTTTTTTTTATTCAAAAATAAAGTTGTGTCAAAATTACAGAAAAATAAAATATTAATCCATTTCAAAATTTTCTTTTGAGTATCTCCGTCCAATGGCTTTCCTTCTTATCCGATTGGCATTGGTGGCTGGTGCGGTTTATGGCACCCAAGAGCTGGGGATTTGGGAAAGTGCCGACCACACACAGGAGCTACTCAAAGAGGCCAAACGGGAGGTGAGTCCCCTCACCGAGGACCTGATGAACCGATTCTGCTGCTGGCGGTGCGAGAAGTGCGACCCCGATGTGGAGGTCAAGTCGTGGCAGGAGTCCATGGTGGATGCCTGGAACGAGACCGTCAAGAAGACTTTCAACGCACTGGGGGTCCAGGTGCCCTCGTACTACAACCGCTTCTCGGACGATTTTCAGCAGAGCATCGACGACTTGGTGAACAACAGTGAAGAAGTGGATACCAAGGCGAAAGACGACCCAAAAAAATAGCACTATAACTAAGGACCCTTAAAATTGTGGATTTTCAGAGAAAAAATTGGAAAGTAGAACAAAATAAATTTTCTTTCACATAGAATAAATTATACCTAAAATTCGTTGGTGTTTATTATAACAATAAACAATAGGACTTTTACAAGTCCAAGTCGTCCAAGACGTCGACATTATGACAACACACAAAAAGGAGCGAAGAAGCTCCACTGTACATGCAAGTTTCATGTAGTATGAAAATATTACATTTAAAAATTTTAAACATCGGTTTTAATATGAAATTCTTTTTTTTTATGACCTAAAATATTAAAGGTAAATAGGACTAAAATTGTACCTAATATGTTTCACCATTCATAAGATATTTTGATAACAAATCAAGCAATAAAATACTTTTTATATTTAATATTACGTTTTTTTATTTAATTAAAAAAATTGTAATAAATATTGAGCATCATAAATATTTTTGACTAGCTAGCAAAATGCAAACATATATTTGTAATTATGAACAGACAAAATAACACATTTTTAGGGTATTAGTAATTCTACTTCTGCAAGCGTGCTTTTTTCATGGCCGGTGGAATGCCTCCTGGGGCAACAGCAGCGGGAACCGAGGAAGAACCTGGCTTAACTGCCATCCCAGGTCTCCCGCTGGCGATCACACAAGTTGAAGGAATCATAACTGAAGGATTTGCGCTGGGTTGAACTCCAGGATGTGAGACCACAACAGGTGAGATGGTAGAGGTGTCCGGAAGAGCCATGTTAGGCCCACCGGGACGTACTATATAATGTAGAGGGGGACAGCTCGGAATCGAAGATACCATGGGTGGTATTCCACTGGAGCTGGGGTTAACAAGACCCGGGACGATGACGGTAGGTGCCACTACGATTCTGGAATTCGCATGGGCCGGTTCGGGCTCCTTCAGTTCGGCCATCATGCCCACCTGACAGTGACGCCAGGTGGGCAGCAATAGGCCTCGACTGGCACTCGGCGAGGGCAGAGATGCCTGGTTGGGCGGCAGGAACTTCAGCGGCTGCTGGGCGGGCCTCCTCCTCAGCTCGTCGGTCCGCTCCAGGTTCGCCATCTCCAGATCCTCGACACTCACGTTGGTGCGGTTTGCCAGATTGGCGAAGCGTTTCGCCTCGACCAGCTTGTCCCTAGCCAAAGCTGAACCAAATCACTCAGAAAATGTTTGCTCTTACGGGTTTCGGGTTTCAACTCACTGTAAGCCAGATCTAGGATGACGCCACGGGCCTGCGGCTCCACCTCCAGTTGAAGGTCCTTGAGCAGGCTGTCCACGAACTCCAGATCCAAACGGATATCCAGGTCGCGTTCGCTCAGCTTGTAAGGCTTGTCCATCATGTGAATACTTAAAAAGTGCTACCAAATGTCATTACAATTTGACAGAGCCAACTTGATGCGTCTAAAATCGGTTCAGGGCTGCAATTGTATAACTTTAAGTCATTTATTCGATATTAATTTTAAATAATAAAGTTTTGAAAAAATACTCATTGTTCAAGATAAAACATTTGTAACTATTTAAAGGAAAAACAAATGTGGTAGTCCAGTACACCAAAGAATCCCTTTTAATAATGCTTGATGGTTGCTAAGAAAAGGGTTGCGTGGAGTTATCTTTTTAGTTAAGACAGAAGGACACTAGCAGTGCCATCACCATGGTGGATATAAGGCTTAAGCTTCCGAAAATCTGCTCTGCCAGATTCAAGTCGTCTGGACCAAAGCACGCCCAATATTCCACATCCACCGTCTTGGAGGGATCATTCGGATGAGTTAGAGTGGTTTTAATAGGGCCAGGAGCTCCGCTAGAAACTGGTAGCCAAGAAGAAGTCGCTGATTGGGTTCCGTTCCCTTCAATATTTATCACCGTATTGTCCAATTCCTCCTCACTGGTGGTGGGAATACTGATTGTTTTTTTATCACCACCTTCAGAATGATCCCCATCGCGGTTATGGGTGGGAGTGAGGGCGTGACCCAGGACGGCACCACCCAAAGCTCCAGTAATGAGACCCGTGCCTGTAAAAAAATAGATTGCAATTTACTAGGAAGATTCTAGGCCGCATCTTTCACTTCTGAGCTCACCTAATCCCAAGCCAGTGGAAGATCCGTTATCACCTGTGGAGTTTTTGCGATCCCTGGATTCAAAGCCAGGTAACATCCCTCCGTAGTCGAAACCACTTGAACTGGAACTGCCTCCTTCTTTGGGAAGGGATTTTTTACTGGTCGCTTGTGTGACATCTGACTTAAAATACGGATTAAAGGCAGGGGGACGTTCGTATATGTTGATGTGAGTTCCACGCACGGGATTCCAGGCCGGAAATCCCGGCAGGGGTCCTTGGGGCTTCCCAGGGACATTCCAGCCAATTGGCCAGGCGGGGGCTGAAGGCTGCGATTGGTATCCACCACCGTACCTCAGAATCGCATTATCCGGGCGGGAAGGTAAAGATGGTATCGAGATATGCGAGGGCACCGAAAAGGATGGGGATGAGTGGGGAAGCGATGAGCTCTTGCCGCCTCCAAAAATATTAAACTTAAACCTCCTCTTGGCATTAGTATCCTCGGAGATTAGAGCCAACACTAAGAGCACCGTCATCAATGGACTGCCACTGAGACGCCTCGCATAAAGCAACATCCTCAATTCAATCGTCGTAGATAATAAGCGAATACTATTTAACACTATTACACACAAAAAAAAAAACTATGTAAAATTAACATAGAAAAATAGTAGTTCACTATTTTCTGAATTTTTCATGTATTTTGTTGTTTTATTTTTTTGTTCATTGAATAGTATTTAACAATTAAAATAGTGAAAAACCTATTTACGTAATTTTCATGTATTTTGTTGTTTTCTTCATTTGGAAAATTAATAGTAACGTCTTAATTAATATCGTAGCAAAACTATTTTATTTGTTTGCGTGTATTTTGTTGTTTTATTTTTTGGGGCATCGAATAGTGACACCACAATTAATATCGTAACAAAACAATTTTTTTCCTTCATGTATTTTGTTGTTTTAAAAATACAATTATAAATTGTAGGTCAACTATTTTTCTGGACTTAGGGTGGTTAGATTATCCGACTCATAATCTCTGGGTCGTGAGTTCAAATCCTGCTTTTGCAGATGATGATTTTCCTTTTTTTTTTTTTTAAATGTTGATTTCAAGTCAAAAGATTTTCCTCTACGAAAATCATTCTTCTGTGGCCTACTGGTTAGAGTGCTCGACTCCGACGATTGCGGCCCCGGTTCGATTCCCAGCGGAGGCAAGAAACCTGATTTGTAAGTTTAAGTATCTGTGAAATGTAAGTGTCTATAAATAACTTCAATATAAATTAATATAACAAGTTAAATTAAAAATAAAAATAGTTAAAAAAATAAATTTAAAAAAACTACAATATTTTTCGGGTAAAATACTATTTTGTAGGTCATCTACTATTTTTTAGGTAATCTACTATTTTTTGGGTCATTTTCTATTATTTATTGGTTGGGGCAGTTTTCACTATTAAATCGTTGATTTTACATAGTTTTTTTTTTTGTGTGTAATAGCCACACGTTTTGTAAAAATCCGATCAGCTGTAGATTTCTGGTTAGGGGATGCCCCAGAGCTTTGCCAAGAAAAGCTTTTCCATTTTTTAAATGTATACATATAGATTTACATTTATGTATGCTGTGCCATTTAATAACATATGTATGTATGTATAACATCTGATGATCTTGCAAGAACGCTCACTTTAAAAAGCTTCAACGCAAAAGCTTTGCTAAAATATTGTTCAGAAATAGGAGATAAGAAATTCCAATATCCACGAGTTTTGACAGCCAATTTTTTGTTTCCTATGACGTAAGAACATGCTTGAACTCAAAAGTACCCAATAATAAACAACAACAGGTTTTGATATGGCATTGCTAATACTACTTAATATAAAATACTGTATTTTCTTTTAATTTTTCTTTGATATACACAGAGAGAATTCTGACGTTCTCATCTGAGTTGAAAATGTTCTTAAAACTAGCCGTTCCTTTTTCAAGTTCAAAATGTTCTAAATGTGCTTGAATTAAGATGAATTTGTTCTTAAAATCTAGTTGAGCTTAAAATGTTCTTCATATGAGAACGAAAAGTTATTATTTTATCACATGGTTCTTAAATCAAATCGATTTTGTTCTCAAAAACCACAATATTTTAAAATGTTCTGAGTTTGAGAACGAAACGGACTAAAGAAAGAACAAAAATTAAGTTGCATTTCAACTTAAAATGATTCAAAACTCTATTCTCCAATTTTTGTGGATTTTGTGGCGACACTACAATTCCCAACCAGTTATAGCGCGGCTTGCATGGTAACCCACATCGATTGTTGACCAAGGCAGCGATTTCATTGCTGATGATTTATCCTTTTTGTGTGTTGGCACAATGCCGACGTCTTGGACTTCTTGAAGTTTAAGCCTCGAGTTAGCTATAAACTTCTCTATAAATAAAAAATATATTTTTGAATTGATACTAAAGACACTTATCTTTAGCTAAAATCAACCTCAAAATGTTATAGTTTTGAGAGCCAAATGTTCTGAAAAACAGAACAAAAGAACCATTTGATTTAAAAATGTTATTATATTAAAGACAAAATCAACTTGAAAATAGAACGGAATGAACCTAATGTCGGATTTTTAGCTAATACCATTTCGTTCTGATGTTGAGAACATTCAACTGAAAATGAGAACATTTGTGCTTACACTGTTTTTAAGAACGAATGTTCTTAATTTGAGTGCAATGTTCTTGGTTTTTTTTCTCTGTGTAGTTTTTCAGTTAGGACAGTAGGCCAGAATCAGACTAACCACAATGGCTATAAGGCTTAAGTGTCCAAGGATCGCTTTCTCCGATGCTGAAGTATCTCCAGTTCGAATCACCGTTGTGGTCGATCCTGTTTTTCTGGTAATCACAGTTCCGGCTGGTCCGTTGTTAACGATGGTGATCTTCCCACTATTACTTAAATGTTTCGCCGCTTTGGTGATGGCGTCAGCCACAATGGTGCACACCTCTTTAAGAAAACTCATAATTTCAGTTTTCCAAGAGGGGGTTAAAGGAGTAGGTTCCGGGTGGTGCGAAGGAGCTGAATGAGAACGAGCGGTCGGTGAATATATTCAGGGAAAAAATCAAGTATTTCGTGCTTGAATCTAGCATTTTGAGTGTCAAAAGTGAGCCAAGCAACGAAAATCTAATCTTGAGAACAAAATACTGCTTTCAAGAACGAATTTTCAAGACAGAAAATACTTGATTTTAGTATGATTTAAGAACGCTTCTGTCTGAAATTAAGAATTAATTATTTTCAAATCTAGACATATTAATACTTGAAATAATTAAGTTTAATACAAAAAAATAGCCAGTTTAAATAAGTTTAATCAAAAATTAATTTAAGAATGGATTATTCTTAATTTCAGTACTTTTGTACTTAATTGAAGTACTTTTTGTACTCAATTTAATAATGCATAATTCTTAATTTAAGTAATTTTTTAGTTAAATTGTTTTACTTAATATATTTTAAATTATTTTTCCTGTAAACATATTTTTAACGCAATTTATATTCAGAAAAAACTTTTAGTAATGATTTATGTGATAGTTAGGAAAACTCTTACCCCGACCTCGGTTTGAACCCGCGACCACCAGCTCTGCAGTCAGACGCCTTAACTAACTCGACCACGCACGCTTCTTAAAGTCCGTGGGCTAAAGAAGGCACATAAAGTCTCGACGAAAGGGCTAGCGTACAAGTTCAATTTATTTATATTTAAACAATTTATTAAAGGGTTTAAAAAGTAAAAAATAAAAAAAATTTACAGATTAAAAAAAAAAACTTAAAAAAAAAAATAGAGGACTTGTTGCGGAGAGGAGTTGATGTCGGTACCTTTATTTACAAAATGTCATTGTTCTAACAGCTGCACCATCCTGGGAATTCGTTATTTCTGGTTGAATTTTTATATTTAAGAACGACTAATTCTTGTCTTAAGAACAAATGTTTTCAAAATTTCATGAACGACTCGGTATCGTCTTCTGATCTGGAATTAAGTTTGATTCAGTCTTCAAGTAAATACTTTTAACCTCAATTTAAGTACTCTTGTATCGAGCTTGAGAATAATTGTGCTTAATTGGCGTTTAAGTCCAAATTGTGCTCAAATTAAGAACTTTCAGTACGAAATGTTCTTGAAATTTTAAGTATGAAATCGTTCTTAAATCAAGACTGATTTTGCTTGATTTTAGCACGGGGTTTTTTTCTGAGTGTAGGAACTGCCGGAACTGAGTGTAGGGCGACTTCTGGGGCCACTAAATTTCCCCTTGGCATCCACATCCTTAGTGGTTAGTGCTAATATTAGGACCATCACCACCAGTGAGCAGCCAATTAATCCCCTCGGATATACGAACATGCTGAAATTTATATGTTTGCCTTGCTTTCTATTAATCACAAAATAATAAAATTTAATAAGTTGATTTGAACTTATTAATTAAACACACTTACATTTTGTGTTAAAAAGAATTAAGAACAAACAAAAAAACACAACTAGTCTCGCTGCACGTCCGAATGGAAGTGCAATTCGAAGTATCATTAGTCAGTAGACTTCATTAAGAAATATTTAAACTTTTCAGGAAAACCCTTTGACAGTATTCATATCGTGTGTTTTTCCCGTTTGCTGTCAAGTTTAAAATAAAGCAGAATGATCTGTTATAAATAGAAGTTAAAATTTCAAACAAGATTTTAAGAAGTTAATGTAAATTATACAACTGGTTAGGAAACTGTAATATTGATCATATTTTTTATAAATTTAAAAACTTCCAAAAATAATTAATTCAAATTATGCATGGATATGACATTTACCTAAATTGGGCTGGTGACTGGTAAGTCGTCAAATACAACTCATGAGTCATGACTCATGACCCTTACAAAATTTGTTCCGGAACTCCCCTAGCGATGATATTTCAATTATAATGACACATTTGACGAAATTGATGCTACAAACATATTTATTACAATATGCATCACCAAAAATGTATTAAAATTAATAATACATTTATTTTAAAGTTCGGTGCTGTAAATCCGAAAGCTATCGACCTAAAATTTACTTACGAAAACGTATTTTTTCCTCTTACCAAATTCACATGAAGCCTTCATATTTATCCGGAGTCTCTTATGTGTATAAATATAAATTGTACTCCCCTTTTATACTCCACATTGAGGAGAACGATCACTTTGAAAATCATTAACACAAAAAATTTATTATAAATATTATATTAACAAAAAATAGCTTAAATTTTATTAATTTATTTCAAGACAGACTGAAAAGAAGAGATAAGAAATTCCAGTTGTTTAGAATTTCGAGAGTCGGCTTTCTAAAATAAGTTGAACGTATAGTCCTATACCAAACCAATAAAATATGTTTACACACAAAAAAAAAAACTATGTAAAATCAACGATTTAATAGTGAAAACTGCCCCAACCCATAAATAATAGAAAATGACCCAAAAAATAGTAGATTACCTAAAAAATAGTAGATGACCTACAAAATAGTATTTTACCCGAAAAATATTGTAGTTTTTTTAAATTTATTTTTTTAACTATTTTTATTTTTAATTTAACTTGTTATATTAATGTATATTGTTTGTTATTTATAGACACTTACATTTCACAGATACTAAAACTTACAAATCAGGTTTCTTGCCTCCGCTGGGAATCGAACCGGGGCCGCAATCGTCGGAGTCGAGCACTCTAACCAGTAGGCCACAGAAGAATGATTTTCGTAGAGGAAAATCTTTTGACTTGAAATCAACATTTAAAAAAAAAAAAAAAGGAAAAACATCATCTGCAAAAGCAGGATTTGAACTCACGACCCAGAGATTATGAGTCGGATACTCTAACCACCCTAAGTCCAGAAAAATAGTTGACCTACAATTTATAATTGTATTTTTAAAACAACAAAATACATGAAGGAAAAAAATAGTTTTGTTACGATATTAATTGTGGTGTCACTATTCGATGCCCCAAAAAATAAAACAACAAAATACACGCAAACAAATAAAATAGTTTTGCTACGATATTAATTAAGACGTTACTATTAATTTTCCAAATGAGGAAAACAACAAAATACATGAAAATTTCGTAAATAGGTTTTTCACTATTTTAATTGTTAAATACTATTCAATGAACAAAAAAATAAAACAACAAAATACATGAAAAATTCAGAAAATAGTGAACTACTATTTTTCTATGTTAATTTTACATAGTTTTTTTTTTTGTGTGTACTTTTCATTAGCAGACATGTCCGTTTAAACGTATGTGCGTCTTTTTGTTTTAGTTAGAGAAAATAGGTTTGAACATTGAGTTAAATAAAAATACGGGTTCGGTTCGGATAAGTTTCATAAATAAATATTTATTTTATTTTTTGTCATTCTGTTTCCAATGTCGATAATTCTCTATATAGTAATACAAGAAATCCGACCAAAAACATTATAAAAATGAAGATTAGGAAAATTTTTGCCGAGTTGTCTTCGCCTTTATTGTTGGCTGCATTTAATAGGTAAGAGGAATCCTCCGGGATCTCAAAGTCAGCATTGTCCTCGTTTTCGGAGCTTGACATAGAGCTACTTCCGAATGTCAAAGGTAAGAACCTTGATTTCTTGTACGGCGATTTTTGACCTGGCTGTTTTTTGGGCGAATTTAAGGGAACTAAACTGGAAGAATCTTTAGAGGACGGGCGTCGGTGAGAGTGCCATGAGAACCATCCGCCGAATCTAGAACTCGACTTGGAACTGGAACGGGAACTGAAACTCGAACCGGAACTTGAACGGGAGCTGCTACTACTACTACTACTACTTCGGCTGCTGCTTTTGGACTTTCCCAGAGCATCCACGGAAACTATCGTCAGGACGATCACAACCACAATAAGGATACCATTCAGCCGCCTTTGAACTCGAGACATTCTGAAATAAGCACAACACTCAGTTACTCACTTCAAATTCACACGAACATTTTTTTTTAATATTACATTTATACATATTATAATGTTACATATAACCTAAACGATACTTTATGACTAAAATAGAAAAAAAGTCGAACAGCTGTTTAGTCAGAGCCAGTGAGAAAGTTAAGGACAGAACAAGTGAGCAAGTGAACAATTGAGCAAACTGAGTGAGTTGACTCATTAAGAAAAAAAAGAACTAGTGAACAGGTTCACCCAAATGAGCAGTTTTTACCCAACACTAGGTAAAAGTAGTTTTCCCATCTGTTTTTTTATGTATAACTTTTAAAATATAGCTGTCTCAAAATTCCCCTTACACAGTTTTTAGGTAATAAAATAAGGATAATTTTAAGATTTAAAAACAAAAATTAAAGGGTCATTAATTTAATTTTTAAATTATTTTCAAAAAATGTATGCTTAAAAACCTTACTTATTCTTAGGTTGGCAACCATACATGCCACAACCTTAAAAAATTAAATTCTTGTGTTTGGTTTGACGAGAACGTAAACCAATGCAGAAAAAATTGGCATACAAAATAAATTTTCGGTGGTCGGTTTTTCGGATAAAACGTTTCCTTGTACCTGTTACACACTTTTCTCCGAATACAATATACCCTCTTAATCTACGAGTAACAGGTATAATTACCTGTAAGCTAGTTATGGAACTTGTTAAATCTCGTTTCCCGAAAATGATCACTTCAGAGCTGATGATAAGTTAAGTATTGCTAATTGAATTGTAATTTATTAGTTTTAAATGCTGTTTTTGTGAGCAAAATTTTTGGTTCTATTTCGGGAACTAATCTTGAGCAACTAAATTGTCCCAATATTTATTGTGCGTTTTCGGCTTTTTTATTAAGCTTTTTGTGAGATAAAGCCTAGTACTCACATCGACGAAAACTGCGAGGTATCCATAGAAGAGAGTGAGAGTCGGATAATGCTCTTATTATAAGCAGAAGAGCGATAGCGGAATGGAAGCATGTTTTTGGTCAGTACATTGACCAGCATACAGTTCCAGATTGTCAGCAACTGAGTTGATACTTAAAATTTATAAGTATTACAAATAACAAGTATTTATTTAAAAGGTGAAATTGTTTCCGATCATGTGAGGTATGCACTTTAGGGCGGTTCAAAAAATAAAATCCTATTCTCACCCCTTCACATGATAGAGTGAAGTGTTGATCGATTCGTGCGGTCTTCAAATAAATGTTTTTCTCTGAGACTTTGAGCAAAAAATCAGAGAGAAACCGATTGAATTGTTCATAAAACAATTTTTCTTCGGTTTTTTTTGCTTGGCTTCTTCGCAGACCGATTGCTCTTAAACGACGATTCAAAAAGTCTTTTGCGCATGTTTGTGTGCGTTAGGGCGATCCACATTTTTATGGAAATTTTTAGGGTCCTACTCTCACCCGCCTATACGGTGCGCATTGAGGTATTTAAAGTATACCAAATGAAATTTTTTTAAAAAATCACGTTTTAAGGTCAGTAAATTCGCTTCAAAGTTTATCACCCATACGCATTGTTGCCTTCGATCAAAGAGTTGTTTTTATCTAGGTGGCATCGAATTTCACAATTCAAACGATGTTTTGCTCTCTCTTTTTTATACCCTTGCAGAGGGTATTATAATTTTGGTCAGAAGTTTGTAACGCAGTGAAGGAGACGTTTCCGACCCCATAAAGTATATATATTCTTGATCAGGATCAATAGGGGAGTCGATATAGCCATGTCCGTCTGTCCGTCTGTATGTCTGTTTCAATACCGTTTGCGAGCTCAGTTTAAAAGCTAGCGACTTAAAACTTTCACAGTCGTCCTAAAACATGTGTACGCAGATCAAGTTTGAAAACCGTCCCGATCGGACGTCTATATCCTATAGCTCCCATAGGAACAATCGGATATAGCTTTCAAATAATGAAGATATTTCGCTCAGTGTAAGAGCTATTGACAAGAATATTTCCAAATCGTATTGTTTTGTGTGTACCTTGATCGGGGTAAAAGCGCGTGCCGATCGTACGTCTTTGTCCTATAGCTCCGATAGGAACAATAGGGTGAAATCGGTCAAGATTTAACGTTTTTCAGGATATTTCGCGCAGAATATAAGCTATTGACATGAAACTTTCCTAATCGTATTCTTTTATGCATACCTTGATTAGGGTTAAAGCGCGTGCCGATCGGACGTCTATATCCTATAGCTCCCATAGGAACAATGGGTTAAAAATTTTAAAATTATATTTTTTTTTAATTATAAAATATTTTGTTGTTTTGTTAATTCATGTTGCTTTTCTAGTCAAGTTTTCATTCGTGAAATCTGCAACGGTATTAAAACTTCGGCTTGCCGATGTTAGCTTCCGTCCTCGTTAAACCAAAGTTTCCAAAGAAATGCATAATTTGACAATGCACTATGGGCAAATATTCAGTTTTTGAGGCATAAACTTCAGTTTTAAAGATAAAAATCCAAATATTTTTTTATATAGTTTTAAGACTAAGATGTAATTTCGGTTTTTGTTGCTTTTCGAATCGGACCACATCTTCATCCTACGCCCACGCCGCATATATATATATATATATATTTGAAGGCAAGGATTTAAAAAAAATGATATTTGTGTTGGTAAGCCTGTAATACAATTTCGGTTTTTGTTAAATTTTGAATTGGACCCTGTCTCCATCAACCGCCCACGCCGCATACATACTTTTAAAGCAAGGATCTATATATTTGTTAATAAATATTTAATATTCAATGCCTTTCGCAAACAAAACTGAAGCATCTTCTTATTTGATATTTTTTGCCAAATTGAAGCAGCATGCAAAAGCAATGGCATTAAATTTTCTTTTTCTTTCGCCAATATAAATTCAACTTACGCTTTAATTGTGGTCCTGCATCAGTATAAGTGAGGCAGGTTTGTTACTTGGCGTGTTCTTTTCCAAAATTGAAATTTTTAGGTTCGATGAAAGCCACTGGGAATGATTTTCCTTGTACCGGTCTATTATTCTGTGACATTTTTGCAAGTTACGATTATAGAAGGCAAAAAACTGTTTAACTTTCTTTTTAACTTTCTTTTTGTGTGCTGACTATCGCTTAATTCCATTCAGTTCATCATTTGCAAAACAAATTCTATCACAGCGGATTGTTGCCAGTTGTTGTCGATTCAAACATTAAGCAATGTGTAGTGACAGAACTCGAATGCAACTACAACATGGAGGTTTTCCGAAAAACGTGCAAAAACTATTGATAAGGTTTGATTAACAATTGTTTTGTTTATAACTTCCAATTTTTAACTTGCCTATACCGTCCTATACTCACAAGTTACACTCCACAGAAAGCAAAAATACATTTCTTATTTGTCATCTAAAAACTAAGCAGCAACACATTGAACAAATGGACAAAAAATCACATATAATAATCATTCTGTGTTTATAATTTATTTAACAAACCTCCACTCTTTGTATCCATATTTAAACTTTTTTGGTTTGTTTACAATAGCCACAGAAATCGAGGTGCAAAAACTACAAAGTTTCTCGTCCCTTTTTGTAAACGTGTGACCCTATTTCAAACTTTCGACTTTCTTAAGGGAAAAAATAGCGAAAAACGCCAAATAAAATTCTTTGAAAATTGATTTTGGGTTATTTTAAGTATTGTAAATAACCACAGAAGGTCATTTATGTAATACTGAAGAACAAAAAAAATGTAAAAATGCCTCACTTTCGAATATTTTGCCCATAGTGCAATGCTAGAAATGGGAGAACGATGTTTTTCGACCAAATTCGAACTGTTATACGTGTCGTATGTGTAACTTTTTAGAAAACTTTAAGGACGTTTCGCTAGTGTGCATTGTTTAGGTATACAAGGCAGTCCCGTCGGTAGTAGACCGTAAACGACACTGATAGTACGTGCGAGTGAAGGGAGATATCGCCCAAGCACGTACACACAAAAAAAAAAACTATGTAAAATCAACGATTTAATAGTGAAAACTGCCCCAACCCATAAATAATAGAAAATGACCCAAAAAATAGTAGATTACCTAAAAAATAGTAGATGACCTACAAAATAGTATTTTACCCGAAAAATATTGTAGTTTTTTTAAATTTATTTTTTTAACTATTTTTATTTTTAATTTAACTTGTTATATTAATTTATATTGAAGTTATTTATAGACACTTACATTTCACAGATACTTAAACTTACAAATCAGGTTTCTTGCCTCCGCTGGGAATCGAACCGGGGCCGCAATCGTCGGAGTCGAGCACTCTAACCAGTAGGCCACAGAAGAATGATTTTCGTAGAGGAAAATCTTTTGACTTGAAATCAACATTTAAAAAAAAAAAAAAAAGGAAAATCATCATCTGCAAAAGCAGGATTTGAACTCACGACCCAGAGATTATGAGTCGGATACTCTAACCACCCTAAGTCCAGAAAAATAGTTGACCTACAATTTATAATTGTATTTTTAAAACAACAAAATACATGAAGGAAAAAAATAGTTTTGTTACGATATTAATTGTGGTGTCACTATTCGATGCCCCAAAAAATAAAACAACAAAATACACGCAAACAAATAAAATAGTTTTGCTACGATATTAATTAAGACGTTACTATTAATTTTCCAAATGAAGAAAACAACAAAATACATGAAAATTTCGTAAATAGGTTTTTCACTATTTTAATTGTTAAATACTATTCAATGAACAAAAAAATAAAACAACAAAATACATGAAAAATTCAGAAAATAGTGAACTACTATTTTTCTATGTTAATTTTACATAGTTTTTTTTTTTTGTGTGTAAATAGAGTAAAAGCGGAACCATTAGGCTGCCGACGGGTTGTTGTATTAGGGAAAATACCGTATGCGATGACTTTTTCAGTCAATCGGTCTTTTAATTAGTCTCCCTGTGCGAGCGACACTCGTATCTCTCATTGTACGATGTTCGGTAACAGAGCGACTCACGAACAGCTCAACGTAAAGCGGTCAACAGAAAACAAAAACGAGAAGAAACAAAGACTACTGTGCCGATGCTTTTTATACCCGTTACTGGTAGAGTAAAAGGGTATATTGTATTCGTGCAAAAGTATGTAACAGTTAGAAGGAAGCTTTTCCGACCTTATAAAGTATATATGTATATTCTTGATCAGGATCACTAGCCGAGTCGATCTAGCCATGTCCGTCTGTCGGTCTGTATGCATGCTGAGATCTCGGAAACTACAAAAGCTAGAAAGTTGGGATTACCAACACATATTCTTGGGCTTCCTACGCAGCACAAGTTTATTTCAGCCGAGCGCCACGCCTCTAACGCCCATGATCGCACACAAACGATACTAAAATGTGTCTGGTGCCCACATTTTTAAAGATTTCGGAGAAGTATAAATGCAATTTTGGTGTGTTTAGGTATACCTATCGAAATGCAGACGAAATTTTTCATATCGGACCATTCGTTAAAAAGTTATGCCCGATCAAAGTTTTATATCTCCATCTCCGACGCACTCCCTTTAGCTGAGTAACGGGTATCTGATAGTCGGGGCACCCGATTATAGCGTTCTCTCTTGTTTTCGGTTGCTCTTACGAGCAGAGCGTAAGGAAACATGCATGTATACTACAGATTGCTAACATTGTGTACTCGTTATAGAAAATAGTATAAAACTAAGACCAAATAGCATAGCTTTTATACTAAATAGTATAACAAATAAACTAGCAGCCTAAACTTCAGTACACTGAGTGAGTATAAACTGTATACTGAGTATACTATACTCGTTAGTTTAAACTTGACAGCTTCGAAAGTTTCATTTTAATACCTTTGAAGTTATTAGGTTAATACACAGAGTATAGTTTAAAACAAATAGTTTAATTTCTATGATCAGTTTTCTTTGGGTGTATAACAATATATTACTATAATAATTGCGATCATAAACATTATAAAAAAAAAGGTGAAGAAAATTTTTACTCCGTCTTCATTGGTATCTGCATTGAATTGGTAAGAGGAATCATCCAAGGCATCAAAGTCATCGTTGTCCTCGTTTTCGGAGCTTGAAATAGAGCCGAATGTCAAAGGTAAGAACCTTGATTTCTTGTACGTCGATTTGTGAGCTGGCTGTTTTTTGGTCGAATCTAAGGGGACCAAACTGGAGGAATCTTTAGAGGATGGGCGTGGGTGAGAGTGCGATGAGAACCATCCGCCGGATTTAGAACTTGAACTGGAACGGGAACTGAAACTCGAACCGGAACTTGAGCGAGAGCTACTACCACTACTACTACTACTTCGGCTGCTGCTTCTGGATTTTCCCAGCGCATCCACGGAAACTATCGTCAGGACGATCACAGCCACAATCAGGATACCATTCAGCCGTCGTTGAACTCGGGACATTCTGAAATGGGCACAAAACTTAGTTACTCACTTTAAACTCACACCAAATTTTTGTAATCTATTTTTTTAAAGAAACAAAAAAAAACAATTTGTTGTATTAAAGTTATCCGTCACTTCATGAGTAAAATAGAAAAAACTAAGGTCCATCCGATAACAACAGCCAGTATAAAGTTTTTGGTGTTTTTTTTTAGGTAAAAACTTATTTTTCGATCTGATTTTTATATATGTATGTCTCAAAATTTCCTTCACAGAGTTTTTAAATAATAAAATGAGGATCAAGATTAGACAAAAATCGAAATGGCTATTATTTGTTAGAAACTAAACGTTTTTTAAAGATTTTCTTAGTAAAATATTGATTTGTAATTTTTTTTCATAAAATTAGGAATGTTTGTGCCTTAAAATCGGTTCCCTCGTTCAAAAGTTGTAGATTATCAAAAGAAGTATACCCTAAAACCTTGCCTATTCGTAGGGTGGCAACCCTAAAGGCCACAACTCTCAAAGCATTTAAATTGGCATCAACATTCAATATTGAGTAATCGGTTTTTCGGAGAAACGTTTCCTTGTGTATGTTACACAATTTTCTCCGAATACAATATAAACTTTTACTTTTCGATTAAGAGAGTATAATTACCTGTATGCTAGTACTTGGGTTATGGAACTTGTTTCCCGAAAATTTCCGTTAGAAAGTAGATAAAAAGTTAAGAATTGCTAATTCAATTGGAATTTATTAGTTTTCGATGCTCTTTTTGCGTGCAAAATGTTTAGTTCTGTTTCGTTAACTTATCTCGATCAACTAAACTATCCTAATATTTCGTTCGCATTTTCGGCTTTTTTCTGTAGCGTTTTGTGAGATAACGCATAATACTCACATCAACGAAAACTGCGAGATAACCATAGCAGAGAGCGAGAGACAAATAGCCGGCAAAGCTCTTTTTATAAGCAGAAGAGCGCAAGCGGGATAGAAGCAACATGTTTCTGGTCAGTACACTAAACAAAGTCCAGTATACAATTCCAGATTGTCAGCACAGTAAAACTGAGTTGATACTTGAAATATAGGGTAAGAATTTCTCAACAGCGCATATGAAAAAATAGATTTTCTTCAAACTTGGTTATCTAGTAGAGTTTGCCTACGTTATCATCTGTAATTTTTTTTAAATTTTTTGGGGCTTACTTAACGGCGCTATGAATTTTTTCATTAAGGAACTTATAAAATTTTGTGAAACTTCAAATTAGTATATCTCGGGAACGGCTTGGAGGAATCACGTACTACTTTACACGTTTGTAGATATGATCTAGGGGCATTACAAAAATATTTTTAAAAACAAATTTTTTTATTTTTAGGTAATATTTTTTTTTTTTTTAATTTTTAATTGCGGTTTTGGAAGTCTTCTTCATCCTATAAAAATACGTACAATATCTGAGATTGTCTGTCTCATAACCAACTTATCGGAACCGAAGACACTTTTTTGTACACCTCAGTAATTACCAAGATATTTAGTATTTTTCAAAACTATTTTATTTTTAAGGAAAACCCTATTTTTCTTTCCAGCAAGTAAAGCCCTCACTCTTTTATGCTAAAATTTTGTACAATTCAGTTACTAACTCCTATTATGAATATATGTGAATCTTATAATTATACAACCATCCCATCACATGGCTGCCATAGAAAAAATGCAAGTTTAAAAGTCATTTAAATTGAATTACATTTGCCAGGTGTCAAATCGTGGAAAAAACGGAAAATGTCATCTTTTTTTTTAAAAACATTGCCGCGGAATTGCCAAAAATAATTAAACATGATTTTATTTCAAAAAAACAGGCGGAGTACTTTAGGAAAAAAAAGATACATCATCACCTGGAGAATTTATTGTTTTATTGGACTTTTCTGAAAATTACACATTTGAAATTCAAGATGCAATCCAATCACACCATTGGTCCAATTCCCAAGCAACCCTACATCCCTACGTTATATATTACTTAGCCGAAGATGGGAAAAGGAAACACCTTAACTATGTGGTAATATCAGAAAATTTAAACCATGAAGCTCAAGCAGTTCATCTTTTCAATTCAACTATGGTAAAATTTTTACAACAAAAATTTGGAAAAACTCAGGTCAACAAAATTTTGTATTTTTCGGATGGAGCTGGTAGCCAATACAAAAACAAATACAACTTTGTTAACTTGTATTACCATAAAAAGGACAATGATGTGGATGCGGAATGGAATTTTTTTGCAACTTCCCACGGGAAAGGTGCCTCCGATGGCTTGGGTGGAACAATAAAAAGATTAGCAAGAAAGGCAAGCATGCAGCGAATTAACAACGATTTTATTAACTCGCCAAAAACTCTTTATGACTGGGCAAAGAAGTCGATTCCGTCTATAACATTTTCATTTTTTTCAATGAATAAACACATCCTACACGACACAAAGTTCAAGAAACGAAACGAAACAGCCATCTGCATTAAAAACACTAGACAATACCATCATTTTAGACCAACAGAGAATAACCAAATTATTTGTACATACTTCTCAGAACACGAGACACTGTTTTTTAATAAAATTATAAAATAAAACACTTATAAAATTGTACAATGAATTAAAAAAGTGATAACTTGCATTTTTTCTATGGCAGCCATGTGATGGGATGGTTGTATAATTATAAGATTCACATATATTCATAATAGGAGTTAGTAACTGAATTGTACAAAATTTTAGCATAAAAGAGTGAGGGCTTTACTTGCTGGAAAGAAAAATAGGGTTTTCCTTAAAAATAAAATAGTTTTGAAAAATACTAAATATCTTGGTAATTACTGAGGTGTACAAAAAAGTGTCTTCGGTTCCGATAAGTTGGTTATGAGACAGACAATCTCAGATATTGTACGTATTTTTATAGGATGAAGAAGACTTCCAAAACCGCAATTAAAAATTTAAAAAAAAAAAAATATTACCTAAAAATAAAAAAATTTGTTTTTAAAAATATTTTTGTAATGCCCCTAGATCATATCTACAAACGTGTAAAGTTGTACGTGATTCCTCCAAGCCGTTCCCGAGATATACTAATTTGAAGTTTCACAAAATTTTATAAGTTCCTTAATGAAAAAATTCATAGCGCCGTTAAGTAAGCCCCAAAAAATTTAAAAAAAATTACAGATGATAACGTAGGCAAACTCTACTAGATAACCAAGTTTGAAGAAAATCTATTTTTTCATATGCGCTGTTGAGAAATTCTTACCCTATATAAATAATAATGAAAATGTTTCCGATCATGTGAGGTATACGCATTAGGGCAGTCCAAAAAATGAAATCTTCGTCTCACACCTTTACATGGTACACATTATGAATTTATAATTGGTTAAAAAGAGGAGGGTAAAACATCAAAGGAATGGTTGAAATCAACGCCATCTAGATTAAGAAAGCTTTTGAATAAAGGCAACAGTGCGTATGAGTAATATGCTTTGAAGCCAATTCGCAGACCCTAAAACCCGCTCATCTCAAAAAAGGTCTTTCGGTATACCTTAAATACCTCAATTCTCACCGTATAGGCGGGTTAGAGTAGTACCTTAAAAATTTCCAAAATTTACCTATGCTATTACTTTCTTCCTAAAGAGCGCCGAGATCTCGGGAACTATAATTTGAATATGAATATAAGTCTTTTGACCGTGTGCGTTGCTTATCTTATCGCTTGTATTTTCGATTGAGTGAGTATGATTAATTTTAATTGAGTAGACTTACTTAGCAAGTAGACTTTTATTAATTTGTTATAACTATTATAAATATTAGGCAGGGGATTTTTAAAATAAAAACAAGAGAGAACGCTATAGTCGGGTTGGTGTCCCGACTATCTAATACCCGTCACTCAGCTAAAGGGAGTGCAAGGGAGATAAAAACTTTGATCAGGCATAAGTTTTAAACGAATGGTCCGATTTAAAAAAATTCTTCTACATTTCGATAGACGGACAGACAGACATGGCTAGATCGACTCGGCTAGTGATCCTGATCAAGAATATATATACTTTATGGGGTCGGAAACGCTTCCTTCTAGCTGTTACATACTTTTGCACGAATACAATATACCCTTTTACTCTACGAGTAACGGGTATAATCACAATTTAACAGATACACTCTGATTTTTATATAAAAAATCAAAACATTCCCAATTTTTATTAAATAAATCAAATGTTACTTAGACTTTTATTTAAAAGTCAAAGCATACCAGTTTTTCTGTGATTTTTATTTTGGCATAGCAGTTATTCAATGATTTTTATTATAAAAATCAAAAATAAAAATCCAAACCAAATATCTTTTAAACCACGGGGAATACAAATACAGCACATAAGTACATATAAATGTTTATATTCTGTATAAAATTGTTAAAATGGAAAGCTTCATTAATTAATTTATACAGTAAAGAAATTTGCAAAGTATGTCTACTCAATTAAAATTATTCATACTCACTCAATCAAAAATACAAGCGATAAGATAAACGTTGTCTGAACAACGCACACGATCAAAAGGTGCCCCTTCAGCGGGATTTCTGAGGCACTACCGTATATGTATATACAAGAACGATGACTTTAAAAAGCTTCAAAGTATACGCTTTTCCTAGAAATAATTAATATAAAATAAAACAATTTAGTTTACGAAATTGCTTGAAATTTGGATTATTTCCATGACAGACTCAAAATAAGAGATAAGAAATTCTATGAATTTCGGAAGCCGTCTTCTTAAAATTAGTATGAACGCTAATACTGGGAAATTCCCATAAAAACAAGCAACCCAATAAACTATGTACCTACATATGTATATTTTTGATTAGCAGACATGTCCGTTAATTCGACTGTGCGTCTTTATGTTTTTAGTCAGAGAAAATAGGATTGAACATTGAATTCAATAAAAATACGAATTAGCAGGATTAGTTTTTATACCCTTGCAGAGGGTATTATAATTTTGGTCAAAAGTTTGTAACGCAGTGAAGGAGACGTTTCCGACCCCATAAAGTATATATATTCTTGATCAGGATCAATAGGGGAGTCGATATAGCCATGTCCGTCTGTCCGTCTGTCCGTCTGTCCGTCTGTATGTCTGTTTCAATACCGTTTGCGAGCTCAGTTTAAAAGCTAGCGACTTAAAACTTTCACAGTCGTCCTAAAACATGTGTACGCAGATCAAGTTTGAAAACCGACCTGATCGGACGTCTATATCCTATAGCTCCCATAGGAACAATCGGATATAGCTTTCAAAAAATGAAGATATTTCGCTCAGTGTAAGAGCTATTGACAAGAATCTTTCCAAATCGTATTTTTTTGTGCGTACCTTGATCAGGGTAAAAGCGCGTGCCGATCGGACGTCTATATCCTATAGCTCCCATAGGAACAATAGGGTGAAATCGGTCAAGATTTGACGTTTTTCAGGATATTTCGCGCAGAATATAGGCTATTGACATGAAACTTTCCAAATCGTATTCTTTTATGCATACCTTGATTAGGGTAAAAGCGCGTTCCGATCGGACGTCGATATCCTATAGCTCCCATAGGAACAATAGGGTGAAAAATTTCAAAATTATATTTTTTTTCAAATATAAAATATTTTGTTGTTTTGTTAATTCATGTTGCTTTTCTAGTCATGTTTTCATTCGTGAAATCTGCAAGGGTATTAAAACTTCGGCTTGCCGAAGTTAGCTTCCGTCCTCGTTCTAAATAAGTTTTTGGTTTTTATTAATTAATGATAACAAGCTTTTGGTTTAATGGTAAGTAAAGTAAGTAGTGACAGAATTTGATTACATATTATTACACTAACTGCGAGCATAAACACGAAAAAGCGGCGATTAAGACAATGTGTCCGAAGGTGACACGGTGTTCATTGGCGGCTGCATTGTATAGGTAAGAGTAATCCTCCGTGCTATCATAGTTAGCGTTGTCCTCGTTTTCGGAGCTTGACCAAGAGCTTCTTGCGTATGTCGAAGGGTAGTACGACGATTTGTAGGCTGGACGTTTTTTGGGCGAATTAAAGTGGAACGAATTAGAAGAATCCTTATAGGATGGGGTGAGTACACAGAGAGAATTATTTAAGTAATTTGTACTTAAATTGAGTATTTTTGTACTCAAAAATTAAGCATGAACACAAATACTCATTCTGAGTACAAAATACTAACTATCAGTACAAATTTGAACAATTTTTTTTACTCAAATTGAGTACAAAATACATTTATTAAGTACATTTTTCCTCAAAATGAGTACAAACTGTACTCATTTTTGGAATTTACTTGGATAGTATTTTAAAAATGAGTATTGCCATTTCTCAAATTGAGTACTGAAAAATGATTGAATTGAGAAAAAAATTCTCAATCCGGAGAACTTCCTTTCTTACTTACACATTATTTTAAGGGCTATACAGCATATGTTATGTTAATTGTTTCATAATTATGTGAATACTAAACTGTTATAAATAAAACAAACTTCATTTTTGTTCGACCCAAGTCGCCTTCTCCGTCACTCGAACCCCCGACCCTTGTGTTCATGCACGCGCGCACTAACCGGCTGAGCCAAACAAGCATCACATTCAGCAATGTCCGAACCGCGTATAAGATTTAAATTGTAATGCTTGCAATCAATTGGATTTTAAACATTAAATGAAATTGGGCTGATTATACCATAATAAAATAATTTAAAATAAAAAAAAAACGCAGAATAACAAAAACAAAAATATTTGTGTTTACCGGAATGGGGATTGAACTCACGACCCGGACGACATTAGCTATGAAATATTTGATGGCAAGAGTCATTTACTCCCTAGGCCAGCCTTTTAGAAGGTTCCTGTGAGTAATGTCATACTCATTATGAAAATATTTGTACTCAAGTTGGAAATTGAAGAACTTGTTTCCTAAAATTAAGATTTTTGTGATCAATTCAAGTTTTTTTTCTTAAAGTGAGTTCAATTTGTACTCAATATAAGTTTTTTCCCAAAATTTGTACTCAAAATCAGTACATCCTGAAATTGAGAATACAAATACTCATTTTCAGAACGTCAGAATTCTCTCTGTGTAGGAGCGCGATGAGAACCATCCGCCGGAACTAGAACCAGAACTGGAACTGGAACGGGAACTGAAACTCGAACTGGAGCTGGAACGAGAGCTACTACTACTACTTCGGCTGCTGCTTCTGGGCGTTCCCATCACATCATCGGGGATTATCGTCAAGAGGATAACCACCACAATTAGGATGCTATTCAGCCGCCTCAGAAATCGGGACATTCTGAAATAGACACAGGACTCGGTTACACACATTTTTACATAAAAGGTAATAAACAATAAACGGGTTCAACAGTAAATTGACTGTCTAAAGCCACAGTTAAAACAAATGTTTACATTTATATTTAATTGTAGCGCTCTAATTAATATTTTAAATACGGATAATCCTATGCCATCAGTCCTTGCATATTCGCAATTTGGAAAACATTACATGCCCAATTTTTAACGATTAAGAAAGGCGAATAAAAGGTCAACTAGATGTTAATAAAGAAATACAAATTTTTAAGATTAACCAATTAGACAAATAAATTGTATAGCTGCTAGGATATACACATAAACATTGTTCTTTCTTGTTTACACAAATTTGAAGACTAATCTTTTGTTATAAATGGATTCATTTGTAAACAAGAAAGGAAGCTATCTTCGGCCAGCCGAAGCTTATATAGCCATGCAGATCATTCCAATTAAATTACAAATTACAAAATGTTAAATTTTCTTTCTAATGTTCTTACCTTCCTTTCCTTAATTAATTCTTTAATTCCTTCCGAATTACATTTAATTCGAAATTCTGAAATATTAAAACAGAGTCATATCTCAGAGTAGAAGAGAATACAATAAAAACCAACGGAGCTATAATTTCTTATCAATTAATATTATATATTTACTACCTGCAAAAGATAGAAGACTTTTTGGATAGTTTCGTTCCGATAGCTTTAAAACTGAGAGACTAGTTTGCGTAGAAACGGACCGACGGACATGGCTAGATCAACTCGTCTAGTGATGATGATCAAGGGTATAAAAAGTAACTATAATATGATTCGTGCTAATTTTCTTAAAATTCATTTTGATTTCACAAAATCCACAGATAAGTCAATATGACAAGAGACGGGAGCAATATGCGGGGCTATTTTCGGAAGTGTGCAATATAATGATTGAAATTCTTTCGTAAAAATGAATAATATCAGTGGGCTAAAAACTTTGACCATTATTTATATACCAGAATTATTTTATAATTATCCATTTCTGTTAGCTCAAAAAAGCAGATTTTTAATATGTTTGTTCTCAATTCTAAACAAGAAAGAAGGATAATGTTCTGTTTAGAATGTTCAATAACGCTGCCGATTGAAATCACGTTGATTTGAATATTAAAGGATTTTGCTTATAGGACCGTAAGGATGGCATTACCTGTAAGCCAGTACTTTGTTTGTGGAGCTTGTTAAATATCGTTTCCCGAAAGTGTTCTCTATAGAGTATTTTACGAAGTTCTAATTAAATTTGATTTTTTTTTTGAGGCTGTTTTTGCGCGCACAATTTTTGATTATATTTCGTTAATAAATCTGGAGCAACTAAACTGCGTTACAATTTTTGTTTCGTTTTCGACTTTCTTTGAAGCGTTTTGTGAGATAAGCAGAACAGCGATCGCGGGATAGAATCAAACATGTTGCTGGTCAGTACACTGAACAAAGTCTGTCATACTGTTCCAAGTTGTCAGCATAATTAAAGTATCAACTTTAAATATCTAAAGAATATAAAGAATAAGTATTTTTTTACAAGAAGAACCGCCTGTCGAGATCTCGGAGACTTTAGATGGTTTTCATATTTCAATTATAACATTATGACATATGTTTAAATGTTTTTATTTAATTTTGAAAAAGTAAAACAAAAGAAATATAGCATAATAACGGGTGTTTTTTTTAGAGGTATAAAACTTTAAGTTGCAATAAAACAACGATGGGTTATTCGATTGACATGAATTTTTTTTTATTCGAAAGATAATCTTGTGGCATTACATTTTATATATGATTTCTGGCATATGACCGCCACGATGACTTTTCCCAACTTTTGCGGCCGTATATCGGCAATAACACGGCGAATGTTGTCTTCCAAATGGTAAAGCGTTTGTGGCTTATCCGCATAGACCACAGAAAGTAGTCTAGCGGTGTTAAATCACAAGATCTTGGAGGCCAATTTACAGGTCCAAAACGTGAAATTAGGCGGTCACCAAACGTGTCTTTCAATAAATCGATTGTGGCACGAGCTGTGTGACATGTTGCGCCGTCTTATTGGAACCAGAGCTCCTGAACATCATGGCTGTTCAATTCAGGAATGAAAAAGTTATAAAAGATCCCATTCCTGCGCTCGATGGCGGATGGACTCATTCGGGTCTTCCTCAATGCTACGCTCTACAGTAGCAATAGCTTCTTCTGTACGCACCGTACGGCGCCTCTGGGGATGCGAGTTATCAATAAGAGTAAACGTGGTGCGAAAACGTTCCATGGTTAATCGAATTAACTGCTCTGATGGACGATTTTGTCAACGATAAAATGGACGTAGTGCGCGATACGTATTCCGCACTGAACCATTACTTTCGAAATAAAATTGCACTTTTTGCAAGCTTTGTTCAGGCGTGAGTCTATTCATGATGAATTGCCAAACCAAACTGAGAATAAATCACTTGACAGCTATTAAATCGGTCGCCATCTTGAACAGTGATGCCAACTTAAAGTTCTATACCTCTTAAAATAACACCCTTTACATTAAAATAAAATAAAATTAAATTTAAATTAAATTAAATACGGAAAGATTAATTAATTAATTTATTCAGTAAATCGAATCAGTTAAAATTATTTAGACTTTCTCAATCGTAAAGACAAGCGATAAGAAAACCATTCACTTGTTTAAACAACGCAGCCTGTCAAAAGACTTATACAAAGATTACTCTTCAATATTAAGTTAAATGGATTAAACAGTTTAAGTTTAGTTTAAGTTTAAGCGCAATACGAAATTGAGCACTAGACAACACTGAGTCATTCGGATGGTTTGTGCTGAGAAAGTTTTTCACTGGTCATAGAGGAGCATAATAAGAGTCACCACAATGACGACCACAATGGGGACCACAAAGGTGACCCCAATTACAGTCACCAAAGTGGACATGGGGCCAGAGAGTTCAGTCTTAGGTGTTGCCATTTGGGAGTCTCTAGAACGATTATGAGGTACTTTGTTTTCTTCAGGACTTTTCTTCTCAGTGGCCGATTCAGGTTTCCTGGTGGTCACAGATCCGTGTGTATCATTAATATTGTTCACCATATTGGTATTCCCCTCTGACATGTTCACAGTCACCGAAATGGTCATGGGGCCAGAGGGTTTAAGCTTCGGTGTTGCCACTTGGGAGCCTTTTGAACTATTATCAGGTACTTTGTTTCCTTCAGGACTCTTCTTCTTCGTAGCCGATTTAGATTTCCCGGTGGTCACAGATTCGTGTGCATCATTATTCTTTTGTTTTACCATACTGGTGGCAACCTCTGAAAGAAAGCAAAATTAACTTTAGTAAAGAATTCGAGTTTAATTCCGTTTGAACCTCACTCGGGACTTTGGTAGTGTGGTTCGGATGAGGTCCTTGGGGTCCCTTAGAATTCGTCCTGCCAATTGGGGGGTAAGTTGGAGTAGTAACCTTGCCGAAAGAATAACCATGAACTTGGTGGTGCGTAGGAGCAGATACCGTCCTGCCAAAGGGGTAGGAAGGAGTAGGAGCTAGGTACCGAGGAGCGGATCCGCTAGGGATCGCCCTGCTCGGCTTGCCACTGCTAAGATGATTCGGTTTACTGAAATATTTCTTTGCTTGCACATCCGCAGTGGTAAGGGCCAATATTAGAAGCACCACCACCATTATGCCGCCAATAAAACCCCTTGGATAAAAGGACATTCTGAATTAGAATTGGTGAAAAAGAACGTTGCAGCGTTGAATGTCTCTCAGTTATCTTAGCACTAATTTTCTTTCGATTTGAATTTATCTTCCACTCTATGACTTGGGGAAAATATTGGTTATATATGAAGTCTTCGTTCCCTTAAGTAACAAGTTTATGAAAAACCCAAGCTTGACAGGGATATTTATATATTTCAAAAACACAACCTCTTCAGTTGAGTTCCGCCTTAAAACTGAATTTTATTTTCCAAGTCCCTGCTTAGGAAATTCTTTTCCTGCTCTTATCGGTGGCCTATGCAGACGCCGGGTCTGCACGAGCGGGAAAGTTATCTTTTAACCGCACTGGAAACAAGCATCTTAAGCGATTTCATTTGGTAAGCCTCAAATGGATGACAAGTGCTAACACCAATCCCCTGCAGTATGGGTAAAAAATCAATTTTGTTTACAGTCTCTCCAACACAAACAACATTTTTTTGGTCCCTGCCAATTAATTTTAATTTTTTAGTGTGTGCGGCGGATAAGAGCATTGGCCCATTTTAAAAAGCAACAAAACCCGAAATTACTCTGTGGTTTAATGAGTCAAAATCACCCTAGTGGGCCACTCCCGATTCGATGGTCCGATTTTCGTCGAACTTGTTTACTTTTCCGGTTCGCCTTTTTGGTAGGCGTCACTAAGCGACTTTATGGAGTTTTGCATGAAAAATACTATTTAGTAAATTATTATTTAAACTAGAATCAGAAATAAAATCACTCTGAATTTTAGAAAATCGCCATACTTTGAAAATCGCCTTGAAATTAAAAAATAGGAAAAACTTACCCTGATTAGATCAACTCCTCTCGTTATCCACTTTCAGAAAAACTTTCTGTTTATCAGAAATTTTTCTTTGAAATAGGGATGTCGAAAATATATCAAAATATCGATATATCGATGATATTTTCTTAAAAAATATATTATCATAGCGATATTTTGTTGGTCCGAAATATCGAATATCGATATTATTTGTAAATGATATTTTTGTCCTTTCTAATGGTTGGTCACTTTAAAGACTTAGCCCTAGCTTGCCTTATTACTCCTGAAAGTTCAGTTGCATGATCAGTCTTCTGCCATAAGATGGCGTGGTTTGAGATGCCCGCAGTTGTATGACGGACCAGCATATAACAGAGCGACTATTTTTAAAGTCTTTAAGTACAGATTTCTTTTCCTAGCATTTCAAATCATTTTATTTGTAATTTACATAATATGCCTACTTTAAAAATGCTGATGTGTCCAAAAATTTGAAAATGTATATATTCATATATATATATATATATTTTGTTGCACTTATCACGAATCTGGCCAGGAAAACGGTCTCCAAAAGAAGGATTTCGAAAATTTCTCCATGAAAGTCGAAAAATTTGAAAGCCCCTATAAATTTCTCCTTGAGAGTCGAAAAATTGTGATTTCGGGTTTTTTTAAACACCTATAAATTTAAGAAAAACATTAAAAGACCATTTTTTGTTTTTAAAAACGAAATTTTTTTAAATCTGGACCGTGGAGACGGTTTTTTAACCAAATTCGTAATTATTGCATCAAAATATATGAAGTACATAAGCTTTCATTTTAGAATTCTTGTATTTAATAAAAAAACGTGAATTTGATTTGATAACATTTTTCGCTTTCTTGAATTTCTTCATATCTGGTATGTTAAAGCAACATATTAACGGTAATGTGCGCTGTGAATTTTAAATGAACAGCCTGTGATGTCCTCTCCCATTAAAATTTAAATATTTTGAAAAAATAGAAAATATCATCGATATATCGATATTTTAAATTGATATTTTCAAATATCATTAATGATATTTTTTTAAAAACCAAATATCATTCGACAACCCTACTTTGAAATTAAGAAAAAGTCGCCTTACGATTTAGAAAGCCAGCCCAATCGTTTTGTACACACAAAAAAAAAAATTGTCAAAAAGACCCCAACCGCAAAAAATTGTCAATTTTGTCAAGGATATAGGGCTGTGAGGAAAAGGGGAGGGGAAAAGGGCAACTTAAGTTTAATTTTGTTTTGGATTTTAAAAACTTATACTGCTGCTCTGATCAATATGATTTTCGATTAATAGTCACTTCTGTGGACGAAATGCTAAGTTTTTATTTTTCAAAAAGTATTTTATATAAATGTGTAAGTAGCAGAAGTAAGAGCCCTATTTAATTTCCGTAATGGAAGAAAATAGAAAATTACTACAAAAGCAAAGCCAAGCTCCAAGTTAACTATTAATTTTAAGATTCGAACTCTTGACCAAATACGTTTGTACATATGTATATTTGGATATGTTTTGATTTGCTTACAATACATGTACAATAGACTGGGTCGATTTGTATGGGCCAAAAAAAGTGATAAATCGTAGGGGGGGAACGTAATCTAGGAAGAATTCTAAGCAATATTGCAATATTTACTTTTAAAAAATATCATAGTAGCCGTTAAATATTTATCAATTTTAAATTCTCCCCTTTGTTAAAAATGTTTTGTTCTCTTTAAAGCATTTTTTCAATGCTGTTATTTTGTATATTAGTAACGGCTACTATGATATTTTTCTCAAAAATAATGTGAAATACCAGTATTTTTCTTTTGCAAATGCGAAGGGTCAATCGTGGTTTTAGGCATGTGGTTTCTTGGGCAATATGTTTAGAATGGTCCATTTATTATGTTCCGCCCAAACGATTCAAAACTTTTTTCGTGTCCATACAAATGTTCCAAATTCAAGGCAACTTAGATATTTTTCATCAAAAAACCAGTATTTTTCTCTTGCAAATGCGGAGGGTCAAACGTGATTTCCAAGGTATAGTTTCTTTGGCAAAACTGCTTAGAATTGCCCATAGAATACGTTCCCCCCTACGATTTGATGACCTCCAAATCGACCCACCCTAATGTACAATACAATACATACACACAATTAGGGTGTTCAATTGCGTTGCAAAAGTGTTAACTTTGTAAGTTTGCCAGACGAGAATTGTGAACGCCCAATATTTTAAAATATCGTTGCAGGAAATTAACGTTCAATAAAAAGCCAACTTTTAAATTGTTGTATTGCCTAAAGTATTCGTTTAAAAATGTAGAGCTGTGAATGAAAAGAAGGCTTTGTAATTTTCTGTCATTAAAAATAATATGTATGTCTACATAACACAACCCAAAATGCCACGTAAAAGTGTTAAGGATGTAATGATTGAATGGATCATAAACAATGCAGTGCTTGATATCGAAATGACTGAAGGTATAGGTAAAAGCGCTACACATTATTGGCGTAAATTAATTTAAGACATTATAGATGCTAGTCCGAGGGATCAAGTGGATGAAGAAATTGATGAAATAATGGAGACCCTTACTTATGATATGAGTATTATTCAGTCGTTTCGTCGAGGAGACTTTTTTCGGATTAAAAAATCCCATGATTGGCGAAATAACATTCTGACCACTTTTAGTGATGAACGTTTTAAGCAAATGTTAAGGGTGTCCAAAGATCAGTTTTTAATGTTGTTGGATCTAATCAGAAACGACGAAATATTTCAATCGACTGGAACCAAAATGCAATATCCTACAGACTTGCAACTAGCAATAGTTTTATTTCGATTGGGCTCATCAGGGAACAGCGCATCCGTAAGAAAAATCTCTACAGTATTTGGCGTCGGTGATGGTGGGACGTTAGCACTATTCACGGAACGAGTTTTTACTGCCTTTTTGCGACTTTTAAAAAAGTATATCTATTGGCCTAAAAGAGAAGAACGCGAGGTGATAGTTTCAAATACCTTCCATGAGTTGCCCTACTGCGTTGGCTATATTGATGGCAGCGAAATAAAACTCTTTGAAAAGCCTCCAAAAAATCATGAAGTATATTACTCGCGCCATCGCATATATTCTGTGAAGATGCAAGCTGTATGTGACCACAAACTCCGAATTCGAGATGTTGTAATAGGAAGTCCCGGTAGCTACCACGATTCTAAAATATTCAAAAATTCAATAATTGGAAAGCACCTTAAAAGACATTTTAGTGAAAATCAGTGGATTGCAGGCGACTCTGCCTATCCACTTTCAGAAAATTTAATTACCCCATACCGCAGCAATTCACGTCAGTTGGAACCGAATGAGCAGCTTAATTTCAATAAAAGACACAGCCAATACCGCGTTAGAATCGAAAATTGTTTCGGGATTTTGAAAGGAAAATTCTGTAGTTTAAAAGAACTTAGACTACGACTATCAAATAGTTCAGCCCAGGCATCTCTCTGCGATTGGGTTATGGTGTGCTGCATAATTCATAACATTTTACTGACTGATCACGATATACCGGACCAACAAGGACATTTAAATGAATTCCAGAATGGCAATGAATCAGAAATAGAAAATACTCGAAATCCTGCTGCCGCCGAAAATAAAAGGAATAGCTTGTACCACCTCATGTTTGAATAATAAATAAAATTATTTTTTAAAGATTTATTTCATTTATTTTTTCATGTCAAGCTCCATCTTTAACATTCGCTCCTTGTGTTCTAGTTCCATTTTAAGTTTTTTCATATCGTTGTCCAATCGCTTTTGCTCTATTTCCAGTTTCCGGTTTTCTAGTTCCTTACTCCACATAAACTTTTCCCTTTCCAGAGCAAGCGTATCCTGCCTAAATTTCATTCTTTCGGAGTCCATTTCTTGAAGTTTCGCTATTGCAGTTTTTTCTTTCTTCTGTTTAGTTTTACCTTCGAAAGACAGATCCGAAGCGATATCTATATCAACTTTTTCTTCAGGAATCTCATTAATGCTCCCCTCATAGTTTTGCGATTCGTGTACCACTATGTCCAGATCTTTTTCCACAAAGAATATCGATCGCAGTAAATAGTACTTGGGACACATCTTTAAGATTTTTGCTGCGAAAGTATTTTAGATAGTTTAAAATACTTTGAAAATATGAAATGTTACCCTCAATAGTTGTCTCAGAATCTTCCTCCTCTATTCCTGCTCCTGTTGACTTACAAAAGTCTTCTGCCTTTCGCCAAGCCAACTTTAAATGACGCACTTTAAAACGGAGACTGTTCCAAGTAGCGTCAATTTTTGTAGCCTCCAATAACTTCTTGTAGTAAAGTTGGGCCGTTGGTTTCTATAGGCTTAAATATTAGCTACAATTATAACTCACATTCTGCAAGCTCTTACCTCAACATTTTTGTGCTCCAACATATAGTCTAGGACTTTATCAACTTCGCTCTCTGACCATCGCTTAGTTTCGACCTCCCTGGTACGCTTTCTAGAGGGTTTTTCTTCCATTGAAATTATTCTTCAATTATTTTGATTTATAGAAGACAAATTTTTTTCTTTTGTATTTAAAAATCAAATTTGTTTCTTAGCTTTCACTGTCATTATCATGGATTCAAACCCAACTTTTCGGTATATTTTTAGTATTTTAGCTTAAATTCCTACCCATTATTAACCCCCTATTTTTACACAAGTACAACGGATTTGTATACATAGGCTGGGGTGTTGTAGGCCTGGTAAACTATTTTGTATGGAAGTTGTTGTTGGAACTGACTTACACTTTTACACTTTACAACGTTTGCAACGCAATTGAATACCCTAAATGTGTCTGTATGTTTCTACTTGAAAGTAGATGAGGTGTTTAAATTCAACAAAAATTAATAAATTCCTTTCAGGCAATGCAAAATTTGTCGAGTTTAAAATTAATAATTACACAGGAACACAAAATTAAACTTTGTGAAATTTCCACGAACCATTTCAAGTTTTCCATGATATTTGGGTGCCCCTGAGTAAAAGTGCCATACAAAATTATTTTCCATCACCTACAGGTTCCGCGGTATAGCTAAGAATACAAAAAACCGATGTTTGCCGATATTTTGAATTACGTGGCCTATATAATTGGACTTACCTTTCTTATTTTCGCTGAGACCTACTCTCAATACATCACGGCACTACTAAAAAATAGTCCGCATTGTAAACCATGGCCCATGTCTTTGGAATTCGACGCCAAAGTCGAAACTCCCAATATTTCCACAATTTCTCTGATGAAAAAAAAATTCTGAGAATTAAATCTTAAATGGAACTAATTTTAACTATTCATTGAATCTGTTGTTCATTGTATGCTTTAATTTCGGTTTAAAGCATTTTCATGAGGATATTTTATTGGATTTCTTATACCAATGAAACCGTGTTTTTTATTTTATTATCTACTCCTATGTGCTGTCAAATTTCAAATAAGTCAAGGCATCCTATAGAATGCGAGTAAACATGTATGTTTCTCCATGTATGTTCAGTGAACGTTTTTAATTTCTTAGTTCTAGAGGTTGCCATGACTTATTCAAAATTTGACAGCACATTGGAGTAGATAATAAAATAAAAAAAACGGTTTTATTGGTATAAGAAATCCAATAAAATATCTTCCTGAAAACGCTTTAAACCGAAATTAAAGCATACAATAAACAATAGATTCAACGAATAGTTAAAATTAGTTCCATTTAAGATTTAATTCTCAGAATTGTTTTTCTATCAGAGAAATCTTTAAAATTTTGGGATTTTCAACTTTGGCGTCGAATTCCAAAGACATGGACAATGGTTCACATTGGGGACTATTTTTTAGTAGTGCCGTGATGTATTGAGAGTAGCTCCTAGCGAAAATAATAAGGGTAAGTCCAATTATAAAGGCCACGTAATTCAAAATGTCGGCAAACATCGGTTTTTTGTATTCTTAGCTATACCGCGGAACCTGTAGGTGATGGAAAATAATTTTGTATGGGACTTTTACTCAGGAGCACCCAAATATCATGGAAAACTTGAAATGGTTCGTGGAAATTTTTGGCTGTGTACCTGTGTTATTAATTTTTTGTTTTCCATACTCTAATAAAATTTAGTCATTATACTAGAAAACTTTTGAATATACTCAATTTCGTTTGCTAGAACCAAATATATGGCAACAAATGAACAATGTTCAGTGAACGAATTTAATTTAATTTAATTTAATCGATAATTATCGATCAAATGTGTTTGTATTGGAGGCCAATCTTTTCGTGTGTACAAATGTTTTCGTTTCATTCAAAAAAAAAATTTTTGAAAACCACAAATTTCAATTTACAAACACGTATACATATTTGTGCGCAAATTAAAATTGCATTGATAACATTGTAACTGATAGAAAGTATACAAATGCACTACATTTACTTAGATGACATTCATTTATTATATAGCTCTGCCACAAGCCTTATGATTCTCGCTCCTGAATGATCTTCTAAAAAGGTTGTTTACACAAAGGTTTCCCAAAAAAACGCGTCAATAAGAAAGTCCTGACAACAGTACTCAAAACTAATTTTAAGCGAACGAAGTCGCTCCGGGTATAGCTAGTATGAGCCGACGGGACTCGTATCTATCATTGTCCGATCCGCCTCGTTCCGACATACATATATAATACCTGCAAAAGAAAAAAGACTTTTAAGTTTTAGCCTGAAAGCTTTAAAACTGGGAGACTAGTTTGCGTAGAAACGAAGGACGGACGGACGGACAGACATGGCTACATCGACTCGTCTGGTGATGCTGATTAAGAATATATATACTTTATGGGATCGGAAACGTTTCCTTCACTGCGTTGTAAACTTCTGACTGAAATCATAATACCCTCTGCAAAAGAATAAAAATGTTAATTTTTGAATTTAAAAATTTGAGGGAAAAAAATATTAAAACATTTCGAGTATTAGGAAAGTGAAGAAAGAAATGTTCTGTTGCATACTTTTTGAACACAACATTTCAGTATTGGACGGATTTATCCCCAAATCTTTCTTGGCCTTAAAGCATTCTAGTTCAATATAAAGGAGAACAGCTGAATGAAAAGACTTGTTCAAACTACTAAAAGCTTTTCTTATATAACCCATCCATAATCACATTTTACCGATGATCTTTGAAAACTCCATTACGAAACATTGTGGCAAATTCGATTATGATTTAGTTTACATATATACTATGTTTATACGATGAGATTCACGCTTTCTTGAAAGCGCGATCTAGAAATAACCCCTGTTTATACGACAACCGAGAATTCATGCTTTTGTACACTCTCAGCTGATAAAGATGCCGGACCGGTAAAAAAAGGTGATAATTTTTAACCTCTGAGTAGAGAAATAGCCTATGAAGGGCTTTAATTTCTAACGATCTGGCAACGTTGATAATTTTTAACAGAGTTACCAGAGCTGGGAAACACCAATTCACGCTTTGAGGCTGAAATCATAGTCAACTTTCGTGTGTTGCCGAATTCACGAAATGGCGTTTATACAGACACGAATCGGAAGAAAGCGTGAAATGATAGCGTGAATTCGGCATCGTATAAACACAGTAATAGTAACTTACTATTTTAGTTTAGTTTAGTTTACAGCTACGTTTACAATGAGATATTTCGGTAAGTGGAGATGTTTATTTCATTCCAAAATTATTTAATCTCTCTTCCTCAGCTCTGATTTTCCTTGCCTTCATCGTTTCGGTGTCTGGCCGATTTACCGATGATTTGTACAAGCATTTAGCAGGGAATAATACAAGCAAAAATCTTATTTCTTCGCCTCTCTCCGCCGAAATCGCTCTGAGCCTGCTCTACATGGGAGCTGAGGGTAGGACAGCCCAAGAAATGAGGAACACTCTTAAACTATCCGAGGATAAAAAGGAAGTGGCTAGAAAGTACAAGAAACTGCTGACAAACGTTGAAGGACGTGAAAAGGTAGCCATCCTAAAGCTGGCGAATCGAATATACGTCACGGATACTTACCGATTGGTTCCGGAGTATAATCAGGTGGTTAAAGACTCTTTCAAGGCTCAAGCCGAGACCATTAGCATAAAAAGTCCGAAAAGTGCATCATCGATTGTCAATAAGTGGGTAATTGACCAGACAAACGGCAAGATCAAAGATTTAGTTACTCCCGACGACTTTACACCTGATCTAGTTGCCATGCTCTTGAATGCTATTTACTTTAAAGGCCAGTGGAAGCAAAAGTTCGATTCTAAATATACAGAAGTGGCGGACTTCCATATAACTGATCAAAAACGAGTGCCTGTTGAGATGATGAAAGTGTATGAGAATTTCGACGCTGCATATGTACCATCTTTAGATGCCAAAGTGATCTACCTACCTTATCAAAATTCTAGCCTCTACATGGTAGTATTTCTTCCCAATAAAACCGATGGCCTCACAGAGCTGGAGAAAAAGATCGCAGATTTTTCCAAACCTCTCCCATCCAGCCGTGTGAATTTACAATTGCCGAAGTTCAAGATCGAATTTGGCGCAGAATTACAAGATATTCTTAGGACGGTTGGTGAGATTTGTAAATTATGAAGTCATATTAACAATGTTTATTTATAGATGGGCATCCGAGATGTATTTTCTAGAAAGGCTAACTTCGAAAGCCTAGTAAATGGAAAGGCTACTATTAACAAAGTCATCCAGAAGGCCTTCATAGAGGTGAATGAAGAGGGTGCCGAGGCCGCGGCTGCAACAGGTATTTATAAATTTTTTAGTGGTTCTAAATATATTTCTTTTAATTCACACAATTTGAATTTTTAGTTGCAACAGTGGTTGGATGGAGTGCAGTGCGATATTTAGAGTTTGTGGCCAATCATCCGTTCGCCTTCGTCATTCGCGATAAAGAAAACATTTACTTCCAAGGGCATTTTGTTAATCCAGCAGATAAATAAGAGGCCATTTTTAAATAAATAAAAGCATTAGTAGGAAGTAATATTCCAAATCAGTAATGCGTATAACATAAAAATACTTTGTTGCATACTTTTTGAATACCAACTTGCTATTAATTTTTCATTTCCGTGCTTACATAGCTCCTAATAAATTCACAATTTGTCAACTCGACATCAAACATTTAGCCATTTAGTTGGAACACTATAGAGGTCTGTTCCCAATGCGATCGCTTCATTGATATGTAAATCGCATGCGCCCAGTGGCGGATCCAGGATTTTCTTGTGGGGGGTGATATCAGAACAATTTTTTTGTTGCATACTTTTTGAGTACCAAAATTTCTTTCATTTTTCACCCGAGTGGGGGGTGATATATCACCCATATCACCCCCCGTGGATCCGCGCATGCATGCGCCCATATTGTTTATGGCCCCAGATGCCACGGCAAAAGTTGTTCAATGTCTCTCTCGATGTGCCCGCCTCTACAAACAAATATCTATTTGAAATCTATCGGAACCCCAAAGTCGAGGTTTTCAAGTGCTTAAAGAATTAGAAAACAAGAAAGGAAGATAGCCTCGGCCAGCCGAAGCTTATATACCCTTGCAGATCATTCCTATTCATTTACAAATCGCAAAAATGTTAAATTTCGTATTATTTTGACAATTTTTTTTTCGCCCAACTTGGGGATTGGACACAATTGAAGTTAAAGGTTCAAAGTACCATTTCCACCAAATTGTGGCTCTGGGCTACGAAGGGTTTTTTTGCTATTAAGCCGCAAAAAGTGCCTAAAAATCGAAAACGCATTTCTCAAAACTGTGACGTGATGGAAAGTTTCCAAGTATGAGGTAGTTTTGTACAGCTAGAATCCTTTCAGGTTTTGCAGCTTTTAGTCTTGGGCTATTTTTTTGTCGACCTGTGTTATTTGTCCGATTATTCCTATGGGAGCTATAGGATATAGTTGTTCGATCCGGCTGGTCCCGCCTTATATATTACCTGCAATAGAAAGAAAACTTTTGAGAAAGTTTCAACTCGATAGCTTCAAAACTGAGAGACTAGTTTGCGGCCAGACGGACAGACGGACGGATATGGCCAGATCGACTCGTCTAGTGATGCTGATCAAGAATATACAACCCTAGTCAAAAGTATTTTCACAAATTTGAATGTTAACTGTACTCATATTTTGAACTTATAATATAAACATTTTGGCACCTATGGAAAGAGCACTTCAATTCCGTTTAAATGACACAAAAATTTTCTTAACCCATTATGCACCCTTTAAAAAGTTAGAAAATTAGACAATTTTTTTTTAAAGTCAAATTTTAAACTTTTTTCCTGGGGCTTAAAACAAAAATGTTTTGATGCAAAGTTGTTCCCCAATCAAAATTAATACTAACTGCAAAAAAAAAAATTTCAAAATATTTTTCCTTGTATTTTTTATGATTTTTTGAAAATGACAATTTTAGCCGCTTTTTCCTCCTTTTCATACAAAATTTCACTGAGATGTCTCCATTCAAAAAATCATAAAAAATACAAGGAAAAATATTTTGAAATTTTTTTTTCAAAAAGTCCGTTCAAAAGTTATAGCCAAAATAAGATTTTCTTCTTCTTCCCAAAAATGAAAATTTAATTATGTTTGTCAGTTTGTCAGTTTGTCCAAAACATGTTTTTTAAGTTCTGAAAATTTGATATGACGTTCATCACATCGATATAAAAAACTTTTGTTCTACCACTTTTGGAAAAACCCGCTAGTTTAGCGGGAAAACAGCTATAAATAGCTAAAATTCGGAAAGCCGTAACTTCTATACTACTAAAGCTACAGACTTGTTCTGCATCTCGTTTAAAAGGTATTTTTAAATTTTATAAACGCCTTCTAAATGCAATTTGTGTAAATGTAATAGTTAAAAAGATATGGACAAAAGACAATTTTTTAAAACTTTTTTTTAAGCTTTTTTTTAATTTTCTCAAAAACGGATCTAACGATTTTCTTTAAAACTTTAAACTGTATAGCCCTTGAGATTCCTTAAATTTTGGTATATAACACATTACTGTAAAAAGTCACGTTATTTAGAAACGAAAATCGCGACTTTTGCCAGCTCAAAACAACTTACGCTGCCTTAGCATTGAATTTAGTATGTGCGTATGCAAACTGTATTTTAGGGTCATGGAATCAATTCAATTGTTTTAAGGAATTCCAAATAGGAAACTTTTGTTTTACGACATTTGGAAAAACCCGCTGCTTTAGCGGGAATAAGCTAAAAATAAATAACATACAAAAGTTCTGATATCAACATTTGTGACGAAAAATTATTACACTCGTCATTAAATAGACTTTCTAATATTTTCTCATTCGGCACGCTGCAATAGAAAATGCCTCTGAAGGGAAAAAGGCTGGAATAGTTTGCTAGGGCGTCCGGCCAATTATCCCCACCGGCCCCAACAGATTCAAATTTCTAAATTTTCACTTTTACACTTTCACCGCTCTCCCTCCCAAACCAATTGATTTTCTTGAGGTCTTGGTATGCAATCCTTAAAGTTTTAGCAATACCTTTATTTTGGTGTATTACTCATTACGATCGGACTATCACAGCAGATTTTCATTTCTTCGTGTATATATAGTAGTCGCCTTCGCACACTCTCCTGGTGCGCTTCGTCACTACATGGACTGCCGTCCATAGTGATTCGTATAAAAGTTTGTAACAGGTAGAAGGAAGCGTTTCTGACCCTATAAAGTATATACATTCTTGATCAGCATCACTAGCCGAGTCGAACTAGGCATGTCCGTCTGTCTGTCTGTATGAACGCTGAGATCTCGGAAACTACAAAAGCTAGAAAGTTGGGATTACCAACACATCGCCACGCTCCCTCTAACGCCCACAATAGCTATAAACGATTTTACAAAATTTAAATATTTCGGAAAAGTAAAAATGCACTTTTATTGTGTGTATCAATACCTATCGAAATTTAGAAGAAATTTTTTAAATCGGACCATTCGGTAAAAAGTTATATGTGATTAAAGTTTTATATCACCATCTCCCTCGCACTCCCTTTAGCTGAGTAACGGGTTTCTGATAGTCGGGGCCCCCGACTATAGCGTTCTCTCTTGTTTTATTTAGTTTTAAGAAAGTAAAATAGAAGAAATATAGGCTGCATGTAATAACGCCCGGTGTCATAAGGCCCGCGGGCGCTATGACACACTAAAAAGGGTCATAAGGCCCGTGGGCCTTATGACACACTCAAAAGTGTCATAACGCCCACAGGCGCTATGTCACTTTTTTTGTTGGCCTTACGACACAGAGGAAAGTGTCATAACGCCCGCAGGGAAAATATATTTAACTATTACTTTAGTAATTAATGTGATTTTTTTAGATTTTTATGTCAATTCGTTCTGGGTGAAATTTGCTACTGACCGTTTTTTAGAGTTCCAATTTTATATTAGTTTAGATTATTTATATAAGTAAAGAAGTCGTATTCAGGTTGAGCGCGCGCAGTAAACAATAATGCGGCTTGCACTTTTATTCAAACAAATTTTTGTCTGTGCCCTATATAAGATTTTATTGAAATACTTGTAAATGCGAGAAACATAGAGGCAATATAGTAATCAGTTGTATAGAATAATATTGCAATGAGTAATGTGGTAGAAATCGCGCGATTTTTTAGAAAAAAAAAATGTTTGTCTGCGGTTTATTTAACAATTTATTGAAATACTTGTAAATGATTTTCAACTATCTGTCTGCAGTACGGGCAGAGCAATAGAGAGTTTTTTGAACGCTGTTCCAGATTTTTGAAGCACTCAAAGCATATTTTGAAGTGCCTACATGGTAGAAAATCTACGTTCCGCGGCCTATCAATGCAAATAATACATTTTAGCACGTCAGCCATTTGGCTGAACTGCAAAGTATTTCCCACATCTTCATCTTCTGAATCAGAACTGGAACATAACTCCTGAAATGTTTAACTGACTAAAATATGAAAAAGCATGAGAGGTCTCATAATAAAGTTTATTAAATAAACTGTACTCTCTTCTCGGTAATCTCATTGATTCTGAATGCGATTTACAACATAACAAACAGCAATTCTCTTATCGGTATTCTCATTAACTCAAAATGCATTTTAGAATTTTTTAGAAGTTGAGGGCCCACGGGCCTTTTGACACCTTTTAGTGTGACATAGCGCCCGCGGGCGCTATTACACCGGGCGTTATGACATGCACCGAGAAATATAGTGATGTAAGGAATAAGTGTATAAAGATATTAAAACAATTAATATTAAAATAAAATAAAACTAAAAACGGAAAGATTAATTAATTAATTCATAAAGCAAAGTAATTTATTCAGTAAATCGAATTAGTTGAAATCATTCAGACTCTCTCAATCGTAAAGACAAGCGATAAGAAAACCATTCACTTGTTTAGGCAACGCAGCCTGTCAAAAGACTTATACAAAAATTACTCTTCAATATTAAGTTAAATGGATTAAACAGTGTTCTACAAATATGGTTATTCCATTAGCGCAATACGAATTTTAGCAGTAGACAAAACTGAGGCATTCGGATGGTTTGTGCTGAGATCGTTTTTCACTGGGCATAGTGGGCCATAATCACAGTCATCAAAATGGAAATGAGGCCAGAAAGTTCAGTCTTAGGTGTTGCCACTTGGGAGCCTCTAGAACGATTAGAAGATACTTTGTTTCTTTCAGGACTTTTCTTCTCAGTGGCCGATTTAGCTTTCCTGGTGGTCACAGAGCCTTTTGAACTATTGTGAGGTACTTTGTTTCCTCCAGGACTTTTCTTCTCAGTGGCCGATTTAGGTTTGGTGGTGGTCATAGATCCGTGTGTATCATCATTTATATGTTTCACTATACTGGTAATGACATCTCCTAGGACGGCTTTAACCTCTGAAAGAAAGTGAAATTAACTTTAGTAAAGAATTTGAGTTTAATTTCGTTTGAACCTCACTTGAGACTGTGGTAGACTTTGGCGGCGCTTGTCCAGATGCTCTGTGGTTCCTATGATGTCCTTGGGGTTTTTTAGATACCGTTCTGCCAATCGGAGAGGGAGGAGTAGTAGCTAGGTACCGAGGAGCGGATCCGCTAGGAATCGCCCTGCTCGGCTTGCCACTGTTAACATGATTTGCTTTACTGAAATTTTTCATGTCTTGCACATCCGCAGTGGTAAGGGTAAGGGCCAATATTAGGAGCACCACCACCGTTATACCGCGAATAAATCCCCTTGGATAATATGACATTCTGAATTAGAATTGGTAAAATAGAACGTTGCCGCGTTGAATGTCTCCCAGTTATCTTAGCACCAATTTTTGATTTGAATTTATCTTCCACTGTATGACTTGGAGAAAATATTGTTTATAAGTATATGAAGTCTTCGTTCCCTTGAGGAACAAGTTTATGAAAAAACTAAGCTTGAATGGGATATTTATATATTTAAAAAACACAACCTCTTCAGTTGAGTTCTGCTTTAAAACTGAATTTTATTTTCCAAGTCCCTGCTTAGGACACCAATATGAAATTCTTTTCCTGGACTTATCAGTGGCCTATGCAGCCGCCGGGTCTGCTTGAACGGGAAAGTTATCTTTTAACCGCACTGGAAACAATCATCTTAAGCGATTTCATTTGCTTAGCCTCAAGTGGTCTGCACTTATAGATGACAAGTGCTAACACAAGGGCTACAGATTAGTTTGTTATTTTTGACAATGGAATAATAGCAATTATTTATTTTTTTACACAATACAAAAATGGCTAAAAACCGAAAATATTTTACAGTATTTCCAACACAAATACCATTAATTCGAATTTTCAGCGTGGGCGGCGGGTAAGGGCATGGGCCAATTCAAAAAGCAACAAAACTCAAAATTAATTTGTGGTCTTAATAGTAAATTATCTTTAAAACTAGATCACATTTTATGCCTCAAAAAGCACTGAATATTTACATATTTCCTACATAAAGTTCCAAATGGTTTGTATAATTATACGATGTTGATTCTTAAAATATACATATAATAAAAATAAAAAGTATTTCTTTAAAAAATTTATTCTTTCCGAGCCTATGAAATATGCGAATATACTCGTACCTACTTTATCAGCTTTAACAGTCGTTACTGAAAATATTGTTGGCTTGCACATCCGCAATGGTAATGGCTTGGATAATAGGACATTGTTAAATAGAATCGGTAAGATAGAACGTTGGTGCGTTGGATGAATTTATCTTTCCTAAAGAACGTAAAAATATACATTTTTTAGTGGGCACAGTAGACCACAATCAGCGTCACCAAATTGAATATAAGGCTAAAGTGAACAAGCTTAGGTTTTGGCACTTGGGAACCACTTGAACGGGCAATATTATTTGGAACCTTAGTTTCAAAACCACCAGAAAACGATTCTGCTGCTTTTTTCTTTTGCCCAGAATTTATCTTCTTAGTGGCCGATTTAGGCTTCCTGGTTGTCACAGATACTGTTGTATCATCATTCATATGTTTTACTATACTGGTAATGACATCTCCTAGGACGGCTTTAACCTCTGGAACAAAGCAAATTAACGTTAGTAAAGAATTGGAGTTTAGTTCCGTTTTAACCTCACTCGAGACTTTGGTAGCAAGTGGTTTGTAAGAGAAGGAGCTGGAAGGCGCGGGAGAGCAGGAGATGCAGAAGTAGTAAGATGGCGGACCTGCCAGCCAATTTGTCTGTGCGGAGGTGCATGGGTTATCCAGTCACTGAAGTTTGTCTTGGCATTAACATCCGCAGTGGTAAGGGCCAATATTAGGAGTACCACCACCATTAAGCCGCCATTAAATTCCGTTGCATACAGGGACATTCTGAAATAGATCGCTGAAACAGAACGTTGCAACGTTCAATATCTCACAATCTTAAATCTAATTGCTTTCGATTTCAATTCATCGTTGCCTGAATGATCTAAATATTGGTGATATATTAAATGAAACCGTGGTTTATTAACTAGAAAATATTCAGTCTACAACTTCATGGAATGTTCCGCTTACCAAAGCTTTTTCAAAACCAGAGACTACAGGAACCTCAAAAGAGCGCACAAAAAAAAAAAAAAGTTTCAAAAATCTTTGGCTTGTGAGGATTTTTCTTAAAAAGATACAAAAAGACACAACCAGTCTCGTTAGGCGCCCGATTGAAAGTGCAATTCGCAATATTTACAATTTAAAAATTATTAAGCTTGTATATGGGCGGTTCTTTTACAAACCGAACACCTTTTATTGGGTCACATTTTTGATTTGCGTAAAACTTTTTTTACACGTACTATTCGGAAAATAAGTAAACACGTGTATCAGGATTTGACCGAAAAAAAATTATTTTTTTAGTTAAAATATTTTTGAGTTTGCCAAAAATTGTCAAATTTGAAAAAGTACCCTCTCATTGAAAATCTGTATCTCCGGTTATATGAATCCGATTGACTTCATGTCTTCTGCATTAATTCCTCTAAAACCTCTTCTTTCAAAATAAAATTTCTAAAAAAAAAAAAATTTTAATTTCTAAAAATTAAAAAAAAATTAAGATTTAAAAAAAATTTTTTAACCATTGCCCCCCCAAAAAAAAATTTTTTTTTTTTTTAATACTTGCGCCATATTGTTAGTTACAATCGGTTTTTGTGAAAAGTTGGAGCCATTTTTAGTTTTTTAAATATCGAATTTTTTTTAACAAGGCCTCGGCTTTTTTCTATGTAAAAACGTCGCAGCAAGTAGGGCTACTGTTTTATTCTTGTCGGATCCTTATGGAATTCATGTTTTCTCATCGTTTACTAGTCCTTTAACAATTTTTAATGATTAAAAGTTAAGTTTTAAGTGTTTTGACAATTTCTAAATGACAAAAAGTAAAAAGTGATTTTTTAATCTATAAAAAAACCACAATTATTTATTTAACCCTCCATCTCATAAACAATAATTTTAAAATTTTTTTATTTATTATTTTTTTGTATTATGTAATTATTTTAACTTTTTAATTTTTTAATTAAAAAAAAAATATTTAATAAAAAAAAAAAATTATTAAATTGAATAAAAATTTTTTTTTAATTTGTATTTTATCTAACATATTTAAATAATTATTTTTTATTATTATATTATTTAATTAATATCTTTCATATTCAATTCAGGTGTCTGAAACAAACCATCAAGAGCGTTTAATGGCGTTTTGACTGCTTGCCAACATGCACTCGAGACGCTACTGGCACACACCAACCAATTTGCTGCATCCTTGTCGAATCCATCCACCAGAAGAAGGCTAAAGCTTCTACACCCTGGCGATTTCTGGATAAGATGACGTCATCAAACCCGCATCCTGAGACAATGTTGTTTTATCACCGTTATAAAATTGTTAAATTTTCACAAATAAAAATGCCTATTTCCAAGAGTTACTTATCTGTAGAGCTAATAAAATATTTTAAAATTAAATAACATCATGTTCTAACGTTTCTCGTAATTTGAGGGCAAAGGGTTCTCCTCTTCTGAAGAATTCGCGGTGTCAGCGAATCGACATGCGTTTTCTGCGCCAAAGACCAAAGGGTCCTCCTCTTCTGAAGAATACGCGGTTCAAATCTTTTTTGATAGCTTTAATGGACAACAAAGTAGGTTTTTAAAAAAACAATGGTAATTTAAATTTTTTAACTATCATTACTTTTTGGAATTACATTTTTAAGTAGCATTGTTTTTGGGAACTTTAATGAAATATATTTTCAGTAGCATTGAAAGCTTCCAATGCCAATGAAATGTGTTTTCAGTAGCATTGAAAGCTTTCAATGCCAATGAAATATTTTTCACTAGCATTACTTTTTTTAATGCCAATGAAATTTGTTTTCACTAGCATTACTTTTTTTAATGCCAATGAAAAGTGTTTTCATTAGCATTACTTTTTTATTTCTAATGAAATGACTAATGCATTACAAAAGTAGTTAACTAGTCACAACTCTGGTGAAAGATCACTGTTTTAAAAATATATCACACTAAAATTAATAACCCTTATTAGAGCATTACAAAATGTGATGCGTGTATGGCTCAATCAGCTAGTGTGTCTACAAATCCAAAGGTCTCCGGTTCAAGTCCTAGAGAGGGCGACTTGCCTCGAAAAAAGTAAGTTTGTTTGAATTTCATGTATTTATCATTTGCAGTATTTAATTGCATAATAACAATCATAATTGAGAGCATCAAATTAAACATCTTCAGGTACGAGTAAAATCCAATGATATAATGGTTGATAGACCAGTTTTTAGATTTTTCGAAAAAATATTTTTTTTTTTGTGTAGTTTAACAGCTGTAACCGTAAATCGGTTAACAGCCACTAGTGCAAAACTAGTAGCAAATGGACTAGTTGTTTCCGAGGACAAGCCTATGAAAAATGGACCAGTTCGTTACAAGGAAATGGACATAACTTGAACTAGTTAACTTTCCTGATCCAACTAGTATTTTACTTGTCCAAAACTGATTCCTTTTCCTGCAGGGATATAAGGGTCGGCACGCCCTAAAAAACAGCCGCACAATGCAAATGCATACAAAAATGCGTACGTCTTCGAAAATCAACAATCTGTAAAATCGGGAAGCAGTTCGCTTCTAACAAACAGCCGTTCTAGCTTTCACAGACATTAGAAGTTTAAGCGACGAAGTATGTAATTCTCAATTACATATTCCTAGATGTGATCTATGTATATAGAAGTTTCGACGCTGAGCTTACATCCTCTTCTCCAGCTGATAAAGCAGCGGTGGCGCCCTGCCGAAATTTGCAATTACTTTTTACAGTAATGTGTTATATACCAAAATTTAAGGAAACTCAAGGGCTATACAGTTAAAAGTTTTAAAGAAAATCGTTAGAGCCGTTTTTGAGAAAATTAAAAAAAAGCTTAAAAAAAAGTTTTAAAAAACTTTCTTTTGTTCATATCTTTTTAACTATTACATTTACACAAATTGCATATGGAAGGCGTTTATAGCATTTAAAAATACCTTTCAAACGAGATGCGGCACAAGTCTGTAGCTTCAGTAGTATAGAAGTTACGGCTTTCCGAATTTTAGCTATTTATAGCTGTTTTCCCGCTAAACTAGCAAGTTTTTCCAAAAGTGGTAGAACAAAAGTTTTTTATATCGATGTGATGAACGTCATATCAAATTTTCAAAACTTAAAAAACATGTTTTGGACAAACTGACAAACTGACAAACTGACAAACAGAATTAAATTTTCATTTTGGGAAGAAGAAGAAAATCTTATTTGGGCTATAACTTTTGAACGGAGCGTCGGATTTTGACAAATGACCCCTCATTCGACGGGTATTTTCAAAAGGAATACAACTAAAACATTGCGAGGGGGCATTTATCCCCACCGGCCCCAACAGCTCCAAATTTCGAAATTTTCACTTTTTCACTTTCACCGCTCTCTCTCCCAAGCCAATTTATTTTCTTAAAGTCTTGGTATGCAATCCTTTAAGTTTTTGCAATACCTTTCGATTGGTGTATTACTCATTACGATCGGACTATCACAGCAGATTTTCAATTTTGCGGCTATATAATAGTAGTCGCCTTCGCACACTCTCCTGGTGCGCTTCGTCACTACATGGACTGCCGTCCATAGTGATATTATTTCGATAAGTGCCTGATAGTATTCCATATTGGAAATTTAAAAATTGTTGACGTCAATCGTGACGCAACGAATAATTATACCCGTTACTCGTAGAGTAAAAGGGTATATTGTATTCGTGCAAAAGTATGTAACAGGGAGAAGGAAGCGTTTCCGACCCTATAAAGTATATATATTCTTGGTCAGGGTCACTAGCCGAGTCGATATAGCCATGTCCGTCTGTCCGTCTGTCCGTCTGTCTGTCCGTATGAACGCTGAGATCTCGGAAACTATAAAAGCTAGAGGATTGGCATTTTGCATGAAGATTCTTGGAGTTCCTACGCAGCGCAAGTTTGTTTCAAAATGGTGCCACGCCCCCTCTAACGCCCACAATAGCTTATAAAGGATTTTAAAAATTTAAATATTTCAAAAAAGTAAAAATGCAGTTTTGTTGTGTTTATCAATACCTATCGAAATGTAGAAGAAATTTTTTAAATCGGACCATTCGTTTAAAACTTATGCCTGATCAAAGTTTTTATATCCCTTGCACTCCCTTTAGCTGAGTTACGTTTATTAGATAGTCGGGACACCAACCCGACTACAGAGTTGGCACTCCCTTTAGCTGAGTGACGGGTATTAGATAGTCGGGACACCAACCCGACTATAGCGTTCTCTCTTGTTTTAACTACAATACTAATCACCATAAAACAAGAAAGGAAGCTATAGCTTGGGCTAGCAGAAGCTTATATACCATTGCAGATCATTCCTTTTAACTTAGAAAAACATTACATTTAGACTTTTTTGCGTATATGTTACAACAATCTAAATTTTAGCTGCTTTCGTATTATTTCGGAAATTATTTTTTTTTATTCTTCCTATGGCAGGAATTTTTTTCAATTTGATTCGAAATTTTGAAATGTTAAAGAAAAGCTATATCCCAGAGAAGAAGAGAATGTAATAATCAACAAAGATATAATTTATTTCCTATTAATTTCCCATAATTTTGCGATCGTTCCTAAGGCAGCTATGTTATTAAGCCACCCGAATTAAACATTTAATTCGAAATTCAGAAATATTTAAAAAATAATATTCCTAAAAGTAGAATGTAATATTTAAAAAACACCAAAGCCAGAATTTTCAATTTTAACTTTTCAAAGGGTGCTTAAAGGGCTAAAAACATTGTTGTGTCATTTAAACGGAATTGAAGTGCTCTTTCTATAGGTGCCAAAATGTTTATATTATAAGTTCAAAATATGAGTAGATTTAACTTTAAAATCTGTCAAAATAATTATTCCGACCAGTGCACAGTGGTCGCTGGCATAGGCCAAAAATCAAAAAATTGATTTTGAGATATTCCAGCGAAAACCAGTTTAACGATCAGCTGATTGTCCAAAATTTACGACACAATAGTTTTTTTTTTTGAATTTCTAACGGGATTTTCCAATAATGGAATGAATAGAGCGATGATGTGCTCACTTACTTGCAATTTGCTAACAGTGCAATGCAATGCCTTGAATTAAAAAATTCTATAAAAATATAAAGCACGGTCTAACCCAATTCGAATATAATAGAAATTGTTCATAACGGTATATACTTTGTTTTTACAAATACATATATAAATAACTTGTGCTGTGTTTTATGTAAGGAAGTGGTAAAACGTGCGTCTTTTTTAGTTCGTAAATGTTGTGCATTACAATGTTTAGGTAAAGTTCTAAGTGCTTTCCCCCGCTTACCCCCCAATGATGTTTATATTCTATTATTAATAAATATTTCAAGATTTTAAAAGTGTTTTCATCAGCTGCCGAAACGCGCCGATGCACTTGTGTCATTAAAAAATGCTACCTAACCTCATTTATTTTAGCAGGTCCATCTAGGAAGCTTTTTTTTGTTCTGTGTGTGTTGTTGTTGTAGCTTGTTTTTGCTGTTTCTCTTGTTGCTTTTTGATATGTGTTTTTTGATTGGAAAGCTTTCTAAAGGACCCGCTGAATCAAAAATTAAGGATATTTAATAATTCGACTGCAAATACAGATTTATTTAACAGATTGCTTTTAAGTTCTGATCCATTTATTAATGGACAAAAAAACTTAGAAATAACCAAATGTCACTTCTTTTAGAGTCAACTATCTCGCTACTCGATCAAAAAATTTAAAAATGATATTAAATCGTATTATTTTTCGTTTTGTTTTTTATAATTTTTTTGGTGCGGGTGGAGTTCAGTAATCACTCCCACATTTTTATATTGGAGTTATTAGTTTGTAAATATCGTACGGTAAACAAACCAACTTGTTATTATTACAAAAATTGAATTTTGGATTGCCCTCTTATATAAACGCAACCACTAAGTAAATCGTTCCTATGGAAGCTATAGGATATAGTGGTACGATCTGGCCAATTTTTGTAACATATATTTATAATATTTATCTAGATTTTTGGTAAAAGTTTCATAGCGATAGCACATCTAGAAGTATTTATGGCCGCGGATCCATACATGCCCGACCACTGAACGATTTTCTCAGTGGTTGCGTTTACATGAGGGGGTAATCCAAAATTCAAATTTTGTAATAATAACAAGTTGGTTTGTTTACCGTACGATATTTACAAACTTAGAACTGCAATATAAAAATGTGGGAGTGATTACTGAACTCCACCAAAAGAATTATAAAAAACAAAACAAAAAATAATACGATTTAATATCATTTTTAAATTTTTTGATCGAGTAGCGAGATAGTATACTCTAAAAGAAGTGACATTTGGTTATTTCTAAGTTTTTTTGTCCATTAATAAATGGATCAAAACTTAAAAGCAATCTTTTAAATAAATCTGTATTTGCAGTCGAATTATTAAATATCCTTAATTTTTAATTCAGCGGGTCCTTTAGAAAGCTTTCCAATCAAAAAACTCATATCAAAAAGCAACAAGAGAAACAGCAAAAACAAGCTACAACAACAACACACACAGAACAAAAAAAAGCTTCCTAGATGGACCTGCTAAAATAAATGAGGTTAGGTTGCCTTTTTTAATGACACAAGTGCATCGGCACGTTTCGGCAGCTGATGAAAACATTTTTAAAATCTTGAAATATTAATAAATAACAGGATATAAACATCATTGGGGGGTAAGCGGGGGAAAGCACTTAAAACTTTACCTAAACATTGTAATGAACAACATTTACGAACTAAAAAAGACGCACGATTTACCACTTCTTTACATAAAACACAGCACAAGTTTTTTATTTATGTATCTGTATAAACAAAGTATATACCGTTATGAACAATTTCTATTATATTCGAAATGGGGTAGGACGGTGCTTTATATTTTTTTAGAATTTTGTAATTCAAGGCGTTGCATTGCACTGTTAACAAATTGCCAGTAAGTGAGCATGTCATCCCTCTTTTCATTCCATTATTGGAAAATCCTGTTAGAAATTCCAAAAAAAAACTATTGGTTCGTAAATTTTGGACAATCAGCTGATCGTTAAACTGGTTTTTGCTGGAATATCTCAAAATCAATTTTTTGATTTTTGGCCTATGGCAGCGACCACTGTGCACTGTGCAGTGCACTGCAGTGTATTCTGAAGTCGTCACAAAAGTATGCTGCAAAATCTTTCGCTCTTTCAGTGAACGGTCGTGTTTTTGCCTTGCGCTCCGAATTTTTGTTCTTTTTGTCCATAAGCCATCGGGATTTAATTCAAATTGTCTTACAGTTATATAGCTTTTTATGTTCTCATCTGAAGGAAGTACTAGAAATGCAGCAAACCTTTGCATACCCAAATCTCTTGAGCTCTCTTCCGGGAATTTCCTGTTTAATAGTTTCCGCATGTAAACTATATAGATTTCGAAAGGTCGATTATGATCGATAAGTGTACGTAAAAAGTTGATTTTATATGTTAGTCATACATCAATTTTTGGCGCGCAGAACGTACATTAAAAACTGAAGAAAAAAATACGGCATACTTTTTGGCATTCTTTACATGAAGTACGTCAATTCGAATTTTGAATCCGTCTTTCTCGCTTCCACTCATGTCAATTGACTTTAAAATGAAACGAAAACTGGCCCAATTAAGTGGATATGAGACGATATATAAAAAGAAATTCGAAAAAAGTCCGAAATTAAACCTTTTGAACTTAAAAAAATCTTTAAAAAAACCGTGCCATTGAAAAAAAGTTAATGGTAATTTCGTGATCTAGGGCTCCAACACTAACAGAATTTATAATCAATTGCTGGGAAGCATTTTGGCTGTAACTAGTGTTATAATCAGTCACTGAAATTTGGATGCTGCTTATTTTGTAACGAAAACAAAACTACTGAGGAAAATAAAATCCATCGTGAATCAGCAATAATTTCAGTGACTAGTAATATATTACAGTTAAGTGTTTTGATAATAGCTAAATAATTATTAAATAATAACCAAAACAACTGATGATTAAGGGATCTGTTATAATTGGTAAATAACAAAACAAGCTGAGTTGTTTTGTTTTTGTTACGAAATAAAATCCATTGTGAATACTGAAGGATTACTGATGGATCAGTATCAGTGATCAATTTTGTTCTGCCGAATGCTTATGATACATTTCCATGACGTAAAAGTAAAAAATATATTAAGCAGTGCACGCGCAATAAAAAAAATTATTTTTCAAAAGACTTATACAAACATTTTTTAATACGTTAGCCTACCAAATGGACGACGATCATGCGTCGTGCTGCAAATGGTGGATCCTTATTGTGAGTGGAGTTACTTCGCCTGGTCACAGGATATCTGTATCGGGGGTTGGGTAGTATCCAGCACATAAACTGTCTACTGGTTAGGTGTCGCACCCAGCACTTGTAACTAGGTGAACATCGGGGAGTGGTGCGCAAAATGAGGATCTGAAGACTCAGCGACAGCCTCTGTTGATTGCGATGGTGAATGAGTAACAGTCAGTGGTATTCTGAGATTGATACTGATTTTATTGAACAAACTTAACGGTATTTATAGGTACAAAGTGTTTACGTTAACAAAATATGCAGAAAGGGAAATTGCACTTACAGCTATTATTCATAGCTCGCAGTGCTAATCAAATTATTGCTCTATTTCCATCGGCAGATTGATGACTGTTAAGCAAACTGACGGTCTGCTTGCCAAATTGCAGTATTGCAGTAGTGGCTGTATGTGTTATGATATATGTCTTAACAGGATTAAACATTTAAGAATTTTGCAGTAGTGAGTCATTCGAATGTCTTGTGTAGATCGTTTTCCAGTAAGCATAAGCACAGTAGACCACAATCAGAATCACCACTATGGTGAGCACAATCACAGTCACCAAATTGGAACCTTTTGAAAGATTATGAGGTACTTTGTTTTTTTTGGGACTTTTCCTCCGAATGGCCGAATTACGTTTTCTGTTGGTCCGTGTGACAGATCCGTGTGTATCATTATTCATTTGTTTCACGACATCTCCTAGGGCGGCTTTAACCTCTGAAAAAAAGCGAAATTAAAGAAAAATTTTAGTAAAGAATTTGAGTTTAATTTCGTTTGAACCTCACTTAAGACTGTGGTAGACCTTGGCGGCGCTTTGTGCGAGGGGTGCGCTTGTGCAGATGCTCTGTGGTTCGGATGATGTCCTTGGGTTTTCTTAGTAGGAGCTGGGTACCGATGAGCGGATTCTCTAGGGACGTGCCAGCCAATTGATCTCTTCGCCATGCTCGGCTTGCCACTGCTAACAGGATTCGCGTTACTGGAATTATTCTTGGCTTGCACATACGCAGTGGTAAAGGCCAATACTAGAAGCACCACCACCATTAAGCCGCCAATAAGTCCCCTTGGATAATAGGACATTCTGAAGTAGAATTGGTGATATAGAATGTTGCAGCTTTCAATCTCTCCCAGTTATCTTAGCACAAATTTTCTTTTGATTTGAATTTATCTTCCACTCTATGACTTCGTTGACGAGACGTCAAAAAATTGATCCTACATGAAATCTTCGTTCCCTTAAGTAATAGGTTTATGAAAAAACTGAGCTTGAAACACAACCTCTTAATTTGCGTTCTGTGTTAAAACTGAAATTTATTTTGCAAGTTCCTGCTTAGGGGGTGAGGGGCTGTCAAGCGAATGATTACAAATTTTTTAGTATGAACTTCTGATTACATCAAAAATCGCCGAAATTGTGATTACGTAATATATGGATAGCCCCTTAGGAAAGTAACATGAAATTCCTTTCGTGGTCTTATCGGTGAGGCCGCAGAGGCCGGGTCTGCCTGAGCGGGAAGTTATCTTTTAACTCCCGCACTGGAAACAAACATCTCAAGAGATTACATTTGTTTTCCCTTAAGTGGCCTGCACTTACTGATTACAAGTGCTAGCACCGCACACTGGGGTGGGGACCCCAAATATGACGATTAATTCAAAATACAAATTTTTGAGTTGCCCAATGACGGTTATATGTGGCGAAAGTAGATAAAATTCTGCATTAGGAATTGAAAGAATTAAGGTACTAAGTTTTTGAGAAACCTCAAAACGTGAAGCCAAAGTTGAAACTTTGTTTTTTCGTTCTTAAAAATACGAAAAATGTATATTTTTTTGTCACTTTGAGTGATGATTAATACAATAAAATAAACCAAAACAACTATTTGAAAATGGGAATAATAAATTTAAACCCTTAACTTTTTACAAATTTAAAATTTTTTTTTGTTAATATCTTTATAAAAAACAAGAGAGAACGCTATAGTCGGGTTGGTGTCCCGACTATCTAATACCCGTCACTCGGCTAAAGGGAGTGCGAGGGAGATGGAGATATAAACTTTGATCAGGCCTAACTTTTTAACGAATGGTCCGATTTAAAAAATTTCTTTTGCATTTTGATAGGTTTAACTAAACGCAACAAAATTGCATTTATACTTCTCAGAAATATTTGAAAATGTGGGCGCCAGACACATTTTAGTATGGTTTGTGGGCGACTATGGGCGATTGTGGGCGTTAGAGGGGGCGTGGCGGTCACGTGAAATAAACTTGCGCTGCGTAGGAAGCCCAAGAATATGTGTTGGTAATCCCAATATTCTAGCTTTTGTAGTTTCCGAGATCTCAGCGTTCATCCGGACGGACAGACGGACATGGCTAGATCGACTCGGCTAGTGATCCTGATCAAGAATATATATACTTTATGGGGTCGGAAACGCTTCCTTCTAGCTGTTACATACTTTTGCACGAATACAATATACCCTTTTACTCTACGAGTAACGGGTATAAAAATTATTAAAAATGACCTGTAAAATTATACGTTTTTATATCCTTGCAGGGGTAATTTCAGTCAGATGTTTGCTACGAAGTGAAGGAGACGTTTCCGGATCTAGTATTTTATTGTGGGGGGTGATATCAGAACAATTTTTAATAACTGGTCCGACCTCGCAAAATCCTCCTCTTATTTATACCATCCAATATAAATCGACTTTCATTACCGTATTATATCGTCTGATATGAATTATATTTATTGTTACAACATTTTTAGAGAGAGGGTGCACACATATAAATGCATTTGAATATCGCGGCCCAGAAAAGAAATGTTTAAATTAGATAAAGCTTTCCATTGCCAATCAGATTGTATTTTTGAGAATAAGAAGCTAGTAGACAAATTTGGCCATAATCAGGGTCACCAGCGTCGAGATGAGGCTAAAGTTTCCACAGGTCCGTCCTGCCATACTACGTGTATTCAAGGATACATGAAGTACAGATTTAGAGTGTAAAGTATTTGTCATCTTAGTGCGGTATTCCACATCCCTGGTAGTTACAGCTCCGGGTGGTCCGTTGTTAGTATTTTTGTGGGTACCCTGGCTGCCACCGCCTTCTGCACCGCCGGTTTTGGAGGCGAGAGTAAGGGCGACTCCAGAGAGAAGGCCAGCGGCTGCAAGAAAACCAATTAGTCAGTATGACCATAATTTAAAGTCCCAAAAAGTGTACAGCATCACTTTAAACTCACTGAATTCTGTATTGAAATTTTTATTTGGCGACGCCTGTGATTCCGTGACAGATTCCACGGGCTCAGCTACTTTACGGTTGGTCCCCATGACAACGGGGGTATCCTGTGAATGGATTACTACATGATGGACTTGTACCACTGGTTTGTTAGTGATTCCAGCCGTATTACCGCTCTCGGTATGGTTAGAGCGCCCTGTGCCCTGGCTGCCGCCGCCTTCTATACCGCTTGTGTTGAAATTGGACCGTTCTCCTCTACCCTTATTGGTGATATTAACAGTGACCTTAAGATCAGTGCCTGCAAGAAAGCCCAATTAGTAAGTAAGACCATAATTTAAAGTCCCAAAGAGTGTAAAGCATCACATTATACTCACTGGATTCTTCTTTGCTCTCTTTTATTTGCATCGGCCTTGGTTGACCAGTGGTGGGCTGCTTGGGCTTGGAGTTAGTGTGTCCGGTGCTGGAATTGGATTGTACCCCTCCAGTGATAGGACCAGTTTAAACTCACGGGATATTGGTTTCTTCTTTTTTTTTTGGAACGTATTTGGTCTGCCATTGGTGGCCGTCTTGGGCTGGTTCTTATTGAGGAAACCCCCTCCTCCCTTGGAGTTAATGTGTCCTTTGTCGACACGGTCAACTATTCTGTCACCGCCGTTTTTGGAATTGGAATATAAACCTCCAGTGCTGAGACCAGTGCCTGCAAGAAAAACCAATCAGTAAGTATGACCATAATTCAAAGTCCCAAAGAGTGTAAAGCATCACTTTAAAGTTTAAACTCACCGGGTCCACGTTTGATCTTTTTTTTTTTAAACACCCTTGGTTGGCCATTGGTGGGCGTCTTGGGCTGGTACTTATTGCTGGTACTTCCGCTTTTGGACCTACCGACAATTCCGGTTTTGGACCCGCTGGCACTTATGCTGCCACCCTCAAACACATCCACAATGGTAAGAACCAATACTAAGAGCACTATCTTACTCATATAGGGAGACATTATTAAAATGAAATATCGTCAAAAGAAAGATAAGCTCAAGGAAAAGTATCACAATACTGCACAGAAAGAAATAATATTTTTCTTTTTAAAAAAAATTAAACGCGCTCGCTCGGCACACGATAGGAAGTGAAATTCGGAATACAAAATAATTGTAGGGTTTCTACTGAAATTTGCCAGTGGCAGAAGTCGGCGCAAAAAGTACAGAACAAACTGGCCCTCGGAGAAGTGAATACGTTAAGATTTCTTTTCGTACTGATTTTATTGAGCATGGATCGGGGTTTATATACATGGTTTGGGGTTACAAGGATATTTACTTAGGTAAGCAACTACATCTACCTAATGGTCGGGCTAAAGTTTCCCAAGGTTTATGACAGATGGCGTCAAGATGCATATGGTTTATGACCCGTTGCACAGTGGCGGACTTACAGAGTAGGCAACATAGGCAGCTGCCTAGGGGGCCAATTTTCAGGTCAATAAAACAATGATATATTGGCGAAAATTAGGCTGCAGTCTAGGGTGGCGAATTGTCTTAATCCGCCCCTGCAAACGCAGATGTGAGCAGATCGGGATATCAGCTACATGTGGGCATTTCCACAAAGACCTTTAAACTTTAATAAAACATATTTCCTCATTATTTTTAATCGATATTAGTTTCTAATAAGTTTCAGCCTCAGCTGAACTAAACAAATTAAGTATAGTTTGATTATTCTTAGAACAAAAAACCTTTCAATATACGGAAGAGTTAGTTTTTGGCTATCTATACCGTTTACTCGTGCACTCATAAAAATAATTTTATAAATTTTAAAAACTCGCTATAAAAAATTTTCGCTTTTAAACTGAGATAAGGGTTGTATTTTTACGACAAATTTGCCATAAATTAAAAGCTGGCTACCATGAAAAAGTTATTTTTCGTATTTATACGCGTTACTCGTTGAGTTAAAGGGATATATTGGCTCTGCGAAATAAGTCCCCAAGAAATAAGTCCTTATTTCATTTTTTTTGTATTGCCGACTTTTTGGGATTGGGGAGTTATTTCGTTTTTTAAATTGGGGACCTATTTCATATGAAACAACTCCCCAATTTTTGGGGCCTTATTTCATTTTTTTTTGGGGACCTATTTCTTGGGGACTTATTTCGCAGAGCCGATATATTGTATTCGTGCAAAAGTATGTAACAGCTAGAAGGAATCGTTTCCGACCCCATAAAGTATATACATTCTTGATCAGGATTACTAGCCGAGTCGATCTAGCCATGTCCGTCTGTCTGTCTGTATGAACGCCGAGATTTCGGAAACTATAAAAGCTAGAAGATTGGCATTTTACATGCAGATTCTAAGAGTTCCTACGCAGCGCAAGCTTATTTTAAAAAGGTGCCACGCCCCTCTAACTATTTAAATATTTCGGAAAAGTAAAAATGAAGTTTTGTTGTGTTTATCAATACCTATCGAAATGTAGAAGAAATTTTTTAAATCGGACCATTCGATAAAAAGTTATGCCTGATCAAAGTTTTATATCTCCATATCCCTCGCACTCCATTAAGCTGAGTAAGGGGTATTAGATAGTCGGGACACCAACCCGACCATAGCGTTCTCTCTTGTTTTCTAATATACATATACGGTGATTTTGTTGGATTGGCTTCGTTTTGATCCTTTCTAAATCCAACGGCGAATTACTCTAAATTTGTTGGTCATTTTAATCCCATTAATTTAAATCAAACATTCATTACCCTATTTATTCGTTTGGTACATTTATTGGTGGCTTATTTGAGGACTAACAGAACTACGAGTATATCTCAAAAATTCGATTGTTTTTACAAAATATATCAGGAAAATCGTCTCGCATTGCATAGAATGGCAATAAATTAGATAAAGCTTTCCAGTTGCCAGTGGGAGATGGATTTTTGCTGAGATGGTTACTTAGTGGAGACAGTAGGCCACAATCAGGGTCACCACCGTGGAGACGAGGCTAAAGTGGCCGAAGGTCGGCCCGGCCACACTATGCGCATCCTTGAGGCCCGATTCCGCCGAGAGTCGAGCCTGTGTCAGTCCCGGCATCTTCATGATATCCGGCTGGCCTCCGGGGATGATGGGAGCCAGCGGCACAGATCCCTCGGGAATGGTGACCGGCGTGGTGGCCTCGAAGGGAGCCAGCTGCACGGATCCGGGAGCGGCAACGGGAGCGGGCACAACGCCCTCAACGGTTCCATTGGCTGGAGGAGCAGTTTCCGGCGGAGGTGACGGATAGCAGGCAATCTGTTCCAGCTCGATCGTCTTGGTGGGATCGTTGGGATCCGGTCCAGGCACTTTAACGGGCACACAAATGATGCTACCTGCAGCTGGTTGCGCATTCGGATCAGCTGGTGCGCCGGGAGCAGGAGGAACTGGGGCATTGGGATCCGCCGGATTGGGGGCAACTGGTGTTCCAGGAGCAACAGGAGTGCCAGGAGCAACGGGAGTTCCTGGTGCAGGGGCAGGAGCCGATGGATCACCCGGTGTTGGTGGCGAAGGACCCAATGGCGCCAGAGGCACAGCGCCTGGTACTGGTGGTGCAGGTGGAACAGGAAGAGATTGGGACACAGAAGCCGGTGGAGCTGCATATACAGGTGGCACTGGCAGCGAAGGCGGAGCCGCCGCTTGGTTGCCTCCGGTATTGATAACCGTAGTGCCCGATCCCACATCACTGGTGGTCACAGATCCGGGTGGTCCGTTGTTGATGATGATGATCTTGTCGTCGCCACCCTGACTGCCGCCGCCTCCTCCACCGCCGCCGGAGTAGGAGTTGGAGTGCTCCACCACGCGGGTGTGGGTGGGAGTGAGGGCGTGACCCAGGATAGCACCACCCAGGGCTCCGGCAATAAGACCAGTGCCTGTAAGGAAGACCAGTTAGTAGGGAATAACTTCAAAACTCCGGTTAAGACTCACCCAATCCCAAGCCAGAGGAAGACTTTTGCGGCGCCTGTGGATAGTAAACAGCTCCCGCGGGCAGAGCTCCTCCGGCGGGCAGGAAGGTGGCTCCTGCGGGCACTCCCATGGCGACCGGAGGTCCCTGTGGATAGTAGGTGGCTCCATGCGGCACTTGACCTGCTGGATGGTAGGAGGCTCCAGCCGGATAGGCGCCGGCGGGATGGTAAGTGGCTCCTGCTGGAATCTGACCCTGTGGGTAGTAGGTGGCTCCGTGGGGCACCTGACCCGCCGGATGGTACGAGGCTCCCGCTGGCAACTGTCCCGCCGGATGATAGGTGGCTCCCGGTGGCAACTGTCCGGCTTGATGGTACGTGGCTCCCGGTGGCAACTGCTGGCGGGGATAGCTCGACTGCACGTTGTGCGCGTTGGTGGCCGTGATGGGCTGGTAGCCACCGGAGGAGGAACCGTATCCGCCCGTTGAGTTACTGCGTCCTCTGTAGCCAGTGCTGGAGTGAGCGCCGCCATAGTAGTGGGAGCCACTCGAAGTGGCAGCGGGACTGGCCACTCCTGCTGGACGGGATGGGCTCTGCAGGTTGGTGTTGCTGTGCGTCTGGGTGGCTGCCTGGTAGCTGGGTGGTGCTGGCTTGTACGAGGGATTGTAGGCTGGCGGACGCTCGTGTATGTTGGTGTGGGCACCGCCCGCAGGATTAGAGGCGGAGTAGGCCGGCGGAGGTCCTTGGGGCTTCGCCGGGACATTCCAGCCAATTGGCGAGGCGGGCGCCGAGGGGGCCGCACTGTGCGTCTGGGAACTGCTCACCTTGCTGGGCTGCGACTGGGAGCCACCGCCGTAGCTCAGCTTCACATTGTCCGCATGAGGAGCATGAGCTGGAGCCGCGTGGTGTGAAGGAGCAGGAGCCGCGTGGTGCGATGGAGCCGAGTAAGAGTGCGATGGAGCCGAGTAGGAGTGCGATGGAGACGAATGGGAGGACGATGAGGTCCTTCGGCTGCTACTGGAACTGCTGCGACTCCTGCTGCCACCACTGGACCTCCACTTGGCTTGCACATCCTCGGTGGTTAGGGCCAGTATAAGAAGCGCCACCACCAACAGGCTGCCACTGAGCCTGAGCCTCGGGAAGGGGTTCATGCTAAAATGGGTCGAAAACTCCATTAGTCAGTGATTACTAACAATCTAGCTTTTACAAAATATATTATTTAAGTATTTTTGAGGTGAAACAGCTTGACAGTCGTGATTTCTCTATCGAGTAAATGATATCAAATACTTCAGAAAATTATCGACATCTTCGATGTTTTCACAATATACATTCGATAATATTGATGTTTTAATAAAAAACCCAAATTAAATATCGAGAAAACAGCAAACTGTCGGTATTTTTTCAAGATCTACTTAATAGTGTATATAGACTACTAGAATCATTGTCGAATATCTTTAAAAACGGTAGAAACGTACAGAAAATTGACATGGAAATCATCCGTTACTTAAAGAAAGTCGCCAAAAATACTAAATTTTTAACAAAATACTAATAAATTTACCGCACATTTCTGAATCATTGTCGAATATCTTTAAATACGGTAGAAACGTACAGAAAATTGACATAGAAATCATCCGTTACTTAAAGAAAGTCGCCAAAAATACTAAATTTTTAACAAAATACTAATAAATATACCGTCCATTTCTGAACCTTCGTCGAACATTCAAAAAATTTGTCTCTTCTTCTATCCACAGGGTTCCTATGGAAAAATTTACTGAACATTCCATTTTCGTCGCATGTCAATGATGCGGCCCAGTCTAAACACACTATTAGATGCCTTTATAGCGTATTTAATCTTCGTATAATGCAGACAACCTTATTGGTTTATTTTTACATCGTTCCCGACTGCACCCTGATTTCAGTCCCGATTGTCAGTCATCATCACCCAGCATGGCTTTATTTTTATGTTTGTGTAAAAAAACAATTGATTCAATTTAGGCTAATAATAAACCGCAATTATGGCAAGCCAAGTGATACTTAGTTTCCTGCTAGCTTTTTTAGGTCGCTGACATTTCGAGAGCTATGATTAAAGTTTCTTATTTGCTTTCAGTGCTGGCACCTTTCCCATCCCCATTTACTATTGAACAGAGAAGGGATGTCACGCCCCGATTGCCAAATTTTCAGGAGGCTTTGAACGGCCTGCGCCCTTTTTATTTCACCAAATTAGAAGCGCGTTATGCGTGTCTTGGGCGGTCGCTTAATGATAATTAACTTGCTGACTTGGCCGCCTTGTCGCGTGACTACACTCCATTGACTTTAGCCTTCAGTTCCCAAACACACCCAGTCTGGATCCCAGAACTATAAACACGGGAATTTAAAGGTCAGGTCTTGGGGTTACGAGGTCAACGGAAGTTTTCTTTATTACGCCAGAAGGTGAAAGAAATTGGAATAAATTATGAAGAAATTAAAAGTGGCGCGAAATATAGTAATTAATAATATATCACAGAAAGATTTCATTTGGTAAAAAAAAAAACCGAATACGCAATAAACTTGTTTGATAATTTCTGGGAAAACCAGAGAATAGTGAAGTGTGATAAGAAATTTTAATTCGTGAACTTTAAATTTTTATGACGTATGTACATTGTTGTGTGACGTATTGTGTTGTGTGACGTACGGTTGTGCTTATGATGAATGAAATGTTTTTTCAAAAATAAACCAAGTTAAAAAAATAATAAAACTGAATAAGAAAATATTATTTTATTAATGAAAACAAATATATAAAAGATTTATTCAATGCGAAAAAAGTATTAAAATCATAAAAGTATATTTTAACATATTTAAACAAAAAATATTACATTTTTATTACAATAATTTGTTTAATTATTTTGTGTATTAGGTGTAAAACATTATCTTCGGTTTTTTAAAATAAATAATATATTTGGTATTTTAATCTCGTTAAAATATGTTATAGATTTGCAACGTTTGATTAAAGCTAACTGCACTACCTGTAATTCCGGGTAGACTTTTGTATAGAAATGAAACACTAGGCTGTAAACTGCAAGCGATGCTAAAAACGTGATAAACTCGTTTGATGACTCATGGAACCGCTGAACTGCAACGCATGCGCAGCTATGACGTCAATGTGGAAATGGAAATACATGGTTTAACACGAACTAGATTACCTCATGTTTGTTTACCCATATTCTCCATCGTTTCCAGTGAACTACACGAGCTCCAACTGAGACAATAATCACAATAATAAATAAGAGATTCGCTCTAGAAATCGCATGCTTATCGCTAGTGTCAGATGCCACCCATTAAAAAGATTAGCATGAGTTCGACGACAGCATTATATGAATAGAGACTTCAAAAATTAGGGAAATTTTAATGATCATCATAATAATGGTATATTACAAAGCACACTTGAAAAATTAAAAATTACTCATTAGGAGATTTTTCCCAAAAATTATATGCTTATCGCAGTGCTTGTTTCAGATGTCAAAACGCTTTGAGATTAACCCGTGTTTCAAGGCAAATAAATATTTCAATTGAAATTTTCTAACAATAAATGAATCACTTATGAGGAGCCTTGAAAAAAGCCTTATTTGGCGAAGACTTACATAATTTATGAAATTGCGAAAACCCATAGACAAAAGATATAAAGATAAAAGTTAATTGGGCGTCAAAAGCCGGTTAGTTATGTGTGTTTTTGAGTGGGTGACTCTCGAAAAAAGTTTTGGCACGAATTGTTTTACTCGCTATTTGGGCAGCTGGTCTCAAAATTAAAAGCATTTATGTATTATTGTCTTGCCCATAGATCTAATGAGGTATTTCAGCTGTTTCCACTATTGGGAAAACCTAATCAAATCTAATACGTCTAAGCTAGAAGCATTTCTCGTAATTCTTTCTGTAATATGAGGTGTTGATGCTCAGAGTACAAGCTTGGTTTGATGACTCATCTCATTTTCTGTATTTTCTAGTGTATCTATAGTTCGCCCTCTATAAGTTCTATTCTTATTTGTTATACTTCAGTGCACCTAAGCATAAATTAGAGCTGCGGTGTATTTTCCCGCCCTTTGCAATATTTTCCACTGTCAACTGCACACATTCATTCAGCGTCATAGCGAAATGGTATTTTCCAATTTTAGACCGACCTGTTGACTGCATAAAAGAAAATTTTTTTAATGAAAATAAATTCTGGATATAACAGAACTTGAAAGATATATTCACAAACATATTTGCTGACATATTTAAATATAAAAATTTAAAAATGTTTTAGAAATGTTAAGGAAGGAACCTCTAATTGATTTTAATGGGGAATGGCCTTTTAATATGTCTGGATCGTGTTATATTTGAACGCAATTCCCCATGCAAAATGTTTTCTTTTTGTTTTGAAGTGACCTTCAAGACGGGCAAGCATTGCAAAAAAGAAATAAACAAAAAACAGCCAGAGCAATTAGTTTTTAATTTAATGGAAGTGCTGTTCCAGCTTTACACAAATGCAAAATAACACGTTTTGCAAGGTAATTTTTACATTTTTGAACACTCACAACACCCTCGGATTTAAATCTAATAAACCTTAATTTATTTCAATATTTACTTTGGTTTGCTGTGTATTCCACTTGCTGTTTCTGCCGCGTGCGATATTCGCTTTTGTTTCGTGCAAAGTTTCTCGAACAACTGAACTGAGCTACAAATTCGTTCGCGTTTTGCCTTTTTCTCCGGCGAGCAAAGCAGCGACTGAGCAGCGACCGCGGGAGAGAAGTGGTCAGCACACTGAGAAAAATGGCATGTTATTTTTAATATTTTCAAAATATCACGTTTATACTAAAGATAATTTTTTGTATTCCGAAGTATATATTTATAGATTCTTACAACATTACTTGGGAAACCATAGAAAAATAGTTTTGTTTCATTATTAAAACTAGTTAGCCGCCATTATGGTAGAAAAAACGATCGAATTAAATATACTTGAGCAGCAATTTTGCTTTATGTGTATTCACCCACTGATACACAACGTTTTCTCCTCATATTTGACATTTTTTGACGGCTGTACATATATTATCTCTTAGGGGGTACGTTTTGAATATTTTTATTTGTAATTTTAGCGGTTTTAGTGTGCGTCTGCAAAGGGAAATTCGCCTTATTGCTGTTGTCATTTACGCTGGAATTAAGAGTGATTATGACTGAGATTAGTGGGAGATAAAAGATAGATACCACTAAGTACTAGAATTAAACAAATACGTAACAAAAAATTATAAACATATTTTCTTCTAATTATGGAAGAGAAATTTACTCATATTCAATAAATTTTAGTTTGTACTTTAATATGTTTAAGTTACATATATCAACTTGCGTGAATGATATCAACTGAATTGGCGACCAAAACTTATGAATGACAAAACTGTCCCCCTCTTTTAATTTACTTTATAGCCCGACTTTGTTGTTGTAGCTTCTGTGGCGTTTTTATTGTAGGTGTTGGTGGATTTTATGAGCGCCAAGTGAGCTTCATTGCTCTCGTTGGATCATCGCACGCTCACCCATACAAAGGGCTTTTGTTTGGATGTTTTGAGCTCGTGTTGCTTTGTTTTTGCATTTGATTATACCCATTACAAGGGTTTCAAACGGGTATAAAGGTTTCAGGTAAAATAATGAGCAATTGAAAAATAATTTAAAGTTAGCAATTTTCTTCCAGCACTCGCATGCCCAGCTTGAGTATTCAAAATTAAGTTTGAAACTTAATGTTTCTATGAGTTATTATTCAGTTCTGGCTATTAACACCCATGATTATAAACAAAAACTAATTAAGCCCACAAATTTTTTTATTAGCGAAGAAATTTTTACTGTGGACGCAACTAAGTAAGTATCAAATGATTTTAAATGAAAAGTATGCAAACATATGTTTTGTTTCCAGATATTTATACCCTTGCAGAGGGTATTATGATTTCAGTCAGAAGTTTGCAACGCAGTGAAGGAGACGTTTCCGACCCCATAAAGTATATATATTCTTGATCATGTCCGTCTGTCCGTCCGTCTGTCCGTCTGTCCGTCTGTCCGTCTGTTTCTACGCAAACTAGTCTCTCAGTTTTAAAGCTATCGGGCTAAAACTTTCCCAAAAGTCTTATATCTATTGCAGGTAGTATATAAGTCGGAACGAGCCGGATCGGACAACTATATCATATAGCTCCCATAGGAATAATCGGGGAACAAAATGTAAAAAAAAATTTATCTTGGGTGGTTTTGAACCTAGAACCTGCTACTTTTGGTAATGCCATTTTTTATCTAATTCTGAATTTCGAATAAAATTTTTTCAAAATCGGACGACTATATCATGTAGCTGCCATAGAAACGATCGAAAAATTAATGGGAATATAATAGGAAATAAATTATTGCTCCGTTGACTTTTATTGTATTCTCTTCTACTCTGGGATATGAGTCTTATTAAATGTTTTATAGCTGCTATAGGAACGATCGGAAAATTAGTGATTAATAGGAATTATCTGCAAGGGTATATAAGCTTCGGCTGGCCGAAGCTAGCTTCCTTTCTTGTTTTCACTGCATACTTTTAGATTTGCCTCTTTTGCTATTTCTACAAATCCGGAGAAGTGTCATTTATTAAGGAAGTATTCGTTGGCAAATTACCTAACCTTGATTAAATTCAAATTTTTGATCAAAAATATACTGCAAGGGTATGAAGGGTATAATTGTGTCATTAAATCTCTGTAAATACTATCCAATAAGAGAACAAAGTTTCAAATAAGTTATTAATATTTATTTAGCATTACTTAGTTTCTATTCTAGGAGTACTCAAATGGAGTCCATTTCGATTTTGGCGGCTCTGGCTGCCACAAAGTTGGCCACCTCGATGGGGACACCAGCACTGCCGACCTCGTCACCTCCGCCGCCTTCCGAACCCTCCTCTGCACCACCAAGAATATCGCCGGCAACAATGGGTGGCTCAGTGGTTACGGCGGGTGGGAAATCGTCCGGATTGTTGGGTGGTGCTGGAAAGCAAACCACCCGCTCCACTTCTCGCAACACCTCTGAGTTTTCGGGATCTGTTTCGTTCAGCTTGATGGGAAAGCAAATGATGCCACCATCTGGATAGGGCTGAGGAGTCGCCTCGAATTCCGGGGATTCCTCACTAGAAACCGGCTCGCTTTCCCCCTCGCCCTGCCCCTCCTCATCCTCCTCTGTTAGAGGATTTTCGGGAGGAACTACGGCGGAGGCTTCACCCGAAATAGTGGTTTCATTCTGCAAAACACCCTCCTGCTGACCATTGTTGACGATGATGATCTGGCGACCATTTCCCTGGGGCGACGACTGGCCCTCCTCTCGATTTCTGTGGTACACATGGTGTCGGTGGCCAAACAGCAGATTGTTCATCATGTGACCCGCCAGCATTCCGGTGAGGAAGTCTCCCGTTCCTGCGAGTTGTACGAAATAAGAGTGGACAAAAAAGTTATCGAAATGGCTCAGTTAATATGGTCAAATTTATTTATCTTATCTTCTCATTTGGTAGGTGTCTTTTAGTAACTAGTCAATTTTATAACATTCTGACATACAGCCAAGAAAATAATAAACTTGGATCCGTTTTCTCGTCTTCCTGTTAAATTTAGAGTATAGTTAAAACTCAGATTTCCCATACGATTTCAATGTTTAACCCCAACTTTAAATTTAACAAAGGGAAGAGAAAACGGAGCTTAGTTTCTCTAGAGAGGCGGAATCTCAGAAATCAGAAATATTTATTTGTTATGATTGTTATGATTTGTTATGATTTATATAACGAATATTTTTCCTTTAAAAATCCAGTAGGCTTTTCTACCAATTAACAGTATTCTTTTCGGACAGCAACATAAAAACAAAAACCATTCTTGTGAGTTGTGTGAATAACAAATGTGCCTATTTAGACTTCTTAAAAAGAAAAAAAATATTTTCGGATTTTTTCTTGGTGTATGAATTGTTTAAGATTATTATTTTATAAAGAAAATCACCAAGTTTAATAATTATAATTATAATTTGTATTTTTGTTGTATTTTTTTAATAGGTCTTAGTTGAACCAAATGAGTTTAGATCTATTCAAACTCTTTGGTTTAACTAAATCAATTAATCGTTGGAGGACTTAACATACAAAATCTGAAATTTGTAGATGATTTGATTATAGATAATTTCTATTCCATTTGTTGAGTAAACTATTTATTTTCGGCAAATATTTCAAATTGGTTAAACTTTATGTAATTGTGCATAATGTTGGTCTCCTTATGCCATCAATTTTTCATTTTCCATTGAATACTCACCCGTACCGCGATTCATTCCCACAGGTGGTTGGGCGTAGTACACCGCTCCCGCTGGCAAGGCCTGCGGATTGGCGTAATATGTCCCACCTCCTTGGCCAGGATACGATCCGTAGCCGTAGCCCGGTGGCATCTGCTGGCGCGGATAGCTGGGGATCTGCTGCTTGGACGGCAACATCGCCTTGGGTGGCGCGGGCGGAGGCGGCAGAGGTTTCGGCACCGTCATGGCCGTGTGAACTGGCGAACCGCTGACCACCCGCCGTCCACCGCCCGACGACGAGGGCTTCTTGTACTTGCGCCAACCGCCGAAGAGTCCCCCAAACGAGCCGCCGCCACGCCCCCTCCCGCCACGGGCTTCGATGGGCTGAAATACCGATGCTGCGATGAGCAGCAGGCTGAGTGCCAAATACGAGGATCTCATCTTGATCGCGACGAATATGAAAATGATCCCAACTGATCGAGTGATGCGGACGAACTGGAGGCAGGCGGCACAACTGCGACGCGTTTATCCGAGGAAAGTGCAAATGCGTGGGACGATGCCCTACATTTTGGGGAAAGAGCATATAACTACAAAAAGAAACAAGTGACACTTTTAAAACATTGTAAAGATATTATAAAGTTAAAGAAGTGCATAAGAAAGCTTACAATAATTATAATATGACATGAGGAAATTTTGAGAACCGTTTGCAGTAAATTAAAATTGATATTTGATTTCATGCGGAGTTATACAATAAATACGTTTTAATTTACCTCAGAACAAAGTAAATGTAAAAATATTAAACAGTTCGTATTTAAGTGTTAGCACTTGTAAAAAAAATATAGTTCTAATATATATATGTTTACCTGACGGTTTTAGTTTGACTTTTCTCTGTTATAAAGATTTTGTGAAATATTGTATTTCGTGCGGTGATATGGGGGTGAACAAGAATGGAAGCTATCTCCGGCCAGCCGAAGCTTATAAAGCCTTGCAAATCATTCCTATTAACTTACAAAAACACTAAGTTTAGATTTACTTGCGTTTATGTTACATTAATCAACATTTTAGCTGCTTCAATATTATTTTGGCTATATAATATGGACGTCCGATTTAATTTAATTTGAAATTTTGAAATGTTAAAGAAAAGCTATATCCCAGAAAACAAGAGTATGTAATAAAAATCAACAAAGATATAATTTTGTTCCTATTAATTTCCGTTTAATTTTCCGACCGTTCCTATGGCAGCTATATGATATAGTGATTCGATTTTTCCGACTTAAATACTACCTGTAATAGAAAGAAGACTTTTGGGAAAGTTTCATCCCGATTGCTTAAAAACTGAGGGACAAGTTTGCGTAGAAACGGACGCAGACGGACAGACGGACGAACAGACGGACGAACAGACGGACGAACAGACGGACATGACTAGATCGCCTCGTCTAGTGAAAATGATTTTAAATTAAGCATTTTGGGTCCTAATAAAATCTGGGTAGGGTGTTTGCATTACTCCTCTACCCAGTCGAATCCAATCGCATCTCACGTCGCACTCGTCTATCAGAATTCTGACAACACTTGCCCGGGGGCCTGTTCCCCTATCACTGGAAATTGAATGAGTGTCGCCGTGTAATAATTCAATTGCCGCTAATTGAGGCGAGCTTGCAAAGTTCTCGGATTTTCTCTTGGATCCCAAAAAAGCGAAAATCTCATGTTCTCGGGCGATGTTGAGGCCTGCTGCTGGAGCGTCGGCAATTTGCCAAATGTGTCGCATCAAGTTCCATTACGGCGGGAATCCGAATCTTTGGCCGTTGGGGACTGGCCAGTGGCCACTCACAAAAGATAAATAACAAATGTGGAGCGATAAGCGGCGTACTTGGAGCTCGTCACGTTGACGATGATGACGACGATCGCTCATGAACCTTATGATGACCCATTTTGAAGGCAGCGCATTTGCATCTGCACCTTGAAGACCGTATGCCATTGGAATCCGACATGTTGTTGCCAACCAAGTGGAATTCAAAATGCTTAAATATTAAAGGTGAGAAAACTATTTTCTGAACTGAAATCGTTTGATAAAAACGTAGCCACCTTAGGGAGTTTCTTCAAATAAAGTTTGATTTCACCGAAACTACCACTTAATTAGTTAATAATGGAGTTTGTGGACCTTTCAGCTGTGGCAAGTACTCGATAGGTTAGGAATTATCAAAGATTTACAATTTTTTTCCAGACTCGCTGCTCACTTCCGCAGGAATTGTATCGAAATACCTCCCAGATTTGTGGTCTTGCGAGGAGTACACTTAGTTGCCGAACGTTTGTCTTCCTTATAAACTACTTGGATATTTTCTTTTGCTCATTTAAATTGCCTTCGATATCCATTTACGGCTTGATAAGTGCTTTTTTATTGATGGCATATTTTAGTCTGCTCTTTATGCTAACGAAATATTTGTGGGTATTATTATATAGCACATTTCCTTTTTAATTTATTCACGATTTCCCACAGTTTCATGCCAAATTTAGTGACGCTCATTGAATTCGCACCCATGACCATGTTTGGTTCCAGTTTCCTAGTTTTTGGACCAAGTATTTTTGTATCTTACTACAACAGTGCCTGGATGATATGCGATCCTGAGAAAAATAACCTGAGTCGTTTGCAGTTCGCAAAAATGGTGGGAGACATCATAAGATACTTTGTGATTGGAGTTATGGCTCTGAGCGCGCAAGGATATCGAGCTGAAGGAGTCACCCTTTGGTCCTGCATGACCTTTATTCTGACCGGAATGGTCTACCTGTATATAGTAACCAAGAAATCATACCATATTCAGCTCATGGACACTGACTTGTACCTGATTAAATTTCGGGTAACTGTGTTTCTGTACACTTTTGCCTTGGTTCTATTGGTGATCCTGGTCGTGTCGCATGCCACTTTTCAACGAAGCCTACTAAAAGATACCCCAAAGCCGGGCAGCTATATGGATATGGAAAGCGGTGATGAGATCCTGGGCAAATACCCGAAACAAAGGGTGTTTTCCAGGCGCCAGCTATGGTGGAAGACGGTTAATGGTAATAGAAATATGAAGGATTCGCATGTGGTCTACAGGGTTTTAATGGTGGGTAATAGTTAAGAATTACGGCATTTTGATTATTATTTGATATTAAAATATTCACAGATTCCCATCTTCTTTCTGGTGTCTAACTTTTTTCCGGTGATATGTAAAGACCGCTTCCTGGTTGGCTGGAACAAATACGTTAACTGCCTCTGTCTGATCATCCTGCCATTCATATGCTTGCCCCACGGTTTCAAGGCATTCAGCTGGCTAATAATCCTCCTGGTTTGCTGGGCCCTCGGCATTCTGACCTTTATCTCCACTCACTCCCTGAGGCGACCCGATAATGTCTGGCTCTTTGCCCTCCTCGGATTGATCATCAGCTCGGTGGCCATGAATCTGCTTAGCCGGGAGATAGAGAATGTAACCTGGCAGTATGTCAGCATACACTTCGATGTGATGCCCGATGTGACGGCCCTGATGTACTTTGGACTGGGCGAGATGTTCAGCGAGGCCATAGTCGTGCGGTGTCTGCAGCAGAGGAAGCTGTGGGACGCCACCTTCGGAGTCGTGATGAGCATGGTCACCTATGCGATCTTCTTGGCATTTCCCCTTCTTTTCTACCAGGGATGCTACAACCCCAGTTGCAGCGTGAGTCGATCAGGATTTTCTATATCTTATTTAATCGTTATCCCTCTATAGCTTATTACAACCGCTTCAACGGAGACTGGGATTCACTTCGTTTTTCTCATCGTCACCACCAGTCTGCTGCACATTTCCATGAGTGGCTATGAGTTTCGCATATCCCTCTTTTTCTACCTCTTGACATTGACGGTTATTTACGTAACTCTCCAATGGATGATGCACTACGATTGGATGTACTCCCTGGCCACCCTTCATGAAGTGTAGCTTAGTAACTAAACTATTAAAATAATCAATGTACTTTTTTACACCCAAAAGCTGGCTGCCTAAAAGTGTGCTATATACTCATCGTTTCGCTTTTTCATCTCTTAATTTGACTTTAAGTTAAGCTGAATTTCCCTATAAAATGTGTAAATATTTTCCAAGTAAAGATTTCACTTCAAATTATGTTTACCTAATGGCCCTCTCCCTATTGGAAATCAAAGTTTGATATTAAGTCATACTCTTGGACAACTTTCTCAGCCTTTGGCAGACATAATCGCCATAAATTATCATGGCCTATTGATTGCTGCCGCCCATTTAAACTTAATGCTGATGACGATGCCCTGACCAGAAACACGCACTTACTCCATTTACAACGTTTAGGCCTTTTGAAAGTCATTTATAACGGAATGTTGGGTCCAAGGAGCTCCGGAAAATGCGTCGTATGTCATCTATAAGAGCTGAAATTAGTTCCAAGAGAGGCGACCGGACTTCGGACAAACTTGTAAAATATTTACGAGCTCAAGTGTGCGTTGGGGAAAACAATCAGAATCGGGGCTCCGAAGTCCGATTATGAGTATGGGTGTGTGGGCGAACGAGGAGCATAAAAAGTAACTACTTTGTGGCTTATGTGTGGAGTGCCCGAAAATATTGTTTGTCTATGTGTGGGTGTCGAGCGGAAACTAAAACAAAAGCATAGCCTGCTTTTGGGCATATGCGAAGGTGTCTGAGTGTGCGTTCCTACGTAGACGTGTATGTGCAAGTGTATGTTGTGATTGTGTAATAAAAAATATCCAGCTGACATATCGTGTCAAGCACCTTTTTCATTTTGGCACTTCGGTATGACCAAGTCGACCAACTGGGCCAAAAGCCGGAAGGGAGAGGGGAAAAAGCCGAAGAAACCCGGCTGATTCCCATACCTGGGAGTTCAAAGGATATGTGGTTTTGATGTGGGTGTAGTATAGCCGGAAAAATAATAAATAATAAAACAATTTCATGTGCCCAAAATAGGCATTTTTGGTTTAGAAGCAATCTTGAAAAATTTCTTTTAATTTTTCTTTCTTTATATCTTTGACAATTATGCGGGATTTAAAATTATTAATTTATTTTTTTTTTAATACTTTTAACATTTGAAGTGGAGTGAGAATTTTAATTACCTTTCCAACCTTGGAAATTTTTTTTTAATTTTTTGTCATCTTTCAAAAGCAGGGACCGTAATCATTATGAGTTTTATTTTAAAACTCACACAATAATCATTATTTTTGATCAAAAAAAATAAAACTCAAAAATAATCATTACTTTTGAGTTTTAAAATAAAAATCAAAAATAATCATTATTTCTGATCGGAAAAAATAAAAGTCAAAAATAATGATTATTGTTGATTTTTATTTTTTTCGCTCAGAAATAAAACTCACTTGGACGCCACGGCTTTTCTGTGCCGATTTTCGGCGTTTTTTTTGCATAGTCCCATGGAGCGAATGCAGACGTACCACCTCTGAAAAAAAAAACTTAAACTTGGCTTCTGCATCCCGGTAAATGGTATCATTCTTATAGTCAGTAAAGGGGATACTTCTAGCCTTTGTTTACGTTTATGTCTTTAAACAAACATTATGTTTATGTATTTAACCGTGGATTGCAGGTCGAAATGCACTTGTCTTTCTCTCTCACTCTACAAGAACTAATTAACCAATGAAGGCCGCCAGCTCGACAATACATACTGGAACAACATTTAACAAAGTGCCACCGCTTTTTGAAATCTCTAGAATCTCTTATTCTTAGGAACAGTTATCCTCTTCTTCTTAAGAATTCGCGGATTTTGCAGAACTAATTTAAATATCAAACAATGTATAGAAACGGGTTTTAGGTAAGTAGAAATTGGTTAACAAAGTCTGAAGTATTAGTTGTTCTTAAGAATTCGCGGTTTGTCTTTCTTGGATGGGAAGTTGTGCTGATTACTTAATTCCAGAATAAAAACGTATCTGAAATCGATTTTTAAAGTACTAGTTGTTCTTAAGAATTCGCGGTTTGTCTTTCTTGGATGGGAAGTTGTGCTGTTTACTTAATTCCTGAATAAAAACGTATCTGAAATCGATTTTTAAAGTACTAGTTGTTCTTAAGAATTCGCGGTTTGTCTTTCTTGGATGGGAAGTTGTGCTGATTACTTAATTCCTGAATAAAAACGTATCTGAAATCGATTTTTAAAGTACTAGTTGTTCTTAAGAATTCGCGGTTTGTCTTTCTTGGATGGGAAGTTGTGCTGATTACTTAATTCCTGAATAAAAACGTATCTGAAATCGATTTTTAAAGTACTAGTGGTTCTTAAGAATTCGCGGTTTGTCTTTCTTGGATGGGAAGTTGTGCTGATTACTTAATTCCTGAATAAAAACGTATCTGAAATCGATTTTTAAAGTACTAGTTGTTCTTAAGAATTCGCGGTTTGTCTTTCTTGGATGGGAAGTTGTGCTGATTACTTAATTCCTGAATAAAAACGTATCTGAAATCGATTTTTAAAGTACTAGTTGTTCTTAAGAATTCGCGGTTTGTCTTTCTTGGATGGGAAGTTGTGCTGTTTACTTAATTCCTGAATAAAAACGTATCTGAAATCGATTTTTAAAGTACTAGTTGTTCTTAAGAATTCGCGGTTTGTCTTTCTTGGATGGGAAGTTGTGCTGTTTACTTAATTCCTGAATAAAAACGTATCTGAAATCGATTTTTAAAGTACTAGTTGTTCTTAAGAATTCGCGGTTTGGTTTCTTGGATGGGAAGTTGTGCTGATTACTTAATTCCTGAATAAAAACGTATCTGAAATCGATTTTTAGAGTACTAGTTGTTCTTAAGAATTCGCGGTTTGTCTTTCTTGGATGGGAAGTTGTGCTGATTACTTAATTCCTGAATAAAAACGTATCTGAAATCGATTTTTTAAGAACCGCGAATTCTTAAGAACAACTAATACCTCAGACTTTGTTAACCAAATTCTACACCCAAAAAAAAAATCCTGAGGGTCAATTTAATACTTGTGGTTCAAAATGTCACTGCCCCTAGGATCAAATTTTTGGGGTCAAGTTGATCCCAAATGAGTGTCAAAAGTAAACCGCATTTCTCAAAAAATTGAACTTGAAAAGAAATATTGTCATTTTAATGACACAAGGGTCATACTGATAGCAATAATTGTCATTTATCGATTTTTGAAGTTCGAACTTCTATTTTCGAAGTTCGAAATGTGCCTATCGCGTGGAGACGCAGCTATTGCGCTGTCAGTGTGAGTTCGAAAGTGAGAAAAACAAGACGCGTTTTTTGTGTGTTAAGTGTTTTAAGCGTGTTAAATGTTTTAAAAATCAGGTGAGTACACTCTTAATACGATAATTACACTAAATTAAGTATGCTCAACATATGTGAGTGTGTAATTTAAATAAATCTGTTTAAAATAATGTGCAATAGAAAAATTATAATTACATATGTGTGTACATACAAAAATGTGCACATTACATTAGTAAAACAAGACAGACTAAAAGGACATTAATAATATTATTATTATAGTTATAATAATAATATTATAAATGTCTTTATACAATTCATATTCTTGGATTAGTTAAATTTCTAGACATAGCTCTTGCACGTACAGTGCCGAACTTTACTATTGGCACACTTAGCAAATTTAACTTCAAAACCGCTTTTCTCCCTCTAATATATTGATTTTAAAATGTAACAAAATTTGTTAGGATAAACTGGATATTTATCTGTTAAAGTCACTTGGTTTCATTAATTTATCTCTTAAACCTAATTTTTTAAAATTAAAAAACCATAAAATGAGCTGTTTTTCCCGAACAAAATTATTGGCACACCTGTGTTGTATTTAACTATTACGCTAAAACTTAATCGATTTGACTAATTTTTTTTGCTAAATCTGCTTTGCCTCTGTTGTCTAGATGGCATTATGCTAAATTTGTATCCTTAAAGCGTTAAAATAACTTAATTTTAACTAAAAACGGTTATTTAAAAAAATGTTAAATGCCAATGCATATATCTGTGCGAAAAATAATATGTTGAAGGCAGGAACAGTGTCAATCATATGCTAATATTAGGAAATATGTGCCCAGAAGTTGTTTTTACCATTCGGATCCTTTTACGGCGTGTTTGAGGACTCTCGCTGTGCCAAAATGCAAGGCACATAGCCCAACCGATGTGTTTAAGAGGCCAGGGAAGCGAAAGGATCAAGGAAAAGGATAATGTCAACCCTTAGATCTTATCAGCATAGATCGAAGTTTAGAATAGGAAGGACTTTTGCAAGGATATTCAACCAACGGCATTTTTAAAGGCCCTGCAATGTGCTAACTACATTTTTTTGCAGCTAGAAAAAAATTCATTTATTTTGCAGGTCAACTTTCCGAGTCCTTAAGTCTATGAAAAGGATTGGTATAACACCTGATAAGGTAAAAGGGTTATAAAAGGCGATTGGGATACTAAAGAATCCCTTTTCGTACCCTAAACGGTTATATTGGTGGCCTTTGATCTCACTTCATTTTTTCTAGCTGCAAAAAAATGTAGTTAGCACATTGCAGGGCCTTTAAAAATGCCGTTGGTTGAATATCCTTGCAAAAGTCCTTCCTATTCTAAACTTCGATCTGTGCTGATAAGATCTAAGGGTTGACATTATCCTTTTCCTTGATCCTTTCGCTTCCCTGGCCTCTTAAACACATCGGTTGGGCTATGTGCCTTGCATTTTGGCACAGCGAGAGTCCTCAAACACGCCGTAAAAGGATCCGAATGGTAAAAACAACTTCTGGGCACATATTTCCTAATATTAGCATATGATTGACACTGTTCCTGCCTTCAACATATTATTTTTCGCACAGATATATGCATTGGCATTTAACATTTTTTTAAATAACCGTTTTTAGTTAAAATTAAGTTATTTTAACGCTTTAAGGATACAAATTTAGCATAATGCCATCTAGACAACAGAGGCAAAGCAGATTTAGCAAAAAAAATTAGTCAAATCGATTAAGTTTTAGCGTAATAGTTAAATACAACACAGGTGTGCCAATAATTTTGTTCGGGAAAAACAGCTCATTTTATGGTTTTTTAATTTTAAAAAATTAGGTTTAAGAGATAAATTAATAAAACCAAGTGACTTTAACAGATAAATATCCAGTTTATCTTAACAAATTTTGTTACATTTTAAAATCAATATATTAGAGGGAGAAAAGCGCTTTGAAGTTAAATTTGCTAAGTGTGCCAATAGTAAAGTTCGGCACTGTATGTATATATGGAACGCAGTTGTCCAAGAATGAACAAGGCTGTTACATACACACATACATGTATACCCAAAAATGTGCGAGGCACGAATGATATACTGATGTATGTGCGTATGTAAGCACTATAGAAATAGTAAACACTGTTATAGTAGATTCCATTAAGCAATTATTCTTAGATAAATTACCCAATGAGTTTCAATCTCAAACTAATTCTTTTCTAAATTTTCGTTCCAGACCGTTTAATATCATTAACACGGACCGCCGATTCAACTACACATCTTATCGTATGGAACCCAGTTTGTACGAGTAAAATTATTTTAGAATTTTTTGATGTATTATGTAATTAAAATAAAAAAAAAACCTAAAATAAAATATTTAATTGATTCATCCTAAAAAAATGCAAAACAAAAACAATGGTTTTTATTTTTTGGTGCGGAATTAAAATTTTTGGGGTCTTGTTGATACCAAAAGTGGATCAAATAACTTCGAAAAACTGTCTTTGACACCAAAAAGGGTCACATTTTTATTTCCGAAAACATTAAATTGACCCCAGAATAGGGTCAACTGCCCGTATTTTCATTCTAAAAAAATGACACCGGCTAGTGGCTCTTTGACACCAAATAGGGTCAAATTTTTATTTTCGAAAATATTAAAATGACCCCAGAATAGGGTCAACTTCATGACCTTCTGATCAAAACCAAATTGAAACTCAATAGTGACACAGTGACACCTAAATAGGGGCATAGTGATGACTACTTTTTTTTGGGTGTACTTACCTTAAACCATTTTCTATACATGGTTTGATATTTAAATTAGTTCTGCAAAATCCGCGAATTCTTAAGAAGAAGAGGACAACTGTTCCTAAGAATAAGAGATTCTAGAGATTTCAAAAAGCGGTGGCACTTTGTTAAATGTTGTTCCAGTATGTATTGTCGAGCTGGCGGCCTTCATTGGTTAATTAGTTCTTGTAGAGTGAGAGAGAAAAACAAGTGCATTTCGACCTGCAATCCATGGTTAAATACATAAACATAATGTTTGTTTAAAGACATAAACGTAAACAAAGGCTAGAAGTATCCCCTTTACTGACTATAAGAATGATACCATTTACCGGGATGCAGAAGCCAAGTTTAAGTTTTTTTTTTCAGAGGTGGTACGTCTGCATTCGCTCCATGGGACTATGCAAAAAAAACGCCGAAAATCGGCACAGAAAAGCCGTGGCGTCCAAGTGAGTTTTATTTCTGAGCGAAAAAAATAAAAATCAACAATAATCATTATTTTTGACTTTTATTTTTTTCGATCAGAAATAATGATTATTTTTGATTTTTATTTTAAAACTCAAAAATAATGATTATTTTTGAGGAATATTATAAAAATCCCAAAAATAAAAATCATCGCGATAATGAATAGATTAATCAAGGAGGATCACTATGGTGTTTTCCTTTTTTGCGTATGTCGATCCTAAGTGCCTGATTTTTTGGTTCAAAAAATATATCAATAATCATTATTTACGGTCCCTGTTCAAAAGTGTTCTTTCTTTGACAATTATACGGGATTTTTTTGATTTTAAATAATTTTAATATTATAAGTGGACTGAGATTTGTATTTACCTTGGATAATATTTCATATCCTATAAAAAATATCACAATATTTTTTGTTTCTATGCTATGAAAGCATTTTGTATAATTCAATACTTGTAACATTTGGAGTGGGAGTTTTATTTACCTATATCCCTTTCCAATCTTGGAAAATTTCTTTTAATTTTTTGTTATTTTTTAAGAGTGTTATTTTTTTGACAATTTAATGTATTTGATTTTAATATATCTTTTAATATCTTTTGTTTCTATGCTATAAAAGCATTTGGTATAATTCGAGAAACCCAAAATGGTTATAACTTTTGAATAGAATTAGACTACCAGGTATCTGTTAGTCGAAATACACACTTTCTGATTTTTTCTTGGCACTGGGAAGGATTGGGGTGATGCTGCCAAGGTTCGCTAGCTGCTTGAGTGATGACAAATTACATTTGTCAGATTTATGACCAATTATGAGCGTGTTATATATCACCCTGGCAAGGAAAGGGGCGATGGCAGTGGCAGTGGGCATGGCCAAATGGCAGCCAGAGCCACCTTAATGGCAAGCGCAATGAATAAGTCGCCGTCGTTTGTTTGCGGTCTACAGCACATCCACATTCCCCGCCTCATCGCCACATCGGTGCAAACCCATATAAGTCGGTCTAGGTTTGGTAATGCCAGCACGTTCTTAATGCTTTGGTACAATATCGCATTTCGCACATTTTCTCGCGCCCATTTCGCGTCCCCCAAATCCTCAGCTCATCAAAAATTGTGCCGTACTTTCTCCTGTTTTGAGAAATGCTTTCGGATTTCTTTGGAGAAATGAATGGGCGAAGCCCTAGCCCTCCAGGGAACACAACATATCGCGTGTCTTTATTTTCACACTTTCGGCTTGTATTATTTATGATTTTAATGCGTTGTAAATGGCCAGAAATCGCTTTTATTACACGCGCAGTTAAACTTCAATTACGGTCGCTAATGATAATGCATATGTCTTAAGCTTACAGCGAGGGCAGATATTCCTATAGTAATTTTATAGGCTGGGAGGTAAATTTGTTTATTCCAGGAATCTTTGTAACACTTTTAATCCATTTGTTTGGCTAAGCACGAATTTTGTGCATTAAAACAGGCCTTGAATAAATAATATAAATTACTTTTAATGTTTTAAATTTTATTATCGTACTTGGGTTTATTTTTCAGTAGATCGAAATACTCCTGTACTTACAACAGATTAAATTCCTCAATCTACTCTCGTTCTAAATCATTCCCACATTTTGTTGTGACAAAACACAGAAGGCGCTGCGAAACATGCAAAAAAAGAGAGAAAACTCCCATAAAATAAGCGCCTAAGTGCGCAAATTAAAATCGAAAACCATAAATTATACAAAAATAAAAACAACTGGGGAAAACCGATGGGCGGTGGGTGTTGGTTTGGTGTGTGCGCCAGCAGCTGTAAACAAAAACAACGGAGGCAAAAGCATTTTATGCTTCACTTTACAATTCAATCAGTTTCAATTTCCACCTGCCGAATACATTTCCGTTTTACAGTTTATTTCGGCTGGCGATGGCCAAATGCGGCCGGCTGTTTGTAATTTTTTAATTTCGACTTGAATTTCAAAATTCAATTAGTTTTTGCCACGCACACACACAGATACAGATACAGATACATACAGATTCAGACAGGAAGGAAGAAAGGCATAAAGCAGTCAGCTTACAGATCCTGTGAAAAGGGGGGTAGCTGGGTGGATCTGGGTGGGGGTGGTGCACACCGCAGATGTCCGCCTGTGTCTGCTGCTCTGGCATTGTTGGTTTCACTTTTTAGATTTATGCTTTTAGATTTTAATGAAAAGCCACATTTATGTAGATGCCTCCACACTTCCAGAAGCGAAAAGATATAGACTACGTGGGGGGAGACGATGGGGATAAGCGAGCACTGGGGGAGATGCAAATTTTGTGGTCCTCCGTGGTTGTCAGGGGCTTGGGGTTTGGGGTCTGCCCAATTTAGGCTCCATAACTCAGACCGCAGCGAGAAAGAAATTAGTTCGGCCGAGGGAGTTGCTCCTCTTTCTTATCGAGCGTGAGAATCAGAGATTTGATTTGTGACTAGCCAAAAAAATTAAAGAATGGGAAAGCTGCCTGCTAAAGTGTGGAACAATATTTAATTTAAATTAGATCTCGCTGGATGAAGTAGAAGAAAAGTTGTTACATTACTTTAAAACATTTATTTTAGCCACTTTTTAAAGAAAATCTAAGAAAAATGTTTTATATTTTTAGCTTAAATGCAAGATTAAAAATAAATTAGAAATTACTCTGCGACTTCTGCCATTAATTGTAGTTAGACACAAAAACTTACTTAAATTTTCCTTTTTTTTTTTTGGAAATAAAGAAATAAAAATGAGGTCCTTAGAATACACACTTTGTTTTGTAAATGAACACTATTTTTATATTGACTGTTTAATGCTCATGTTGTGCAGTGGAGTCCTCTACGTCCTGTAAAAACCTAGTTAGGAGGTTGATAGTCCTTGTCATTTTAATGATCTCACTCTCGATTGCACTCATTAAAAGTAACGTCAATATCCCCCATTGAATCGGTTCAATAATAACTGTAATGTGCTTGATGAATTCGCACTTGAAAAACAATCTGCTGGCTGCCAATTAGGAGTAAAATTTGAAAGCGCATACGGCAAAAGTCGAGTGCGATTCACATGTATTTTTTCCCCGTCTTTGTTGCCTTTTCACTCGCAAATAAGCTGCAATATCTACGCTCTGCCAGTCAGTCGCCTGTCCATCTATCTGCTCGCAACTGTTGCTGCTGGCAACTGCGCGCAGCAACATCGGCATTTGCAACAGCATTGGAAACGCGTAAGCCGCTGGCAGCCAGTAGGCAGCGGCAAATAAACAGTCTAGGATATGTGCCACGCCCTCGACCACCCACACACAAACACACAATATCGCACGAATGCCATCGAATGTGCAACTCAGGGCACCTCTGCTGCTGCTGCTGATGCTGTCGCTGTGTTGCTGCTGCTGTTGGTCCACTGCTGCATGGCAACTGCACATTACCGTTTCGCAGTTTTTCATGCATTCATTTCAATAGTTAGCCGGACGGCTGGCAACTCCCTGAAAATATTGCCACGACAAGGACAGTGCACCGATGTGAGCCAGGCATTAAGGAACTTTCCAAGTGCACAGTGGCCTAAAAACGTAGTATTTATAATTCTAAAAAAAAAACTTTGTTAAATTATGTTATTAAATTGTTTATAAATATGTATATTTATATTATTGGTTTAATTGAATGTTCAAATATAGATTAAGTTTCCAAACATTTGCAATATATTACACAAAAAAAAAATGTCGCGGTCAAAACGATATGCGCATGGTAAATTTCTACGCATATCGTTTTTAAGAGGAAGGACGAATGTGGCAATTTAAATTCGCTCAATTCAAAATTAAGTGTGAGAGTCAAAGACTCATTCCAAATTTGAAATGGCCTGTTGTTTACATTTCGACCACATCGAATTGCAGTGCCCGCATATCAAGTCAAAATTTATACCACATAACATCAAATCGATCATCGTTTCATATAAATTTTTTCATTGGGTGTAGTTTAAATATTTGTACTAACAACTATACACTCTATGAATAATATGAATAAATAATAAATAAATTGAAAAATAGTTCTGAAAAGCTATTAAGTTTGTAGGAAACAAGGAACAAGTCTTCAATTGAATTAATTGATATCTTTGGAATTTCTGTGAATATTCTGATGAAAAGGAAACCCAATTCCACTTAAAATGAATTAAAATACGCTATAGCCATATAATAGCCGTAGCCAGTGTACAACTGCTGGGGTTTGGGGATTCAACTGATAAATAAGCACACGTCGCATCGGGCTCCCTGGTGTCCCTGTCCCCCTTCTCGGGTGTCTTCTGTTCCAGCGCCAGGATGTGGGATGGCAGGATGGCATGTGTGTGTGTATGTGGACCGTGGCGCGCCTGCAACTTGACCCAGGGTCAAATGCAACAAGATGCGGTGCTTCGAGTGGCGAGGCTGCTGTTGCTGCTGCTGCTGTTGCTCCCGGTGTTGCAAATGAAATTTTTCTTCAATTAGTTTATTTTCACACCAATGATTTTGATTTCAGGTCCGATGCCCCGTCCGATCCGCCCCTGTCTGTTGTTATTGTTGGCGTTTTTCCAGCATCCTCCAGTTAACGAGTGTGTGTATGTGGGGCAATTAAGGCGCGCGTAATTGTTGCCAGTTGTTGGATGATGCCGATGCCGATGCAGATGCCGATGCCCCATGTACATGCCCATGCCCATGTTGGTGCCGATGCAACAATATCATTCCGGCCAAGTGAAGTCCGGCCATTTCTTGCTGAACATTGAGCATTTTGTTGCGAAGCGCCAATTTTCGATTGCCTTCCACTTGATGGACCGCCGGCAAAAGAAGCAAATGAAAAACTAAAATGGAAACTGAAGCTGAAAAAAAATAACGAGGCAGCTGGAAGTGGAAATGATTGAAGTGCGAGCCAATTTGAGGAGTGTACATGCATAAACACGAAATCAGAGTGGAAGGCAGGTAGCGCCCATCGCATTACCTTTAGTTGCTGGCCCATTACGTATACGCCACGTAAGGCGGCCGGGAATGAATTGGATTTGTCAGCGTGTGCGCAACTAAGAGACACTCGCATCAGCGGGAACAGGACCTGGCATATTCCAGAAATGAGCATGCGATACACGTGCTGGCGCAATTTGTCACATGAGCCTCTAAAATATGCCCCAGGGTGTTTGGAAAAAGGAAGCCAGGAGCTATCAACCACACACACTTTGTGGCGCTCGGCAAATGTGGTTTAAAAACCAATTTCTCGAAAAAAAATCTCAAAGCTTAATTATCGATGGAAAAGGGCAATCGCGAAAGGTATATAAGTAATATTCAATACAAACAATAAATTAGCAATCAGTTGTACGCAGATCAAAGAGGAGAATATTGCAAAGGTTACAATTTATATTACTATTTTCTCACCTAAAAATCACAAATCAATTAATAAATGAAATAAAATCAAGTTTAAACGATTATTTAACTAAACGAGAAAAGAGACATAAAAAATGTATATTATATTTATTAAAGTTATTAATAAATAAAATTAAAAATGAGGGAGAAATAAATAATTTAAATTAAATATTATATAACTTTTAAACTGTAGGTGCTTTATTTAGGTTTTAAGTAATTCGCTATATGATATAATAATATTTTCTAAATCTTACGAATTTTAGGCGGTTTCGTTATTCAGAACGCTTCTCGAAAGCAATACACATTTAGATGGCAGGCAGCTTAGCGTTGCGAAAAATATGAAGTCTAGCTAAGATTAGATGATTTTTCAAGATAAACGCAGAAAGTTGGTAGGCACTTTTCGGATCCAAGGGAAACGGCTCCCTCGTACATTTTCCCAAGTACGGATATGTGTATTTAAATAAAGCAATCAATAAAATGCCAAAATACATTCCATTCGAGCTGTGAAAGTTTTCAATTTCGCATTTTGATTCTTGAATTTAAATGTGTGTCTGCGAATTCGCTTTTCTTTGCAAACAGCTGTTTTTTGTTTTACACCAACACACATGGCGTAGACACCGACATAATTTAATTTCACATGCCTGGGTAGCGGTAAACTTTTGTGCCTTTGCCCTCGCGTCTCATTTGCAAATTTAAGTTATGTAGATTATAATTAGAAAAGTTTTTGGCCCCAACAAGAACTTTGTTTACAGGCAGGCAACACCAGGCCCACCCGCCCTTTCCCGGCGCTTTCCCCTGCCCCGCTCATAAAGTCATAAAATTATAGGTAAACGCTTACGTGCATTGCCGAAAAAGCTTTTCCAGTCCCGTGAAAAGCGAGTGCCTGGGGCCGCTGGCCAATTTAAATGGGTGGGCTAATTAATTACCACGGAATTAAAAAAGGTTTGCCTACTTTTCGCCATTTGAAAACACAAAACTCGCATTGAGCAGTACGAATAATATAAATTGCGTGCAATATGAAACTAATCACTTTTAATTGGCCCACAAAGAAAATAATAGCAGTGAAAGAAAGTCGAGAAGCCAGCAAATAAGGGAAACCATTTTTGAAAATTATGTTTGCTATTGAACCAACCGAGAAGCCGATGAGTTAATGATCCGGAAATGCAAACGTAAAAACATCATAAAAGAGAATTTTTATATTATTAAATTAATGCCAATTAATAAGGGGTGGGCTGAAATAGGCTAAAATACATGTAAGTAATATTTTGATGGTTTTTTTTAGGTGTTTTTATACCCGTTACTCGTAGAGTAAAAGGGTATATTTTATTCGTGCAAAAGTATGTAACAGCTAGAAGGAAGCGTTTCCGACCCCATAAAGTATATATATTCTTGATCAGGATCACTAGCCGAGTCGATCTAGCCATGTCCGTCTGTCCGTCTGTCCGTCTGTCCGTCTGTCCGTCTGTCCGTCTGTCTGTCTGTATGAACGCTGTGATCTCGGAAACTACAAAAGCTAGAAAGTTGGGATTACCAACACATATTCTTGGGCTTCCTACGCAGCGCAAGTTTATTTCAGCCGATCGCCACGCCCCCTCTAACGCCCACAATCACCCATAATCGCCCACTAACTATACTTAAATGTGTCTGGCGCCCACATTTTTAAAGATTTTGAATAAGTATAAATGCAATTCTATTGTGTTTAGTTATACCTATCGAAATGTAGAAGAAATTTTTTAAATCGGACCATTCGTTAAAAGGTTAGGCCTGATCAAAGTTTATACATATCTACATCTCCCTCGCACACCCTTTAGCCGAGTGACGGGTATTAGATAGTCGGGACACCAACCCGACTATAGCGTTCTCTCTTGTTTTAATTTTCTATTCATTTAAAAATTGTTTATTAAAATCAGTCACTTAAGAATTTTATCCAAATCGTTACCTTTATATATTTTTTTCAAATTTTGTCATTCAGAACATCTTTTTTAAAAAAAAATCTGTCATAATTTAAAATTATTAATCGTTCCTTACTTATATTTATAAATATAGATAAATTACCACTTTAATAAAAATATTACTTTTAATTATAGAAATTATTAAGAGTGCTCAAAAAATGGTATATTCTTTTCGATAATAAGACCAAAACAATAGTTTCTTTTAAATTTGTATCATATTATTTTAATAGTGGCTACATTATTTCTTATATTAATCGCATAATATTAACCGACATTATGTTAAAATAAAATGAATTTTAGACGGCAAACATACGTTCGTTAAACTCAAATTACGTGAGTTTATCCACATTCTTGGGTAATCTCATTTCCCGTACAAGTGATTTTTCCACACTAAAAAATAATGCTAAAGCCGCAAAACAGGCGAGCAAAACATACGAATTATCCATTACGTATACGACGTGTGGTGTGGACCTTTGTTATTGGCATTGTCTGCTCGATGCGCTGATTTACAGCTGTTTTTTCTCGCATCATGTTTTTGCCGTGTCTTTTGCACCTCGCGTGTTTGCCGATTTTTTACGACTCACGTGCACCCATAAAATGGCGCGCTTTGTGTCTGTCTGCGTGAGCCGTGTTAATTATGCTTTTAAGCAAATTAGCCAGTGCATTGATATACGCGAATAATGCGAAATCGATTTTGGCGAGCACGCCAATAAATTACCCGCAACACAAGCGCAGGCGTCAAAACAGAAATCGACAAACAAAAAACAGGTGCCAACATGTGTGTAAATTTGCGCACTTTTTTGCGCTTCACCGCAAAGGAATGCTTAAAGCCGGGGTGATTCTTTAATTTATTTCATTTCGCCATTTGTATTTAGTGCTTGCTCCATTTTTTATTGTCTGTGCCAGGCTGCCAGGTTGGCAATTTGATAATTACAAAGGAAATCCTATTAGCGCCGCTTATTTATGCTAATTTCGTTATTTTCGCTTAATTTTTAAAACATGAGTGCCCTGTTATCGGTGACCCCGAAGGTGGAAAGTTCGGGGGCGGCAGTCTTTAATTTCATTTAGCGTCTCTGACAGCATTTCAAAGGCGGCCGGGGCAGGCCCAGCACGCACCATTCAAATTAAGCAGCGCGTACATTATAATCTTATATTGGACGGAGGACACAAGAGGCGTATCCTGCTCACCTGTTCATACGAGGCGGCCGTGTCGCCTTCAATTATGTCACATGCGCACTGCGTCTTCATCTGCGAGACGAGGAGCATAACAATCACGATACACACGCCCAAGATTGCCATCTATTAGGGGCAAACGTCCTCTGCCACTTATCCCCATGCCCCTCCAGGCCATGTCCTTGCCAAATTCAGTTGAATTTTTACCTTTCTCACTTTTTGCGATAATTTGGTGACATGAATAGATGTGGAAATTTCGTACTTGAAAATTTCTCGTGGCCTCTTAATTGGCAAACCTTATTAATATTTAATTATGCCCGATATTCTGGGAATATATTATTCTATTTTCCTTTTTATATGGCACTCAAGACATCAACCGAAGCCGGGCCTAATATAAAATCGTGCTGATGTGAGGGAAAATAAATAATAAGACACTTCAAGTAATGTGAAAATGATTCTTGAAATTAACGGAGGAATGGCTTCAGTTAAGGGATAATATTTAAAACAGGTTTAAGGCAGGTTTTTAATGTTTTTTAATAGCTGGAGATTTTCGGGTTCTCCAAAAAATTAATCTTCTATGAAAACCATGAAAAGGACTTTTAATCAACAGCTTGCATTGTGGAGCTTAATTAAATCCACTTCCCTTTCGGTAGCTAATTTCATATGCCCCTCAACCAATTGCCGATTTTATTGCCAGCTATAAAAGTTGACTTTGGTAGCTTGAGATTTACCGCTCCTCTGGCCAAGATCAACAAAATTTGCCTCATTGTTTCAATTTATTATTAACTTTTATACCTTGAGCGGAACTTTATTTACCAATAAATGTGTTGGCTCCCGGTCCCAGCTACTGGGCAAATTTGATAGCTTTTTAAGCCAATTTCCGGTAACGCCCCAATTGTTGGCCCATTTATGCCTTGTTGTCAAAGTTGAAGGTCATTAAAATGCCGGCCTGTGTTCCGACATAGTTCCTCATCCGATTTGCCAGCTTAAGGACACTCCGCCCGGCCTCGGCAATTGGCTCTGGCTTTACTCGGTTACTTTTATTCTCCACCTCTTCGCCTTTTTGTTTAAACAATGTTGAACTACAAGTTGAAAATTTCTGAGAAACCGGATTCCAGTGCTGGGGGATGTGGAAAGCTACCCGTGCTTGATTTAGTTTTAATGGCAGTATCTCTGGTTGCTGTGCTGTTGCTACTCTTTGTATTTCTGGGAAATGCTTGGCATTTTATGACGAGCTGCAAAAAGCTGGAAAAGCTGCCACAGGACCCGAGAACGTAGAACCTCGTTGCTCGGGTCGGTACTCACATGCAAGCCCTGATTTTGTCATCCCCGCCCGGGGCTGGTGAAATAAAAATGAGCTACCGAACTGCGACGACAGCGTCACAAACCCAACCGCCAACTAGCCAACAATAACAACAATACAAACCTGGCGAAAGGGGCGAGGGCGAAACAACAAAAAAGAGGAAAAATTACTAGCATAATAACGCAAATATTTTACGATACACAACAACCAAAACAACGAGACTGGGAAATCAGGGAAAAGCCAAGAACTTAAGTAGCTCCAGGCGCGCAAAGAAACAAAGTAAATAAAATGTTCCCTTATTTTTCTAGAACAATATTTACGGTGGTCATGTTAACTAGGTTGCAGGGGTTATAAATAAATAGTTATACAATTTTTGATCGATATACCCGCATTATCTTGTCGAAAAAAGCTTTAAAGATCATAATATTCAGTTAAAATACAATAATAATTAATTATTATATTTAATAATAGTTGGATGTTAAATTTGGATTATTAATATTATTCTCTGAACTTTTTCTAATTTAATTTCTCTTTAAAAATTACTATTTTTACACATCCTATTGTATAAAAGGAACCCGATTTTCCTAAAATTAATACGGGTAGAGTAAGAAAAGTTCGTCATGGTAAAATCAAAAGAATTAACTTTGTGATTTTTTTTGTTTCGCTTCTTATTTATTCGCTGCTGGCGCACGCATAACTTGCATTGAGGTTAATTTTTGCAGGGGATATGATTGGAGTGGGCGGTGGGGAGTGGGTGGAATGGTACTGATGGATTGCAGCCACCCCAACCAGCTGATTGTCAATCGCCCGGGGCGGAGACACAATCAGTTGCGCTCGCTTTGGGCCAATGACGCTTCATTTAAAAAGCAAATAAAATTAAAATACGCACCAACGTACATATACATGTGTGTGGGTGTGTGTAAACGAATGCGTACATTTTTTCGACAGATCAAACAGTCGAATTATGGGCAAATACGTGTCTGCAGATTCGCAGCGACTTCGCCGGGCAAATTAAAAGCAAATATCGCTGGCGAAAAAATCAATTAAAATCAAATAAGGCTTTGGGTAAATATGCAGCTGATTTAAAATTATTTTTATGTGCCGGAACGGCAGCTGATCCCTTTTCCTCCCTCCTTACGCCTGGTCTCATTAAAGCACACAAATTATAATTATTGAAAGACCCCACCAGATTGAGGGGACCAACGAACGAGCCCCCGGAATCCGCAGGACCGCCGACACTCGATAGTGTTTCAATGGATGCCACTCGAATCGGCATTCCATTGACCGCCCCTGCCACGCCCTCAGCGGCCTCGCCAGTCAAGTGCCATCGAAGGGGGAAGCTGCGGAAATCGAGAATATCGAGAATATCGGGGGGCTTAAAGATGAAAACCCAACAGACTCCGATTCGAGGGCAAACAAGAAAGCGGACAATTAATAAAAATGGAATTTACTTTTATATGTCTCGACGCAAACTCTCCACTCTCCGCTGTCAGCCAGTCCTTTCGAATGGCAATGTCAAACAATCCTTGGTCCTTTCGTGCACTTGTTGGCAAATTATTCCGCATCTCATCATAATGATAATTGCGTGGAGTGAGTGTCAGAGTCGAGAGCGAAAATGTTTTCGCCAAGATTGTTGAAATAATCGATTGACCGTGCGGCCGACAGTCGGCGAGTGATTTATACCGACAACAGTCAATCAAATTACGGCATCGGCATCGGCGTCGGAAGAAGAAGGTCCTGCGAGAAACAAAGTACCTTTCAATGCACCGACTGATTGAAGCCTTTGTTGATCAACATCCTGTGGGGAGGCGATTTTATTTACTTTAACAAAAAGCGGCGAAGAAAAGCGAATGAATGGAAAATAAGGCTTAAAACTCGGACTGATTGTCTGCTTTATTGATCAATTCTTGAACAAATTGTTTGATTTATTTGAACACTTTTTTTTTGGATTTCTGTAATAATTTGGTTCACTTTTTTTACAGAAAAAAACACCTGTATCAAATCGATATGCGCATGGTAAATTTCTGATATTTATACGCACATGGTGTTTACCATGCATTACTGGTAAAATTTATATTTGATAATATCATTTTACCGATTTCTCTCTCTCGGAGAATTTATGACTTCCAAAAAGAGAGTAATAAGCAATATGGCGACTTAAATTAATAGAAGAACTAATTCTCTTAATTCGGAATAGAGCGGAATAGCGCTTAAAGTTACATGAGTGGGAGGGAAAAAGACACATTGGAAATTCGAACTGGCCTACTTAGACGGTGTTTACATTTCGAGAATATCGAATTGATCTTTCGCAAATAAAGTTAAAATTTGTACCACATAATATCAAATTCATCATTGTTTCATATCTAGTTTAAATGGGTTTACAAATTCATAAATGCTGCGAGAAGAGTGCCTTAAATATAGTTAGCTCAGAAATATACTTCTTCATATTGGATATTTAAAAAAAAAACTGTGAAAAAATGATTTCTAAAATAAAGCAAACATTATACAACTCTTCAGCTCACAATTTCCCCAACAATTAAGTAAATTTGTATTGAAATTGCCTCGCAAGTGCCAGAAGTAATCTTGCAAATGACATCAGACTCGGACTTTGCCTTTGTCATAAGTTTCGCCGGTTATTTACTTCGCCAGCGACATCTCATTTGGTTATCTCGGATCCGCCAAGTACAGCCCCTTTTGTTTTTTGTTTTGTCACATTTATTTGCGCCCAAACCTTCTTCACTTGACCCAAAGTCCGCTTAAGTGGCTCAAAAAATAAGGGGGCCAAAGAAACTTTTCTGGCCGCAGCGAACTAAAAATTAAAATTAAAAATTATTACACGCAAACCCTTTTTTTCTGTGGCATTTCCTTCTCAAATTACGGCGACAAGGTATTCGGCTTAGGAAATGGGCACCTACCAGTCAAACAAAGGCCAAAGGCAACCCTTGGGCAAATAATACTTAAACCCTCATTAAAGGAACTGAAAAATAACGGGGAGAAGGAAAAAGCAAGCAAATGAAAAGCAGGAAAAAATGTCACCCTTGCTCAGTTAATATAAACAAAGAGCGGCAAATACGAATGCAAACTTGCTAGCAAGTCAAGCATATTTGGCCAATTTGTTCTGTTCCTCACCTCCCCTCTCTCCACGACAATGTAATTAAGTTTTGTTTGGAATTTTTCTTACGCCTTTTGTGCCGGACACTACTTGGCGAGCTTTTCATTTTACATTTCCCTGTCTCTCAGTTCGGCAAATAATTTCCGCCGACTCGTAAATAGTTTCGGGAGTGGGAGCGAGTCCTCAGTTGGCTGAGTTTCCCGTGAGTTTTTCATGAGCCTTCCCCTCGCTGCTCTGCGGTCTCATTAAGCCCGGCTCTTTAACGCATTAGGGTGGCAAATGGGCTTTAATTTAATATCTTCTGTCAATGGGCCACCAATAATGTGACGGGAAAGGGCGCCAAAATGACGACAGGCGGGTCAAGTCAGCTCAGAACATGGCCCGTGGTTCTGGTCCTTCGTCTGCGGTCCGGATATCTCTTTTCCTTGTCGCTGGTCAATGAAAGCCATAAATAATTCGCATATTTCGTTCTGTTTTTAAATAAAAATGATGAAATTATGCTACAGCATTGGGTCGGCAGCGAAAATTTAATACTCTGAAATTTACAAAGCTAAAAGAAAGATTTTAATCAAACAAGGGTTTAAAAATTGGTCAATATTTTAAATAAATTTATAAATTACAATTTTAATGTATCCGTTTTAAATAAATCTAAGCATTTTATTGTTGAATATGAGTCAAAATCTGCCAAGTGGGCCACCCCTGATCCGAAGGTCCGATTTTCATCAAACTTGTTGGTTTTTCCTGTTCACAACGACAATATAAGAACTTCATTTGAACGGTTTTGCGAAATTTTAAGTTTTACCGGAGTTATAGCGGTCAGAATATGGCATTTTTGCCACTTTTTCGAAAAAGTTGCACTCAGTTTTTATTGCATATCTTTGGAACGGTATGAGATATCTTTATGATGTTTTCACTAATCGATCAAGAATTGTATTAGCTTTTCATAAAAAAATATTACAATTTTTTAAAAATTATTTTTCTATAAAAAAAATAAGAAAAATTTTGTTCAGTGTATTTTTTTCAGTGTTCTTCACCAGCTACTGAGTTCAAAACCATTTAAAAATGAAGTTTAATTCATCATGAAGAAGATCCAAAAAAAAAAAGAGGGGCCCGGCCAAAGGTTTTTCGCAATACCTAATTTTCGGTGGGCGCACAGCGGTTTCCCATACATATATGTATTTTAAAGTTTAAGGTTCATCTCTGGAAAATCTAGAATACATATTTATGTATATATTCGTATCTGTGAGAAATTCTTCAAAATACTTTAAAACCTTTTCAAACTATTTTATAATACATATATATTCGTTTCGATTGTCACGCAGAGTAGTAAACTATAAATGCGTATGAGCTCGTATGTATGTCCACTTGTGTCATCATGTATTTAATTACTCAGGCAGTTTTCATTAAATGTGTTTGGGTCCCGCATCCTTGCTGGCCACCCAGGACTCACTCGTCCTCCTCCCGCCTTCGACCGATTCGACCATAAAGTATGCGAAATATCTTCCAATTATTTTTCCCCGTGAATTGCAAGTGCATGTGTGCGTGCATGTTTGTCCATGTGTGAGTTCAAAGTGTTTGGGCAGCAGGCGCCCGAAAAAGGGAAAAAAAAGTAGCCTGGGCCAGGCAAATAAAGGAGATATGAAAACTTTCTGCTGGCATTTCCCTCCATCCACTGTAAATTTGAGTTGAGGATGCATTTTTCATGCGTTAATTTTTCACTTTTAATTATTCGATTATAAAGACCTTAAATAATTGAAAGGCTGCCCGGCGGCAGTCACGTGCTGCAGGCCAATAAAAGTACACGACAGTCGTGTTATAAAAGCGAAGAGATAACAAGACTTTTTGACTACGTGTTAAACGTTAAAGTATCTTATAAGGTGAATTAAGATGGTGTCGATATGGGAATTGTACTACACACAAAAAAAAAAAACGACGGGTTCAATTCGATATGTGCATGGTAAATTTCCATATATCTCAATTTTACCATGCAATACTGGTAAAAGTAATATTAAATAATATCATTAAGCCGATTTTCCTCACTTGGATATTTTTTGACTTCGGTAAATATAAACCACTATATTTATCTTTTTACCATGCAATACTGGTAAAATTTGCTATTAAATAATATCATTTAGCAAATAATCCTCTTTTAGATATTCTTTGACTTCAGTTAATATAAACAAGGCTGTTATATTTAGAAACTTACTTAAAACATATTGCTACTACTACACCCAAGGCTTAGCTCTCAAAAATATGTTTATTCGCAAGCTTCTTTTGCACTCAAAGCCAACACAGGCCACAAAGTCGCAAAATATTTAAGAGAGCACAGAATGCACGAAAACAAGAGTGAAACAAAAAGAAAGAATTACCAACAAACAAGCCCCAAAAATACCAGAAAAGAGAAAGCAGTGCAAGGTATGGCATTTTATTTGGCACTCGAGCAACTAACTTTATAACGAGTGCAACTATTTTCGCAGTAAATAAGTTTGCTGAAAAATCACCGAGCACGGACCATGGGCAACTATTTGTTAACGTTTATAAACTAAACTAAACTAAACTCGATGCTTAACGAAAGGAAAGCGAGTTGCAAAGGCGGGCCAGCCCCAAAAATTGTTGGGCTACACATTATTTTTATAAAAATATGTTGCTAAAAATGCAAGCACAAGGCAAACATTTGTTTCGCATATTTGTTGCCGTCCCCCGGCTCGGAGTGTGTGTGTGTATGGATCCTTGTATATGTTTATCTGTGTGACGAAAAAGGACTAAACTATGTTGCCGCCGTCGGCACTCGCCTTGAATTTTCCGCAGGATCCGACGTCAGGGGAAATCTTGCGCCAATAACTTGCAACTGCTTATGAGACGAGCCGGAGAACTCGACAACCGCGCGACAGCCATATGAGTTAAAGTGGGCGCTCGATTGGGGGCGTGGCACTAAGCTCCTGCGGGAGGAATGGTCCTCGAAATATCTGCAAAAATGCGCTAGTTTTTATGCGCATTATTGTGCCACTCGGAGCGCTTAGCTGCAAGAGCATTCGAGTCTGCCCCGTGGTCTGGTTTCCGTCTGCTCCAGGACCCACACTGAAAATAAAGTACACTCAAAAAAAAAAACGCCTAAAATCGCCTTTGATTTTAGAAAATCGCCTATGGATTTGCGTCACTGGCGATTTTGTCTATATTAAAGAAAGTAGGTTTTTAAAATCAATGGCGTTTTTTTTCTAAAATACAAAAAAAAATCTGCAATTTAGAAATTTTTTACTAGAAAGTAAAAAAGTTATGTCTTACAATTTAGAAATAAAGGTTTTCTAAGAAATAGAAATACTGTTTTTTTTTAATATAGAAAAGTTTTTTTCTAAATACAAGAAAAAATTTCTCAAATCCAGAAAATACAAAAATGATGCTTTGGTGGTAATCGGAATTATGCCGGTTGTTTCTGTGACGCCACGCCCCCCTTGTGTTGTTGTTCTCCGTTCTTGTTTGTCATCTTATTTTAATTTCCTTATATTGTGCACGTGGTGTAGGTGATGTATATGTTTATTATGTACATGCACTTTAAGTTTCAAATCGGACCTGTAATTATAACTGAAATGAGTATACAAATTACAAATTATAAATATAAAAACCCAACAACTTACACTTTTGAGAAAAACATCTCGGGTCGCCCCACGCGGGAATCGAACCGCTTCCCTCGGAGTTTGCAGTCAAGCACTCTAACCGCTGCGCCACGGATGCATCGCGTGAGGCGCTGTCCAAAGTCTATTCACATTTTGTTCTCTTATTTTTAGTCAAATCGATCTGGCACGCTTCTAGTTATTCTTTTTGTTTATTTAATTTTGTTCGTAAATATTTATTGATTAATTTTAATATTTATACACAAATATATTTTACTATGGTTCAATAGTAACAGTATTTGAATTTCAAATTTGAAAAACATAAAAATCATTTTTAACAAAATATAACTATTAAAAAAATTTTAAAAAATGCAACACATTTTTTTTTATTAATATGTAAATATTAAAGATTAAAAAAAAAAAAAAAAGACGCCATGCATTTTTCGTCTCGACGTGGGATTGAACTCACACTTGCGGCGATTAGCATGTATAACATATTCATGCACGCACGCGTTAGACCCCTAGGCTACCAAATTTTCTTCGATTAAAGGCGATTTTTTCTGAATGTTAGAAAAATTTTAAACATTTTTTCTGTTTTTTAGAAAAACAATATTTCTATTATATAAGAATTTTTTCTAATTTGAATGGCGATTTTTTTTTATTTTTAGAAATGTTTAGTCTTTTTTTTCTAAAAGCAATGGCGATTTTAACCCTCAAATATAGAAAGGCAGATTAGAAAAAACACCTTATAATTTAGAAAAAAAAAGGATTTTTCTCATTTTGAGAAAAAAATTTCTAAAAAATATCGTTTAACAGATAAATTTTCTGAAGTTTAGAAATTTTTTTCTCTTTATAGAAAATTTTTCCTTTTTATAGAAATTTTTTTCTAAAGCACAAAAAATTTTTTTTTTCTATATTTCAAAAAAAAAATTTTTTTGAGTGTAGCTATAAGATAATCTTACCAACTAAAACATTAAAACATAATGTAATTTTCCTTTAATAGAACATCATTAAATAAAAAAAAGGAAAAGTAATATAAAAAGTTAAAAGTAAAAATACAATTCGTATTTTTTTCTACGCACGCAAAAATGGTAGCAGAAATACATGTTAAAACTTTACAATGCGAAATCAAAACTCCCTTCAAAATATATATGATTTTGAATAAATCTACTTGTAATTTATTTTTCAGTTTGTTATTCTATTCAAGGCATAAATGCTGATATTTAATATGAAATTTAAATAAAACCAAAATAATATTTATTAATTTAAGTTTATTTTTTTTTTGTTTTTTATTAGGATTAGTGAATATTTGAAGATACTTTAAATATATTCAGATCTTTAATAAATATTTTTTTTTATTTTCCATCATATTTATTACTTAAAACCATCATAGTTAATGGATTCACATTTCCTATTAGGAACGTTCGTTTTTATGAATTTTTCCTGGGGTTCTTCCAATTGTAGTGCCGATGGTTAGAATGTTGTTGCAGTTTTTTTTACCATAATTGCCTGAAGCTTATCGCATATCCAACAATGTTTGAGCTGCAAAATAATTTCCCAGGCGCAGAGCAAGCTTAAGGAAAAATATCCCAGAGCAAATTTATGGCCGGATTGCTTAAAAATTTGATTAAATCCATTGTGAAGCATCTGAATTCGGAGGAACAAGTTTTTCTCATAATGAGGGCAAAGTCAAAAGGAATCTGCGGATTTCATTATCGTTGTGCTGGCCGACAAAACTAAATGCGACTTGATTGATTGTTCGGTACACTTAATTTAATGAATTATTTAAGCAAACGAAAACAAAGCTAAATGCTTATAACTTTTTTGTCCTTTTTTATCCGACTTTGTCCTCGTATACTTATTTTTTTGTAGACTTTTTTGAACTTTCTTGTGACTTTGAAGGACAGCGCGAGACAGAGGAAATAAACCATTAATAAAATGTTTCATTTATTCATTCATTTATTTGGCCATTCTCTGTACGGCTGCGTGTCTGCTTTTCCGCTTGATTAACATAATCCTCCATTTATTATGAGTATGTGTATGTGTTCAGGGGCCTGCGTGCGTGCGTGCGTCGCTGTGATTTAATTATGTAATAGTTTGACTGAAGTGGCCCGTAGACGGCTTAGTTGAGTGCTTCAAGCCGCAGCCTGATTGCGAAATGGTTGAGCTACTTGATGAAACATAAGATTGGATATCTCCAGCAGTTGAAAACTGATGGACAGAACACGCTGTCTAGTTAATTAACTTGTCTTTTGAAATCACAGAATTTATCTAAGCACTTAATATTATTTAAAGTTATTTTCAGCTCACATAAATTCCACTCATGAATGTCGCTCCTATTAAGCTTTTTTCAACAGTTCGTGCTTTTCCCTTCAGCAAAGTATAAATGAAAGTCACAAAAAGTTCCAAAATCCTATCTTACCACCCCACCACACGTAAACAAACAAACAAAAAACTGTCAGGACTCTAAATACTTTTGAATACTTCTTTTCAACTCGCCGGGAATAGAAAAGAAGGAGTCCCAAAAAAAGGAAAACAATAAATAATATAAATGTGTAGGGAACTCCAAGAAATTAGCATAATTTCTGGGTGTTCTCTAGTGTCCGCTGAGAGTGGATGCCACCCCCTTCCACGAGCACCGCTGGCATATGGGCCACGATTCTGGCCAACTGTCGGTAGCTCCCTGACCTGACCCGACCTGATCTTGGGCACTTGCCGGGCATTAGTGTCCGGTGCTGGCATTGTACTCGCAAACTTTTTTCCCTTCGACCGTTGTGATTCTGAATTTGAGACTGCCGCGATACCCAGTGGCCATTAAGACAGGTGAGTGTGCTGAAATGAGATCTGGATCTTGAAACCACCCAAAATGAATAATTAAAATAAATATACAGAATCCTATAAAGTTTCACTCTGCTGATTATAATCATATCTCATAATCAAATATTTTCAAGAATTTTAGAAGGCTTCTTTTAATCACAATTCAACCCATTAACATTTATTGTAATTTTAATTAATTATTAAAATTCGTTGAAATATTTTGAAATATTTGAAATATTTTGAAAGCTATTTCAATCACAATAAAGGCTGAGTTTCTGTATGGTTTTTATGTTCAATTTATTTACATCTTTAAAAATTCATTTAATATTTTCTTAGGATACTAGTCTAGTCGAAATTGAAACTTAATATTTCTGTTTGTTCAGCTCCGTTCAGTTGGACAAAGTTTAAACTTTGGTACTTGTCCTGCGCATAAGTCAAACACGTGCCAGGAAGAAGTTGGCAAGTTTTATTCGCAGCCACACTCGAAGACACTCTCACACCTGCTAACTGGTCAAGACAAATTTAAATTCCGTACTTGCCGCCGCGTCCAGAGGGTGTAACAACTCTCCTTCGACAGAAGGACGGAGAATTTCGGTAGCAAAACAGTGAAATGAATAGCTAATCTTTAGAATAAATTAAATGAATTTTGCGCTCTTTCTTTCTTTTTATATTGCCAACACTTTTCCCGTGCTGCTTGGGCGTGTGTGTGGGCCAAGTAAATCGCATTAATTTGGTATGCTGACCACAAAACTGGGATTTATTAAATAGTCAACTGAAACTTACACCAACAAAGGGCTGTGGCCAAGTGAGACGTGCGTGACACACACACAAATGCCGGCGGCAAGTCTTACTTAACTTATTCTGGGTATGTATGGGTCGAATTCGCTGCATGCGATAAAGTTAAAAGGTTCTCCCACATATAAATACGCACACAACTCACACGTCTACACACATACATAGTTACACACGATGCCAGGACACCATACCAATGACCCTTTTTGTATCTGTGTGCGCTTTTCCGCTTGCCATTCAATTGCTCACAGTGGAAAATCAGTTTGAGATATTCTCGTCAGTGCCCCCGAAAGTGTGCTATAAAATGCTTTGATTGTAAAGTATGCGGAAAAATAATGAAATCAGTGATCAGTGGGTAGGAATAGCGAGCAATAGAAATTGGCCTGATACATGGAATTTAATGCTTGCTGGAAAATAACTTTAGTTTGAAGAAATTTGATGGTTCTTTCAAAGAGTAAATTATATCAAATTTATCAATAGTCAATAGTGCTATAGTCGAAAACCTCGACTATCAGATACCCGTTACTCAGCTTGGGAAAGTGCGAGAGAATGAGATATAATATAATATCATTATGTGCTCATAACTTTTTAATAAATGATCCGATTTGAAAAATTTCTTCTACATTTCGATAGGTATTAAAAAGAAAAACAAAATTGTATTTATTCTCTTACGAAATCTTTAATGGAATTAACAATCGATCTAGTCGTTAAATTTAACGTTGCACTATTGAAAATGCTCTCTCTCTCCTCTTTAAAGCCGAAATATTAATACGTTTTTAATATTAAAACACAGTCAATTAGTGAGCAAATTGCTAAGCAACTTAAAGCTTTTTTTATTTTTAAACTGGTGAAACGAAAAAAATTAAAAGAATACATCTTTATATATTTCTAGAATCCTGCTTAAAAAACGTAATTACAATCTCTATCGCCACTGTGCCCTCTAGACAATGTCGAGTTTGCCTGCCCTGCAGGATGAACTGCAGTCCTTCGCCTTTCATTACCAGGACCCCCAGAAAATGGGGATGGAAAAAGTGAAGGGATAGGGGAGCCTGGCAGCGTGAGCTTACACATCCGCCGCCGATGGCTTTGCAAGAGGCTCCATCCGAGCCACTGAGTCAAACGTCTCTCGACTGGAATGCAAATGCCGCCGCCCCACCAAGTCAATAAATAAATTCAAACAATTTGACAACTTGCTCAATGGAACTCTTCGTTCCACGGATGTGAATGTGGAGATGGAGATCGGGTGGCTCCCTTTGATTGTCACTGGGTGCGTGGCTAGCAATTGCGTTTGAGCGAATTTAAATTAAAGTGTCATTGAAATTGGCAGCCCCTCAACGAAAATAAAATTTATAGTTTCGGCAGCTCAAAGGAGCAATCGTTCGCCGATGTACGGGAAATGCCTTTGGCTGCCCCCGCCCCCTCCTCATTTCCTTCCTCAGTCGCTGCCCTTCTTCATTTTCAATTTCTATAAGTGTACACGCACACGTCCGGTTTAGATTTATCACTTTTGATTCGGGGAGTTCAACAAAGCCTTCATCCCAAGCCCTCTCTCTCTCTTTGGGCAACTTGTATTGATTTAATACATTTATTTGCTTCCCAGACTCGCATTCCCTTCCTTTTAACGGACCTGATTCGATTTTTGTTTGCGCCCGAAAAAGGAAAAGTTTTAATTTAATTTCGTGTTTGGATGTTGGCCATGTTTATCAGATTAAAAACTTGCCCTTTTCCACTTGGTCGCTGAGTTGAATTCCATATCGGTGGACTAGATTTTCTACGTAACAAAAAATAGAACAATTCGGTATCAGGTGGCAAAAAATGTAATCATATTTAAGGCAATTTATATTATTTAATTCACGCGGATTAACATAGATAATTTTTTAATTATCCATAGCGGCAATAATTCCACTAATTATTCCACTTGATGTGTGGTTATTTTTTTTCTACCTGAACATGGGCCATAATAAATATTGCAACTAATTTATGTAAATTTTGCAAATAGTTAATTTCTATGTTATTTTTTTATGTTAAACAAAAGGTATCAATCCGATGAATTTCTTGTTGAATTGAAAATTGTAAGCCATTCCTCCTGAATATTATTTCCCATTTTTTGCAAAAAACGAATAATTGTTATCTGGTTAATATTAATTTGTGCAAATATGTCAAATTAGTAGTAAACTAACATTTTTGATTATGCCACATCCAATTAGTCAACAATTTATGCTATTTTATCAGCTCGTAATCAGTTCACAATAATTTACTCTCTCATTAAATCTGAAACAAGTTGAATTTTTTCTGGAATTCATAAGGGGGACTTCCAGTCCGTTGCTCGCAATCATCCAATCAAACAAATCAATAGCACTAAGACCCATCGAAGCGCATTTTATGTCGATAATCAGCAATTGATGCTGCTGAATGTCATTCACCTTGGAGATGGATATCTAAAGGCATTTCTTACTGAAAGAGTCTTTCAAGGGTTCAGTTTTTAGGGTCTTAAAATTATCGAGCATGTCGAAATCCAGTCAACACCTAGCCTTTCCACTTGTCCCAATGCACTATGGTCCGAGCGGCCGATTTTTTGGCATAAAGTCGAAATTTTTATGTTAATGTTTTGTATTTTGGATTTTAAATTCTTAAAGTTAATAGATCATACATATACAAACTTAAAAAAAAAAGATTTAAAAGCTTCACTAACGCTTTTTATGAGCTTTCAAAAGTACACAATCGATCAGCTGCTTAGGACTAAAAAATTGGCGCGAGAATATTTTCTTGACGTTTGTGCAAAAAAAAATATCTTTTCTGTCCGGACTAAATTAAATAAATTATGGAAATGGTAGATCAAGGTATGTAATATTTAGTGTGTATAGTACATTTATGTGTAATCTTAGTCTTCGACCTGTGTCTAATGTCCAATATATGTGTATTTTTATAGAAAATTAACATTTTTTCCCTGTTTTTCGTGGAATATAACTAACGAATCGACGTCTGCCCACAAAAACTAAGTACGCCAGTTTGTACATATATATGTCGTTTTTCATCTCTAATTAACACCTTTTCCCCGTTCGTCCCCCTTTTCACGAAATTCCACAATATTCAGGGACCTTAAAGTTTCTTCGTAGCGATCTCTAGAATATTTGGCGCAGCAACAATCGAAAATTAAATTTTTTTCGGATTAGATTTGTGTAAAAATGAGCAATTACCACTTAGACGATGATAAAACATGAGAAATAAATAAAAAATTTATTTATTTTGAATCCTTTTTTGTAAAGAATAGATAAGACAAACAAAAGGATATGTCTTCTTTAGCTTATAATTCCGTTCAAAAAATTACAAAAAATATTTTGAGTGTGCGGTTTGAAAGATACAGAGTTGCACCTTTTAAATGTTTTGACAGCATTACAAACCAAGAATCCGTTCGTCTGTAAAACAGGTTTAAAGTGTTCCAAAAACAGAATTTTTCCAAATTTAATGTCCTTTTTCTCAGAATTCTCGCGTGAAATAATTTTTTCGAGAGCACATTTAGAGCACTGATTATTTAAAGCAAATAGTATTTTTAAGATTTCATCAATGTAAATAAATAAAGGTTAAATTGTATAACACAATGTAGTATTATGAATTTGCTTGTATGGGAGGCAAGAGAGGGCGTGGTCGCACAGACTTCAAAATTTGTTTGCATGGTATTCGTTTTAAAAAAACGAAATGTGACAATTTTGAAGTCTGTAACTCAATTTTTAGAATTTATGCCAAAAAAATGGACTTTTGGACCATAGTGCAATGGCTGACCAGCACACGAAAACCAGAAAAATGGCAAAAAGAAACAGAGACCCTCACAAAAACCAACAGCTCGGAAAATAAATGCAGACAATGCATGCCGGGGACAACAAACCCTCGAAAAAAACATGACTTTGGTGGACCATTTAGGACTAAGCCAGAATGATGTGTCTGACTTTTTGGCCAACTGAACTTGGGTAAACTGCAATGCAATGACCGCTCTCATAGTCGGTGAAACTTTCATTTCACCTTCAAAGTTCGCCTTTGCATTCAGCCGAAAATTTTGAGACCTCAGCGGAAGTCGTATATTGCATTTATGAGCGAGTGCGGCGGAAATGAAAGTATAAAACCATAAAACTGACACTAGGACCACACATCATCCGCTGCCCTCAATCAGCCTCCTTTGCAGCCATTTTCCATTGCGCCCAGTCAGCCATTTTCCCTGGCTCCCAAGTCCTTTTTCCTTTCCAACCCACCTTTTGCAGCCTCAACGGCCCTCAATATGCAGCCATTCTCCTCCACGGCCAACACCGTACATTGCAATTTTCTTATAAAATCATAATGTCCATTGGAGGTTTTCTTTATTTTCTTATTTTGCAACGAAAATTGAATGAGTTTTCCGTTCATCTTCAGCATGGACATAATGTGAAATGTTAACATGATTTTCCAGCATTTTACTTTGCATATAAGCGCTCCTCTTCTCCTGCTCCTTCGACTATATGTTGTCTGTTTGTGTGTTTCGCTGGGGGCTTGTTCACAAAATTAGAAAAATATTTCCTTTTTCCCGGGTCAGTTCATCGATGGCCGGGGACCAATCAATGGCAATTTCACCGTGGAGCTGCGGAGGATGTCGGTGTATGTTTTGTGTGGTCAATCTATTAATTTATTTGCTTATTAAGTTATGCCTTTTTATTGCGTTTGCCTACACATGCCCAAGACATTGTCCAGGCATTTGCAATTTACGTGAACTAATCTAATTAGGGGGCCCATTCTGCTGGAGGCGATTGAGGAACTTTTAAAGATGTTGTTGGTAAAGGAAATCTTAAATTTTACATTTATCTGGGGCATCTTGCTATATAGGAATTGGGAAAATTATTAAAATTTAATAAATGTCGATAATAAAATGAAAAAAAGTAAGAGAATGTAAAAGAATGCTGAACAAAATAAGGAAATATTTTATTTGGAAAAAAATCGAGTTTATGTATTTTTGATTAACTTTAAACTTTTAAATATTTTAGATAGTAAGTAAAGAAATATATAACATATTAATATTAAAATCAAAAAGACATAGTTTTACATCATCGGGATATCAAAATAAATAAATTAAAAATTAAATTAAATAATAAATCTCAGAAAAATGTAAACTAAAAGTAATTGTTCGGCTTTTTTTTACTGAACTCCTGTTGAACCTTTTTTAAAATTTAAATAAAAGATAAATATCTAAAATGTTTTGTGCATTCTTTAATCGCTCTCTCAATTTTAAATAGACGGATCATGCAATTGGGTCTGGATATCCCAATCAAAGGTTCACCAACCACACCTGCAGGATCTGCCAATGGGCTAGAGAGGGACGCCAAACCGCTGCCGACTCCGCTGGGAACCCAGGAACACACAAATGCCATTAACTAGTTGGTGGCGCGACAACTTTTCACATTTTGGCCGCTGGGCATCCACAGGACACCTCAGTTCAGCTCGGCTCAGTTCGGAATGCCAGCTGGAATGCCATAAACACCAAGTGGGGGTCGGGCGTCATCATCATTACCATCGTCAGCGGCTTCCTGCAGGAGCAGCCGAGGAGGTTGGGGCGTCATCCTTATGCTATTATCAACAACATCAGCCATTGTCAAAGTTTGGCGCATTTATTTGGTTGCTCAATCAGCGCCCAAAGCGCTTTTGCCGTCAATGTTCACCCAGCCCACAGTCCACAGCCCACAGAATCCACCGGCTCGCCCCCTTTGGGCCATGAGTTCGGGCTCATTTTTATCAAAGAGCCGGCGAACTCCCACTTCCACCTGCGTCGCTGCCGCCATTTACAATAATTACCATCAAATGAACAAACAAACTTTTGTGCCGCTCTTGTCCTGGACTAGCGACAAAGGCAAAAGCCGGGCCAAAAGCGCCACTGACCCCGCAATCTCCTTCCCATTTTAGCCGCCCACCCACTCAAGCAGCATCTCACCCAAAAGACTAAACCTCATTTACTTGCTCTAATAACACTAGGCAGCGTGATGTTTAAAAGCACAACGAATTTTTCACAGTTAAAAAAAAAATGTTTTGTTAACTTGATTACTTATATTGAATGTGATTTTACTTTAAAATATTTATTGAGACAATTTTTTTAATTTGGAAGGGATTGAAAAAAGTCCAATACTTGATGAGTCGGTATTAATGGAAATCATGAAAAATTCTCTAATATTTGTGGGAACTTAAAATACAAGCGAAATTACGGTTTTCATAACTATTTCTCTTCTTTTAAAATCATTTACCTTGCAGGACAGTGTCGTAGTGGGGAAGCCTTTCCCAGAACAGCACCACCCAAGCGAATCCAGAATCTGGTTAGCTGGTGGTGCTTATCGTGCTGCAAGCATCACTCAAAAGTTGCGTTCTTTTTCCCTGTCGTGTTTTGTTCTTTTTCGTTTGCGCTGCTTTATTTTCACTTTTTCCAGCCAGCCGAGGCTGTCGGCTCAATTTTCCAACATTTGAACATTAGGCCGCTGAGGATTAACAATAAGTGGACGTGGTTTGGGGCGGAGTGGTTGGGTGTTTGGGGATTGAAGACGAGCTAGCTTATGCCGCGGGCCAGGAGAAGTTAATGAGAGACAGGGGATGGAAGCCGCGCAAATGCTGCAGCCTGTCAACTCTGGTTAATGTCGAGGCCACTTGAGCCCAAACTTAAACTCCAACTTTGAGACACAGAGAAAAAATGAATAGGATATTTCCTGTTTTTACGTATGTGTGGATATATTTTATATGTGGATAAGTAACTTTAAAGGACTTGATATGCGGCGTATCAATTCGATAAGCTCGAAATGTAAAAAACATGTTTACATTGTTTTCCTTCCTCCCACTCAAATAACTTTTAGCGCTAACCCTCTATATTGAGAGAATTTTAAGCCACCATTTTGCTTATTTCTCCCTTTTTTCGAAGTCTGACAATCTCCGAGAGAGAGAAATCGGCAAAATATAATAAAAATATTAATTTTACCAGTATTGCTTGGTAAAAACGATATGCTTATAAATACCAGAAATTAACCATGCGCATATCGACTTGATCTCGACATGTCTTTTTGTATGTTGACACAGAACTTTTACTTTATTCTTGGATCATCGTAAATTTCCCACACTTAACTGTTCTATCTCTGCCATATTTCAAGCATTTTTCGATTAAATAATAATGAAATGTTGATAAATATTTTAGGTGATTTTTTTCTTAATATTAATATAAAAAAAGGCAAAATCATTTTGCTTTTATTTTCTGCAGTGAACAGAGGCTGGCCACTTAAAGCTAAAGGCCAAGTGGTGGTTTCGCTTTAAATATCTGACACAAGTGAAACCTGAATTCTGTGCATTTGCACTCTTACCGAAACCGCAACATTAATTAATAACCAGTGACTTCTTGAGGGCAGCACATGTGCAATTAAAAACCGCGACAAGCCAAAAAGTCAATGGGAATTACGCCTCCAATTAGGTTTTAAGACGTGGCCGAAAACAGACAGTCGGCTGCCAGTCGGCAGAAGTTTTCCACTCAGCCAGCGCGGCAATTAAACAGAGTCGAATTTCCTAGTTGGCCAAGGTAACAAGCAGCTCGCAATTAACGCGATTAAACATGATGCCAGCTGGGGGAAAGTCTCCGGTGAAAGCCGGGGGAAATCTCAAAGGGCGGCGGGGAAATCTCCTCCCTCGAGTGGAGGGCGTCATCCAGCCGTGAGTCGTCAGTGTCGATGTCAGGCCATGTTTGCACCCGTATTTGTGTTTGGGCCAAACGCCTTGCAGCTTCTCGATTTATGAGCCTTGGTCCTTGCCACACCCATTACCCCTTTCTCCGCCCCTCCACCCCACTAGCACTAACACTAGCTAGCTGCCGTGTGTGTGCGTGTGTTTTATGTGCCCTGTAAATATTTATACAGCCGGTAATGACGAGTTGGCAACTGCCAAGTGGCTGCTTGAAGGTCGCAACTCGGGGGATCTTAGGGCTGCAGATTGCCATTTCAGCTGCCGGTGTGAATTCAAAATCTTGAGGTGTTTACCGACGTCCGGGCCAACCTTCAATGGCCACATGATATGCCCCTAATGAAATGGTTATGGTAAACTAACTCTCAAGGGCCGCCGGAGGACAGACAATTGCAACTTCCTGGGTGCTGCTGACTTTGGAGATCTTTAATTTCAGTAGCCAACTTTCAAGTGAATGTGTGCAGCGATGTGCTGAGCTTATCGAAAGGAAAATGCAAATTAAGGTATAAATATGAGGAACATTTAAATAAATTTTAAGTATAAATTATTATATTTTAAATTAATAAATTTAAAGTTGAAAATTAGTCATAGCTGGGGACTATTTAAATTGCTTTAAGAAATATATTATAGCCAGGTAGCAATTTATTATACATATTATACATACACTATTTCTACCAGCCCTTAAATATAAGCAATATATTTATAAAATTTACTTGATTCAATTATAGCTCTCTGTTTCACAATATATCATTACTTTTCTTGATTTATTTCCTCGAGATATTTCTATTTTAGAAACGGCCATCCATTTCTTTTAAATATGGTTATCCATTATGCATCTATATTTTAATAGGCGTTTCCTCGATGCGCCGTTTGTTTGGCACCCAGTCGCAGGTGCCACTGAGCGTATACTTAATATGCCATTTATTTTGGCAAAACTCAAGGCTAAGCGAACGAAACGAAAGCCACTGAGATGAAATGAAACGAAACCCATTCACACAGATGCGACCAACTCGACGACACACATAAATACTCGCATCTGGAGGATCTTGGGCCACTGCAGACCGAAACGGAGACGGAGACGGTGAAGTGAAGTGTCTTGCATTCGATAGTCGAATTCATTGTCGCCTTTATTGTTGCTCCGTTCCGTTGTCGAGAATCAATTTGGCAAAAGTCATTGCATTCAATTGTCACTTGACAAACGACAAATGGTGTTGATTCACAGACACTCGCATGCGGCAAAAGAAGTGAGGAGACAGACGATTGAGCCGGCCCAGGATTATTTATTTTGGACACATGTAGTTTGAAGACTTTCGGCTCGAGATCTCGAGATGTGGGCCAGCCTGCCAAGGCGTTTAAAAAGTTATTGGCCACGGCCCGGGCAACTTTTCAATTGCCGGCAACTTGGGCCTGCCAAAAAATACATTTAAAGAAGAACTGGCCCAGACAGAGCATAAATTTGCAAAGTGCCGGGCCTCGGTTAGTGCATAACTTCTGTGGCATGCCAAAAGCCACAAAACAGCAAAGGCATTGCCGTCATGAATAAAGCACTCACATTCACATTCGCATTCACGTTCACATTCACATTCACGTTCGCATTCGCACCCAGACCCAGAGAAGCACTTCAAAGCCATTCAGTGTGTGTGGCACACTTTTGTGGGAAATCAACTCGGGCCAGTCGGGCGGCGACAGAAGTTTTTGTACGTCTGGGTCTCGTCGAGTGAGTGACAGGTCGTCGGGTCGTCGAACCCGGACAAACTGCAAACTAATTACAAACCGATTCCGCAATGTGACCGCAAAACCCGCAAAAAATATATCAATCTTTGGCATGCTTCATTACACCCAGAAAAATGTAGTACGAATAATTTGAGAACGAACGTTCTTAAACCAATACCGAATCGTACTTGAAATTTTTAAAACTTTCGTTCTTGAAATAAGAACTAGTCGTTCTTAAATATAAAAATTCAATCAAAAAAGGCTAATTCCCAGGGTGGTGCAGCTGTTAGAGGCGCCTGCACAATGCAATTTTGTAAATAAAGGTACAGACATCGAATCCTCGTCGCGACAAGTCCTATAGTAATACTTTTAACAAATGTTTATTTTTCAGGGACCGTAATCATTATAAGCGATATTCAAAAAACTCAGAAATAATCATTATTTATGAGTTTTATAAATATGTATCAGGAATAATCATTATTTATGAGTTTTAAAAATATGTATCAGGAATAATCATTACTTACAAGCGAAAAAAAATATCGCTCACAAATAATGATTATTTTGTGAGCGATATTATTTCGCTTAAAAATATCACTCAAAGTGCGATTGCAGCCGTTCTAAGCGGAATTTTACAAAGATTTAAATGTGTGCTTGTAGGTGGAAGCAAGAAGCACATATCCTGATAAAAAAATTTGTTTAAACCATTTAAAAAGCGGTTTTATGTTATGTGCGTATCCCATTATCCAGGGACCGAAAATAACAGTTATTTTATTATTTTTAATCAAAAAAATCATGCACTTAGGATCCCACTAAAAATCGAAGAAAAAAATCACATAACCAATCTAATGCGGTCTATTCATATCTGCAATGACCTAAATTTTTGTAACTTTTTTGAAATTGGTCATGAAGTAACTGTTATTTCAGACTTTTAAAATAAAAGTCAGAGAATAACAGTTATTTTCTGACCAAAAAAATAAAAGTCCTCCGTAACTTTTGTTCATGACTTTTATAATAAAAGTCTAAAAATAACTGTTATTTTTTAACTGAAAAAATAAAAGTCAACTTTTATGGTGATCGACAAAATTTAAGTCTTAAATATCTGTTGCTCAATTGGAGTTGGAATTTTAAAGGTTGCAATTTGTACTTATACACATGAATTCTTCAACATAATGAGACCGCGAATTCTTCAGACCAAGATGAACCATTAATGACCATGGTAACAATTTTGAAAGTGCTAACCAATAAAGCCCTTCTGGAATTCTTCAACTTATGGAGACCGCGAATTCTTCAGACCAAGAGGAACCAATCATGACCATGGTAACAATTTTGAAAGTGTTATAAGTAATGATTATTCCGGATACATATTTATAAAACTCAAAAATAATGATTATTTCTGAGCAATATCAAATAAAAATCAAAAAACCGTGATCATTGCGGATTTGAGAAGGTTATCTAAATAGTAACCAAATGGTGTATTTCATTTGGTTTTCCGACTATTATAAGTGACTGATTTTTAGATTCAAAAAATCAAAAATAATGATTATTTTCGGTCCCTGTTATTTTTGTTTTTTTTTTAAATTATCTGTACATTTTATTTTATTTTTGTTTTAAAAACCCTTAATACATTTTTTGAAAATAAATAAATATAAATTGTACGCTTGCCCTTCCGTGGAGAGTTTTTGTGCCTTCTTTAGTCCACGCACTTTAAGAAGCGTGCGTGGTCGAGTTGGTAAAGGCGTCTGACTGCACAGCTGGTGGTCGCGGGTTCAAACCGAGGTCGGGGTAAGAGTTTTCCTAACTATCCCTTAAATCATTACTAAAAGTTTTTTCTGAATTAACATTACTTTAAAACAAGAAAGGAAGCTAGCTTCGGCCAGCCGAAGCTTATATACCCTTGCAGATAATTCCTATTAATCACAAATTTTCCGATCGTTCCCATGGCAGCTATATGATATAGTAGTTCGATATTGATAAAATTAAAATCGAAATTCGAAAACATTTAAAAAGACTCATATCCCAGAGTAGAAGAGAATACAATAAAAGTCAACGAAGCAATAATTTATTTCCTATTATATTCCCATTAATTTTTCGATCGTTCCTATGGCAGCTATATGATATAGTCGTCCGATTTTATTCGAAATTCAGAATTAGATCAAAAATGGCATTTCCAAAAGTAGGAGGTTCTAGGTTCAAAAACACCCAAGATACTTTTTTTTTACATTTTTTCCCCCGATTATTCCTATGGGAGCTATATGATATAGTTGTCCGATCCGGCTCGTTCCGACTTATATACTACCTGCAATAGATATAAGACTTTTGGGAAAGTTTTAGCCCGATAGCTTTAAAACTGAGGGACTAGTTTGCGTAGAATCAGACGGACGGACAGACGGACAGACGGACATGGCTAGATCGACTCGTCTAGTGATGCTGATCAAGAATATATATACTTTATAGGGTCGGAAACGTCTCCTTCACTGCGTTGCAAACTTCTGACTTAAATCATAATACCCTCTGCAAGGGTATAAAAATATGTTAAACAGTAAAAATAAGTGAAATAATTAATGATGTTAAGTAAAAGCTATGAAGTACAAAAGTCCTTAAATTAAGAATTTTTCATTCTTAAATGTAGAATTTTTGTTATTAAAACAATCTTATGTCGTACTTATTTCAAGAACGTTCGTTCTCAAATTCTTACTTTCGGTCTTGAATTAGTCGTTCTTGGTTTGAAATATTCGTTCTTGGATCAAGAAAATTCGTGCTTACCCAACTTTCGATATCGTTCGTACTTGATTTGACACCGAAAAACCCGAATTTTTCCCTGAGTGTATGCATTTGAATTTTTTCCGTGAAATTGGTAGCCAAGTTTTTGAATGTGGGAAATTCCCACTGGGAATTATCCCCTGAAAGTATTGGTGACATCAGTGTGCAGGAGCACAAATGAAAAATTACCAATTTGAGTTTTCTGCTTTAAACAATTTATTTATTTTAAAATTTGATTGTACTTATGTAGTCCTAAGTAGAAGATCGGTGATCACTAGACGTCGGATTATAAGTATGTGATTACATATATGTAACAGATGGACTAAAACCAATTCTAAAGTAAACAAAAATTATAAGAAAATACCGAGACGGTCTTTTAAAAAATTTTATTCGCGAACCTAAGATACTTAAAATTGACTAACTTTTCGATTTGTTCTATAAAAACTGGTGGGATGGATTTAATTCAAACCTTTTGTATATTATTAAGTGTGATTTAAATAACATCCACTTATCCACTTAACACTAATATATCGGAGGCAAAGCGATTGCAGGCACACTATTAAAAAAAGGCGTTTTGCGGTGACCACTGTATCTCCTCCAAAAATTATCGAATTTCCATTCTGATTCTACATTTTTCTTGAAAATTAAAAAAACCCGCCCCCTGGAAGCTCGTTTTTTATTTTTTTTGTGTAAAGAATTTTTTTTGATCTTCCAAAGTCAAAAATGCGTTTTTCACCTAAAAAAATTCGACTTTGGGCTTTAAGAAATATATTTAAAGTTAAAAAATAAAAAAAAAATCTTCCCAGGGGGCGGGTTTTTTTTATGCAGAAAAATATGCAAAAAATTTGAAAACGATCGGATGAGCCATTTAGAAATGCCGATGGTCACGGACTTTCAAAACGTGGTTTCGAGAAAAACGCATTCAAAGTAATGAAATATATCTACTGCACAAGGAAGTTGGGTGCCGTAATCCTGGTATAAGTTCCAAAATAGTTCGAATTTCTTCGTGAAACTTTGAAGAATGTGTCATTTCTTAAAGAGTTATTCTACCAATTTGAAATTTTTTTTTGCAAGACCCTACCCCACCTTAAATATCTGCGAAAGGTGAAGAATTTTTTATATCAGATTTTCTAATAAATACTACATTTTAGGTTCGACATATGAATTAAAAAGGGCGAAGCTGAATAAAAGAGTTGGTGGTGGGGGGATCTTTTTGATTTGGAGATATTAAGTTAAAATCCCCATTTCGCCTCCCTTGGATCCGGGCTTTCTCTTGGCGGACAATTGGAGAATCTCGTCAAGCAGCCAATTGAGGATCTGCTGCTTGTACTTGTCCTGGAAGTCTTCTAAAGGCTTCACCATATTACCAACCAGTGGCGATTCGGACTCGATCAGGTTTTGGGTCGAATTAAGAACCTCCGAGTTCAAGTAGTTGGCAATGATCTCGCGCAGCCTCGCAAACTAAAAGAAAATTAAAAATATATAATTTATTCAAGTTAAGAATACAGATTCAACTCACTTGTGTTCTCTGATGTCTGGGTACATATTCAGCAAGAATTTCGAAATGGTCTAAAAACGTAGGCGACTGGCAGAGCCGCCTGTAGTTGCGCTCGATGTACTCCAAGATGATCGGTTGAGAATATGGATTATAGACGTATATAGTTACGAGATGTTTGTTTACGATATTTGGATCATTATTTTGCGATGAGTTGTTTCCCAGCATGATTTCCATGTAGTTCAGCATGTGCTGATGACCCTTCCTGTATAGGAGCGCACCATACAAGATGTTAAAGTACTCCGGTTGCACTTTTGACATTTGTAGCACGTATGTGTGGAACTCCTGATCGCTCAGGGCACGGATTCCCATACACAAATCAATGCGTGATTCCAGTGTTCCATTTTTTTTATTGATGAAATACTCCTTGGCCACACGTCGTGTGTATGCCAGGCACTCCGGAAGATCCGCTGAGCAGGCCATTATTAGTATTTCAGCGCTCGTGTCCGGAGACACTTTCAAACTCTCATCCACGAAGATACGCCTGAAAATGGGTCCAACCTGGCGGCGAACGAACCCGTTAAGAAGGCTCTGTGAGGATGTTCCAAGCAAGCTCCGCGTCAACCATTTAATGATATTCATTGCTTCGTCCCAGATCAGCATATCCTCCTCGAACTCAAGATACTTTAGCATTTCGAACACAACAGCCGCCTTTTCGATTTCACTAACTCTGATGAGGGGATTAAGATCCCGAAAGAGACCGGCTCGATTTATACGATGGATGACCGAGTGATTGGTCTGCAGCTGCCTGGCAATGGCCATCAGATTATCTGTATCGTAGTTCACGCGATAAAAGCCCGTCTCCTGTTTGTTTACTATCATCCAGTCCCTGGAGCTTAGCTCTATATTAAGATCTTTTAGTGATGCAGAATACTGCGATTGGGGTGGCATGAATATATCCGCTTGGGTGGTTTCGAAAGTGGGCGATCGTGAGGTGGCAAAATTAAGCGGTATCCACCAGAGCTCGTCCGTTTCGAGATTTGATGTCTGGCTAAAGCTAATGGTGTTATTCTTGTAATTCCGAGTGACAGTCACCATGGGCACCCCTTTGCTGTGCGTCCAGGACAGCATGATCTCCCTTATCCGGGAGGCCCATGGCTTCCGGAAAAGGTGCTCATCCTCCTGAATTCCTGCCTGCAGGGCATCGAAGAGATTCAGCTCGTTAGCCACGCTATAACGACTGGGCAAAAGAGAAGAAGTCATTTACTCATTAATATCAATTGACCAATTCCAATTGGCCAGTCTGCAAATCTTACCATTTCTCCAGGAATTTTTTGATGCCTCGCACAAAGACCTTCTGATCGAAAGCGTTGTGGAACATCCTGATCACATATGCGGCCCGGTAATAGGTTATGGAGTCAAAAACGCTCTTAATATCCTCTTCCACATAATAGGTCATCGGTCGGACGTCAGAAACGCTGTCATGGCTGTAGACACTACTACCCTCTTCGGATATGAAAGCATCCATAATTTTGTACTCCGGGTAGAGCTATGAGTAAAAAGAACAAAAACTCTAGTTTACAGAAGAATCAAAAAGAAAAAACACCAAGAAGGACGATAATAGTTCCTGGTAGAGTTGGACCCTTAGATTACAAAAAATACATCACAAAATTTTTTATAGATACATTTTTTTGAAAAATTTTTTAAGAAACCATTTTGTCAAAATGTTTGTTTTATATTTATATCTTGAGTTGCTTTTATATTTGTTTTAAATTAAGACTATTATGTTATTCCTTAACTTTGTCGAATAAAAAAACCTAAAAAAAGGTATCTATAAAACAATTTTTTCAGGGGTCCCACTCTACTAGGGACTATCGGATAATATATCAATGACAAAGCGTTTTCTGGAAAACTTTTAAGAAAATGGCTTAAGCGGTAATCAGTGATCACCGTATCTCAGACAAAAATAATCGAATTATCAGTATACCCGTTTCTTGTAGAGTAAAAGTATATATTGTATTCGGTGAAATGTCCGTCTGTCCGTCCGTGTGTACGCTGAGATCTCAGAAACTATAAGAGCTAAAGAATTGGTGTTTTGTATTTAGGTACCTTAGCTTTCCCTTCAGCGCAAGTTTATCATGCCGATGTGCCATGCCCACTCTAACGCCCACAGACCGCCCACAAAACTGGCGCCAACATTTTGAAGCTATATTAAAAATTTTAACTGAAATGTATTTGTATAGCTGAGCAAGGGCTATATAATAGTCGAGTCACTCGACTATAGCGTTCTTCTTTGTTTTTTAAACTTTGATTAGGAATAAAAAAAACTCCGGCCCTTGGAAAGCTGGATTATTAACTTTTTAATTTTACAACTTTTTACGTCAATTCAAAGTTTGGAATGCGTAATTTAAACAAGTATTTTGTTTTTGGCTTAAAGAAATATCAAATAAAAACACCTCTTAACGGGGTAAAAACTAGTTACAAAAGTTCTGATATCAAAACTTGTACCGAAAAATTATTACACTCGTCATTAAATACACTTTCTAAAATGTTCGATATGACCCCTAATTTAACGCGTATTTTTAATAGGAACACAACTAGAATAAATACGAGGGGCCATTTGTCCCCACGGGCCCCAACAGCTCCAAATTTCTAAATTTTCACTTTCACCGCCCTCTCTCCCAAACTAATTGAAATTGATTATGTCTTGGTGTGCAATCCTGTTAGTTTTTGCGACATCTTTCGATTGTGTATCACTCATTATGATCGGACCTTCACAGCAGATTTTCAATTCTGCGGCCATATAATAGTACGTGGACTGCCGTCTACAGTGATATTTAAAGATAAAAACTCTTCCCAGGGGCGGTTTTTTTATGCAGAAAAATGAGGTGGAAGTTTGAAAACGATTAAGCCCTTTAGAAATGGCATTGAACACGGACTTTCAGAAACGTTGTTTAGAGGGAATTGCAATTCAGTATTCAATATTAGTCCCATTGATTTAAAATTTGCATTCTAGACATATTAAAAGGTGGAAAACAATTTTCCTAATGTACAATAAAAATAGTATTCATTTTTCGATTACTCACCAAATCGGTAATCACATTGCTAAAGTATTTAGCAAAACCCTCATTTAGCCAAGTGTAGGTCCACCACTCAGGTGAAACCAAGTCTCCGAACCACTGGTGAGCAATTTCATGGCTCTGGGTGGTCTGGCGCCACAAAGGATTCTTTGTGTTCGTCGATAAGTTCTGGAGCAAATTGTCTTCCTTATAAGTGACTAGACCCCAGTTCTCCATTCCCTCCGCTGCAGTCTTTAGCGCCACGTGATCTAGTTTTGGCAATGGAAAGGAAATCCCAAAATAATCCTCGAACGCCGCAAGCGTTCTCACGACATTCTTTAAGGCACTTTTACCCTTTTCCTTGGAAGTTGGTGAGGTGTAGATACTTTGGGTGACCCCGCGATGGGTTTCAGATATGCTCTCGAAATCGGAGATGATAAAGGCCACGAGGTAGGTGGAAATTGGTGGGGTTGTATGAAACAAGGTCGTTTTTAACTCGCTGTAAATTAAAAAAAAATCTGTGGCCACTTTTATAATGCGTACTTTATTGCCTTACCCATGCGACTGTATTTCCTTGACTGGCATATTGGAAATGGCCGAGTAGCTGCTTCCGTGGGTTACCTTAATGCTAAAGTTTGACTTGAATCCAGGCTCATCATAACAGGGAAAGATACGACGTGCCATTGTGGGCTCCGATTGCGTTGCGGCTATGTATCTTTAAGATTTAAATAATTTATTCATGTTCTTGTATGGAAAAGTCCTACTTTCACCTATACGGTGAGGTAATTAAGGAATACCAAAATAAATTATTTGAAAAAACGTGTTTTAGGGTCTTCAAATTGGCTTCAAAGTTAGTTACCCATACGCACTGTTGACTTCAATCAAAAAATTTTTTTTAATCTAGGTGGCTCAGATTTCAACCATTCATTTAAGGTTTTGCTCTCCATTTTTTAACCAATTATTTCAACGATATTTATAATTTGACAAGACTAGAAATGGAAGAACGATTTTCTTCAAACAAATTCGAACTGTTATACTTACGTGTTGTATGAGTAAAATTTACAAACAACTTTGAGGACGTTTCGCAAGGGGTAGGTCCAAAAAAAAAGTTTTACATTTCACCCAAATTTTTTGCTTGCTTTAACCTACCATGTATTTTGAGTATAGGGTTTGAAAGATAAAGCTTTGCACATTAAAAAAGCTGTGACACCACAAAAAATCAAGAATCCGTTTTCCTGTAATGCCTCCGGAAAGTTGGCAATTTAGAGCATTTTTTAAACTTTAAGGTCCTGCTTCTCAGAATCCTTGCGTCGGCGAACATTTTTGGAGAACGTAGTTCAATTTGGAAATTCTAACGAATTCAAATTTATTGCACCCATCAAGGTACATTTTGGATGTAAAATAGTGTTCTTGGTTGTGGCACTTTGGAAAAAAGTCATTTGTTATTAAATATTAATTATATACCTAACAATTATATTACGTTATCATTTCACCGAATTAACTTTGCTATAAAGATTTGTTGTTCCAAAATTTTGTTGTATTCTGTATTAATGTGTTTTAAAGATACTGTGGCTACCAGTTGATAAAACGATAAAATTTCAGAACCCATTTCACATACAAATACAATCCATATTTTACAAACAACTTTAAAATTGAGCTAAATAGTTGCTACAAGAGAAAATAAACTCACGAGGTGCGGTTTTTCTCCTGATCCCAATAATCCATATAGTAAAGACCTCCGAGATGCGATGTCATAGTGGACGTGTAGAGGATTTCCAGGCGATAACGCTGACCCTTTTTGAAGGCCTGGTAATTCTTCTTCGGATGGATGATGAGGAATTCGGCTGAGAGATGGAGCGTGTGTGTCAGGTCGGGAACGATTATGGGTCCATCAACTGTCATCTGGAGGACAGTAATCTGAATATCGGACAGGTTCTTGGCGTGCAGCACAATCTCGTTCGTCGACTGTCGAACGGCTATTTCGATGGTAGCATTTCCGACGAAGAGCATCGCACCCTTGTGAATATCACTGGATATGTGCAGTTGGTAAAAAAGGGGATAGGTTTCGTTGGGCAGGCGCAAGGAACGCTCCTGCTGGGATACCGCCAGAGATCCACCGACCACCAGGGCCATTGTCACTAGGAAAGCACCCGAAACCGCAACTCCAGACAGCGACGTAATCATGGTGATACGAAAAACGCGGACCAAAACTAATCGAAGATTGTATCTGTTCGCGGCCTGGAATCCGCAAAGACTGAATGGCGGTGACCAGCATCACGGAGATTTAAGCTAGACCTCACCAGTCTCAATGAGATAAGATGGACAGCTGATCGATGGGGATCGATGGGGACTCGTATAAGAGATTACCCATGATCGTCAGCGGGTAAATAACTAAAAAACTACATATATGTAGAAATAGAGATTTAACATAAATGCTACGAAAGCAATAAACAGCCAAAGCAATTAATCGTTTAAAGATTACCTTTTTTTTGTTTATTTATTTTTTTTGCGACTAATACAAAATAATACTTTAATTAACTTTTTTCTTCGTTTCTTTTGAATTTATTTCTTCAAAACTCTTTTTATACCCTTGCAGAGGGTATTATGATTTCAGTCAGAAGTTTGCAACGCAGTGAAGGAAACGTTTCCGACCCTATAAAGTATATATATTCTTGATCAGCATGACTAGACGAGTCGATCTAGCCATGTCTGTCTGTCCGTCCGTCTGTCCGTCTGTTTCTACGCAATCTAGTCTCTCAGTTTTAAAGCTATCGGGCTAAAATTTTCCCAAAAGTCTTATATCTATTGCAGGTAGTATTTAAGTCAGAACGAGCCGGATAGGACAACTATATCATATAGCTCCCATAGGAATAATCGGGGAAAAAAATGTAAAACAAGAAAGGAAGCTAGCTTCGGCCAGCCGAAGCTTATATACCCTTGCAAATAATTCCTATTAAGACTAATTTTCCGATCGTTCCTATGGCAGCTATATGATATAGTTGTTCGATATTGATAAAATTAAAATCGAAATTCGAAAACATTTAAAAAGACTCATATCCCAGAGTAGAAGAGAATACAATAAAAGTCAACGAAGCAATAATTTATTTCCTATTATATTTCCATTAATTTTCCGATCGTTCCTATGGGTGTTTTTGAACCTATAACCTCCTACTTTTGGAAATGCCATTTTTTGTCTAATTCTGAATTTCGAATAAATTTTTTTCAAAATCCGACGACTATATCATATAGCTGCCATAGGAACGATCGGAAAATTAATGGGAATATAATAGGAAATAAATTATTGCTTCGTTGGTTTTTATCGTATTCTCTTCTACTCTGGGATATGACTTTTTTTAAATGTTTTCGAATTTCGAATTTAATTTTATCAATATCGAACTACTATATCATATAGCTGCCATAGGAACGATCGGAAAATTAGTGATTAATAGGAATTATGTGGAAGGGTATATAAGCTTCGGCTGGCCGAAGCTAGCTTCCTTTCTTGTTTAAAAACAAATATTATGAAAAAACTTTTTTTTAATTTCCTAAAAATATAAACAAATTAAGATTTAAAAACAAATATTTAAATATTGCTCCTTTCAGCTTGTCCCTTCATTGCGTTGCGATTTTGTCGCTAAAAGTTGAATACCCTCTGCAAGGGTATTTAAATAAGAACTTTTTGCTCAGTGCAATTGACATTCCTGTCTGCCTAAGAACTATTATTAGCGAAAATCATTTCATATGAAAAATAAAATTCATAAGATTAATGCCGGAAATGCCGCGGCTGACGAATAGATTAATCTCATGAAGATCGTGCTCGTAAATCTGGGATAGCCGAACTGAGTATATTGCGGCATGGGTTCAATAGAATTCCAAAGAAATCGGGGACTCGGGTTTTTGTTATTTCACTATTTACCGAGAACTGATAAGCTGATATTGTCATTCCCATTTACAAATAATAAAATCTGCCTAAGAACTATTTGAAAACAATTTAAAATTTAAATTCATAAGATTAATTCCGGAAATGCCGCGGCTGCCGAATAGATTAATCTCATGAAGATGCTCGTAAATCTGGGATAACCCAACTGAGTAAAATGGGGCATGGGTCCAATAGAATTCCAAAGAAAACGGAGACTTGTATTTTTGTTATTTCACTATTTACCGGGAACTGATAAGCTGATCTTGTCATTCCAATTCCAAAAATAATAAAAAAAAACAAAATGTTTTAATTCATTATTTGTAGGTTTTTTTTTTCAGAGTAAATATTATTTTATTTCATTTGTTAATATTTTATGGTTTTAATTAGAAAAATGGTTTTTAACGTACTTTTCATTTTATTTTCTTTAACAATTTAACAACTATTTTCGAAAATTGTTATTACAATTGACATGTACGAGTATATTTCGTTTTACTGATAAGTGAGAGAAGTGAGATTTTCTATAAAGTCTAAAATTTATTAAAATAAAACAAATAATTATAATAAAATTTTAATTTGTCTACCAATGTTTCTAGAAAACTCTCTGTTAATTTTTGGTATTCTTGGATAAAATTTGAAAGTTCTGGAATTTTTTCCCAAAAACCTTCGAATTTTCTACGTCTTAAACGAATATGGGTCTCACTTTACACGCATTCGCTCCCAAATTTGTTGTATTTTTTATAAGTGTTAACTTTTTAGTAGCAAAAATATATGTTTCAGTTATTATACCCTTGCAGGGGTATTATAATTTCAGTCAGATGTTTGCAACGCAGTGAAGGAGACGTTTCCGACCACACAAAGTATATATATTCTTGATCAGCACCAATGGCCGAGTCCATCTAGCCATGTCCGTCCGTCCGTTTCTATGCGAACTAGTCTTTCAGTTTTAAAGCTATCGCGATGAAACTTTCCCAAAAGTCTTCTTTCTATTGCAGGTAGTACATATGTCGGAACGAGCCGGATCGGATTACTATATCTTATCCCATAAGAATAATCAAAAAAATAATAGAAAAAACATTGTAACTTTGTAGGAAGTAGGCGTTTTGCAAGTGTATATAAACTTCGGCTGGCCGAAGTTAACTTCCTTTCATGTTTTTCATTTAATTTTAAAGTCAATAGATCAGAGTTTAACTTTGCTATACAGATCAATATAATTGGATAAGAAATGGCAGCGCAGCAGCTCGACAAAGATGAAAAATTTTTTTTTTGGTAGACTGTAAGTCTGCTATATGTACCGTGAAAACTCGAAACAAATCCGTAGAAAAATCATAATGGGTACAAACTTAAAGTTTGCATCCTACCGAATAATACAAGCCGGTTATGGCCCAAATTCATAGAAAATTGGATTTATGGTGGATTTTTAAGTTCTGATTTTTCCACTTTTTTCGTTTAACTGAGTCCAAATTTAGGTATTATGCAAGGCGGCATATAAATTTATTTAAAAACAGAGAATAATGTCTACCCATGTATTTATCTTTAGTATAGATTCTATACTCATTCTCACCTCAGCTTTGCTGCAAATGACTTATCTGCCAGCAATGCCCTATTTTTGAGTGAATGTTACTTTGGTGCAGGTTTGCGTCTCACAGCTGTCGACACTCTGCTAACTGCATTTACCCCGATCCAGATCCACATCCCCATGACTCGATCTCCCGGGGACCAACACCAACACCAGGACCAGGACCTGACCCCTTTTGAGGCACATACGGTTAATGAAATTGTGCACTCAATCGAGCGTAATGCCGAGCGAAAGTCAGCAGAAATCGAGGCTGACGCCGATATGCAATGCTTCTCGATGATGAGGTTCTGCTTACCGGGGACGGGGACGAGTGCCTTCCACCTGCCAATCCCCACCTGGGTGGCTACAAAAAATTAACATCAACGACACTAAACTGCTATCGCTGGCAGCATAAAGCTTGGCAATGTGTGTTTGCATTCCAGTTTCTGAGTCTGAGGGTGCGAGGGGAGTGGCGCAGGTTGGCCTGGCACAAACATAAAATGTTGTCTGGGCCATAAGCGAACCGCAGCCAATCCCCGATCCGCAGGTCCAATGTGATTTTGGATATTTAGCGTATTAGGTAAATGGCTCGCGTTTTTTACTTGCCGCATCCGTTGCAAGTTGGCTTTGTGCACCAGCTCCACCCCCAGGATGTCGTGCTGTTTCGAGTGCTCCCTGTTTGCTATTATTTCTTTCTCTGGCTCCTCTCAAATGGCATTTTGAATTTTAACGACCATAAATGCAAGCTTATCTTAAATGCTCTTTTATGGCTAAATTTATGTTTGGCCCGGTGAGCCCGGCTTCGTTTCAAAGCACTCGGAGCTCTCTCTCTATGGCTGCCAACTTGAGATGATGAGTTTCAATTACCCTTACGTGAATATGAATATAGGTTTATAGACCGGCTGCATTCAGCTAATTTTCCACTAGCGGCGGCCTGGGGAAATCCAAGTTTTGTCTGGCGCCGCGACTGAGTTATGATTTTTACTTCTTCTTAGATTAGCCGGCATAAATATTCAAGCAAGTGCTGTGATGCCAATAAATCGCATAATTTATCTAACCATAATTTACCCATATATATCCAAGGGAGGGCCAAGTGCTAGCTTGTAGCAATTTTTCAGCCATCCCGCCATTTGTTTACCTTCCAGGCAATTGTCCCCCCACTCGGCTGGCTCCCTTTGGTGTATGAAAAATGACGCTGCCAATGTCTATTATTAACACAAATGTATTTTGCCCCGGTCGACGAGCGAGTGTCCCCATTTATCGCACATGCTAAACGGCACTCGTGGGAACTATCTGCCAGGACATTTATCTAACACACCAGCCACATCGCTGTATCTGTATCTACATCTGGGCCGAAGGACTCTTTGGCCATTTGATAGGCACATGTAACTGTCATCGCTCGGCTGGCTAATTAATTGCGAAACAACCAGAATTGTGTGTTTGTTTAGGCCGCTGTAACCGTATTAGCAATTATTATTGAACTGTTTTATTCGTTTGGCCATTGGGAAAGTATAAAAAATCCCTCCCAGCGGCCCATTTAGCGCGATTTGTGGCCCAGTGCGTCGATTTGTGGCGCGTGCCCGCCATTTTCCATAATTCACTTTGGGCCCTCGAGCGATGGCAGGACATTTCCCAAACATGACGTTCATATACGAAGTTTTCAATTAAATTCATTACACCTTCTTACGCCGCCCTTCCTGTCGCTTAATTTCCCAGCAAACACTAAGTCATTTCCGGGCAAACGGCCTGGCCATTACCTTGATTATCATCTCAAGTTCGAGCCCAGCATGGAAATTCCTACTCCCACTCCGCACCTGACACGTTTTTCACGTTTGTTTGCACCGGTTTGAGGTCGCCAGGTTTCGAGCACTAGCCCGAAATAAATAAAATAGAGCTGGGCTTGAATATCGACCAGGGGATATCCTGTATTCGATCATTTTTCAGCCCAGTTAATATTATTTTAAAACGTTTTTAATAAAAACCTTTCGCTTTACTACACACAAAAAAAACACGTCGCGCTCAAATCGATATGCGCATGGTAGATTTCTGGTATTGCATACGCATATCGTTTTTACCGAAATCTCTCTCTCGGAGATTCTCTGACTTCGAAAAAGAGCGGAAGAACCAATGTGGGGACTTAAATTACAAGAGTGAGAGCGAAAAGTACAAACCCTCTCAATTCGGAATAGAGCGAGATAGCCAAAGTGAAAATTGATACCACATAACATCAAATCGATCATCGTTTCATATCAAGTTTTTTTTGGGTGTACTGGTTTTCCAAAAATTTGCCATTAAAATTAATTTTCTTTAAAGACACTTTTATTTTTATACCCTTTTTTCTTCTTAGTCAACCGATTTGAGTCTGCGTTCTTACGTTTCACTGAAACCATATCCCCTTTACAACTTGTTTCTACACGGAAAATAAAAATATCCTGGCTTTTTCCGCTCACTTTTTGTGACTTGCACGCGCCAAAACAAAAGTTGACAAACCAGCGAGACATCGGGGCCAAAAGGTAACATTCTCGCACAGCAGCAGGAATCGCAGGATTCACAGGAAGCGGGATGAAAGCGGAGACACCTGGTCCTGGTTTTAGGTCTTTTTGTTGCTGCCGCAGCTCGTGCTGCGCCCAGTGAATTATTTTTTACGTAAATTGGGTGTGTTTTCTATTATTGCCCCAGACTTCCGGCGTGACACAGCGCCTGTCAGCGTGGCAGCACAGCGGCAGCGAACAAAAGCCACTTGTTTCAAGTCGTTTAAGTTATTTTAAATTTGAAACGTGGTTCGTTTCGGTTTCGGACAATGCCGGCACTTGATATGAAATATTTTTCCCCATTTTTTCACTCCAACTTTGCGCTCTGGCTGGCATTATTTTCTGCCTTCTCATTCCCATCTGACGACCGCCTGTCCGGGCAAAAAATATGACAACTCAGCCAGAAAGTGACCAACGCAATCCCGTCCAGATGAGCGGAGGCGCCCGACCAGGAACTGCGGCGAGCGCAGGAAGGTGTTGAGGAAATTAAACTCATTGTCGACAGGCACTTGAGGTTTTACGCTTTATATCGCTCTTTTTTTGTTCGTGGTTTTTTTGGTTTCTGGATTTGGAAAAAATAGAGAAAGTTCAAGGCATTGAAATATTTGTTTGGTTATAATCATACTAACATATTAACATTTAAAATGAAAATATAAGATAATTATTTCATTATTAAATATTATAGTATTTTATATACTTTTTATTTAACAAATATTAACTAATGTTTACAGACTTTGTTTTTTGTATAAAATTTTCAATTTATGTTTTTAAAGGTAAAATAATTTCTAAGAAATTTGAACTACATAAATAAGGTTTTTTATTTTTCTTATTTCTAACAGTTAACTTCTATTTATATTTATTAATTTCTTAGTTAAATTCACAAAAATATTTATTGAATTAAAACCGACTTAATTAATGTACTCATATACTCTTTGGTGTTTTTTTTTAAATTGTTAATTTAATTATCAGCTGCCTTAGACACTCGCTTTTAGAAACCTTTTACAATAGAATGACTTTGGAATTTGTGATTGTTGGAGAAAAGGGATTTTAATTAAGCCATTTCTTCTGACACACACCCAAAACAAATTACTAATCCTATCTCAAGCTATTCAATATTAATCCGCACCACTCCATATCCACCCCACATCCCAACTGAGAAGCAATTAAAAAATGTTTGTACACTCAGGGAAAAAATCAAGTATTTCGTGCTTGAATCTAGCATTTTGAGTGTCAAAAGTGAGCCAAGCAACGAAAATCTAATCTTGAGAACAAAATACTGCTTTCAAGAACGAATTTTCAAGACAGAAAATACTTGATTTTAGTATGATTTAAGAACGCTTCTGTCTGAAATTAAGAACTAATTATTTTCAAATCTAGACATATTAATACTTGAAATAATTAAGTTTAATACAAAAAAATAGCCAGTTTAAATAAGTTTAATCAAAAATTAATTTAAGAATGGATTATTCTTAATTTCAGTACTTTTGTACTTAATTGAAGTACTTTTTGTACTCAATTTAATAATGCATAATTCTTAATTTAAGTAATTTTTTAGTTAAATTGTTTTACTTAATATATTTTAACTTATTTTTCCTGTAAACATATTTTTAACGCAATTTATATTCAGAAAAAACTTTTAGTAATGATTTATGTGATAGTTAGGAAAACTCTTACCCCGACCTCGGTTTGAACCCGCGACCACCAGCTCTGCAGCCAGACGCCTTAACTAACTCGACCACGCACGCTTCTTAAAGTCCGTGGGCTAAAGAAGGCACATAAAGTCTCGACGAAAGGGCTAGCGTACAAGTTCAATTTATTTATATTTAAACAATTTATTAAAGGGTTTAAAAAGTAAAAAATAAAAAAAATTTACAGATTTAAAAAAAAAACTTTAAAAAAAAAATAGAGGACTTGTTGCGGAGAGGAGTTGATGTCGGTACCTTTATTTACAAAATGTCATTGTTCTAACAGCTGCACCATCCTGGGAATTCGTTATTTCTGGTTGAATTTTTATATTTAAGAACGACTAATTCTTGTCTTAAGAACAAATGTTTTCAAAATTTCATGAACGACTCGGTATCGTCTTCTGATCTGGAATTAAGTTTGATTCAGTCTTCAAGTAAATACTTTTAACCTCAATTTAAGTACTCTTGTATCGAGCTTGAGAATAATTGTGCTTAATTGGCGTTTAAGTCCAAATTGTGCTCAAATTAAGAACTTTCAGTACGAAACGTTCTTGAAATTTTAAGTATGAAATCGTTCTTAAATCAAGACTGATTTTGCTTGATTTTAGCACGGTGTTTTTTTCTGAGTGTAGCCTACTTAGCGGGGCGGGGGGAAATTGCACTTTGTCAATTGCTCTCACCTAATCAATTATGTATTGCTTTTGCTCTTTTAATTATCCCACACCCGCACAGAGCGATCCACAATCAATTTGGCCTGTCACACTCGACATTTCACATAATTCGCCCGATAAAGGAGCAAGCCGATAGCATTTCGTAGCCAATTGACGATTCGCATTGGTAACTGATCCAAAAGGCGGTGGATGTGGCTGCGGGATGCGGGAGGCACTACAGCCTCACATAATCCCAAGAGCCCGACATAGCCGTGGCATTTTGTTTAGAAACTTTTAATTAGTGTTGCGAAAGTTTTTCAATTAACACCACCTGCACAACTATTTATTCTGCCCGCCGTTCGCCGGGCGGCGGGCGACGGGGCAGCCAGCTTCTTCGAAACATTTGCCCTCATTGTTGTTTGTGTCCTGGCTGTCGACTGTAAATTATAAAAATATTTCTGCACTTGTTGTTGCACCTCGAACAGCTCGGAATAATTGACTACAGACGTCCCCGACAGCCCATTCATTCAGGTTTTAGCAATGAAAATAATAAAAATCAAGGAGCCTCGTTGAAAGTGCGCGAACGAAGGGAAATTGTGGGCAGCCGACTTTATGGAATGTTTTCTAATTGATTTTCACTCGATCGTAATTTAATATAAATTGCGCAAGTTTTGACAGCCAACACAGTTGGCAAACAACGCGTTTCCCTTGTTTTCCAATATTAATTAGCTTGGCCGAAACAAAAACTGATGTTGCTGATGCCCTGACATCTGAAATGCCAGTGAAAATGAAAATTGCCAACGGAAATGGGAATGGAAATGGAATGGCATAGCTAATGAACAACTTTTGGAGACGTGAACTGAGCAGCGTGCCATTAACCTCGAAATGACAATCAATTATGACAATTTCTCAAAATGATAAACACGGCATGTGGCCCATTTCTAATTAACCTTAAATTGCCTTACGTAATGGAATAATTTTGGGGGTGTAAAATTTCAAGAATAATGCTATAAAGTGTCAGAAATATAAAAGCATTTCTTAGAATACATTTTAGGGATTTCTTTTGTTTCGGGAAAACCCTGATATATGTTATTATACACTCCCGAAAAAAAGTTCCCTAACGGTATGCATTTTCAATCAATCATTACCCTCAAGCTCTGGTAAAATCCGACTCGAAGGGAACTTAACGTCAAATTAAACCGTTATGAGCACACATTGGAAAAGTTGATTCCCATTCCACTTTAATAGCGGAAAAAAGCGAAAATATCGATTTCTCTTTCGGCCTGGATCATTATACTAAGCCGGCCCTTCCCATTGCCATTGACCCAACTTAATGAAATTTCTGCTTATGCGAATTCGCTTGTTGTTGACACATAAACAAGGCGAAGACATCAATAATAAAGGCCATTTGCCCGCAAACAGAGGCCAGAGATGAAGTCATTGAACCGATGACGACGCAACTTCCTAGCCCGGCAAACAAAGGAGTCCTGTGATCCTGCGCATGCGGATTAATAATAATAATAATAATAAATATTAAATGCCATTACAGCTGCTTCGGATTTATCTCAATGAAATTATCTAAACGACGTAATCTGGTATTCAATTGCGTGTCCGCAGCACAGCCCCAATGAAGATGTGCCGCCCGGACGAACTAATCCTCGAATCCTCCAATCCTCCGGTCCAAGAAAAACCCGGAAAGTGTTCCCGGGAGTTCACGTAGAGCGTGGAGCGAAGAGCGCAAACTGTTTAGAAAAGCTTTATTTATGTCGAGACATAAATTTAATGCTAACAAGCATCCAGAACAGACGCGCCACGCCCGGCGAAAGGTGCAAGTAAAATTTATTTGGCTGATTTTCCCTCCGTCGCACTTGACGAAACAGCGCAAAATAGTTGCACTTGCAGCTGCAACGGCAGCTGAAGCGGCAGCTGCATCTGCGGGATGCGCCAAGGGTATAAAATTAAATTTCAACTTTTAACGAATATTTACGTGTTGCCAGATAAAAGTGGCATAAAAACTTTCCGCAAAGTGCGAAATAGTTGCCCCAAGAACGACCCCGGCCCTTAACAACTCAAACTCAACCCTCGACGTGGCGAAAAAATGCAAGTGTTAAGTGTGAATTATAGTTCAGCATGTGGAATGCATGGAAGGTGCTTAAAGAACAATGCAATCCATTTCGATGGCGCACACGTAGCCGGGCGAAACAATTCCGGGGATCCTTAAGAATCGATTAAGAGCCCCGACGTACGAGGTATTCACAAGTGGGTGCAGCATAAAATACCTGCCCATTTAACTCCACTTACCAATTATATCACATTCGCAGTGTAGGGATACAAGAATTTTATTTGCCACTTTCTATGCACATTACCAATGGGCAACTAAAAAGCTTAAAGAAATATCCACTAAATCGGTAAAAAAAAATATTACGTTAATTTATTTTCGTTATTATATATGGGAGTCTCTTCGTTTGTGTCTTGTAATTACTTATAGATGATATGACATTTTGTTTTAATTAACGAATTTAAAAATCATTCATTATTAACTTTATGTGGAGAAATAAATGTATACTTTTTTAAGAAAAAATAATAAGGTTAGGTCTTAATAGCTTGCATGAATGACCAAATCTACAATTAAACATTGAATTCATGCATTCGACAATAATTGAATGTTACTCTATTCAAATATTCAAATTAAAAGTAGTTTTCAAAATTGTATAACACATGTTAACCGTTATTGCATTTATATAGATTCAAAATGGTCATCTTTTTCTGCATGCTCACTTCAAGTTGAAAAACATTTATTAAATTCGGTTTTTATTTATTTCCCCAAAGCTTTGCTTTAATTGTTTTGTGTGCGGAATATTTCAAATATTATATTTTGTGTCAAAGGGTTTTGGATCGAAAGCATTCTCACTAACAGGGCAAAAACATTCCGAATTAGTTACAAATTGTTACTCAAGCCAACTGAAAATGGCAAACAAGCAGGGGGGAATGCATATGTAGTTATATAAGGGACAGGGCTGCCGAATGCATGGTTCATATATGTATAAGGTATACTTTTGGGGGAGGAAAGTGTGTGGTGTGGGGGTTTCTCGGGGCGACAGTTTTTGCGTGACTGGGAACTGGGAACTGGAAACTGAAAACTGTGACTGCTGAGGCTGCAGGCCAAACGCTTGCCAGCCATGCAGAATTTTTCAATTTTCTTGGCAGCCAGCACAAATGTAATTTATTTTGCCGCACACAGAGACACTCGACTGCAGATTCAGATTCACATGCAAGATACAAGATACAATGCTGTGCCTCCGGCAATAGTGCAACACAATTAACCTTCATGTCTTTTTGGCAGTTGTGGCGCCCACTTGTGAACCTCTTCAAATTACATATCTCGTCTCGAGTGTCTGCCTAAATCTGCATCTGTGAGTCGTTGAGATTGTTTGCCCACTTCAGGTGCTGCAAGTTTTTAACCAGCTCAAAGTCTCAATGGCCCGCAATTAGCCAGAGTTCCGTGCGTTTACCTGAGCTATTTAGCTCGGCATTTATTATTTTCGGCTGAAGGGCTGCTAATTGCGCTCTTCAGGCCTCCGCTTCTGGCTCAAGATCCAAATGCATGCTCGACTTGAGGCTTCTGCTCTTCTAGGCTGTCCAAATGATTCACTTTATGAAGTGCGCCGCACAGAAGTAGGCAAATTGCAATTGCCTTTGCAGTGTGCCTAGTTGCCACTACACAGAAAAAAATACATCGGTATCAAATTGATATGCGCATGGTACATTTTTGGGATTTATTCGCACGTCGCTTTCACCATAAAATACTGGTAAAATATACATTAAATAATATCATTTTGCCGAATTTTTTTTTTCGGAGGTTCTCTGACTTTGAAAAAGAGAGTAAGAAGCAATATGACAATTCTATCAATTCGAAGCAGAGCGAGATAGCACTTAAAGTTAAATAAGTGGGAGGGAGAAAGTTACATTCGAAATTCGATCTGACCTGTTGTTAACATTTCGATCATATCAAACTGAGAAATTTATACCACATAATATAAAATTGAACATATTTTTCTTTGGGTGTACTAGATCCATTTGAAGTCGCTTTAATTGCCCGAATTTCCACATTAAATTGAGTTATAGCAGCACCTTTCCCACGCACCCAAAAACTTGGACAAAAGGGAGGAGGGCTGCATTGACATTTCCATTACTATTCCCGGCCTGTGCATTTGTTATGCAATCCGTGCCAAAATAGAACCGGCGGAGCGAACATTTTTCCCATTTGGCAGGCAGAGCAGCCAGACAAATCCCAGCCTGACAACGCAGCGCATTTTAAGTATTAATTTGAGCAAATCTTCGATGGCCCGAAGCGAACGACTAAGGAATGCCCTAATCGACTATGGCTGCCATTACTATAAAAATTAATATTTTATGACAATTATTTGTAAATGAAAATTCTGTAATAAAGGCTGATTGAACTAGAGCTAATCGGAAAATAATGCTAACATTTTAGTAAAATAATATTAATTTAATATATACATTTTTTTAATATTCTGTTCCTTATTAATTCAATGGCTTTAAATTAAATATAAATTTAATACATTTCTATGAAAGTTTTCAATTATTAAAATTTATTTTTTTATCGAATTAAATTTAAAAGGCAGACAATTTCGGAATGCTCGTAGTAGTTCAAAAGCCCTCTGTTGCGACACCCCTGGGGATCCCTAACACTCTCCCAACAGAGGTGCTAACCCTTCGACTGGGAAATTGATATGGCCACCGATTGATAGCATTTTTATATCCCTATAGAGTACACACAAAGTTTCGGTAATAAAATCTGCCCATTGGTGCCTGGGAATCGAAACAAAAGCCGAAAATACCGACTGCGAAAAGGCACAAAACGAGCCAACTGCATCACGGCTTTGGGCCATGGCTCGATGCCAATAGCCATTCTCATAAATGTGTGTCTGTCTCAGTACTCAGCCCTCAGTCCTCGGCCTGCTGCTGCTATATAGTATGTGTGTGTTTGAGTACTGCCCCGAAAAGCAAAAAAGTCCTGGGCAAAAATGTAGATTTTCCAGGAACGGAAATTGTGGGGCGTAAAATATTTTGCACAAAAGTTGTACAACAATAGCATTAACAAGGCGAACAGAAGTGAAACAGAAACAGCAGAAAAGCTGGAGCGTGTTGGCAAATATTTGAACAAATATTTGGAGTGCATTGAACGCTCGAATGCGTCGAAAACAATCGCCAACTATTTCCCATGAATATTGCTTCGCCGCTAATTTTTTTGTTTTTCAATTTTCCGTACTCTAAGCTTTTTTTTTGGGAATGGCGAACGCTCACATACACGCGTATATACTCATTTTGCCCTGGATTCAAGGTCAACTATTTTGACTTTTAATTAGAGCGGGTCATAATTACAGACAGGCGGCCAACTGGATGGCCCACAACGCCCACAAAGGTCGGCGGCACTTGGCTGTAATTCAAAGGAGCTGCCGGCTTTGTCAACTTCCTTGACAGTGCGGCCACGTGCGACACGCTCCGGGCGGAAATTAAAATTCTGGCGGCGTTTCAAAGGCAACAAAAGCAAAGACAAAGGACACAGACAGACAGCAAAGAGCATCTAATAAACTTTCGCGCGCGGCTATGAATTTTCCGCAGCCAAGTTGCTTTCCGTTCCTCGAGCTTGGCACTGAGGCACGCGCTCCTCGGTCTAGACACAAATCAAAGAACTACCTCCCGCACTGCCAATCAATGTTGGTCCTCAGTCGAGTTTATACTGCAGATAATATGTACGTACCTCTGGCTCAAATTTGCAAGCGACGTCTTCAATTAGTAGGAACTAACAGAATTTTACTTTGAAATACTTTAATATATTTTTATGGTTATTGCTGAAATAGTTCATAATTGCTTGGTAAAACTTTTTGATTTTAATTATTTTAATTATTTAATTATTATATCCTTCAGAAATTTTTGAATTAATAGAATTTTTAATGCCAGGGCTGGCGGTACAAACATTATTGTTTATTAAATGTCCACTTAATATATTTATTAAAAATGATTATTTACATATGTTATAGAGTAGCTATCAAAAGGCAACTTTTCGGATTAATTTAGGAATTTTGTCGGAGTGCAAGTTCTGGCCAAGATTGGTTTGCATGCAGCTGCTGCCACTTCTTCAATTAAAGTCCTGGCAAAGTTCGTTTATTGACCGAACCTGAGCTGGGGACAATTGTAACAGTTTATCCAAGTAAATAAACGGCTCAGAGAGGGTTAATGAACGGCCAGCGACGAGGGGTAAATGCAATTCAGTTCGCAGCTGGATTATTTATTTGACTCTCTTTGCCTTGCCGGGTATTTAATGGGATAATATTGTTAAGAAACTGCTATCTAAAGAGCTTTATTGCATCTGATTAAGTTTTAAATATGCTTGTAATAGCGAACCAAATATGCATTTTAAAATATATATCAAAGATTTTTTTAATAATCTATTATAAGTATCCTGTTAGTTTTCCAAATGTGCCAATTTGTTACAATATAAAATTGATAACTTTTTTGGAATGAGAAGCAATTTTGGTATTTTGTGGTCCATACAGATTTTTAAATTTTTAATACCATTTAAGTCCAACTATTTAATTACTACCATTTCTTGATATTTTTTTGGATTTCCAAATGATTTTATTATAGCGAGTTTAAAGGTAAGTTGTTTAAAGAACATCTTCCCCATTTAAAGACATATTCATTTTTGGCGATGCACAAGAGACAAAATAATTTCCACTTTGGGTGTTGACAGTGCAAGTAACAGCTGCCTCTACCCCTATCCTTTCATTTTCGTCCTGTCCCTGAAACAAAGGAGCTTTTAACATGTCTGCCTGCCAAAGCGTGAGTGTTTGTGTGCGTGTGAGCGATTTTGTGTGCGGGCGAGTTGAAGTAACCTTTGGCCGATTAAGCATAAATCCCTATAAAGCAACAAAGTAAAAATTGCCAACGAGCCAAGTAAAAACTTTGCCAAAGTGCTCAACGTCTTGGAGCTTCGCTGCTTTCCGCTCTTTCCGCGCTTGCCACGCTTTCAGCGCAAGGACGTTCTGATGGGTGGTGGGTGGCGGAAGGGCGGAGGCCTTTGAAGCTCCATTAATGCAAAGGCTGCGGGGCCAATGGGCCAAGGGGCGGCTGAGTAATTTATATGCCAGGCACAAGATCATCGCTGTTAGGGCATTAAAAACTTAAATAGTTTTAATGCGACACAAACTATGCGGGAGTAGAGCCAAGAACACGACGAACAAGCTTCGCAGCACCGCGCCCAAGGTGCGTATACTTAACGCAGCCTTAATTATTGTTCCTTCCCGGCAAAGGAGAATTTTCGGGGGGCGACGGTGAAAGATTGTAAGCCAACATTCATAATGTGCAATGGCTCGTTTGGCTCAGCAGGACGACAATCTTGTCTTTTATGCCGGGGCCAAAGTAAATTTAAATAAAAATGCAGATGGAAACGGAGAAACAAACTCAGCGACAAGCTGCCTAAGGAATTGATTTGAATGACCAAGGAGCCGGGGCAGGGGAAGTCCCCAAGAATAACAATAAACATTTCTATCTGCTTCATTGGTTATTTACTCATTTCGATGGGAGGAGAGCGCAGCGCAGGCATCAAACAAGAAAAACAGCGTAAAACGAAAAATTCCCATCTCAGGCTGTATTTTTTTTTAAATCGCGAAAAGGACTTCACTTGATGGCAGCGAAACTAAAGCAGCCAAATAAGCAACCGCAGGGCAGGGTCTGCTGATTTTCTTCTTTTGGTTTTTTTGTTCAGTATTCCAAAGACAGAAGCTGCTTATAAAGCAATATACAATTCGCTGTGGGCGGCCAGGCAACAACAATCGAACCGAATCGATATTTTTCGCTGCTGGGCGAAAGCCCACTGCCGCCTCCTTTTTTCCTGCTTTTGTTTTCCATCCTCCTCGTCTTGACTTTTTCTTGTCTTTGGCTCTGGCCAAAATGGATTTTTGGCGCCCCCGGGGGACCCGTTTCGCCCGGTGTCACGGGCATTTGGGCGGGGTTAGGGGGAAATGCACTGCCGATTTGAGCCTCCGATTCCGACCACACATTCCGCCGGCCAAGGACTTCAGCTTGGGAGTTTTCACGCCTGAGTCCGTGGTGAAGTTTTCCCACCAGCTCACGCAGTCAGCTGCTAGTTGAGGTTGGCTTTCCTGGCTTTTCGTGCTTTGCATTTCCAGAGTGGCGCCGACTCCCTGAACGAGCGCTCTGTTATACCGACTGTGATACTGCGAGAGAGCCGTTTATAAGGGGAATTTTTGTGGGAACAGTTTGCCTAGTCGCTCTTATACCATTGAGAGCAGCAGTTGGCAAGGAAAAAAGGAAATACTCCATAGTGCTTATCAAAATCACAAACAATAACAATGCAGAAACATGTCGTTGTAGGCTACAATCGTAAGACCATTATTATGAAAATTTAAATAGTTGTATATGATTTTTCAAAGTTTATGAACTCTTGAATAAACAAAAGTTTAAAATTTTTTGTTAGGATAACACTTATAAAAAGAAGTACATACCTACATTTATTATTAAAATAAATAATCGTTATAAGTGTAAATTTTAAACTTTCACAAATTTAATTTTATTACTAAATTACAATTTGAATTTAAACTTAAGTTTATTTTTATTGGAAAAATATATCTTAAAGGTTGTATTTACACATCAATTAAAACCTGTTCAAAAAATATTTATTTGTCTTACTAATATATTTTCTTTTAAGTTTAATTACATCATTTAACTTTGCCCAATAAAAGTAGACGTCGTTACATTTAAATCAAAAATTTTATATTTAAATTACGAATTTCTTGGTTTTAGATTGATTTCAAGTGATATAATCGCATGATTGATGGCCTTTTCTATTTGAGATTTATAGGTCATTTTTCATTTGTAAAAATGCAATAAAAATATGCAAATTGTTTTAATGTAATCGCAAATGCCAATTAGGTAATACGTGTTATCGGAAAAGTTTTTATCTCCCTGAGTTATTCTTCAGCATCATTAATTAACAAATAAATTTGTATTAATATGCAATTGATAAGTACCGTTTATTGAGCAGTTTACAAGCGTATAAATCAAGTTGAAAATATAAATAAAGTAGCTCGGGTTCTCTAGCTGGGAAAACCGGTGAAAGTGGTGCGCTCTCTCGGTGACTTTCCCTCGCGCTCTTTCGCACTCTCCCATCTCCCACTCTCTGGCACTCTCTCTTTCTCTACAGAGAGGGAGTATAACAGTTTCCCGAATGAAAAACGAGGCACGAGGACGTCGACGAACGCCGCCTGGTTTTCACTTGGCGGAGGCGTCTGCCTGCCTGGAAATCCGTCGAGCGTTGCGGGCGCAGCAGTTGAAAAGCGTACGCCGTGAGCGACAGACACGCCGCAGTCGATCCGTTCGAGTCCGCTCCGCTCTGCTCTGCCCCGATCTGATCCGTGGATCCGTGGATCCGTAGATCCGCAGCCCCGCCCGTGCAGCACTCCGCCGGACGGATGCACAGATCTTCGCCAGGAGTTATTAAAACCTAACCGAAACTTAACCCGGAATTAACCCCTTGGTGCCCGACATTCCGCGCGCGTGTGTGTGTGCAGAGAGAAGAAAGTGGCGAAAGCTGGGGGGCAGTACGTGCCGCCATCAGAATTTTCCGAGTGCGCCGGGTAACGTGAGACGGGAAAGTCAGGAAAACAACCTGAAATCCATTTGCCGCAAATTGAGGAGCCAGGCGACAACAACATGTGTAAACGCTAACGAGCGCGAAAACGCGAACATTTTGATTGATTTTGATTGACATGCCACTCAGCGCATGCCACCCACTACGGAAAAGTGACAGAAAATAAAAGAGGGGGCGAAAAAAATCAAAAAACAAACAATCGACTTAAAGAACACTCGCTGCGGCAAAAACAAAAAATAAACCCTTAAGTATTCACTAAAAAATCAAACAAATAGCCAACAAATATTGAAACGTTTCAAGCACTTTCGGGTCTAAAAAATAATTGCCTCAAGGGCTGTCAGCGAAAGTGCCAACCCAAACAGGAAAAAATACATATATATCCACACAGGCCCAGAAACAAAATGCAATCAAATCAAGGCCCATAAAAACCGCACAAAACAAGCTCGCATAAAGGAAAAGCCAGTCGAAAAAAATCAAACAAAATAATAATAAAAATCCACAGCATCAGGCGGCTAATCAACTACAACAAAATAACAGAAAAAAAGAAATATATATATAAAAAAAACGCTGAGTTGGGCAACTGTTTTTTTTGGCATCTCAGTTGGATTTCCTACTCCCTTGCTGTGTCAGTGTAGTGGTGTATTTTATTCGCGTATATAAGTATATGTTTGTGTGCCTGCGTATGAAAAAAGGATAAAATATGCCGGCATTGATTTTATCCTGCGACAACAGCAGCAACAACATCATCATCATCGGCTAAACAGCAGCCAGAGCAACAACAACTTTCATAATAAGAAACGAGGAGGAAAAGTTGCAGGAATCGAGGGCAAAGTTTTTCGGACATTTTCGGTATGTTGTTTCTAATTTCTGCACTGTTTTAGTTATTCCGCTTGTTGTACATAAAACTCAACAATATTGCTGTCAAAGTTCCGACAGTTTGAACTTTTTATATGCCCGAACTCCCGAACTCTCTGGCCATCCATCCCATTCCCATCCCACATTGATTTTGGGGTCGCAGGAGCCCGATTCGATATTTGTTATGCGGAAAGTTGCTTGTATAATTAGGTTAAATGCTTGTAAATAAACAAAAGTGTTCGATTTAAAAGAGTTGCCCACGGAAAGTTTGGCATTTTGAGGATTGGCTTCTTTGGGGGATTGGGAATGAACTTTTATTGGAAGTTTTATCCGTATAAAAGTATAAAAGAGTTCCCACAACTTTGGACAGGAGCTCAAAGTAATAATATGGGAAGTTCTTGCCAACAGATCCATTGATTAAATATTTTCACCGTTTTCTTTTTGATCTTCCCCGGGGTCTTGTTATTAATTTGTTCAACATTCAATTAAAGTCGTGTAGGTTACGGCTGATAAGACCCCTTTGATAAGGTCATTTAATTGGCAACACGCAACACACAATGTGCCCAAAAGTAAAACTTGCTGATTTTTAAAATGTTTGTGTTGTGGCTTTCGTAAATTTCGTAAAAGGGAAAGGTGAACAAACCACAACAAAGGTCCTTCGCCCACACCGTATTTTTAACCCTCCCGGCTGTTCGAAGTCGCCACTTTTCCGGGGCAACCGGGGGTTAAACTGCAAATATTTGGAAGCCCACTGAAAGTCGTGTGTTTGCCTCGAATTAAAATGGAAACAAGGAAATGCCGAAGGCAATGCCTTTTCAACGCTGACGGCGTGCAAATGAGAAAATTCATTATTTAACATTAATTAAGGCTTATTATGCACATTATCAACACAGTGAGGCGAACACGCACACACGTCTGCTAACCGCATTAAATGTCAGTCAAAGACTCGACTAAGTAAACACAAGCCAATGGAAGAGGAAGTTTCATCGAGAACACTGAGTGTGTGTGGTTGATTGCAGCGAGTGTGTGTGGGTCTGTGGACAACTATCAGCCACACCAGTTCACACACGCCCTCCCACAGGCCCAGGTGAAAGTTTTACCTCCCACACAGCCCCAAACCCTCAAACCCCCGAAAGGAAAGTCAGGTTCATAATTCAACGGCCATCAGAGGAAAGCAAGGAAAGGGGCGTGGAGGTGGCCAGCAAGGAGCAAACAGGAAGCAAAGCGGCAGCAGAAAAAATACAGGGAATGCATTCGAAATCAAGGTGGTTTGGACTAGGTGATATTCAGAAATCAGCCATTCATTTAATGCATAAAAATAAACAAAGATTCTAGTAAAACTCAGTAATTTTAAATAGAAGATCCTTTTGGGGGTATTAAAAACATTACAGGAGCTATCTTTGAAAAATATAAAATTTGTAAATTATAAAAGGAATGTTTTTGTTTGGATTTTATTCATTTTCAGATATAACAAATTATGTTATTAATTAAAATATTTTAAAACAGAATTTTTATTTTGAGCAAATTTTGTCCAAGTTTTTCTTAGACATATGGAAGTTTTCATCGGGGGACCCACTTTGATTTCTCCATACATTAGTTTTATTCCACACCTGTTTGCCGAGACCAATATGCCCGTCCTGATAACTTTCACCGCCCGTCGGGTGGAAAAGGTGTTTAAATTATTCAGTAAATTGTTAAGTAAATAACACGAAAGGCGCACGTTAAAAAGCAACCAAAAGACAACAATAACAGCAGCCAGAACAACAGGCTCAGACATCAACACTACCCCCATTCCCATTCCCCGCGTGTCTATGGCCACTGAGGAAATTTACCTCTCATATGGCCATGACGATGATGATGATGATAATGGTGGTGATTCCGGGTCTGATGATGCTGATGTTCTGCAACTGAAGCCGAGGCAGATGATGACACGCCGCACAGTTCACGGCTCAGCGGAGTTGCCGGCAGCAAATGTACAATAAAATAAACACCAAATGTGGAAAGCTAGCCCCGAGGTTTTCGCAATGGGCGGACAGAACAGAACGGAACGGAACGAAACGAAAACAATGCCGGAAACGGAAGCAGCTATGAGAGTTCAGGCGGCTGGAACGACGCACTCTGAACCAAGTAAACAATGGCGAGAAATTTGTTAGCACAGGAGCAGGAACCGCTGCAGGAGAGTCGAGCGCAGACAAAGGACCTATTGACTCACCTCAGTGGCCATTCCGCCCCCAAAACGGCAATAATTGTGGGGAATTCATGGTGGAGGGGCTACAAGTATCAAACTCAATTGCACTTCGCAGAAGTCGATGAATAATTTCGAATGTCTATATATATTCATCTCCTTAGGGGTTGCTTTAAAATACATTTTATAAATATAATTTAAATTTATATTATTTCTATTGACAAAGTTCTATTAAAAATTCTATAAACAAAATTATCAAGAATCATTATCTAGATAATCTTGTTCAAATATTCGATCTTACTTTTGAAATCAGATACAATCAGCAATTTGTAAATTTACTTGCATTTTTGTTAATCATTTTTTTGGTGTTTTATTAATTTTTTATTACAACAAATTTTTTTTCGTTTTATCTGTGCGTTATTTTATATTTAAAATTTTGAAAACAAAACATTTAACTAAAAAAACTCTTTACTTTATATATTGCTCTGTTAATAAATTCCAAACTCGACCAGGAACTTGGTCTTTCCGGTAATGCAACTTCTAGTTGGCTATTTGAAGTATCACAGCTGCTTTCCGATTCGATGAAATCCTCCTGGAGTGATCGTGAACGGGGTCTCGGATTCCGCAATCTGGCAGCATTCTTGGCTTTGGTTGTCATAGTTCTCTTTCGAATCTCCGCACTCCTTCGGGCCTTTCTCAACCGATCAGCGCTCGTCATTTTAAAGAGTTCTTTTTGAGAAGGGGTCATTTTTCGCCACAACGAAGCGGCCTCCACAGCCAGAAGGCCGGGATTGGTTCGACGGATTTTGCGAAGGAAATTTCTAAAGGCCCAGGAGCTACCTGTGCTACGAACCGAAGATCTAGGAGGCACAGTGCCGCGGTTTATTGAATTTAGCCTCTTAACGGGCTTACGTAGCTTGTGGGTCGTTTTCCTCTTCGGTTTCGATTCCTTTGGCCGGTGAACCCCGATTGCATCGAAAATCTCATTCTGATTCTGCACTTGGGTGAATAATTTCAGCACATAATTCTCGGCGTTATAGGCTTCTCTTTGCCCCAGTGTCATTTGGTTCCATTTGTCGACGGCTTCTTGCACATTTTCATGGGGTCTAGTGCCGCGAGTCAGCGAGATGTCTTGGAGGAAGTTCTCAAAGGGCTTGTCTCTCACCGATATAGACTCCATCGACCATTCATCTAAATGGATCACTTCCAAAGATACATATGATGCTCTTAATGCATTACTAGTACTTGGCTGGTGTGAGATATCATTGTTCTCCTGAATATTAGAGGTTGAATAGGTTATGTTCCTAGGACTTTCAAGGACATGAATCTCATCGTCATCCTGGTTCATTTCTTCTGTGATGATACTTGAAAGAATATGAACCGCCCTTGTTTTGGTTTCTCGCCTTGGATTTGATCTTTTGACTGGCGGCATTGTATGTCTTGCTGTTAGTATCTTGTTATCTTATGGGTGAAGGAAGAATTTCATAATGGAAATTAAGTTTTTTTTTAAGAAAAAAATGTAAAGAAATATTTACCTAGAATTGCAAACTGTGATCTGTGCTATACTGACTGAATGTGACTAAACCGGAGAAGTGTAAATTCCTGGGTAACTGGGACTGTGGCCTGCTTTCTTACGCTTTCTAAAGCAAATGAAAATGTATATTTTTGTGGCCATTTCGGACCTATAAATAGTGAAGATTTATTTGCCGCACACCGAAAACGAATGGAAACAAACAGTGCAAGTTGGGTCCCATCCAATCCATTGCCGCAGAGCTCCTCCATATCCCGTAGAATCTGGGCCGCCGAGTGCTCAGACGCAAATGACATGCAAAATAAGCAGCAGAACCAGTGGAACCATGAGCAGGAGCAGCCGGGCCACTTACTGAACCCCCAGACATCCGCCAGATAGGGTTTATTAGGGCACCGAGCCGGGCGCCGTAATTTATGCGGGTTTCGAGTAAAAATGTTTGCATAAACTTTATGCAAAAATATGCTCTGGCCAACGCATGCTGGGTTTTCATGGCTTGGTGGGTGGGTGGTTGGATGGGTTGAATGTGCGGGCGGCAAGGTCTCTTGGCAGAAAACTCTTGGCCCAGGCACATTAACAGAAATTGATTTTCGATTTTTCCCCCACTCGCTCGTTCATTCTCGTTCATGCTCGGAAACAAAGTCTGGAAAATGCTTTCTAGCTGAATTAGAAAATAAAGCAATTTGTTTTGCACATTTTGTGTCGTTTCGGTTATCCTGGAAAAAGTTTGATTAGTTTGTTTTGCATTTGTTTTGGGCGTTGGGTGCGGATAATGTTATTAATGTTTCAATATAGTGGCCAGGGAGTTTATCGAACTCTCGGCCAACAGCATTCTGATTTTGAACACTGGTCGAAAATACAACCTTTGGCAACATATTTGCCAAAAGTTTGGGTTCGGGGCTTTCAAAAAGTTTGCTGGAGTGTGTTTGAGGATTTTCCGTGAGTGTTGTTTTTGTTACACACATTTGCCCACAATTTTAGGTAAGCCTTTTCAGCAGGGACGGGTTACGAGGGGCCAGGTCAGCTGGCTTTTAACCTTTTAGCACTTTCTAGAAATGCACTTTGACTTCGCGCGGTTTACTGAGAGTTCAGATGGAAGGGCTTAAATGGTGAAATTGTGCATTAAGTTGAGTCGCAACCTTGTTAAGTAGTTTGTGAGCTTACTCTAACAAATATTTGTTTAATTCGGGTTTTCTTTCGGTATTTTAATATGCATCTAGAATTTTATTACATCCAAAATATAGAAATTCTGAGGACATAAATATTCACTCCGTTACATTGAATTTTATTTTCTTAAATATAAATGCGAGTATAATGTATTTTTTATGGCCTGACATCAAAAAGTTGTCGGGCTCTATAAAAATTGAATTTTGACTCATTAGAGCATTCCCCTCCACGGAAATCTTTAGTAAAAGGCGAAAGATTTATTCGACAGCTGAAGAGAAACCAGAGTGAAGAACAACATTAAACTATTCATTGTGCCATTTATCATATGCTAAAACTGTTTGGGAACTATAAGGATTTTAACTCAACCCTCCCTTCAGTTATGTTTTGTTGTAGTGGTTGCACCTTTACTCACGCTGCTACCTGGAATCCAGTCATGAACCCCTAGGATAGGCAAAATCCCTCTTATAATTCCCAACTTGTTCTAGCTGTTTTTATGGCTACCCTGTTCTTTTTCCTAACTAAGTTATCGCTTCTCGGCCTTATGGCTAAGATCAAAGTGTAGTATCTGTTCTTATCAGCTTAACATCTGATAGTTCCTCCATTGGAGGACAACAAATGTTAAACTGATTTTTGGAATCTGACGGAGTGCTAGGAGCTTGCTCCACCTCTGTCGCGGGTTGGCCTGGTATTGCAGTACCACCAGGACTTTGGCCCAACTGAAAAATAAATAAAAATATTATTTAAATTTAAGTTTCTGTGTTTATTAGAAAATGTTTTTTTTTTAATAAAACCCTAAGATACTTGTTTAAACTCTTTATGAGATATTTCGACAGTTCAATGTATAAATATAAATATTTTTATATGAAGTGTAACAAAGAAAATCCTCGGTATTCGGAAAGCCAATGCTTGACAGACCGGTAAAATGTCGGGGGTTCTTGCAAATAAATACAAAAGTGTTGAATAACTGAAAGATCATTCTTGCACAGTACCCCTCTTATATGTATTTGTAAAGGAATAAAAATGAATTCAAGAATTCAATACATATATTTGGATTACGAAAATTGTATTTTTTCCTTTACTGAACGATTTTATAATTTTGTAGGTCAAAGCAATTGGCAAGGTGCTAATTTGGTTTCCACATCCCTAGATCAAAGACTGCGCTCGAGTCCTGCCTTCTCGGAGCCATTTGGCTGGCACCCCACAGCCTTGACCACATTCCCCTCTCAAACTGACCGTGACCAGAAACAAATTGGCGTGCAAAGTGCTCGACAAATCAATTGCAATTACCCGGCCAGTCTGCCATCGGGGAAATGGGGCCGAGGTGGCTGGGGGGCTATTTGGGCCAAATGTAAAACATTAAATAATTCCATTCTGCGCCTGTTATGCGCCGCAATGGGCCACGAGCTCAATCAGAAAGTTAGCCAAACAAATTGCAAACGAAACACAAATGAGATACGCTTTCGCCAGGGATGCGATGCTTTCGGCCGACTTTACTTCTGGCTGTGCATTTACTTTGTTTTTCCCCAGCCGAAAAGCCAACGACGGCAACAACAGGAAGGCGAAAAGTTGAAGGGAAATCAGGCTCAGGCAACAAAAACAACGGCAAGGGCTTACTCCATTTTTCCGCGGAGAGCGAAAGCAATTTCCGTTCGTTAAACCTACATTTCGAAATTAAATTTTTTACACTTGAGAAGTTCGCAGCTTCAAATATTTTCATTTTGCCTCAGACGCGGCGCAATTATGCGCTGTCAGTGGGGGTGAGTGGGTGTGGAAAGGCCTGGCAACCCTGGCCGAGTCGCACAGGAACCAGGCAAAACCTAAAACCTCCCCCTCCCCAAGTGGAAACCCATTCCCGGAAACCAACCCCCCTTGAGCAAGTGAGTTGTAATGCGTTGTAAGGTTGTGACGCCTTTAAAACTTTGGCCGTGGGTCGAGGGTGAATGAAGCTAAACCATCGACTAATTTATACCCCATAAAAGTATTAAATATAATTTGTTATCTTATCACTAAAAGTATAGAAAATTTATTAAAAAAATTTAAAAAAAATTATTATTTTTATTTAACTCAACTTAAAACATTTTAAATTGGAAAAAATCACTAATAGATTGAAAAAATATATTTAAAAAAGGATAATAAAAAGGTTTTATAATTTTATACTGTTTGGGAGATTTTTGTAACTGGAGGCACAACCAACCCTCAAATCGGAATACCGAAGAAAGCATTTCAGGGGGTACTAAACACAACCATCAACAACGTGCAGCAGAATATACATGAAAATATTGCTCAAACAAATGCCGAGTCTGAGTTCGCCCCCGACCTTTGACCCCCCGACCAGCCTCCCACTCATTACGTCTTCCGACGCAAGAAGCGGAGAATAAAAAGTTTAGACTCTGTTTGCTGTGGTTACCCCTCGTGGTCTGTTGGAGGGAGGGGGAGGGGTAGGACAAACAAAAAATGCTGTTGAGTATTAAATATCTATTGGAGAAGATGTGGAGGTCTCGACTTCGAGGAGATGAAAATATTATGCTTGCTTTTCATTATGTTTTTCCGTCGCTGGGTCGGCGAAATTTCTCGGTAGCTTAATTGAGGCATTATTTGTGTCATCGATTTTGGTTGAGCTTTACTTTGAATATGGCACGGGTATCTGATCACCGAAGCCGACTCGAACCCATCTAATTTATATTATCTGCTTAATTTATATGGAACACGAAATTGCAAAAAAACAACAACCCTACCGCACAAAGTAGATAAGTCTCCATCCCTCCCGGTCACTCGTTAGGCCAGGAAAAAAAAGGGAAATGTTAGACGAAAATTGGTAAAACGAAAAAGGACCCAAGGACCGCCAATAAAATCTGTTTTATTTGCATGCCCCTGGCGCGGACAGAGACGTGGCCTTATTTTTTGTTATTCGGAAGGGGCCCGAGGCTAATAAACGGACAATCAGAATTCGAATAAACTCGATGCAATTCGAGAGTTGAGAGGAAACGGAATTAAAATGAAAGTTTACGGCATTTTTATTGGATTGCAGTGCGAGCTTGCTATTTACAGTAGAGTAAGCAAAGGCTTGGGACTTTGAAAGCGTTGCAGGAAGTTCAAGTTGTAGTTATGAAGTTGCCAAAGAGGTCAAAGGTCCCTGGGCACGCCCCTGCCTCGGTAGGAATGCATCAAGAAAAGTTGGGCGACGCGTCTGGCATACTACGACGCCATTAAATAGAATATTTAATTTTATTGTTGCCCCCGCAGCCCTATGGCATTGTCCTTTGTCACCAAAGATACATCGCACACACCCACAAAAGGGTCAGGCAGCTTTCACAAAATGAAGCGGCGCGCATTTTTCGAGGCTTAGCTACAAATTTAAATTCCGAGCATGCGGCTGCGAAGGCTCCGAAGGCATCCAGCATCCAACACATATTTACATATTCCTCATTCCCGTCTCACTTCCCTAAAATTTTCCCCAAAGCCAAAAGCGGAGGAACAAAACAAAATGGAACAAAAAGTTTTATTCATTTCTAATAAAAAAAAACCCTTTTGCCTTGTTTTTACAAAACCTTCTCCGCCTTTTTTTCCAGGTTTTTTTGGACCACTAAGCCGCGGATGATTAAAACGATAAAAGGTAGGTTTTTCAGACAGCTATAAAATATTATTTTGGGTGCAACATTTCTTAAATAAAGAAATGTTTTACAAGAATATTTTAAATTTATAAAGACCAAGTAACTCTCATTAAAGATATAGCTGCATTCAGGTTAGCTTTCAAATGCTTTTTTCCGTATTATTGCCTGTTTTTATGCAAATCAAATTAAGTATGCAAATCAAAAGCGACGCCACGGCTTCGAAGTAAGTTTTCAATTTGGTGTAATATTTATTTTCCTTTGTGCTTTTTTGCCAGCGAGCTGTCATGTGCTGGGTCCTTATTTATTTATGATTATATTTATTTATTTATAAATGTTATGTGTACATATGGGCGATTCGTCAAAAACGCTTGCAATACTTCATTGGGGTTTAAAAACAATATTTATACGCTTGCGGGCCAAAGTTAAAACCGAGAGTTTTTTGCCTGTTTGTTGAATTTGCTACTTTTTCCCTTTTCGAGCCTTCGGCTTTATTAACTGAACGACATAAAAATTGCCACAAAAATCGCCGGCAATGGCCATGTAAAAGTAGCGCAGACAAACGGCATTCGCAATAAAAACGAAATTGATTTATGAGGGGCTGGAAATGTTGCCATTTTGCAATGTTGATGCCGGCTATTTGTGGCCGTATGAAAGAGAAGAAGAGCAGCTTTTATTAACGTCCTTGACAAGAGCTAGTGTATCCTTGATCCTTTTGATCCTGCCACTCCATTAAAATATGCAACAAAAATCTACAATATGTTCATCCTTAAACAGCTATGAAGACATATAAATATTCCAACAGTATTCTCGCTGTTCATTATTATTCCTTATACACTCAATTCTCGCCAGTTGTCTCCAAGTTATCTCATTAGAAGTACTTGAGGTTGGCGAGGTGGAAAATGCGGAGGAGAATGGCAACATTTTAATTTCTTTTTAATGCGGTACGAACTCACGGTCTTAGCTTCTTGCTTGGGGTAGGCCAAAAAATTAATTATCGTTGGCAAACACGCTCAGCGAAAAGAGGGTGGAAAAGTGGGAAAATCGTTGCAAGTGAATTGTAAGCCGGCGAAACGGAGGCTCCGCGTTTTTCATTACATGAGCGTTGTTAAGCTAAAAATAAATTGCTTATTAAAAAGCCTTCTCCCAGCACATGCATATCCATAGCCAAAGCCAGGTGGTGCCTTTGGGGGTGGTGGTGCAGAGGCTGGAGCCACTCATTTACACTTGAGGGGCCACCAAAGCGAAGTGGGGCGGAGCTGTTAGCTGTGACAATGCGAAATAGAGCGATGGAAGCAGACATCCAACTGGGTGTGAATGACAAAGCCGGCAGGAATCTCTCACTCCCTCCCCTTTTCGCCCCTTTCTCTATCTGTCTGCTCCCTCCTTTCTCCGATCCTCCGCTCCCCCGGCTTTCTCCACTAAGCGCGAGAAAGTCCTTGAAGCAATCGACTTAATGCCTGGCTGTGGCGTTTGTACATATTTAGTTTGCATTTACATGGCACACACAGACACAACAAGGACATCGGCATACAGAAGCACTGAGGGAAAAAAACAGAGTAAATTAATTTAATTTAAATGATTCAATTATTCAAATGGGTTTTTCATACAACCTAGAACTTTGAAAGAGTACAAGCATTATTTAAAGTAAAACAGTATGGAAACTTTACATATTGTTTAAATTAATAATTAAATTATAGTTAAAACCAAAATAAAATTAAAATTAAATTTGAATAATTTTTTTAATTAGCTTATTTATAAGTTACGATGGAGTTTTTTATATTCTTATTTTTTCTCAGTGTCCCAGGCTCCAGCTAGCACATTTAATTTTCTACACATTGCACCATGTCCTGATAGATTAACTGGATATTGGGATGCCACTCCATCCCATATACGTATATGTGCTCTGCTCGAAATGAGCGCTTTATAAATATGTCCTTGTCAGCGTCCGAGGTGGGGACAATTTGCCACTCCCCCTAATCTTTATCTGCGCCAGGACCAGGACACCCTGGCAGCAGGCCTGATTGGATAGACCAGAGTTCGAAAGTCAAGGTATCCGCCCGTCCAGCGTGGCTGAGTGCGTGTGCTCGTGTGCGTATCCTGCACGCTTCAATGAATTTTTGTCAACGTGATTCGCATTAGAATGTGTATTCAAATGAGCACATAATTTGTTTGTTTGCTTGCTTCCCAGCAACCCCAAGTCTGTTAGCATTAAGATATGTCTACATGTGGGATTGGACTTCCTGGAAATGAGGGGATCGACCTGACGATGCCAACTATTACATAAATCGTTCGAATACCAATAGGAAAATAAAAAGAAAAACGCTGCTTATGCGAATTTCAGGTAAACAAATCTTGCGTTGACCGTTTGGTAAATTAAAAATTAAATACAAATAATAATTGACAATGCAATTTTGATAACATGCGATAACAAACGAAAAAACATTTAAATAAATATTTACTATGTGTGAAAATTAAATATTTTAAAAATCTGTTAAAACCAAAATGAACAATAAAGGAAGATATCCTTGCAGATCATTCTGTCATTCCTATCGCATAATATAGTCGTCCGATTTTTGTTAAATTTAATTCGAAATTTGAAAATATTAAAAAAGTCTTATCCTAGAGTACAAGAGAATACAAATATAACCAAAGAAGCTATAATTTATTTCCTATTATTTTCCCATTAATTTTCCGATCATTCCTATGTCAGCTATATGATATAGTCGTCCGATTTCTTTTAAACTTAATCCGAAATTCATAAATATATAAAAATAATATTTCCAAGAGATGAAGGTAAAATGTCAAAAAACACCAAAGCTATACGTTTTTTCCATTTTTTTTCGATTATTTCTAGGGGAGCTATAGGATTTAATTGTCCGATTTAATGGTTCCTACTTTTATATCATCAATTATAAAAATACTTTAAAAGGCCAGAAAGGCCTTCTTCACTGGGTTGCAAACTTCTGAGTGAAATCATAATACCCTCTGCAAGGGTATAGAAATCCTAAGTGCTATCACACCCTCTCTATCATTGGGTAGCACTCTAGGCATAAATATCGAAGCGTGCGGAGCTGAGTATTTGGCGTTTTATGAGTGCAATTATGTGTGGCAGCGTGGTTGTGTGAAATAGAGACCCTCTGGGGGCCAGGAAATGGGTGTGAGGACGGCGTTTGATATAAATTTCGAACAAATTACAAATAAATTGGAGTTGTCGTGGCGGTGCCATTGTCAACCCCAAAAGCAATCGCTGCCAAGAGGCCCCACTAGTAATTTAAAATATGCAAATTTCCCGGAGCTCTGCAGTACCAACCCTCTGAGCCCAGACACACCCGCCACTTGGTGGAGTATTTATTGCGATTCGCTTTGTCGTCGCCAAAAACAGTTTTAAAGACAATTTTCATTGAGGTTTCCCCCGGCTTTTCTCCTCCACAGCACCCACAGCACCCACATTCACCCCAACCCGCCTACCCCAACAACCATAACATTTAATTTACTTAAGTTCACTAAGCCGCTTTCGGGCCAATCACTTTGACGAATATTGTGTCTGGGCCGCATTTTAATTAAATGTATAAATCCATGTGCAGTTTATATGGCCGGGGCTTATCCTTTTGTCATTTTGCCCTGGTTTTGTTCGTGTCTTATGTTTGATTGATGGGCGCCTGTGCAACTTTTTGCGGCCAGCAAGTCAACGCGAATTGATTTAATGCGAAATGCATTTGTTTTTATTACACTGGTTTGGGGACAGACTCTCGTTTTGATGGACAATTCGCGGACACATTGGTTCCGTTGATTGCATCTGGTCATAAATATAAATTCTTTAAAGCGCACATGATTGAGTTGCAGTCCTGCAGGCAAAATAAATGTTCCTCCGGGCGGTGTAAATCATCGCGCTGATGAATGGTCGGCAATAAATAAATTAAAATCATTTATTGAAAAACAGGAAAGTTGTAAAATAAATATTTGGAATGCCACTACTTTTTCACGTTATTGTGTGCAAATTTTGCAAGTGTTATTCTTTTGTGTATATCTAAACATTTTATTTCGTTTTTTTAGTATATTGGGATTTTTTGCAAACTTGAAGTTGTTTGGCTTTCCATTTTATTTTTGAAAAAATATAGCAAAATGTTCGCTGCACTTTTCTGAATGAAAACAATACAACTAGAGAAACTCCACTTGGGAAACTTTTTTCGCGGCAGTTGAGCAATTGGACTTTTGCTGCCCTCTGATTTTTTGACTTTCACTAAGAGGACGACAAAAAATTAGTTGTTTAGTTTATGTTTTGTTCTTTCTTTTCCTTTGAGCCAGCTTTATTTTCGCGCATTTGCTGTTTGTATAAAACAATAATAATAAATTGTGTGGCAATTCAGAAGATGGCTTTTGTCGCTTTGACTTTCCCCTGCTCTCGTGCCACGCCCACTTTCCCGGCACCCCTCCCCCCGTATCGTTCCTGTAAACTTTCACTATTTGTGTTTGTGTTTTTCGGGACCGGAAAGTTTTGTGCCCCTTTTGCATTGAATTTATTTGTTTGTTTTTGCGCCAAGGGGATTTTGGGCAAATTATTTAAGCCTATTGAACCTGCCGGTTGCCTGGCTGTGGTAATTGCGTAACCAAATAATTGCTGGCTTCTTGATTTTCACCCTAACTACTTAACCAAGGCTTTATTAAATTTACAATGGTACAACTTGTCGTATACTCGATGCTGGGGGCTTGTGAAAGGGAAGCGATGTTATTAAACATTTTCTTACGAAATTCGGCATTTAAGTTCAGTTTCTGCTTGTCTTTTCGCCTTTCAGCCCAGATTCGGTGGCAATAACCCTCCTTTTTGGCCTTCGGCCCCATGGGCTGATAGACTTTTCTGACGATTGAGATTGAGGCGAACCGAGCGATGCAGAGAGCCCAAAGGCATAAGGAAACTGGCGCCATTTTGTATTCCGCACACACACACACACATATTCTTTCTATATATATCTATGTGTGTATTTATATTGTGCGAGTGTGAGTGGCAAAGTGACGATAAAACATTTGCCTCGATTGCTTAAGTATGCCATATCAGGATGGAGCTGGCAAAGCTCTGGAAATGAGGGGATTGGTCGGAGGAGGCTGATGAGCAGCTTGTTCCTGCACCCTAGCGAGTTGGGTATTATTATACCATTACGTAATTCTATGAGCCGACATGCGAATCGTATATGCCATCAGAAAAATTGTGCAAACTCAATTATTGATGTGCCTCGTTGGCAAATCAAAGTCTCAGTTTTCAAGTGCCAGAAAGGGTTATGGTTTCTCGGCTATCATATTTATGGATAAGTACATTTCGCCATCTAATGGACGAAAATTGGTTAAGAGCATTCGAATATCCTTTTTCGCTGTAGTTCTATTGACTTCTTTAATGTGTCCTGCCTGCACGAGAAGGAAATGTATTTTTATTATTTGTAATAATATTAGAATTTAAAATATTTTGTTTAAAGATTTAAATTGATACATTTATAAATTTCTTAGATTGATGAAAGCAATTCCATACGGTTTTATTGTTTAAATTTAGCTAGAGAAATATTTTAATAAAACCTCTTCCCTTTGAAACCCTGAAAATAAATATTTTTCTAAGTGCAACCCAAAATTACACTAAAACTTAACGACTAAACGTTAGTTGGCAGTCGAAAAAGCGAAGCAAGCTGCTCGGTGCTCTGTTAATTTAAGTAAAAAGCATTTTGCCTGATGTGTTTATTTGCCACGCCTACCCAAGGACCTCCCTCCGGCCACGCCCCCTCGCCCATACACATAATCCTGGTGCTTCAATATTACTGATAATTTAGTTGGTCTCTTGTCCTGGCAGCGTACATTTATTGTTTGCCATGTAGCAATGGCTCTATATAGTATATACCGAGGAGCTAAGCGAGTGTCCTTGTGTGCGATTTTTGTGTGCCTGTGTGTGTGAGCCGGCGAATGTGTTAGTTCATTTTTGGCCTTTTGCCAGGCCCGACACATTGGCGTCCTTTTATGCGAAAATGAGTTGAGGCAATGTGTTGGGTTTGCTATTTTTCGCATGTCTTTTTTCGTTTTTCTCATATCATTATGAAACGCTTGAATGGGTTTTTATGTGCCCGAGTGTGCGTGTGCCTGTCTATGTATTGTCTGAGAGCGTATATATGCACATGGAGGGGCTAATACATTTGGCTATTGATTTAGAGCGCCGATAAGTTAAATATTTAATAGATTCTATCAGGAATTTAATGCTGCTGGCAGAGATAATATAGACTAGTAATATTTCCTAAACGAAGTATTCAATGGCTTCTTAAAGGGTTCTATAATTTTAGTAAGGGAATAATAGGGAGGTTGTTTATTATTATGAAATATTTGAGAAATGTTGTTGCTTTGCTTATTTTGCCATATTATTCCTATTTTAGCTAAGCTCTATCAACATTTAGTTTAATTCACTGCTACCTCGTTCCTGTACAGTAAAGTTGTGTCAACATTTTTGGTTATTTTCCAATTTGGGTGTTGCCCAAAAATGCACAGACATCGCTCCCAATATCGCACACTTTCCATACACGCACACACGCACACGTATCTATGCTGGCATTTGTTTAGCAATTATGCAAATGTCCCGGGCAGACATGCAAATACATTTTTCGGTAAATAAAACATTTTCGCGGCAGCTTTTAATGCTGCCAAATAAAACCAGCAGCAACGGCAAACACACGCGAAAACATAAGAAAATAAATAAATAAGGCAAAAGTGCACAAACATTTTTCGGGGCCGGGCAACATAAATTATGCCGAAGCATGTGCCGGCAACAACAATCGGCAGACAACCGGCAACAACCAGAGCCGCAACATCATTGTTGTTGACCTACAAAAAGGCAGAGCGAATTTCCATTTCCATTTTCCCGGGCAAGTTTTTCCGCGCAAGTCCGCCCAAAATGCGGCCAATTAATTAGCTGCAGTCCGCGGCCACTCGGAGTGGAATGTGTGCCCTGTAATTTAAAGTCTGCGCGACACTTTAAGCATTTGTTGGCTTCAAACTGTCAGGTGTCGACCAGCCGAGAACTCGCCATAAATTATGTAGGCGTATACAGTGGGGTACAAAACTATAAGATTAATTTGTAAGAGCTATTTTTAAACTTATGTACAATTTATACTCATAAGGAACAATGGGGAAACTGACTATAAGCTTTTTAACTACTTGATATGAAACGATGATCGATTTGATGTTATGAGGTATACATTTGTAATATGAAATGTTGATATGCGGGCATCTCAATTCGATATGCACTGAGTCTTTCTCCCTCCCACTTATGGAACTTTCAGCGATAAAAGTTAGAAGTTTATCAAAAATGTGACATAATGAAGATTAAAGTTTTGTACAGCACTGCATAAATTTATAATTTAATGAAACTATGCCAATAAAATTAAATATATTTTATTTTCTGTCGCCTAGAGGCGATTTTTTTATTTTGAAATAGTTTGTAAATATTTTTTTTTAATAATAATAATAATATTTTTTAAGAACAGTAGCAATCCAACGAGCTTTTACTTTAATTTAAAAAGTTATCCAATCCCCATAGCCCACAAATTAAGTACTAACCCGTAATCGCAATAATTCTCCGAATCCACAACTGTTATTATGCGGATTATGTTATTAGAACATTATGTAAATGGAGAACAAAAATCAAGCGAATATTTATGGCAGTTTAAGTTTCGCCCGAATTGTCATGGGTCTTGTCGCGATTCCCACTTAGGGAACTGTAATCCGACTAATCCGCCAGATGCCTCACCCACACCCTCGGAACTTGACAAATAATGTGGGATGCTGTCTTATTGCCACGCAAGACAGTTAGTGCTGGGGCGTCATTAGAATACTTGTTAATAAGATTATGCTGACGTATGCACGAAAAATGCTGGCGGGTCAGGTGGAAATGGCTGGAAAATATTGGAGGCCCCCGGCTGAGTTGGCAGCACCGCAAAAGCCAGGGAGCCAAAAAACCACCCACAATTCCGACCCGGGGTTACCTGACATTTAATCAAGGCACAGTGCAAAGGTAAACAAACGGAAATAAGCGAAACTTCCTGTTGCTGTCACCGCTCTCAGTTGCTGCCCCCGCCGGTTGGCTGCCTTTCTGCGCATACGAAACGGAAATACAATCAAAATTGTGTAATGTTTGCTTGCCACCAGCACAGCCAGCATCAGCTGGCAGCAGGAAACGGTGGGTGGGTTCAGGGGTTTCTGGGGTTTTCAGGGGGTTTTTGGGATGGCTAAGGGGCCTGCAAACACGTGCCACATTGTGGTAAGGGTTTTAGTTTTTATTTTCGGCACCCCAAAAACCCCATCGACTTTGATGGCGGGCTCTTTGGGCTTTTGAGGTTTCGCTGAGTGCTGACAGATGTGATCGGTGGATGTGTGCTAATGAATTTTGCCAGCCATCGAGTGATTAGCATTATGCCAATTAAATATTTAACGCGCCCATTTATTTGCCATGTTAATGCGCGCATTCGATATGCAGAGGGAGAACCGTGAACAGCAAACTCACATTTCGACTTATTGCCCGACTTGTAAATGCAAATGGGTTTTTCCCGGAAAAGCCACGCGGAGTGGAGTGGAGGAGCTACCAAGAAAGCGTAAAACATTCGACGACTGTCAGTTATAATTGATGATTTGACAAGTCAATTGTCAGCTAATTGGAGCCGCATATGAGGCATGGAAATCAATAAATCGAATCGCAGTTGTCAACTGAGGACTGACATTGATGAGGGAAACTAATTCATTATTTAAAACAACGAAACATTATTTAAGATTGTTATTTAATAGATCTTTCCAGTTTCAGAGTTCTTTGCCATTAGGTTCCCAAAGTCATTGCCCTCGTGAAAAACTTTAAACAGAGCCGCCAATATGGCGCCTTAATTTGGCTTTACAACATGTAAATGAAAGTTTTGTGGGGAGGCAACAGTTGTAAAGTTTGTTGAAACTTTTTGGCGAAAACGGCTATTCATTTATTTCAAAGAGTGCCAGCGAATGTTTTCATTTAAATGTCATTGACAGTTTTCATTCGGGTAATATTTTTCGTACGATTTATAAATCGATAACCTTTCCAAAATACATAATCCCCAGATTTCGGGTTATTTCAGACCGCTTTCCCAGAAAAATCACTTGCCATTTGGTGATCCCTCAGCGAAAACTATTCGCACTTAATCCCCCAATTCCACGCCTTTGATTCATGGAAAATCCCCCCCGAAACACAGTCGACAAACAAACCCTTTCATGGCAACGATGGCAACGCCCATTTTATTTGCTACAAAACAATTTCCAAAGTCATATTTTATGCCATCAAAGGCATTTGTCATTTATGCACAAAATGTGTGGCAATTTGGGCAAACAGTTGCCAAAACAGAACTATGTAGTTTAGAGCGAGTATCTGACGAATGAACACGATGCCGGGGGATTGTTTGTCGCAAAAATGTAGGCAGAAAGGGTGAAAATATAATGGAGAGCACGGATACAAGCTGGGGAATGGGGCCGACAATTTAGCAAACTTGTGCTATTTGTCTCGCTGCGCAAAAATGAAATAAATACAAAAATATGTACGAGCAGAAAAAGAAAATGGTTACGCAAAAAAGTTGACAGGACGAGCAATTTGATTTTGGCTTTGGCTTCGGCCTGACTGACAAATTTTTCCTCTTGCTTTCGGCTAATAGTAAAAAATATGCGCGATGGAGTTTCTGTGTGACAGCTCTCGAGATTGCCATGAATATATAAGCTTGGCCAGAAATAACTATATGTACATATCCATGGGGCATCCAGCTCGAAAAAGTGAGTGAGGGCAGAGCAAACAAGCGGGCTAGCTATTTTATTACAAATGTTTCCCATGGTGAGTGTATTTTCCAGGCTCTTTCTGGAGATATTCAAAGAATTATGCTACTTAAATAAAATATGGTGATTTTATGAAAACGTTTACTATATCTATAGGAAGCTTCTGATATTATAATAAAACAAGAGAGAACGCTATAGTCGGGTTGGTGTCCCGACTATCTAATACCCGTCACTCGGCTAAAGGGAGTGCGAGGAAGATGGAGATATAAACTTTGATCAGCAATAACTTTTTAACGAATGGTCCGATTTAAACAATTTCTTCTACATTTCTATAGGTATTGATAAACACAATAAAACTGCATTTTTATTTTTCCGAAATATTTCAATTTTTAAAATCGTTTATACACGAGACGGACAGACGGACATGGCTATATCGACTCCCCTATTGATCCTGATCAAGAATATATATACTTTATGGGGTCGGAAACGTCTCCTTCACTGCGTTACAAACTTCTGACCAAAATTTTAATACCCTCTGCAAGGGTATAAAAATAAAAATGAATTAAATTTTGTTGGATTTATTTCTAATAATTTTGTTTTCCTACAAAAATTTTTTAGTGGGGGTATAAAAATAGTTGATCCATCCGCTTTTTAAAGGGCAACTTGATATTGTCCTGGTCTTCAAGTTTCTCTTTTCCAGCTCTTGAAGCCTCGTCAAAACAGTTCACGTTCTAAATGCTGTTTTTCCACAATTTCTTGTTGCTGGATAAATGCCAAGCCAGACACACACATAGATACACACGGAGAAAGGCTCTCCCACACACACACACACATACACAGCCGTGCACTTTGCGTTTATTGTAAGGCAATAAATTCGCTGGATAATAATTTCAGTCTGGCGTCATAGCAATGATAAACTGTAGATGATATATTATTGCGTTTTTAGTAGAATAAATAGCGACAAGTCCTCGGCCCCCCCTTTCTGCCTATGAGTGCGTGGCAGGATTTGGCGGCAGGACGCGCTGTTTACCACAAAATACAGGCCGGAGCTCGGTCTAAGCCTTAGAGTACATAAATCTCATCGGCGGACCTTCCACCCCACCCCCCGAGATCCGGATCCGGCATAAAGCCCTTTCACATGCAAAGTGTTGTCTCGTGTTTGCAGCCTTGTTCCGCCCCCGTCGCCTCCTTGGCGTTTTAAAATGCCCCGTTTTTATGAGTTAGTGTGACGAGTGCTCATAAATTTGATGGCTAAGAACTGAGTGGCAGCGTATATATTTATGCCGGGAATCCGGCTGAAATTTACAAGTATTTTGGGTGCTTATAAATTGGGTGGATAAAAGGTTGCGGCTGTGGGAGAAAGCAAACAGCAGCGAGCAAGGATTACGCAAGAAATAAATCATGAAAAGAATCCGGCGCAGAGGACCAAAAAGGCTTGGCAATCGCTGCGAGGAGGAAAAAACTAAAACAAACAGCTGGAAACCTATCAGGAAATAATATATATAAAAAACAGAGCCCGGGCAAACAATCGAAAGACGCGTGAGGCTGACAACGAAATTTGCCGACTGTCAATGCCAGAAATGCCAAGGAAAACCAAAATTAAATGAATTTTTTGCCCGTTGTGCGTATATTGAATATGCACATAAAACGGAAGCGAAAGAGTTGATGGGTTTTGGACTGGGGGCGAACGCTACAAGGTGCTTGACATGCCGATCGATTTTCGCGAGGCATGCAGGCCAGACAAATATTTACCATCATCTCGAAGGGTCTCGAGTGCCTTTGTCGGCTGTTTGATGGCCGATGGGCGATGTCCCGGCGTAATGTGATTGACTTTAAGAATCGCCCCGCCGAAACATCGGCATTCTCTCTGTATGCCCGCAACGTAAAAAATTAAAACGGCGAAGGCGGCCCCAAAACCACGGCAAATAAGCCTCGCTTTTCGGGGCCCTTTCTCCTTTCTCTTTTCACTTCCCTGCCGCTGCCGCCGCCCTGTTTTTCCGCTTTTCCATCGGCGGTCAATGGAGCGTTGTGCCGACTTATCCGAATGTCGTAACGTGAAATGAAAGCACGTAGCATTTTCATTTCGGTCAGTGTGCGGAATGCCAATTACAAAGATGTGGCGGCCACTTGGCGAAAAAGAAAGTTTTGCCCTGAGAGAAAAAATATATCTATTTTATTTTTGTAAGTCAGCATAGCAACTAAAAGGAAAATGTTAGGATTTTGATATTAAATTATACTAACATTAACATTTTTTTTTTTTAAATTTATATATTTTTATTAATCAAATAATAGACAATTGAAAAATATATAATAGTATCTTTCAGAATATATTTACACAAATACTTATTTTTCCACAAAGACTTTTTTCAGTGCTCTTGGCTTGAACACAATGCCAGCTTCCTAGCCAAAACTCATTGAAATGAGTCGCGCACTGTCGAAGCGGTAGAGCCCCATAACTGATAGATGCCTCTCGGGCCAAATTTTTAATAATCCTCAGCAGATGTGAGTGTGTGGAAAGGAATGTCTGGGGCACTCAGAAGTGCTTATGTATGCCAAGCCGGTCTGTGTGGATTTTACTGTCGGGTCAAGGCAGAGTCACAGTGGGCAAACGTTGATTTTCGTGTTCAATTAGAACTTCAATCAAGTGATTTAATTATTTTATCAATTTTATTTAAATAGATTTTTTTGCTCTGACTTTGTTGATTTTTATTTATTAGAAAAGAAAGAAGAAAGAAGAAGAAAAGAAAAGTGAAATTGAAAGCAGACCCTAAAAGTGTTTTATTATAAAGGTTTGCAATTGGAATTTTAATTTTAATTTCATAAGTTATGCGTGTGGAATTTCGAATACATTCTAGAGCAAGGCCTTCAACCTGTTCGTTTCCCTTTCTATACCTTTTCCCTGCTCTTCTAGCTTGACTCTTCATCTGCGCTCAATTTCCCATGTTTGTGTGCGGGAAATTTATTATATTCATACGTGTGTCTGTGCTTGTTTTCGCTCTTCTTGTGTTGCGTTCTTTGCTTGTTTGCTAATGGCCTGTGCCCGAAAAGTATGCCACATGGCTTTGTCCCACGGCAGACGTGGCGGCTACTTGATATGCACACCTGGCAACGAGTCTCCAAAACGCTCACTGGCAACTTTAAAGCCCAACCACCCCCTCCACGCAGGTAACTAGCCAAAAAGAAGGAGAAAACATTGAGGAACAAAGCAGAGAAAACAAAAAGTAGCTACGCAATGCCCAAGTACACTCTTAAGCAAGCTGGGAAAAATATACTTTTCGCCATAAAATAAATAATAATTTGAAAATATAATATGGATTTTTATTTCAAAACTGAACTAAATTTTACCTCTACTTTGTTCAACAATTCATTTTGTATTTTTATTATATCTTTAGTTTTAACAGTGTTTAGTTAGCTTAAATTAAATAATGATATAATCAAAGAGAGCTTGCACGCAATATGCAGTCATACCTCCATTCCACTCAAGAGTGGCAAACGCCACTATATATCACAATGTCAGCGCACTTAACATAGTTTATCCTCGTGTCCCCGTCGTTGTCTGTTGGTCTCTTCTATCTCTGTCTCTTCCTCTATATCCATCTCTACCTCTGTTCCTACCCCCCTGCCTTAACTTCCTCCCACGCTGCCATTATGCACACGTCGCGCATAACCATAACGATTATGTTAATGCTCTGCAGGGTGGTGCAAGGGGGCGTGAGTGGGTGGTTGGGGGGTTTCGAGGGGAAAACACCTTGCTTCGGGCTTGTTCTTATGCTGGCTACCTGCTCGTCACTCGCCTTGGCTTAGTTCTGCTTTATTTACATGCTCTAAGTAGTTGTAATGGGTTCTCCACAGTCGCGACAAAGTGTTGGCAATAAAGCCAGATCTCGTCCTTGGTTTTAAGCCATAGAGTGGCTATAGAAACCATGAATGACTCCTCGGCAACGGCTAGTTTTTCCATTTTCGCATGACACACGGCTCGTGAAGGGATTTGTGCGGATAATGAGAGGCGAAGTGAATTACACAACGCATTCAATGGGCAAAAGGATTTTCCTCGGGGTCGTGCCTAGAAATTCGGAATGTGCAGAGCCGATTCCAGGCGATGGGACGTCATAAAGAGGGCATTACGACGCAGAGACCCGAAAAACTCAATTGCGCATGCAACGGCCGCTGGGAAAGCGTAAAACTTTCAATTTGCGTTAATGGCATTAAATAAAGTCACTTGCACGCACCCACACGACCATTACACACATATCTCGGAGGGAAGGGAGGCAGGAAACGGAAACTGAAACCGAAACCGGAACCGAAACCAAACCCATTCCCCTCTCATTGGCCAGCCACTTAAAAAAGGTTGCCAAAGCCGCTCAAATGGGCCCGTGTCCCCGGCTGTAAGTGAAGGCGGTGATGTTTTCTTTGCTTCGGAAATCGCATTAAAAATCATTGGCGAGCCATTTGCAAGGTGGCCAAAACACGACACGAGCCCGACCGAAAAAATAAATAAATAAAAGTCGGCCAACAAAAAGAAAAAAATGTAGCATGCGTGGCAGCGACAAGAGTTTCGTTTTCGGCTTAAAGCAGGTGAAATCTGGCCAAAAACAACCGAACGGAGCAGCAGCCCACCAATCAGGCAGCAAAACAACACGAAATGCCCGAGCAGAGGTTGGGGAATGTTGTACTTTAGATAAAGTTGCCGCCGCTCCATGTTTGAGCTTGATGTTTTTTAGACTTTGTTACAAACATTCGACATGCAATGCACGTAATGCCACAAAAACACATGCACACTTTTAGGCGCACACACACAGATACTCACTAACAAACACCTGGCAAAAGTTTTGCTTCAGAGACTTTTATCCCACTTTGCTTGTTGTGATATTTTCTTTCTCCAGCTTTGTACTCTTGCCGAGAGTGTGATAAGTTTTTCTAAAAACTTTGACACGCCCGGAAGAGGTAATACGTATCCAAAGTGCATACATAAATATTTTTTCTTTAATCATCATTAAACTTTTCAAATGCGTTCCAGTTTCCAGGACTCTAGGAAAGCTGAAAAGTTTGAGTATGCAAGTGAATTCTTTAAATCTACTAATCCCTTGAAATAGTTGACTAAAATATTTATATTTTTTACGAAATTAAAACGGTTAGGGTATTTTCCGTTTGCCTTCCTTTTCCACGTTTTATTTTTCACTCAGCCTGATTTCTTGGTCTCTATTGTGTTGGGTTCATAAAAGAGAAAAGTTCGAAGGGAGAGGGAAAATTCAACCATTTGCCAGGACAAACCTCAGAAATGCCCCACCCCCACCCCCATCACGCATCCGCCCTGTGGGAGAACGTCAAAGAGTGTGGCTCACTTTTCGGGGCAAGGCCGAGCGTTGAACATGATTTGTATTTTACTTACATACCGTTGAGTAAATCACATGCACAAGCACAGACACTTCAGAAGCCCAGAAACTTGGGCATTTACCGAGCAGCAAACAACAAACAACAAACAAACAGCTAACGGCTAACGGCAAACAGCAAACGGAAAACGGCAGGCGAAACAAATTCGAATCTCTCCCAGGGAACTTCACTTCACTTCGATGTCTGCCCTCGCTCGCCTCGACTCACTGCAGTAATAATAATAAAGGGAATTGTTATTGTTTTCTATTAATTTACTTTTGTTGCTGCCTGTTATTGTTGTTTCCACTGTTCTTTAGTTGCCATCGCCACGTGTGTGGGTGTTCTGGGGTGTTCTTGGTGTTTTGTGTGTAACATTTTTGTGCTGTTGTCTGCATTTGATTTGATTTGTTTGGTCTTGATTTTATCTGTTGAAAAATTGCTCAACCACGAGATCTGAGTCTGGGGTCTCTGCTGGAAATTGTCTGTCAGGTCGGCACCGAAGTGAGTAAATTGATATAAATAGATTTGAATTTGAGTGTGGAATGTGGAATGTTGTTCGCAACTGAAATGTGCATGGAAAATGGTTGGAGATCTCAAATGAATATCATGTTTAATAACAGTACGTAAATGGGAATAGGAAATTCTTAGATGTACGGAAAACACTCAAAGTCTCAAATTGTCTTGTAGCATGGCATTAGATATGGAATCTAATTGATAGGCTGTATAATTTTCAGAAAATCCCATAAATGAAATTAACTAAAATGTAATGTTCAGGCTGTGGGACAAAAACAAACTTCATTGCCAAAGTGCAATTGGAACAGAGAAAAATACTTGGCATTAATTCGTTTTTGCAAAAATAATAAAAGCAAAATACTCAAGAAAGAGCCATCGGAGCAATTGGAAAATATTTCCCATGGAAATGCCGCGCTTACATAAATATTTAAACTAAGCAGAGGCATGAAAGGCATTTCTCTATCTGCACTTAGGACTCGGCTAGAAATGGGAAATAAAAGCCTTATGCCAGCTGGCGGCGTTGTATTTTCCCGGCCAGAGGAAGTGGACCTCGGAGGCGGAGCGACGTCTTCGTCTTCGAATTCCCATTTCCCATTTCCTCCTCCCGGACCGAGGCCCCCTCATCCTTTGCCACCCCTCGCCATCGATCCTTGGGCGGCACGCTGACTAAGTGAGTGAGTGATGAATAAGTCCTTGTGTGTGCGTGGCTCTGAATGCGAATGCAGGGATCTGGGCCAAGCCAGATGTCCTTGGGCCAGAAAAACGCTTTTCAATAGAAAACTCAAACTGGCAACATGTTACAGATTGCTTGCTAAGACTCCAGCTCTGGCGCACTCTTAGCAGAGCTGAATTGCGTGAATAGTTGAAATGGGCTCGCAATGAGGCCGAAAATTTACGTACTGTAACAAATATTTAATGCTCTCCTAAAGTTATTATTTTTCACTGAAATTACCCAGTTTGTAATATTTTATTGACAACTAAAACTAGGAAAATATTTTAATGATTCGGAATGTTTTCTAAATATTTGAACAGAAGTTGTTACAGAGTAATATTGTACATTCGTACAAAATTCTTTCTAAATTTTCTTGATTTAGAAAATTTGCCTTTAAACTTAAAAATTATCTGTATTTAAAGGTGATTTTACTAGAAACAATAAACATTTTTTTGCCCATTTCCAACGGCTGTCTTTTCAAAGACGAGATTTCTAATTTTTAGAAATACATTTTTGAGTGTTTTTATTTATTTTTGTCATTTCTGTTTTATAATTCCAACACAAATATATGAATAATTAAAATGAGCTGCACCCATTTTCTATTCATTTTTAATCTGGGCTTTTTAAAATTCCCTTGGTAAAAATGTTCTTCTCCCTTTTTTTTGTTCGAACAATATTTTCACAGCTGTTTGGAAAATGGAACGATTTTCTGCTCTGGCAAATTTCCATCGAAGGCATTCGTAGGGCTGTCTGTCAATTGGCATTTGTTGTTCACCGAGTTGGCTTCAATTTGGTGCACGCACTTTCGACGCCTTTTGGTTGCAAGTTGCTTTTGTTTTCGCAGCAAAGTGGCAGGAGAAGGGAAAGGACGGAGGTGGAGCCTCCTCCGCAGGACAGGACAGAGCTGATATAAGCCAAGTGTCTATCTCGCATCTTGTTGCTGTCATTTCAGGATAATGTCTTCGCTCCATTTTCCCTTTTCGTGTTCAATGTCTATCGTCATTCCCATTTGCCTTTCCTGGCCCGTCCTTGTCCTTTTTCCCATCGCTTTTTTCCAACCAGACATTGCACTGAGTTGTTGTCCTGTTGTTGCCACTGTTTTCTGCTGACACAGTCGCTAGTTTTTCCTTTTCGTCCTTGATACACATCATTCAAGCCTGCTTAACGTGTCCCATCATATTAACTCGGCCGAGATGCCACGCAAAAACTGACTGTCAGCCCGGATGGATTGAAGGAGACTTTTCGTTAAATTAATTATCTTATTAAAATGAACTCTTCCTTCTTCCATTTGCAGATTCGGTCACTATTGAGAAAACACTTGAAAGGTATGTAACAGCATGAAAATAAAAACATAAGATATTCCTTATAGAACAAATTTTACAAAGTACATAATTAACAAAAATAAGCGGAATAAAGGTCAGCACCCTTTGCAAATCTAATTACAAAATCCATATACCAAGTGTGCTTTGCAGAGTGCCTCGCAGACTTTCAGCTTGCCAAAGTGAGCAGCAAATTTTCCCGAAATTGGCCAAATGCCTGGCAGCAGCCTGGCTAAAACACCTGACTCCATCGAAAGCTTCGCCGAGGGGACTTGAAAAGAGCTCCATGGCTGGCTTGGCACCCGGCAAAGTTAAGCAGCTTATGGCCCAAACTGATCAATAATAAACGAATTTAGCTGGGAACTCCGGCTCATTATGGATGCTCTGGGTGCTGGGGGATTTTCACTCGGAAATGTATAATCCAGAAGCAAACTGCAATTAAAGCGACTTAATTGTTTATTAATGCGCACTTCCCAGCCACGGCGTGAAAAAATAAATTAATTAGTTGCTATTTTAAATATGGCGCAGACGATTTAAAATGCCACGCCAGTAGAAATAAAACTCCCATTGCCGCGAAGGGCCGACTCCTTTGATTTATGCTCCCTGCACTTGTTCGAGGGGCTGCATCTGAATCTGGATGTAGAAATGGAAATAAAAATAAAAACGGGGGAGCCAATTTAATTGCTCGCTGGATTTTCACACTAAGTCCATGTTTCCTGCAAACAGCACAGAAATAGTCCCTTGAATTGGGGAACGTCACGAGCAAGAACGCAAGAAATGGGGGATATGTGGGGGCGGGGGGCGTGGCGGGTCGGGGGCATGTCGTGTGATGATTAATGAGACAATTTTTATGACATCGCACAGTGGGCGAGCGCATGTAATAGTCTGCCGACATAAATATCCGAAATGTGGAAGCATTAAGTGGAAATGGGCAGATATTAAATTGATTACTCTACTACTGCTCCAGAGTAAAAGGAGGGTTCTTAGAAAAATTCCTCAGTCTTTAAAATAGGTTAAAGTGAAAGCTTTGTAAAAGAGGGTGTCAAGTTTTCATTACAAAATTGAGTTTATCGTCTATAAAATACCTACACATTTTATACATACATATACCAAGATATTTTATAAGTCTTTTGCTTTAAAATATTTTATTATTTTTGATCAATTTTTTTATTTTTATTTTATTTGAATTTGTATTTATTACTTACCTATTCATTGGTTTGTTTTAAAATATGTGTGATAAAATAAATAATAATTTTTGATAAACAAGTAAATGATTCTGATTACTTAAAATAATATTTAGGTACTATACTCATGACGTTATGTATAATGCATACCATTTTGCAGTTTAAATCAAGCCAAATAGTGTATAATTCGAATTTTAAAGAATTTTAATTCTACAATTGACGATCGAGTTAATAGAAATGTGTAATATCGCCTATAAAATAGGTACACATTTTATAAATATTTATAGCACTACTTTTATTTCTTAAACCTACAATGATATTTTAATAGTCTTTTGCTTTAAAATATTATATTATTTTTTATCAATTTTTATTTTGTTTAAATTTGTATTACATATTTATTCATTGGTTTTTTTTTTTAAATGTTTGAGTTATAAAAAATAATAATAATTTTTGATAAGAAAGTAAATGACGATATGTATAAGGCAAAATGGTGCAGTTTAAATCAAGCCAAAGAGTGTATATTTCGAATTTTAAAGAACTCTTATATATTTAATCCCCTGCTCAGCCAACTGCATTTCCAGCAACGGGCTAAACCGCCTAGTCAGAAAAGTAATCATTTCGGCTGTCACACAACTGCCAATCCCCGACCACTGTGCATTCGGTGCGGAGGAGTCTGATCCGAGGGGCACGAAGACTTGTCGCTGGCACATGAATAACATGAATTGCGTTATGAAAAATGTACAACAGCAGTTCGAGGAGATGGATGGATGGCTGGGGATGGTTTGGGGGTGGGGAGCCTGAACATGAGGAGACTTTCGGGGAACTTCTGGGTCTGCTGCCATCATTACAGAGCTGAGCGATAAGCGACGTTGCATGCGGCGACACAGCCGACGATTGCAATATGATGGATATGTACATACGCACTCACATATGCAGGAGATGTGCGTGTGCCACCGACGGACAAGAATGCGAATTGATGTGTCACGTGGGTGCAGTGCTGTTGACTTTGAGGGATTTATATGGAGAGCGCTGACAGCTGGCAAAAATTAGCTGCCAGTCGGTATTCAGAACTCCAAGCTCCAAACTCCAAACTGCTTGCATTGAAAATGCCCAACTCCTGGCGGCATAATTAGCACAAACTCAAAACTTTGCGACTCCGACAGCAAGTGCTTACCATTATTATTGCTCTGGTTGTGGCTGCATACATAAGCGACCGGCAACTCAAATTTTGAGACCGAAATCCCAAAATGTCAGTGGCCGGCAGCAGCAGACAGTGGAAGGCTGTCAGGGGACAGGACGTCAGACAGGAGCAGCAGCTGCTGCCTGCCAGCTGCCAGGATGCCAGTTTGCCAGCTTTGCCGGCTTGCCAGCCTTCCAGCGAGTAACAATGCAGCAGAGCACTCAGCAAAACTGCTGCAGCACTCAACGCTCTCATTATTCAAATGTGTTTTTCGATTTGGCCAAAAGTTAAGCTCGCCATCGTCGGCTAAAAAGGATCACTCAAAAAAATTAGTACATCTTTTCCATAAAAGAGAAAGGGAAATTAATCTGTAAAAAGGGAAAAATAACATGATGTTAATAATAATTTAAGAAAACATCTGAGAGTCCGAAGAATCATATTATTTATTTATCATCTTTGGATAAAAGTTCTCCTGATTGATTCATGGTAATTTTGCATACACTTTATCCTGTCCTTTGGCAGCATTGAGAATTCACGGTGCATCGTGGCCATGGGGGACAGTGAGGCTGTCCCTGTGAAGAAACTGGGGGAGTAACGGATGCGATTCCAAAGATCAGAGACAAGAGTGCGAAGTGCCAGAACATTTTGAACTCAGATCTAAATTCCTAGTAAAATCAGGTGTTGCTAACGTAAATAATTGTGGCACTGTTTGGAATTTTCTGTTAAAATAAAAATTAAGACTTCTACTAGTTCAAAGTAATAGTATTAAAAATAATTAAAGCGTATAATAAAAGAAAAGGAAACAAAAATCCCTAATAACTTAATTACAGTGTCTCAAAAGGCATCGGTTAGTCTTAATAAATGGAATATTTTCCAAAAAAAAATCTATTGACACAAGAGATAATTTTAGCACTATAGTTTTAACTGAACTTAAAAATGCAAGCTATCCGCATTAATATTCAAGAAATACCTCATGTGCAATATTATCCTTGGTAAAGCTTTTACCAAATATTCCAAAATATACGTACCCATTTCAAGTTATTTTCCAGCTGCACCTACACGACCACATGGGTTATCTTCTCACTTGTCATGCATTTTCTAGCCAGCTCTCACAAAATCCCCCATTCACCCCAACCCCCTGCCATCCAGCTACCTGTTATATTGCCGTAACAAATCCATTTTACCTGTCAGCTTTAACGCGTAAGCAAATGGCAAAGCGGCAGCAGCTGGCTAAGAAAGAGCGCAAAAAGCGCAAAAACACAAAGTGGAGACCTATCTACATACTTGGATGTGGGTATGTAGTATGTGGGTGGTTCCAGGTGGGAGTGTGTCGGGGGGCGTGGCACCTAGGGAGGCAGAGGTAGAGGGGGAGGGGCCTCTGATATATTGCCGAGGCGCTGGCTGCCGTGTAAACAAGCCACAATTGCGCTGGCGACGAAGAAGAAAATGGAAATAATTAAGCCCAGGCAAACCGCACATTAAATGCCCTTAAAAAATATTTGTAAAAATAATTTATTTAAATTTTATTTTTCTTATATTTAAAAATAATTTTTAAAAATGTATATTTTGTTAATTGATAGATTTTTAAAAAATATATTTTAAATATCGTATTATATTGGCCAAGTTGATTGCAAACCTTGGCAATGGAAATATTTTTACAATTTTTTTTAATTTAATTTTTTTAATAATAGCATACTACTTATAGCAAAACCACTTCTGTGATTTATCCAAATCCATAAGAAATTCCCCATACCCTTTTAGATAGAAGAAAAACGGAAATAAATTTTTGCGCAAACAAAATCAAGCACATCCAACCCACACATCCCCATTTAGACAATCAGACTTTTGTGCTCCTCTCCCCCGTGTGTGTGCACACTGTACAGTGTACACGGAGCACACACAATTGCGAATGGAATCTCATTAAATCAAATCAAACGAAACGAAATCAAATGAAACAATTCTGGGCAGCTGGGATGGCCGGAGAATTCCCTATCGAACGCCGTGTAAATCTCGGATGACATCTGAGCATATTGTCGACTAATTAAACGCATGTGCAAGGGTGGTACCTTCAGCACATAAGCGCTAATTAGTCTCGGGGCACTGACAATGTGACATGGGCGCAGATCAAACGGTTGACTTTGGAACCGCCGCTCGCCTCTAAGTTACTCTGCACTCTCTTTTTTATTTGTGCCGCGCAACTCGTCCCAGGGCGTCGTTTTTTATGCCGTGTTTACCCGTCAGCATTCGGGTCGAGCGAAATTAAACGAAAACACAGCATTCGCGAAAGATCAAAGCGGATGCGACAAGTCTTTGGGGATCCCAAAATTTTCCAAGCTGTCCGTGCTGCGAAATTTAAATTAGTTGCCCCGTTTAGCAGGGGCTCCTGAATCCTAAAAATAGCAGGTTTAACTTTTTCCATGACTCCATTGCCGATTTATTTATGAGCTTTGTTGTAGAGTTTTGTAAATCTCAATATAATTATATTTCATCCAGAAATTTAAAGCTGAACTTCACTTGTAATACTTCTTATCTTATAAGAGGGACAACTGTAGCTATCATTAAAATAACAAAACAAAATAACTAAAATATATAACATAACATATTACTGCAGTCTCCCAAACACTTCCACGCTGCGAATAGGATAATGATTTAGTTCATAGGGTATAGAGCTCCCGACGAATACCTACTGATATATGCAGGTGGAGTTCGCACCGTGGTTCGAGTTGAAGGCGAGTACGAGATTCCGAAATAAATAGGCGTTGTGCACAGTGTAGCTTTGAGTGCGCTTATTGGCCGCGTTATCGAAGGTCCACTGTCCCAGCAGCTGCCGCTTGGAATTGTCCTTCGGGAGACCCTGGCGAAAGCATATGTTATTAAGGATCGGTATCCGGTCAAATCGATATGCGCATGGTAAATTTGCAATACTCAGTTCTCTCTCTTGGAGATATTCTGACCTCAAAATAGAGATCAATAAGCACAATGGCGACATTTCGAATTGAGATGCCTGCATATCAAGCCAAAAATGGTACCACATAACATCAAATCGATCATTGTTTCATATCAAGTTTTTTTTTGATTTTACTCACATACACTTCGAAATCCTTAGGGGCACTTTTCACACACAAATCGGGCGTCATTTCGCGGGCCACGTGGGTGAGGGCTAGAGTCTCCACGACGATGGTCTTGGCCAGATGAAGGGTCACGGTGGCCCGGCTTCCGTTGAAACCGAAGCAGGCGCCCGGTGAAAGTCCTGGCCGCAGCATATTCACCGGCGGATTGGCGCTGAAGTCCAGGCCCAGGAGCTTCTTGATTATGTTGGTGCCCCCAATGGGTCGGGCCTTCACATCGATGATCCTGGCGCCCAGATCCTCGGAGGCGTAGTTAATGCGAGCCTTGGCCACCGAAACGGGTTCTGCTTTTTGACCAGATGGAGCAGTCCGAGCGGAACAGTCGCCCTTCATCGCCTGCTTCTTCAGGTTGTAAACGTCGTCCATCAAATGTCCGATCTTTCGCTTGAACAGAGTGTCCACATAGGCACTTACATCCCGGTTGTCGCACCTACCAGCTGCACCGCTTCCCTTCGGCTCTCCTCCCAGGCAGTGGAACCTGCCCGAGATCTGGGCATCCTTGCTGTCCATCTGCTGCTGGCGGAGCAGGTGCTAAGGGAATATTTGCGGGTTAGTGGCTACTCTTTCAGGAGCTAAACACTCGGCCTCACCGATATATCGTCCACATCCTCGCGAAGGCGCTTTATTCCCCTGTTATTCCGGCTGTTGTACGCCATGAGGTAGTAGAAAAACGCCGAGAGCAGCACGAAAGAAAGCAAATAGGTGAGGCAGACTCGCCTGCCAGCGCGTCGGCAACCGTCCATTTCGGATATGGAATTTTCAGTAAAAGGTTTTCAGAGGAAAAATGTTAAGAGGCAACTAGATATGAGTTCCATATAATGACTGCTTTATTTCCCCTCGACTCATTGCGACGACACTCGACCACAAAAAGAAGCGTTCGATAATGGGGCCAAAGGAATTCAATGAATCAAATTTAATTCCCCAAGAAAATCGCTGGAAAATGAACAATTGCTGAGAATAATGAGGCGAAATCGCATTAGGTGCGGCAGCATCTGCGAAAGTCTCTAATTGTCAATGGCTAAATAATTGAGAGCCGAGAGCAAAGGAAGCGAAAGGAGGGAAAGCAAGGGAAAAGGCGCTTAGAACGTAATGGCATTAAGGAAAAATCCAAATGAAAATCACTTTAAATGCTAAACAGCTGGTTGCCGGCCGAGGCGAAATAAAAACACATAGAGCGCCTTCGGGCCTTTAAGCATCCATTAAAAATTTAATAACTTTGGCCCGGGCCAAATGCAATTTTGTGAAAATTTCTAGCAAAATTAATTAGTCAAACAATCCATCAGGACTGGGCTGCCGGACCTTAACGTGCTGGCCAGGGCCCAAAGGCCGGTCCAGAGTCCACAGTCCACAAAAAGGTACGAAGTCCCGCAGAGAAGGCAACGGTGAACGTGACCATCCGCAGTTTGGGCGGAGGCCCGTTCATCCCATCAGAGTCCTTTTGGCCCGGCTCACGTGCGTTGCCTAAGCTGGCAAAATATTGACCCGAGGACCGGAGCTGGGAAATTTGTGTTACAGACGTCCGAAGCCGAAGCCCAACACTTCAAAGGCCGCAGCGAATGTAATTTTAATCAAAAATTGCTCAGGCCCAAAGAAATCCCAATACAGGAATTCAGAAATTCAGACATGGCCGCTAATCCCTCTTAAAGGCAAGCGCCGGGCTCAAGTGGGTTATTTTTGCGCATTTCATTTCCATATATAATGGCAAGCACAAATATTTCGATAACTCGAAAGTCTTAAATAACTTTGAGGGCCATGTCCACTTCGTGCTCAACAATTTTCCCGTTTAATCGACCTTTGTGCTGCGCAATCACGACCCGAAACATTTCCAGGGAGATGGTGATGGCGATGGAGATGGAGACGGGACATGTCCACGTTTACAGACAGTGGGCACTAGACAGGGGACAATTAATTTTTAATGCAAGTCGCTCGACAGATCAGCAGCAGAGCCGGACACAAACAAAAACGGCATCGTTGAGAGCAAGTGGCACTGCTAATTGCACTCATTCACACGGCAAGCGACAACAAAGGCGGTCTGAAGAGGCGTCCTCGGCAGCATCAACTGCAGAAGATTGCAACAACATCGGTGGCAAGACGGCGAGGGGGACGAGGAGAAAGAGCCGTCTCCTTGACGCACGGAAACGGAAGCGTTAGTTGCAAGGATATGTTGCAGTGGCGCACAATAGTTAGGGTTACAGTGGGACGAGGCTGTTACTTTACTTGCAGAACATTAGGGATCTTCATTTTGCACTTCATTAATTTAAAATAGATGATTTATATTTACAAAATTTTATTTTATTTATTTATTGTCTGGATAAGAGGAAATATAACAAAATATAATATTAAGTAGTTTAAAAAAAAAAAATTTTAGTACTCCTACAAAGTATGCAAAATATCATTTTAATTTCTCTTATATAAATTGTATTGTTTTTGAGCTAGTTTATCTAACTTTAAATGAATAAGAGAAATTAGTAGAAGGTAAATACTGAACATAAAGAAACGTTTGCCTTGTTTTAAAGTCGAGATTTTATAAGTTCGATTGGTATTTGTCACATCAAAATGCATTCATCCGATCAAATTCTTGATCCCCAAATAACAATAATAACTCCGCAATTATTGGTTCGGTAGACAATCACCCTTTGCCCAATAACATCGATTTGTCCCACTGTGCGTGCTGCGATTGTGTGCACTGCAATTACGTGCCATTGAGGCAGCCCATTGTTAGTGCACACTGCAGATAGCAAATAGTCGCATTCGGAGAAGGGAGTCCCTTCGGAGTCCGGCATTTACGACGCCCCCGTCTTTGGCGCACTCTACTGTCATTGCCTATTTCCGGCGTAATTGTTATGCCAATTTTTAGGGGCCAGCCAGTGTGTGAAATTAAATGAAAATCAAATAGAGCCGGGGAGAACGAAAAGAACACATAAATGCGGTTAAATTTGCAGCGTTAAATGTTAACAGTCGATTTTGCAATGCCCACAGCCGTCGCATAAAAATATCAACGCGCATTTGCGTGCTCCTTCCTTATCTACTGGGAAAGGCCCACGGAAAACCCTTGCCTGCGATAAGCCCCCTCTGCCATCAGCCTCTGACATTGCTCGTCATCATCATTCCGGCTTAGACTTTGGGGGAGTGCAAATTGACAATTTCTGTGAAATTGCACAAATACGAGCCTGTGCTCCAATTTTTTATGGCAAATTACCCAGCCGCATGTGTGGATGGCTCGGGGGCGATGGGGCGTGGCTTTCGTGGGGCTTTGCAGGCAGGAAAATGTCATAAAACCGTTTGGTAGACGCCGGCGCTATGGTTGGGTTTTTATGATTGGTTTTTAGGCGGCTTTTCCTCCCGAAAGAGGCAAAAGAAAAGGGAAAAATAAATAAAATATAAACTGCGTTATGTTTATGCGCAAAAAAGGCAGAAAAAGCTATCAGGACGTCATCAGCCAGCGTATAATTAAACATTACGCAGGGGCAATAAAAAGATGAGACAAAAAGAGGAGGATTTCGAATGGTCCTGAAAAGTGGAATAAAAATGCACAGCATATGTACCTACGATAGAAGAATGAGTGCTGATTAGCGTTGGGTATAAACCCTGTCATTCTTTCAAAGCAACATAATTCACCCAAGCTATTTGCCTAAAATAAATATACAAGCATTACATTTTTTATTTGTACCCGAAGCCTCTGCTGGCACTTTGTGCTGTCGATATTTCTTGGAGCCAAAACAAACATTTTGAATAACAAATTTATTCCTTGGTGCGCTACAGATTTTCCCTTTGGCAGCTGTTGTTTTCGAGCAAAGTTTTTCCTATATTAAAAAGCAATTAAGCTGCATATAAGAGTACATAAAAGTTAATAAACGGCCAAACTGCATAAATTTCCGCATTTTATCAAGCTTTGTTTTTAGTATTTTCGGTTATAATTTACGCAAAATAAGAAATTTCCCTCTGGTATTTGTTTTCGATAGCGAAAATGCTCTCAAATATTTGCGAAACTTTAAAAGCAATTAAAAAGTTTGTGCACTGCTATGATTTCCACTTCCCCTCGCCACTCACCTCAGGTCCGAAATGAACTTTCCGGGCAGCAGCTGCTGCTGGCCAAGAAAATGGCAACATTAGGGCACACATATACCCCCGGCATAAACATAATAATGATAAACATAATGTGCCGCTGAGTGCCTGGAAGTATGCTTAATTCTGTGCAACTTTAGTGCCTTTAAGTTGCAGGCGGGAGGCAAGAAAAGGGAAATCCCCCTCCCCTCCCCCTAAGTGTGCGACGCCGGACGCTGGCGGAATCGGTGGGAAAACTTTCCTTTCTCTAAGTGCACATGCCACAAACAACCTAAGCTGCTAGGCAAATGTACATCGAAATGCGATGCGAAATGGCAGCAGGACGAAAGTGCTCAAAGGAATGCCGGCTGAGGCGTTTATTTGCGTTTATAATGTGTGAGCTATTACAATTTTAGAGGCTGTTAGTGGGGCTGTGTTCGTGTTCGTGCGTCGTCTGGCGCACTTGAATTAAAATTGTTTCTGCTGCAGCATAAAATGAAAATTAGTTGATTTTTTTCGTTCTTTTATACGGCTTCGTGCGGAAGGCGCGAGGCTCTTAAAGCTTTTAGGACAGCACCAGCTGCTGCCCGGCTCTCTGCCGCTAACAAAAATCTTTTAAGTGAAAATTCTCACAGCGCTTGAATTACATTCACATTCATATTCATATTTGTATTTTTGTTGGCGCTTGTGTTTGTGTTGGCAAGCGTAAAGTGGAAATTAACATAAAACAGCGGCAACGCGGGGCGAATACTTAATGTCAAGCCGAAGCGCGGATGCCCTCGAAAAAATGCACGAATTAATTGCACAGTGAGGGAGCAAACATTTCTAAGATCTCTATGGGATATAAAATATTTAATTTATGCTGCAGAATTACCGACTCCATCCATGGACTCTTTTTCTTCCCGCACATCCCACTCCCTTTTGCAGCCCGCAGAGCTTAACGAACCCAAAAGTCCCGGCTCTTTTATTTACTTTTATATACATATTTTTTGCCGTAAGCCATGGCATTTTTTGCACCTCTCGGATTCAGCTGCAGCTTATTTTTGATGCATATTTTATTTTGCCATTGCATGCGTAATTTTATTTGCCACCACGCCCCCTGCGCCCCCATCTCTCCGTGGTGTTGTTGCTGCGGCTAGTTGCGGGCTCGTAATTCGTAGCGAAGGTATAAGTTTTATGACCATTGCTGCGATTTCTGTAGCCAGTGCTGACTGTATCGCTGTTTTCTAGCTAAATAAATTAAATAATAATTTCTTTAGTTTAACTAATAAATCTATTGAGCATACTTTAATTGTACACTGTACTCAAAAGTTGATATCTTAAGGAACAGGAAGGATTAACAATGGTTGCTGTTTTTTAAATACCTATGCAAAGAATAATAAAATCAAAAATTATAAACCTAAAAAAATTTTATAGATCATCCTGCTCACGAATAGCTTTATTAAAATATTCCTAATTTGTTACATTCTTTATAAACATAATTATTAGAATTTTATTTTTGTTTGAGTGCCATAAAAAATCTTAAGATTTGAGATCAAGTTTTAAGGTGTCTAAAAGAATGCAATGAAAATTAATCTAACGGACTTCCGTACCAAAAGTCGATTGCTGCTTAATTTTTGAACACGTTTATAAGTTATAAGTTTCTAAGCCCTGCTGATTTCTGTGGAATTCTTGATATATTTCAAATATTTTGGATGTTTTTCGTTGGCCGTAGCTGACATCACAGGTTGTTGCTGCTGCTCGCTCTCCTTTGGCAGGCTGTAAAAAATGTATGCATTTTACAACAAAATGCCGCTTGTTGTCGCCACTGTGGCTGCACCTGGGCGGATTGTTGTCGTCGTCTCGCTGCCAGAATATGCACGGCAATGTGCCAAATTAAGTGCTCTGCCTGCCAAAAAGGAGAGGCGAAAAACACGAGAAAAAACGTATCTCGACGGGACGAGGTCCTGTGCCAGGACGTCGCTTAAGTTGCGATGTAAATTTTAATTTCCACATGTTATGACATGTTCGCAGCGGCCTTTGAAGTTTCCCCACGGCTGCATGACTAATTCCGAGTGGCGCTTTAAGAGGCCCAAGGAATTTTGGTAAGTTAGTGTTGTTAAATTTGGTAATGCAATTTGTTGGCCCTCGAAGAAATCGCCCGGAGTGGTTTGGCTGTTCTCTGGTTTCGCGTTGCCAACGGAACCAAGCAAACGCTGGGTAAATTGCCATTTTAACGAAGCTGTTGATAAGTTTTTAATTAGGTTTAGGCTTATTAGATGACGTAGGCCATAAAACTGTGCGGTTTTCGGAATATTCTTAGTCTGAAATAGGAAAATTGAAATTAAACTCAATAGCTTCGCTTTTACGATATTAAATTTGTAAAACTGTTCAAAGTTAAATGAAAAACGTGTTAAATAAACCATCTCCATATAATTAACACTGTTACTAAGGGTTTAAAAGTCAAAGCTACCTTCACGAGCGCATAAATTCAACCTTTCAATTTACACATTTAATTATTACGCATACGTCATGTTGGACAAACGTAAACAAAAATACACACAAATTATCCGCATCGATTGGCCGCATTATCAGAGCCATCAATATTTCAAAGGGATTTCACAGCAACCCGATAGCGCAATCAATTCCTTATGAAATTTTCATTTGCTCGTGAGTGAAAGGTCAATTTGGTGTAAATGCCTATTGATTTTTTCGATCGGCCCAACGGAATGAAATTGAAATTATTTCGAATGACAGCAGTTTAGCAGACGTGTCAATGCCTGGGCCTGTGCGAGCGTGGGACATGTGAAAAGTAAAATAAATATTTATCTAGCCCGAATAATTCCAGCAGTAGGCAGGAGTTGAACAAATCTCTGAAATTGCCCAAGGCTGCTGCGTTCATGTCGTCTTATTAAATCACACAGGATAGAAAAAGTTTCAGCCCGGGATGATGGAAGTGGAAGAGGAAGTCGGAGGGCGGAGTGAGTGAGTGCTTCACACACTGGCAGAGGTTCAACTGCCTCTTGGTCTCGACTGTCAAATCATTCTGTGATAAGGATATAACAAATGTGCACACTCCACTCGCACAAATGCGAGCCAGGATTTTCTATCTCATGTCTGTGTGTGTCTGCTTCATAACTGACAAATGAAAATGTCAAAAAATGTTTGCTGACAAGCCAACCAAATGAGAAAGAACATTTTCCATTTATCTCGGGGCCCAAGTTGCCTAAAAAGAGAGAGACATTTCCGAAATTTAATTAAAATTTCGATACGGCTTAAACTGACCGAAAACCGAAAACAGCAGGACGGAAACTATTAAATGCTTCAATTAGGCGAGAACCAATAAAAGTATTTACCGTTGACCAAACAGAAATCTAAATAAAGGCTTTTTCTTTAATGGAAGTTGCGTAATATCAGTACTGATATATTTATCTAATTAAGAGACGACCATTGTGTAAGTCGGGGTCTCAAGTATCCTCACCTGCCCGGTGTATCATTACAATCTCGGCTTTCATTTCGGACTAAGCACCATACATTTGAGTGAAGGCCCAAAGCAGCTGCGGCAACAACATTAGGCCATTGAAAGTCGGTGGTCATGATTAATGTTCGGTTATTAATAATGTCGTCCCGTCGGTCGAGGAGCAGACTTCAGGTGCCTGCCAAATCAAGTCAATTTGCTGGAATCCGAGTATCCATTACGCATTTGCATTGGCGCCAGACGGTTCCTCTTCTCCCTAAGCCAACTGAAACTCGAGTTGGCCTGTAGTCTTTTGGCGTGGGAGGAATGGCAGCTAATGAAGCGATGGAATCTTTTCGGATCCGCCTTTGTTCGACCAGCTCATCTTGGGTTTCCTCGAACTCGAATCAGATTCTCAACCAAAACCAGAACCAGAGGCAAAATCTGGGGCTTTGTTTTATGTTGCTCCTCCTGCGCACAATAAACCTGCATTTAAGTTAATTTTCCTGTAATTTATCTGTTATTTAACTAAGGCGGCCATCGTGCAATATGTTGCATGATTTATGCCTGACATTTTCAATTGTTTATTGCTCTCGTTTCCTGCTCCACTTCGGTCTGCCTTTTGTTTTTCACTTAGATTAATTTTGACAAATATAAATGTCAGCCCGGACCCAGGGGAATTTAATGAACTGCCCTCATAAAAATATGAATAATAAGCAAATAATGGCTGGGACAAGGTGGAGAACATAATGATGCACCATAATGGGGCCAGCAAATTATTGGGATTATATCAACAAAGCGACCAATCCATTTCCATCCAATTAAAGTCGGACAATGCGATGCACTCGATTCGTACTTTCGCTGTGTCAATTTCCATTCCATTTTATCCAGCCCGGATATAAATATTTGCATAACCGCGATATCGAGTCGGCCAAAGAGTGCAATAATTAGCTTGTTGCCGCCCTTGATTCACTTGCCAGCTGAAATCGAACCCAGCCGATCCGATCCCTCGATTCGATCCGATTCATTATGCAAGAAAACAAACACTTGAATAATTGAGAAGCCCCGTGCAAATGCGAAGCGCAGCTGCCGGCGAGAACTATTAAAAATAAATCAGCCAGCTCAGACGCAGAAACTGCCTGTTTTTATTGGGAATAAATTACGTTCGCTGCGTTTAATTTATGGGTCTATGTCACGCAGATAATGAGCCAAATTATTTTCAATTTATTTGTGCGTTAAGCGCACGAGGGCAAAATTAGTTTGACCGTAATCACAGGGTGTAGGGATTAGAGTAAAATGTTTGAAACAACTATATTTCTGTTAGTTTAATCGCATTTTGCATTTTACACATTTAAAATCAAAGGGTCGCAGCTTTTTAATTAATTCTACAATGACAGCAAGATAATAAACGACTAATCGAAATGGGAAAATTGGTTTTTGTAATGTATTGCTAAATATATAAGCTTTTAAATATTTTTAAACACCTTTATTTAGATAGGGCTATTCATTCTTAATTCAGTACATATTATAATAGAATTTATTAAAATAAATTGGGGTTTCCTTTAATGTATGGGTAAATATATTAGCTTATAAATATTTTTAATCACATTTATTTAAAAGTACTTTTCAGTCTTAATCCTTTAGAAATATATATTATAACATTTTAATATTAATATTTATTATTTCACGATAATAAATGACTAATCAATATTTGAAAAATGGTTTTTCCGAAATGTATGGCTAAATATATGAGCCTTTAAATATTTTTAAACACATTTACACTTAATCCTTTACAAATTTAAACTCAAATTATTACAAAAAGTAATTATATACAATTTTTAATCCTACTAATCCCTGCCTGGTGTCTTTTTTCATTTTTCTTTTCAGAAACCGGCATTTAAGGACACAAAACAACTTCGACAAGAACACGCGGCAAATACATTACATTATAATTTCATTAAGGACAAAAGCCTTTCTCTGCCAGCAGTGAAACAGCGTTGCCGGGAGATAGCAAAAATAAGGAGAGGGCAATTGGGAGCGGAGAAGAAAGGAGGAAGAAAGTGAGAAAGCCGCAAAGGCGACAATAGCCCCCGAGCCTCCATTGCCTACTTCTGGGCGCTGTCGAGCGAAAATCAAGATCCTGGCATTTTTATGAAATTAATACAAAGGACGTCGCCGCAGCAGTAGAAGTGGCAGCGAGGCAAAAGCGGAAGTGGCAGCCGCAGCCATGACAGGACAATGATGGGCGGCACTCCGACAGCGATTAAAGTGGGAGCAGCGCTGCTTTTATGGCCCAAAGAAGAAGCAGCAGACGTGACAGCGTCCGATCGGCTAATAATATTTACCCGCGCAGCAGACGCGGCTGCATAATTTGACATGCCAACGTGAGCAAAATATTTACTCAAGAGCTAGAGTGCCAGAGTGCCAGACTGCCAGCGAGGACTGGAATCCCGAGTACGAAACATAGAAGAATCTCTTGAGACAAAGGAGGAGCGACAATGAGTGGCCTGCCGGTTTTGACAGCGCTCCTCGCCCTTTTATCCTTGGGCCTGGCCTGTCCGCCCGAGGTGTGCGTGTGCAAGTGGAAGGGCGGCAAGCAGACGGTGGAGTGCGGCGGCCAGCAGCTCTCCAACCTGCCCGAGGGCATGGATCCGGGCACCCAGGTCCTGAATTTCAGCGGCAACAGCCTGCAGGTCCTCCAGTCGGAGCGATTCCTGCGCATGGACCTGCTCAACCTGCAGAAGATCTACCTGTCGCGCAACCAGCTGATCCGCATCCACGAGAAGGCCTTCCGCGGCCTCACCAACCTGGTCGAGCTGGATCTCAGCGAGAACGCGCTGCAGAATGTGCCCAGCGAGACGTTCCAGGACTACAGCTCCCTGATGCGCCTCTCGCTGAGCGGCAACCCCATCCGCGAGCTGAAGACCTCGGCCTTCCGCCACCTGTCCTTCCTGACCACGCTGGAGCTGTCCAACTGCCAGGTGGAGCGGATCGAGAACGAGGCCTTCGTGGGCATGGACAACCTTGAGTGGCTGCGGCTGGATGGCAATCGCATCGGGTTCATCCAGGGGCCGCACATCCTGCCCAAGTCGCTGCACGGCATCAGCCTGCACAGCAACCGGTGGAACTGCGACTGCCGCCTGCTGGACATCCACGCCTGGCTGGTCAACTACAACACGCCGCTGGCCGAGGAGCCCAAGTGCATGGAGCCGGCGCGCCTCAAGGGCCAGGTGATCAAGGGCCTGCAGCGCGAGCAGCTGGCCTGCCTGCCGGAGGTGAGTCCCCAGTCTAGCTACTCGGAGGTCAGCGAGGGCCGCAACATGTCCATCACCTGCCTGGTCAGGGCCATTCCGGAGCCCAAGGTCCTCTGGCTGTTCAACGGCCAGGTGATGAGCAACGACAGCCTGGTGGACAACCTGCACATGTACTACTACATCGACGAGACGATCGGCATCAGCGGGGCGGAGGAGAAGCGCAGCGAGATCTTCATCTACAACGTGGGCGCCGAGGACAACGGGACCTTCTCCTGCGTGGGCCAGAACATAGCCGGCACCACGTTCAGCAACTACACCCTGCGGGTGATCATCAAGGAGCCGCCGGTGGTGAACGAGGTCTCCTTCCCGCGCGACTACATGAACTACATTGTGGCCAGCAGTGCCGGCGGCGGCATCATCTTCGTGGTGCTGCTCTGCACCATTGTGGTCAAGTGCAAGAAGCCCTCGGAGCCGGCCAAGCAGCGCAAGAAGTGCGACCAGGTGACGAGCATTGCCGGCGGCACGGACTCCTCCACGGGCAGCACCCAGGACACGGGCATGGGCATGATGAAGTGCGCCTCGATCCTCAACGATGGCGGCGACAGTCTGAATGGCAACGCGGGACTCCTGCTGGGCGACACCCTGACGCCCACCAAGGCGGCCAATGGAGCGGCCGGCGGTGGCATTATCCTGGGCAATCAGATGAAGCAGAACCTGCTGCTCTACGCCACCCCCAATCCCCCCCAGCAGCAGCTTCAGCAGCACCAGCAACTGCAGCTGAACGTGAATCTGATGGGCGCGGGACCGGGGTCGCCGCCCCTGCTCCTCAGCAATGGTCACGGCTTGGCGGCCGCCTACTGCTCGCCGCCCGCCTCGCTGAGGAACTACCAGGAGAAGAACCCCGACCTGGTCAACGATGCGGAGAGCGTGAAGCACAAGCTCAAGACGGCGGTGAGTCTGGACGGAGGAGCCGGGGAGTACGAGACGCAGAGCGACTGTGGGCAGTACGAGGGCTGCTATCAGCTGGCCGCCGCCCCCCATCCGGTGCACCAGCATCCGGGGCATCCGGGGCAGCATCCGCTGATGGGACGCTTCGCCCAGGCGATGACCACCTTGCCGCGCGGCATGCAACTGAAGCCGGCTCCCCATCAGGTCGATGTCCACCTGAATCCGGTGTGTTTCCTGGGCCAGGATGGATCCTTTGCCTACGACTACAGCAGTGCCCACCTGGTGCAGCAGCCACCCCACCAGCAGCAGCAGCAACAGGTGCAACCGGCTGCCAACTTCTATCGCACCTTGCCACACAACAGGTTGCACAAGCAGCAGCAGTTCCAGGCGGCAGCAGCAGCGGGCGGCAATGTGGGTGGCAATCCGAATGCACCCACCCTGCGCTACAGCCTGGAGGCCGAGTTCATCCAGCGGGGACCGACGGTGAGCTACGAGAAGTACCAGCTGCCCAATGTGCGCTTCACCGCAGAGGGCTATCCGCAGCAGCAGCAGCAGCAACAGCAGCAGCAGCAACAGTTGCAGCTGCAGCATCAGTTCCCCTCGCCGCCGGAGGGCTACAAGAGCGATCTGGCCGTGATGCCGGCGCCCTTCCAGCAGTGGCCCAGCTGTCTGCCCGGCTACCGCTTCGCCCAGTCACCCACCAGCCAGCAGGCGGCGGTGGCCACACCTCCTGTGGCACCACCACCATCGCAACCACAACCACCGTCGTCGTCGGCCGCAGGCACACAATCCACTCACACCATCCCGGAGCTGGATGAGAGCGAGGCGAGTTCGCCGCGCCTCGAGGAAGCCGCCGGGCCTGCAGCGCCACCTGGCGGCGAGGAGGACAACTCGACAACGAAATCGAACTCGGACAGCGCGAAACTCAAACAGCTTAATGGCCCCTTGGCCGACAGCCCCGACGAGGGCTACGTGGGCGATGGCCAGGAGACGAGCGACATTTGACCCGGCCAGCAGCAGCAGCCAACTGCCAGGGACGAAGCGGCCTTAGACGATTCAGTGGCCCTGTAAACGGCCCTTTCGATCAGCAAACCACTCATAGCCTAAGTTCCGTCCCACTGATTTCGCTTTACTTACTCTTCCGCTCTTTCTGTTTCTGTTTGTTGGTTTGCCGCCAGAAACAAGCAAACAAAAGGCAGACCCAAGTTTAACCTAATAATTGGCAGAGGGAGAGAGCCCGAAATGCGAGTCCGAAAAGGAGAAGGCCCAGAAAACCAAATAAAATGTTGGGAAGCGCAGAAAAAGGCGGTCTCGGGCAAGCCGATGTTCGAATACCCAAGCTAAGGGTCGTTTTCTCGTCTGCCGGTTAAATTTAAAGGAAACTTTAAACTTAAAAATTAACAAATGGAGGAGAAAACGGCCCGAACAGATAAGTTTCGAATTTGATCAAATTTTAATAAAAGGAACTGAAGGTACTGGCAAATTATCAAAAAATTTATAAATTAGTCGAGATGAAATGCTAAATAATTTAGTTATGATAAATCAATCAATAAATTCAAACCATTTAAAAGGATGTGGGTAATTCCCTTTTTAAATATATTTTAACTTAGACTTCCCAGAAATCATATTTAAAATGTTGCCACATTTATCAGCCATTTCTCTCCACAATTTCACAATATTTCTCGAGACCCTTTGCGTTCAGGGTATTTGGCAGAACAATAGGCGGACCTAACCTAATAAAGCCGAAAAACAAAGACGCCGCTAAACAAAAGCCTCTTGTCGTTGTTTGTTTCTGTTTGCTGCGTGCTTCGAGTGGCAAGCTGGCAGCATTTTATTTCCGCTGATGTAATTGAAAAACTTTTTCATTTAATATAAAGTTTTCAGCAGCAGCCTCCCCGCAGCACAATGGCGAAAAGAAGGCAAGAAGGCAAAGAAATCCCGGGCCTACTGCTAGACTAGACATATGTGTGTGTGATTGGGTTCCTGGGCTCTCGGAGGCGTTGTTAGTTGACAATCGACGGGGCGGACCCACTCACCCCGGGCCACCCCTTTCGAGGGACCACTTCACGGGGTTCCGAGCCGGTGGCTCACTTCAGAGCCAAGTGGCATGTGTTTTCGCCATGGCGACACCTGCTCCTCGTGACACAAAGGACTCCAGCTCGAGGACCCGGCTGTTGAGCTGTGGAACTGTTGAACAACCGAACGGCGGAACTGCCGAGTGGGGCTAAGTCGAGAATTCCGGCCGAAAATCGCGAGTGGCATTAAGGGCTTCTCCTTTGTAGTGTGCTCTAGTTTATGAAATTTTAATTCGGGCCACATCCGCCCCAGTGTTGCATTTAAATAATTTATCGCATTTATTTTCCACAGAACTTTCTCCGGGTCGCAAGCAAACCTTTTCCTTTCCCTTTTACCCAACCCATCACAAACACTCTTTGATTCCCCCGCCTTAAGTTTGTTGTATCGAATCGAACAGACATGAACACAAGTGTTTCCGGGTAACATTAAAGTAGATATCGTAAATTGGAACGGCTAACATTGTAAGGACTAACTAAATATAGGATAACCCCAACCGTTTGAGACTTGTATGTAAATGTAGCTATAGAGATCGTAAGCGGAGCCCAAGCTTTCACCTTTTAACGTAAATGTTATGTAAAGTGTTCAAGACTTTCCCACTGTAACATAAATTGAAGCGAAGTCAAGGAGAGCAAAGTGTTTTGAGGAGTGTAAGAAACCAGAGACATACAACTAGCAATAGCTGAATGCATATGAGGAAGCGAGGGCAGAAGCAATCATTTAAGCACAATATGGAATATTGTAAATGGCATAAATAAATCATTAGGCGTAAGAACAAAGCAAACACTAACACCTGCAGAGAACACTCACACACTCGTACTCGGAATGATTTGTGAATGTAGCGAACGACTAAGTTTTATTTTCACCAAGTGAGTTAGTTGGCAAAATGCACCTAAAGGAATATAGCTGCGGACACTAAATTAACAAAGCGAAAGATACCACAAAGAATACCACATTTTAGCCTAGCAAACTGTTTAAATCTCAGCCCAGAGTCCCAGACACAGACACACTCGACGGAATATTAAGGAAACGAATTGCCTGCAGGCGGAATAATTTTAAATATTATATGGCATACACTACAATATAAAGAGAACGTTTAGCATTAAGTTAATGGTTAGGCAAGGCAGAAAATATACGCATAAACCGAATAAGAGGCCCAAAAACGGTCGCAAAACATTTAAAAGATAACAGAGAGAGATAAAAATTGAGAAGGACACACAATCTAGTTATAAATTAAATTTCTAAGTTAAATTAAAACTTAAATGCATACGGATAATAACAGAAGCAAAGTGTAAAAAGGATAAGAGAGAAATTAAACCGAATAAAACGCATTAAACCGAAGAATTTAATAAAAACTAAACTATGTCGCCTCTTATTTAAGCCCAATGGCCGCAGCATTGCCAACAATGGGGATGCAAACAATTCCAGCGATTGAATATTAAATAGTCGGAGATGGAACCTCTTCAATTTTCTTTTTTGCAGCTTTTTTGCAGCTGGATAATGCCGGACTAACGACGAATGGCGAGGGAAATGCAAATGCGTTGCTAAGTAGGCTACGCAAAAAAACAATCTGAAGCTGCAGGGAATGCTGAGCTTCATAGATGTGTTGGAATATTAAAAGAAAATTAAATGAGAGATGAAGAGGGTAGGTATACAACGAAGCAAAGAAAAATTCTGATAAATACCTTTTTTATACCCGTTACTCGCAGAGTATTCGTCGGGAAGTATGTAACAGGTAGAAAGAAACGTTTATTTATAACTATCGAAATGTAGAAGAAATTTTTCAAATCGGACCATTCATAAAAAAGTTATGAGCAAATACTGGAATTCAAGCAGTCGCTTGGCTGCATGTATATCTTCATCTCCCTCGCACTTCCTTTAGCTGAGGATCGGGTATCTGATAGTCAAGGTACTCGACTATAGCGTTCTCTCTTGTTGTTGATTAAAATTAATGTCATCCAAACTTGGATGATCTGAATAATTAAAATACAATTTGAAGTATTTAAAAGCAGAATTGAGTTAGGAAGAAGTACTTGAATAAGAGTTCACTAAAATGTTTTACGTAGACAAAAGTATGAGAAAATCAGAAACAACGAGAAAAGGTGCAGATAAATACCTGTCTATGTTAATTAAAGGTTTTGCGTGTACTTCAAAAGATGAAGTGGGTACGAAAAAAATAGTTCAAATATTAAAATGAGCAAACATAATTTATTCCCTTTCTACAAAATATCTACAATTTCAAAAATTAGTAAGATTAATTAGATTAAACTGCTTAGAGCAAATAAGTGCAAACATACTTGAATACACTAGTTTACAAAATAATATTCTTGGTGTGCTCCCCAGCAATTGATGGCAAATTCTGTTAGTGTTGGACCCCTAGATCGCGAAAATAGCATTAATTTTTTTTTCGATGGCACAGTTTTTTTTTAAAGATTTTTTAAAGTTCGAAATGTTAAATTTCGGACTTTTTTCGAACTTCTTCTTATATCTCGGCAGATATCCACCCGATTGGGCCAGTTTTAGTTTTATTTTAAAGTCAATAGATCAAAGCTCAACTTTGCCATACAGATCAATATGATTGGATAAGTAATGGCAGCGTAGAAACTTGACAAAGATGAAAAATGTGTTTTTTGGTCGACTGTAAGTCGGCTGTATATATCGTAAAAACTCGAAATAAATCCGTTGAAAAATCATAATGGGTACAAACTTAAAGTTTACATCCTACCGAATAAAACATGCCGGATATGGCCCAAATCCAAGGAAAACTGGATTTATGGTGGATTTTTAAAGTTCGGATTTTTCCACTTTTTTCGATTGACAAAGTCCAAATTTAAGATTTATCATAGGCGGCGACATGTAAACAAAAATGAGTGGTGATGGCAGCCGGGTCAAAAAATAGCTAAATCAGATATTTAAAAGCTAGAAATTTATAAAAATGAATTTAATTTTTAAAAATTCTTTAAAAAATATTAAAATTCTTGCGTTATGACTGAGAGTATTTTTAATAAGTAATATCCATCTGGACAATTCATTCTTAAAAAGTAGCTAACCTTAACTTTACAAAAGCATGCTCTTTTTAATAAGTACTGCCTTATCAAAAACGAAAAAAAGAGTACGTATTAGAGAAAAAAATAAGAAAATAATGAACAAGATAAAAGAATACACTTGTTTAAATGGTCCAAACACTTTTTGCAATGTGTGTGGTAAATTTATTATGAATAATAAATTTCGACCCTTTGATAGTGAGGTGATAAATCGATATTTCCTCTACTTTCGCATTAAACCAAATCTTGAAGAGGCTTGGACACCGAGGAGAATTTGTGATTCTTGCCGCTTGACACTACTTAAATGGAGCGAAATTTATTATTCATAATAAATTTACCACACACATTGCAAAAAGTGTTTGGACCATTTAAACAAGTGTATTCTTTTATCTTGTTCATTATTTTCTTATTTTTTTCTCTAATACGTACTCTTTTTTTCGTTTTTGATAAGGCAGTACTTATTAAAAAGAGCATGCTTTTGTAAAGTTAAGGTTAGCTACTTTTTAAGAATGAATTGTCCAGATGGATATTACTTATTAAAAATACTCTCAGTCATAACGCAAGAATTTTAATATTTTTTAAAGAATTTTTAAAAATTAAATTCATTTTTATAAATTTCTAGCTTTTAAATATCTGATTTAGCTATTTTTTGACCCGGCTGCCATCACCACTCATTTTTGTTTACATGTCGCCGCCTATGATAAATCTTAAATTTGGACTTTGTCAATCGAAAAAAGTGGAAAAATCCGAACTTTAAAAATCCACCATAAATCCAGTTTTCCTTGGATTTGGGCCATATCCGGCATGTTTTATTCGGTAGGATGTAAACTTTAAGTTTGTACCCATTATGATTTTTCAACGGATTTATTTCGAGTTTTTACGATATATACAGCCGACTTACAGTCGACCAAAAAACTCATTTTTCATCTTTGTCAAGTTTCTACGCTGCCATTACTTATCCAATCATATTGATCTGTATGGCAAAGTTGAGCTTTGATCTATTGACTTTAAAATAAAACTAAAACTGGCCCAATCGGGTGGATATCTGCCGAGATATAAGAAGAAGTTCGAAAAAAGTCCGAAATTTAACATTTCGAACTTTAAAAAATCTTTAAAAAAAAACTGTGCCATCGAAAAAAAAATTAATGCTATTTTCGCGATCTAGGGGTCAAACACTAACAGAATTTGCCATCAATTGCTGGGGAGCATTTTGGCTGTAAACTAGTGATATTAATAATTTAATAAATTCAGCAGGGTGAAATGTAATTATCGTAAGTCAAAGCCAACCCAAAACTTGGGCAAAATCCCACCGAAACGCAAGCGCTTTTGGCATATGTAATGACAGCTTTACTGCCACAAGTTTACTCGGGCAACAAAGCCCGTTGCAGCACAAGGTTATTTGCGGGCCTCAAGATGCGCACATCACGCATACGCAGTGTCTGCCCAAAATGAGCACATCAAGGCGCGGCAAGGTCACAACCAACAGCCGGCTTCAGCTCAAAGTGAAGCTAACACAAGGCCCGGACTCAAAACCCGGACTGAGAGCCCGGACCCGGGCACTGACGCATTATACGTTTCAGTGCGCAATAATGTCATTAAAAGGCGCAAAGCGAACGCCAAGGAGGAAGCACAACTGGGTCAGTTAATGCAGCCAGAGCCAGCCAGTTGTTACCTCGACCTGACATTTATGAGCAGCCGTAGAAAGCTGCAGATAGCTGCCCCGGAGCGAACGACACTTTCCAGCGCCGAGCAATTAAGAGCAGGGTTTAAACCACCTCCGCACCAACAGCAGCAGCAGAAGTTCCACATGAGTGTCGAAATTTATTGGAAATGCCTTAAGCCCGCACACCCGAAAGACGTCCAAAGCCGGCAAAAATATGGCCACGGAAGTGGGCGGAGATAAGGAGGAGCAGCCACATCGTTGACAGCAGCAGAGAGAAAAACCAAAGCCAAGCAGGCATTGCGGCAACGGCATCAAAATCAAAGACGAGCACACCCGACTCCGAGACTCCGACCAGAAACCAAAGTCAGAGGCACGCATAATTAATGTAGGCATAAAAACAAGTGACTTGTAAATATTGCCAAGGCAATGCACAGAACCCAAGGCACCCAAACACACCATACCATAGCATATCTCCCAAATGCCGAGTATCTTTGGGATGCGAATATGGTTGGGCGGGTGCCTTTGGTGCGGCTACTTAAAAAGTGGCAAGTACGAGCGAGGACTGCGAGCCTGAGGTTGCCAGGCACCGCACAGTGGGACCAGGTTTCCTGCTGAGTTGGCAAACTGCTCCTAAGAATATTAGGAATACAAGAATCTGTTAGGTAAATTTCTTTCAAACCACAAATAAAGGCGGTATTTTCTTTCCTAAGAAATTTTTAAAGTTATTATTTTTATTATTATTTAAAATGTTTAATTTGTTAAATTACAAGAAAATAATTTATACCATTTTTGACTTTTTGTCTATTTTAAATGATTTAAAAAAAACTCTGGAAAATAACTTTTTTGAAAAACACAAAAGGCGTAAGTAAATTGTATTACAAAAATTGGCATATAGTAAAAATTAAAATTCTAAAATTAAAAAAAAAGAATTTTATTCAAATTATTTATAAAAATTCAACTGCACCTATTTTGCGATCATTGAGTAGTTCACTTTCTAACTTAGTTTATAAACTTTAAAACGGTGTTCCAATTTTAAATGTTTGAATGTGGAATGTGGAATTGTAATATTTAATTACCATTTCCGACATAAAAGTTTTAGGACAAGACCGATATTATATATTTATATTTTACAGTTACTGTTCTGAACAGCAAGGATATTTTCACAACCAGTTCCAGGACACGGTGCATCATCTAAGTTTCACTTCGGTGGGATGGCGCCCGAGTGGGCAAGACGCAGAGCCACTTAAAAGCGCACACAAAGCCAGCTCTCCGTGTGTGCTTGTGGGTGTGTGTATCCTGGTGGTTTATGTGTGCGAGAGATGGCCGATCCCAGCCCCTCCCTTTTCCTCCGACTGACTGCCTGCGTTTATATGGTCTAGTGATTGTGACATTGTAGCTACAATTACAAGCGGAAGTGACGCACATCAACGCACAAATATGGAGGCGTCTATCTTTGCTTTATGTACGGCTAATGCGCCACTAAAGCTGCGCACAAATTGGGCTTATCGTATGGTTATTCCAATTCTATTTTATGCCCCAACCCAGATTCGACCCAGATGCCTTGGAGGCACCATCACTCCCCCCAGAACATTGTGTGAAAAATGTTGAGTCAAAGTTTGTGGCATTAGGGCGTTTGATATCCACACAAGTTGGCTGGCTAAGGCTAGTTTGTCTTATAAAGTTATTAACCAAAATTAATGTTTGTTATAAAATTTGCTATGTGGTTCGGAAGTGCTTGTGCATAAAATAAACGATTCAGGCAGTCGATATACCATATATGCCATGAGTATGTTTGCGAGTGTGGCTTGCAGCCACAAGAAAGGCAATCAGAGTCATGCATAAGTAAAGCAGCTCGGAATGGCAGGTGATTCATGGCCAACTTTGTTGGTCATTAGGTTGAAAGAGATTAGGCGTTGAGCTGGCTTAATATGCCAATTAAATATTGATGGCTGCAGTACATAAATTTGGGGCTTTGAATTAAAACTAGCAGTGCTCGAAACTTTGATCATAAGTTTGCCAGTATTTGGCTGGCACGTTTCTCGGCTCCTTGAGAAACTTAACCAATTTCAAATCCCTGGCATGCTCCTTTGCCAACTTGCTTCATTTATATGGCTCGTTTCGGGTTCCGCCATAAAACGAAGAAGGGATCCCGGTCTTTTGTCACAGGTTTCTCGTAGAGCCGGAATTAAATATTCGCATTCACGCATGCACGCACATTAATTTGCATAACTAATACGAAAAATGTAGAAAAACTTTGAGTGTCCCAGGAAAAAGTGGAAAGTGGACTCTCGGAATATGTCAAACTGCAAAACTCGGCTGACAAACAATGGACAGGACCGAAACGTGCCTGGCCACGAATCGAGCAGCTGCCCGTTGGATGTTGGCTGTCGCCAAATTAATTCAAACTCATAAAATATTGACTATAAACAGGCCAGCTGGGCCGAAGATGATGTGGGACGGCCATTCATCTTGGAAAGCCCTACACGTACTACATTGCCAGGCCGGCTTCGTTTGGTATTTGTCTAGTTGTCAATTTTTAATGTGGCTGCTTGACAAATCAATTTTGCGAGACTGCAACAAATGAAACGAACAAAGGACTTCTTGGGAAACTTTCTATTTGCCAGATCCGGCACACAAAGAGCAATGTCAACGTCTTTAGGATAATTTGATTCGGATCTCTCGCATCTCTCCCTTTCCAGTTTCATCGGCCCTCTCACTATTTTGCCAAATTGATGGAATTTTAAATTTGTTTTGCCAGGCAACGTCCATTGACTGGCAATTAGAATAATTTGGCCAGCTGTTGCTACAACTCGGCTACTCCTCCGCTTGGACTCTGCTCCTTGGCCATTCTGCTGGTGATTACACCAGAATATTTGCCGAAATATTTAATGGTCACACTTTGGACTCGGCAAGTAAATAAGATGGGTTTCAGTAGTTGGATGGCCAAGTGGATACGACTATCAGATACCATTTAGTAAGAAATATGTTAAAGAAAAATAAGATAAATTTCGAATGGTATACCTAGTTATTAAGTAAATTTTAAAAATTTAATTTTTTTTAACTTCATATTTGAGTTTTAATTAAATAGGAGTAGTTCTCAGGTAACTTTATATCTAGCCATTTAGCCTTGCGTTCTGTGTGAATCCAATGAACTGAATTATTGCAATGCATATTTTAGAGCGAATGTAATTTTCAGCAATTCCTTTCCCTGAAATGCAATCTCTTATGCTTATCTTTGGCCAAATAACTACCCAATATTTTCCCTAGGCACACACACCCGACACTGCACAACCAACACTCGAACCCTTTGGCAGGGATATTCTCTAAACATTCTATAAACACAAATCACCAAGTAACCAAACAGGTTTTCTGGTCAAAGCCACTCGCACACAGGCACAGTCCATGCGTATTAAGTGTAATTAACTTGGCCAGAACTTTGGCTGGATCTAAGATGGCCCCAAGGCCTGGCCTAAGCTTTGTTTGTTTATATCCCTTCCTTATTGTATAATTTAAATGGATTTTGCGGCTATTTTAAAGATAACCATTGCAGTATCTTTGCCATAATAAGTCTAAGCTGAGCATGTGGTTGCCCGGCTTCCGTTCTTTTTCGGGCCCGGGAGGGGATTGTAATTTATACAACTTCCGGTTGACCCAGTTTCTGGCGGGAAAGCGCTAAAGCGATTTACGGACACAACGATTGGGCCTGGCCAAAGGAGTTTAGGCCATGGTATAACAATTACTCTCCGCTGGCAATTGAATCTTAATCGCTCTCAGTGGTAAACAAAAATATTGAATTTTAAAGGAAAACACAGCTGATCTTACAAGTCCGCCACCTTTGGCCCACATTGACAATTCAAAAAAGCTCAACACTTTGGCGCTGCGAAAAATCAATTTATATGTTAATTTGTAAGCAAAATCCACAACGACAAGGGAAAGTGTGTGAAAGCTTTTGGCCCGACACCCCATTTTCCATACCTCTTCTTCTCTTTTGCCAAACAAAAATATTCACTCACGCAACACCGAAAAGAAAAAAACAAGAAAAAACCGAAAAGTTCAACAAAGTGTTGTAGGTGCCAAAACTGACATTTGCCGAGCCAATATCTGTGTGCGTGTGTGTGTGCCAGGATGTGTAGGTACTGGTGAGTGGGCGGGGAAAGGGGGCGGACAGGAAGAGACACAAGTTTTAGCAGGCAGCTGTAAGCCATCAGTTGGTAGAACAACATGACAGCCCAGAAAGGCATCACTTTGGGCCAGAATGCACGCACCCAGCAAAAGAGGAACACAGGATATGCAAGTACTAAATATTTAAATATTTTAAATATATTTAAAAACCGTTTAAGTGATACCTAAATTACTACCATTAGTTAAGAGTATAATTAAAAGATTAAATTTTAAAAATTCTAAAATTCTTTAAATTATTTTTTTTTTCAAGAACATTTTTAAATAAATTCAAAATAATTTGAAGATTTTTTTTTTGTTTTAATTAAACTTTAAATTCTTTTTCTGTTTAAATTAATTATTCGTTTTCCAGAATGCCCCTAAATCGTATTTAAACTTCGAATCACCCAAAATTCCCTTTAAACTCCCTAGTTTTTTGTGCCTGATTTTCCCCGCCCTTTCGCCACAACAACTACACATAAAATATGGAGCAAGCTCAACAGAAAAAACCTCGGACAAGTTAAACGGAAAAAAGGATACCAAAAATATGGTTAACTTTAAAGCATTTTATTAAGCGTCACCCTTCGAGGGAGCGCAAAAAGGTCGCTCATAAATCTCGGCGTGGGAAATACCTACGATTTTTGTATTGTCTTCTAACTTTTGGCTTTTGAATCGGGCGTTTAAGCCATGTCGAGTTATCCCTAGTCCGGGTAAACAACTCGGGCCATTCTCATCTGCCACGCCCCCCACTCCGCCGGCCGCCCATATCCTAGCCCAGCGCATTCGCACAAAGTTCAAGATTTAGATGCGTTAAGCGTTATTTATGGCCGCAAATAAATAAAGCTTAAACCATACGCAATGCCTCATTGTGGCGTTGAAAGTTTTCGACGTTCATTCCAATTTGGGTGTAAGTGTGTGCGAGTGTTTGTGTGGCTGGGTCCTTTGCGTGTGTGGTCTTTTGCCTGCCGAAAGGATATTTCGAAGGGCTGTGGGTGCCCTGTCTAATTAGGAAATGTTCGCAGGCGACTTCGCATCCGGAATAATAAATTCGCATTCAAATGGTCAGATAAGTATGGAAACGCCATCGCTTGACTTTTCCTTGAATATCAAATCAATTTAATTAGGAACATTTATAATGCTTAAAAAAATGCAAATTCAAAGATTTACAGATTTCAGAAAGGATGATCTCATCTTTATATCTACACACACACAAAAAAGAATGGGGTCAAATCGATATAAGCATGGTAAATTTCTGGTACATATCGTTAACCTCCGTTCAATACAATTGGTATTGAAAAATATTATTTCGCCGAATGCTCTCTCACAGATTCTCCGAGTTTCTGATTCTCGAATAACAAATTCTAAATAAAACAAGAGAGAACGCTATAGTCGGGTTGGTGTCCCGACTATCTAATACCCGTCACTCGGCTAAAGGGAGTGCGATGGAGATGGAGATATGAACTTTGATCAGCAATAACTTTTTAACGAATGGTCCGATTTAAAAAATTTCTTCTACATTTCGATAGGTATTGATAAACACAACAAAACTGCATTTTTAATTTTCCGAAATATTTAAATTTTTAAAATCGTTTATTAGCTATTGTGGGTGTTAGAGGGGGCGTGGCACCTTTTTGAAATAAACTTGCGCTGCGTAGGAGCTCCAAGAATCTTCATGCCAAATACCAATCCTCTAGCTTTTATAGTTTCCGAGATCTCAGCGTTCATACGGACAGACAGACAGACGGACAGACGGACAGACGGACAGACAGACATGGCTAGATCGACTCGGCTAGTGATCCTGATCAAGAATATATATACTTTATGGGGTCGGAAACGCTTCCTTCTAGCTGTTACATACTTTTGCACGAATACAATATACCCTTTTACTCTACGAGTAACGGGTATAACGAGATAGCGCTTAAAGTTACATGAGAGGGAGGGAGAAAGACAAATTCGAAATTCGAACTGGCCTACTTAGAACATGTTGTTCGATCATATCAAATTGAGAAGCCGCATATCAAGTCCAAATTGATACGAAATAACATCAACTTGGTCATCGTTTTATATCAAGTTTTTTTTTTCCTAAAATAACTAAATTAAATCGCTTTAGTTTTCATTTGATAGCATTTAATTTTTCTTATGCCAAATAAATTAATGCACATTATTGACAAGACAGCAGCAAACTAAAAAAATATTAATTGGCTTGCTGAATTAAGCTGTTCATAAATGCCCATCGCCTGCTTGTGCATTCTACAGTAGGAAACGAAAAAACAAGAGACAAAATCTTTTGAACAGGTGCATTATGATAACACAAACAAACCGCACTGTTGTTTGAACTAATTAATTTTGAAAATTTAAATGCGCGCCAAGCCAATTACACAAACTCCATTGAAGGCAAACAAAAACAAAACGATCGTCTGGCGGATACAAAAAATGACAATTACAATTACCAGCGCGTGGCTGAGCAGTCAATAGAACCGATACAAAATTGTTAATTAAATTCCCCCAAAAATGAACTGCGCCCAGCGATGAGCGCCAAATCAAATCAACTGCCGCTGGACCATATTAAATAGAATGCCGAATTCCCAATCCATATATTCGGTGGAGCGGGTCGCAAAATCTGGCCAGGCCGCAGAGGCAATCTGTTAAATTTACCTTGTGCCCGGCCCCGATAAACTGCCTGCGACAAATGCCGTGTTTGCCCGCCGTTATTATGTTTGCCTCCCCCTGCGGGTGCCGACATCGTGCAGTTTGACGAAATTACCATAAATAAATTTTAGATATTCCCCCCGGCCCCGCGGACCCAGCCATTCCATTCTAATGTTCCATCGTCATTGGCAAATTTGTCAAAAAGGCGTGTGTGTGGCCAATATTATTGAGTTTTTCGCCCAAGTCGCATGAGGTTGGTTCATACATTTTGCAACATTTCGCGACTGCGCGCAAATTGCAATTAGAGCCCGTGCTGCGCATAAATAACTCGCAAATTGTTGTGTGTGGGTTGCGAGCTCCAAAAAATATACAGGACCTCGAATGGGTGATACCTATTGGTAGCCAAGTAAAATCATTTTCTATAATAATAATCCAAAAACACTCACGGAAAATACCAGAAATTTAACATGCACATATCGCTTTGATCCCACCGTGTTTTGTTTTGTGTGTATGGATACTAATGACATCAGTATATAGTGTACACCTAAAAACATTGAACAATTTAGACATTCTTCGCTTTGATTGATATCGAATTGATAATATTTAATCCTCATTGGCATATCTCTTAATTCCATTTGTCCTCCCTTTCTCCCTTCTCCCAATTCTTCCTCCTTTCTCCATTAATCTCGTACTTGTCGCCTGTTTCTGAATCTCGCACTGACCAGTCGCCATCCGTATCCATCCCGCCATTTCCGATAGAGGGAGGTCGGATTTGGACAGTTGGCCTGCGCATCAGTGAGGCACATAAATTATACAAACAAACTGAACGCAAAAGGCAAACAAAATTGTTACGGGCCATGGCAACGCCATAAGAATCGAAATAGGGTTTACGGGGATATTGGCAAGGGCTGCACAGTGGGGTAACAGAGGTCGATTTTGCGAATTAATGTTAAAATCAAATCTCAAAAATCTCTAAAAGTAATGATGGCAGTTTATGGTACATTGAATGACCTTTCATAATCTAAAACTGAAATCGCATTTAGTTTTATCAGACCAGAGTTATCCTTTCTCAAAGTTACACTTTGATTCACATTTCATCAAGACTATCCAAATTTTACTTTTTTTTCATTTTTAAAAAAGTATTAAACTAACCATCTTTAATGTACCAAAAAACTGGAAATGCCATTGTTTTCTTTTAAATGTTACCTAATTTTTCATTTAAAAACAAATATTTAGAATTCATATATTATATTTTTAATAAATATTTTTTATACACCTTAAATTTAACCTGAATCTGAGAAATCTTTAAAGATTTCTCGGAAGAGCCGGGTTTCGCCGTTTTCATATTTTACTGAAAATTTCTCTGATATATAAACTTTCAAATGTGCAAAAATAGAGGTGCTGTTTTGTGCTTTTTTTGGGAAAAGTTAATAACAGTAACCTAACCTCAAAAATTAAAAATTTTCCAGAAACGGTTTTATTAGTATGTTTGCCTTTCTTGGGTATATTTTAAGGAAGTAAAATTCACTTTCACTAACTTTTAGGCAGCAGAGTTGGAATCTTTTGTTCCTTTACCTCTATCGTTTATAGTTATGGAGATATCTTCACATTTGTAAGCTTTTGTGGGTGAATTAATTGACCAATCCGAATCAAATTTGGCTCTAAATGCATATAAAACAATTGGATAAAATGGAAAAAGGCCTTTAAGGTTAACAGTCAGCCCAAATCGTTTGAATTGTTATTCGATTTTCAATAAAAAATATGGCGTTTGTTTGCACATCAGACAGCTTATCTTTTTGTAGAGAAATACCCATGGTATTATATGCCTCCAACCTTGCATAAATTTTTTATTCATGGCCCAGAAATTATTGAGCACGCTTTGCTTCCAATTGGCCAACTTTCAGAAGAGGCGCAAGAAGCAAAAAACAATTATTTTAAAAGATATCTGGAGCAATTTTCTCGAAAAATCAGTCGAGAAAAACACAACGAAGACGTTTTTAAAAGGCTACTCATAAGTTCTGATCCAATAATAACCTCTATAACGGATTTACACAAGGAGAAAACCACTAAAATACCTAAAGAGGCTCTTGACTTATTGAAGCCCTCAGAAGAAGATTCAGATACAGACGAAGGTGCAGATACGGACGAAGATGCAGATACGGACACAGATTGTTAAGACTGTTTAATAATTTTAGTGCTAATAAAGTATTATAAATAAAACATACACAAAAAAAAAACCCAAATTTTTGATCAAAAAACTTTTTTTGCGCCTAAATAATAATCGAAAACGGTTGGACAACATAAGAAATGATTTTATTTACTATTTAAGATATTAACAATTACCTAAAATAATAATATAAAACAAATTTACTGCAAATGCATTGGGACACACGAAAATATCAGAATAACATAGTTTTCGTCTATTTTACTAAAATTAATAATTAATGTTAAATACTAAAAAAAATATTTGTTTAGTAAATCCGTTTTTTTTTTATAAGTGATTTAAACTTGTTTGAAACAAATTTTTATTGGGCATCGTATCATGCTTGGTTGATTTGATTCGCACTTTTGGCCTCTGTTACCCCACTGTGGGCTGGGGCGAAAGTGCCATGGAAATGGGTTTGAGAATAGCATCAGAAGTGGAAGCGGCAGCGCCATCAGCACCGTAAACTGAAAATCCAAGCGGCCCTTCTCAGCATGATTAATGATGACGTCTATAAAGACAGCCCTGCTGGCCAGCGACCAAGGGAATCGCCTCCTCTACTTTCCGGGCTGAAGACTCGAGGCTCTTGCAAAGTGTCCGTGCTAATCCACATCATGACTGCAAATAATAGAACTTAATCTATTTTCAATATGGCAGCGGCAGCGCAACACAAATTAAGAACTCATCAATTTTTAATGCCCGGCTCCATGGGAGATGGAGATTGGAGACTGGAGGCTGGAGACGGGACAAAGTTTCGCCCACGCCGGGCTCCACTTGAAAAATACACCCCAGGGAATTGCTCGGAAGTCTCCGTCCGACAACTTTGTTGGCGGCAAAAATGTGGAGTGGGTGGGGTTTGCAGCTTGTCTTGACCAACAAGGGGGCTTAAGGTTATACGAGGGCTGTCTGATAAATAACCGACCTAACCATGATGCACGCGACTTTTTCAAAAAATTTTTTTTTATTTTTCTACATAGTCTCCTTGTAACTGAACACACTTCTCCCAGCGATGCTCCCATCTCTGCAACCCTTCCAAATAGTACTTGACGTCTTTGTCTGCAAAATACGAGTTCACGAAAGAGATTGCCTCCTCATTTGACGAAAATCTCTGGCCGCCGAGCGCAGTTTTAAGTTGAGGAAACAAAAAAAAGTCGCTTGGTGCTAGATCCGGTGAATAAGGTGGATGGTCAAGCAGTTCGAACCGCAATTCGTGGATTTTCGCCATGGCGACTGTTGAGGTGTGAGATGGGGCGTTGTCTTGGTGAAACAAGACTTTCTTTTTTTGCAAATGTGGCCGATTTTTCGAAATTTCTTCCTTTAGCTTGTCCAATAATGATGCGTAGTATGCTCCTGTTATAGTTTTTCCTTTTTCGAGATAGTCGATAAAAATAATTCCATGGCTGTCCCAAAAAACACTCGCCATCACTTTCCCAGCCGAATACACAGCTTTGGGTTTTTTTGGGGCCGGTTCCCCCTTTTCAATCCACTGTTTAGATTGGATTTTTGTTTCGGGCGTATAATGATGAATCCAAGTTTCGTCTACAGTTATCAATCGGCGCCAAAACTCGGTCTTATTGCCTCTAAACTGAGCCAACAGAGCGCTGGAAATGTTCATGCGCGCACGTTTGTGGTCTAACGTAAGCAAACGCGGCACCCAACGCGCGGACAGCTTTCTCATGCCCAAATCTTGGTTTAATATGTGACAAACACGTTCTTTTGACATCTTCATAATCTCAGCTATTTCCCTAACTTTAATCCGGCGGTCGTCTAGTACCAATTGATGAACTTTAGCGATGTTATCGTTAGTGGTTACAGTTTTTGGACGCCCAGGACGTTCATCATCTTCCAAGCTCCTGCGACCACGTTTAAATTCAGCTGCCCAAAATTTTACGGTGGTAAACGATGGTGCAGAGTCACCATACACAGAGTCCAACTCATCTTTGATTTGTGAAGGCGTATTGCCTTTCAAAAATAAAAATTTAATTACAGCTCGATATTCAATTTTTTCCATTTTGGGGAAATCACCGAAATAGACTCACAAAAACGACTGTCAACAGATAATTGCGCAAGATAAATTTCTGAAATTTTGGCGAGTAGCTTTTATAATATGCACAATTTGAAGTAGACACTTTTTTTTCAGATGTGCCGCTATCTTGACGTTGAGGTCGGTTATTTATCGGACAGCCCTCGTATTTCAACAAACAACATAAAAGTTTCACACTTTCCCTTGTTAATTCCAATGTCCTTGCGGGCGTTGATGTTGTTAGACTTTAAAAACTGAAATTAAATCTGCTAAAGTGTTTGTCAGGCATCAAGAAATCTTAAAGAAAACACACAGCCTAATTGAATCAGAAATTTCAAGAATATTCCAATAAGGCTTTTGCTTGGGATTGCACTTTATGGCATACTTTAAGATACTTACCTTTTATGCCAAAATACCTCTTTTACGCGCTACCTCGCTTTATTTTAAATTAGGAGCATTTTTTCTTAATTTTCTCTTTCTATTTTGAAGTCAGAGAAACTCTGAGAGGGAGAATTCGTCAAAATGATATTATTTGTCAATTTTACCATTATTGTATGGTAAAAAGAATATCCGTATAAATACCAGAAATTTACCATGCTCATATCGATTTGATCCCGTCTTGTTTTTTTTTTGTGTAATAGTAAACATAAACTTGGTTGGTTTTATAATTAAGCAGACTTAAATTCCTATCGTATACCGACTCAATTTCAGGGAATCTCTGTACTTTCGTTTAATCCCTGATTGAAGCTCTAATTAGCATTCGTCTACTCAACACTTCAAACAAATCCGATCCGCTGCCGGCTAAGCGATTTTAAAGTCGCAGACTGCAAACAGTTGTCGTCACAATTTGTCGGGCTGTAATTGAAGAGCATTGCAGGACACAGGAAACAGGGACGCGCAAACACAGGGCCCAAAATTCTGCGAGCTGCTGATCAACCGTCGACAGCAAACAGTCGAAAAACGCAGTAACTGCTCCAATCCCGGTGGCCTGAAATGACAGGCACAGTTTGCCTTCCCCCTCCTAGCAGGCTGGCTACAGATACAGATAGAGATACAGGCGGAGATACAGATACAGTTGCAGATACAACCGCCGACACAGGACCAACATACTGCTAAACTAATTAACTAAGCGCAGCTGTGGCGACGTCACCTTCAGAGTAGCTGTCGTCGACCACATCGCGTCTGTTGCCGGGGGTCAGGATTTTTTTCCAGTTCCGCCTCCCTGCTGCACAAGTGCGTGTTGCAGCCCTGCGAGGGCGGATTCAGGAGTTCAACCCACTATTTGCATATCATTTAGGAAAATAACAAATATGACGCAGAACTATAAAATATCTTTCTGATTTTCGATACAATTCACATTTAGAGGCAATAATTTATTGTTGATTTAAGAGTGATGCTAAAATAAAATTTTATTTTAATTTTATTAATTAAATTAATTGTTTTTTTTTTAGTATAACGGAAAAAAGTAAACTTATAAGGACAATTAATTGCTCTAATTTTTTGTACTTTAATGTTAAGCATTATAACTGATCAAAAATGTATCCAATGTTTTTAACAGAGTATAACTAAAATCTTTTCTTAAACAAATTTCAAGACTATTTCACCGAGTTTTTTCTTAAAGAATCAACTTTTGCAGATTATAGGGTTGGAGATGTACACATATAATCTAATACATAAATTAAGATTAAACTAATAAAACAAAAACTTTGATTACCTACAATTCTCCCAACACAACGACCCTTTCTGTTGGATACTGAGATTTAATCCCAATCACCATGGCTAACAGTTTTCGGACTTTAGTATCTCCCCTCGCCCTGACTTCCGTTGGTGTTTCTGTGAGCGGACATTAGGCCGTTGCTGTTGTGGCGATGGGTTTCGGGCGACGCCAGTTTCCAGTTGCCAACTCTGCACTCACTTGTTTGGCAATTAATTTGCCGGCGTCTGTTATTTCTTTTCGCCGGCATGAGTGTTTGCAATCTAAACACGGTTATTCGCTAATTAGCAAAAAACAAGCACACAGATACAGTTCCGGGGAGCGAGCGGGATCGCTACATTTCCCTGTGGTTCTGCTTCTGGTTCTGTGTTTGTTTTCGGAGGTGCTTGGCCTCGTTGCCATTTATTGGCGCTTCCCCAACCGCCGGGCTCCTTTTTTTCGCACTCTCGCATAAAATTAGGTCGCCTTGTAATTAGCTGCTGTTGCTTTAATTTTAGCACTTCACGGTTTGTTTTGCCTTTTTATGTTTGCTTTAAATGACGTCGCAAAACGCGCTGCAATTGCGGGGAAGGCTTCAAGAGCCGGTCGTATAAAATTCTAAATTAAGCCCGGGAAGAGGAGCTAATGCGAATGTCTTAATTAGTGTGACTATGCGCTCCACTGACTAATTTTCTCACATTTTATTTTAGAAAAATCAAAAACCTTTTCCCCTCCAGAGACTCCAAAGCAATGTGAATATATTTCGACGACGCTTCTGCAGGTTAAATTCCATTACGCAAAACGCTTATAAACGAATATTTAAAACACTTGAAAGTGCTTTCGAGTACCTGGGAAAACATATTAGAATAGTTGCCAGTGGCTTCTAGTTGTTTATTAAAATGCCAGAAATAATTTCTATTCGAAATTTCCTCAGACTTTCGGCAGTTGTTGCTTTGAGTTTTTGGCTGAGGTGTGGCCTTAGTCGAGAGTTTTCCTCCGCACACACGGATAATAAATATTTGCTTTGGTATTTTGATATGAACTTTTATGCAGTCGGGGATTTGAGGGTTTTGCAAAGTCAGCACACAAACATTCGGGGCTGGGAGGCAAGATATCTAAACACAGCGAATAGTTCATAAGTTGATGCCGGGCTGCGCCGGAAAAGCTGGTAGTTTTTCGCATGGCCGGGGTAAAATGCCAGAAATGCCTCAACTCCTGCCGGATGCCCGAAAAATAGATCAATTCGGCATGCATGTATAATTTATGCGTACACAATTTATGCTGCCATTTTTAGCAACATTTCAAACGAGCAACGAGTCGCTTTTCAATTTGCTCGAATTGACTTTATCGCACATGACTATAAATCGCAAGGAGCAAAACGAACGTGGAAATCAATTTAATTATGTGCTGCCTGCCGAGCAGAGACCCTAAACTTAATGTATTCTTTATGGCAGTGAAATCTATTGAACTGCACTTTGAATATCTCGGGCAGTGGCGGTGGGTAAAACTTTCCATCCGCCGAGAGTCAATATCATGAATAACGATGTAATAAAATACGTGATATGAATCCGAAATTCACTTGGCACACATGATAAACTGCGAGGTCTGTTGCTCTGTCTATGTCTGCGGATAAGCCTGAGCCAGCACATAATTCTTGAGTATTTTCTGTGAATTAGCTGGCATTCTTCAGCCATAAACAGGCTCGCATCCCGCTCGTCCTCTCGCCGCCTTCCCAATGGCTATTTGCCTGGTCCGGTTCCTGTTTCTGTTTTCTGTTCCTGGGGATCCCCACGAGCAGCAGCAGGAAATTCTAGCAATTTTGCAGGCACTAACGCAGCGCAGAAATATGATGAGATAATGCCAGAAAATAATAGCTGTGACTACTCCAACGTCCAGTAGCAGCCGCAGCAGAGCCCGCTTCCCATAGGCACAACCTCAGCCGGTTCCGACTGAAAAACACCCAGGACCAAGTTCCGAAAGCCATTCCTCTGCTGTCCCCGACAAAAACTGAGAAAAATGCATTTAACATTTATGAATTTGCTTTACCACTATAAAATATCAAACAAAAACACCTCTTAACGAGGTAAAAAAATAGTGACGACCGCACCTTCAACATACAAAAGATCTGATATCATATTTTGTGACGAAAAATAATTTTACATTCGAAAATATAAAAACACTTTCTAAAATTTACTCATTCGGCCCGCTTCAGACAAATTTATAAGATTTTACCCACACGAACATTTTCTATTGTAGCGTGCCGAAAAAGTAAATTTTAGAAAGTGTTTTTATATTTTCGAATGTAAAATTCCGTTTTTGAGAAAATTAAAAAAAAGCTAAAAAAAAAGTTTAAACAAATTGTCTTTTGTTCATATCTTTTTAACTATTACATTTACACAATGTGCATATAGAAGGCGTTTATAGCATTTAAAAATACCTTTCAAACGAGATGCAGCACAAGTCTGTAGCTTTAGTAGTATAGAAGTTACGGCTTTCCGAATTTTAGCTATTTATAGCTGTTTTCCCGCTAAACTAGCGGGTTTTTCCAAAAGTGGTAGAACAAAACTTTTTTATATCGATGTGATGAACGTCATATCAAATTTTCAGAACTTAAAAAACATATTTTGGACAAACTGACAAACTGACAAACAGAATTAAATTTTCATTTTGGGAAGAAGAAGTAAATCTTATTTTGGCTATAACTTTTGAACGGTGCGTCCGATTTTCTGATATGACCCCTCATATTAAGCGCATTTTCAGTGGCAATACTACTAACGTAGTCCGGGGGGCCAATTATCCCCACCGGCCCCAACAGATCCAAATTTCGAAATTTTCACTTTTACACTTTCACCGCTCTCCCTCCCAAACCAATTGATTTTCTTGAGGTCTTGGTATGCAATCCTTTAAGTTTAAGCAATAGCTTTAATTTGGTGTATTACTCATTACGATCGGACTATCACAGCAGATTTTCAATTTTGCGGCTATATAATAGTAGTCGCCTTCGCACACTCTCCTGGTGCGCTTCGTCACTACATGGACTGCCGTCCATAGTGATTAAAGGTTTTTAATTTCAAGGATTAGAGTTTATAATGTAATACATCTTTTACTGACGTCTATATTTCTTAATACAAAAATATCTTAAAAGATCAAATCAATTTAATTATACTCTCTTATAAAACTAAGTAAATTACTAGAAATTATTAAGAATCATTTTATCCCATTTTTATTTTTAAAATAGATCTTATAATTTCACTTTATAAATAAATGTTTCAGTGCAAGTATTCTCGATGCCCATATTCCCCCGCAAAGACCACTGAAAAGTCCGAAGCTGGCTACAAATTCTGTGACAGGCAGCAGTTGAGAACGGACTTGGTCCTGGTATCCGAATCCCCATTCCCCGGGGGTCACTCAAGTCCAAAGCGTCTGTGTTTCTGCATATGCAAAATGCAAAATTTTCGCTTTGCTTGTATTTTTTGCCTTGGTTTTAGACTTGCAGATTTACTTGCCATAAGGGTATTTGGTAAGATTCAGTGGGAACACAAACTAAATTGTTATTCTTGTTATAATAACTTTGCAATTGTCATTTAAAGTTGCAAAAAGAGAAATAAGAAGGGGAATGTGTTTTATTTTAAAACAAAAATAATTTAGTATTATAATAATCCTACTTACATTATGAACTCTAAAGAGAAAGTTTGATTAAATTCGTTACTAATTTAAACAGTGGCGGATCTAGGATTTTGTTGTGGGGGGTGATATCAGAACAATTTTTTTGTTGCATACTTTTGGAATATCAAAATTCCTTTCATTTTTCACCCGAGTGGGGGGTGATATATCACCCATATCACCCCCCGTGGATCCGCGCATGAATTTAAAGAACATTTTAGAGACAGTAGTGACAGATTTATTAAGACTGGTAGTTTATTAATATTTTTTTCAGCTAAAAACATTTTAAGAGTAATTATTTACTTAGAGATCCCAATTTAGAGCATAAAATATTCGTTTCTTTGTGACGTCGTAACTCTTCTTTTGTTTTCTGTTTACGTTGCTATTTTCGTTTTCATGCAACGTCGCATTAGGCAAAATGCAAACCACTTTTCCCAGTTGCTCCGCTGGCAGCGTGAAAAAAATGAGGGGAGTAAATGCGAAAAAAGAAAACAATCAGCTTTCACACTCAGGGAAAAAATCAAGTATTTCGTGCTTGAATCTAGCATTTTGAGTGTCAAAAGTGAGCCAAGCAACGAAAATCTGATCTTGAGAACAAAATACTGCTTTCAAGAACGAATTTTCAAGACAGAAAATACTTGATTTTAGTATGATTTAAGAACGCTTCTGTCTGAAATTAAGAATTAATTATTTTCAAATCTAGACATATTAATACTTGAAATAATTAAGTTTAACGCAAAAAAATAGTCAGTTTAAATAAGTTTAATTAAAAATTCTTCATTTAAGAATGGATAGAAATTAATTTCAGTACTTTTGTATTAATTTAAGTACGTTTGTACTCAATTTAAGAATGCATAATTCTTAATTTAAGGATTTTTTTAGTTAAATTGTTTTACTTAATATATTTTAACTTATTTTTCCTGTAAACACATTTTTAACGCAATTTATATTCAGAAAAAACTTTTAGTAATGATTTAAGTAATAGTTAGGAAAACTCTTACCCCGACCTCGGTTTGAACCCGCACCCGCGACCACCAGCTGTGCAGTCAGACGCCTTTACCAACTCGACCACGCATGCTTCTTAAAGTCCGTGGGCTAAAGAAGGCACAAAAAGTCTCGACGAAAGGGCTAGCGTTCAAGTTCAATTTATTTTTATTTAAACAATTTATTAAAGGGTTTAAAAAGTAAAAATAAAAATAAAATTTACAGATTTAAAAAAAAAAATTATAAAATAATCTAAATAGAGGACTTGTTGCGGAGAGGAGTTGATGTCGGTACCTTTACTTACAAAATGTCATTGTTCTGCCGCCTCTAACAGCTGCACCATCCTGGGATTTCGTTATTTCTGGTTGAATTTTTATATTTAAGAATGACTAATTCTTGTTTTATGAACGAATGTTTTCAAAATTTCATGAACGACTCGGTATCGTCTTCTGATCTGGAATTAAGTTTGATTCAGTCTTCAAGTAAATACTTTTAACCTCAATTTAAGTAATTTTTTATCGAGCTTGAGAATAATTGTGCTTAATTAGAGTTTAAGTCCAAATTGTGCTCACATGAAGAACTTTCAGTACGAAACATTCTTGAAATTTTAAGTATGAAATCGTTCTTAAATCAAGACTGATTTTGCTTGATTTTAGCACGGTGTTTTTTTCTGAGTGCAGGTTTGTGGAATGGCAAATGCTGCATAAATTCGTTGCAGGGCCTGCACATTAAATGCGAACGCTGTCAACCTGGCTAATTTGTTTCGTTTGAGCGGCGGCTCTTAAGTTTCCTTTAAACGCCATTAAATTGGCCTGGCCGTGACAGCTTGACACAAGGCCTCGATAATGCTGACACAAACACAATCGGATATGTATGCGAATCAATAAAGTGTAAATTGTAACATTAAATAGTCATTAGTGTCTAGAGCCATTTGACCGGAAATTAATCAAGCCATAACCGCACGGGCCGAGCGCTTTATATTTGACCAGTCGGCTGGCCGTTGTTTCCCGCTCTCTCGCCCCCGAAAAGGGTTAATGTTTGGCCGGCCTTTGTACATATCATTAAGCACACAAACACGAGTACGTACGCACGTTTATGGGGCGCAATCAGATTGCGCCTTGTAGATATGTCAAACAAGTGACGGAAACTGTTTATTATTGCCCCATTGCGGGCCGCAAACGGAAAAGGATAAAGGATGTGTCGGCCGGTCTGGCGAAATAAAGGGGCGGTGCGGGGCGTGTTGGCCCAATAAATTCAAGTCCCGGGGCCGACAATTTAAATGCATACCTCTGGCCAGGCCAGATGAACCCGAATTCCAGAGCATCTCCCGATTCGCAGATTAAAATGGAAAATTGTCAACAATTTTCAAACTCTGTCTGGGCAACATAAAGTAAATACCATAATGGCTTTTGCTGCCTCAAAGCCGGAACTGCTAACAACACCAAAATCCAGGCACAAAGACAAGTCGGCAGGACGTTTGTCTTTTGCATTGTGATTGCCCCCTCTGCCATCCCTCTGCCACCCCCTGCATACTCACACATCCACACGAACAAGAGCCATTGTGCTCAAGGACCGGCCACACACACATATATCCACATCCGGTGGCCAACTTCCGTGTGTCAAGAAGCGCTCAAGCATTCATTTATGAATTTTTATTATTTTTTATCTTTGCCACCATTCGCTCTCGACCATCCGAACGAACACCTCCCCCGCATCACCGCATCCCCCACTGCCATGTAGTTTATATTGTTTTTGGGGGCAACTGACAGCTATTGCTGGGAGTGTCTCTTCGGGGCCGGGGAACTCTAGATCAAAGACACAGGTTGAACGGCTTGCACACAATGTAAACAAAGTTTGCAGCCACACGCAATTAAATTTCCGGAAATCGTCTATGCTGAATCCGATTTTAATTAAAATCGTTTTGTGCAGGAAGGAAGGAAGCTCGATTTTCGGGCCAAGCAGGTAAACGGTAACCGCAGTCGCAAAACGAGTCGCTTGTAAAGGCACTCTAAAAATAAACTGTTGGGTAATTTATGATTATTTTTGCACATTAGTTTTTCTCTTACCTGATTGTTTGTAATTATTCCTAAATAAAATATGTTTAATTGCTTGATAGAATCAAGGTCAAGGTTGGTCATCATATTTAAATAACCCAACATTTTATTAGCTTTACCACAAATTGTAAAAGCCATTAATATTTATTATTTATATGCAAATCAAATGAGATATTAATAGTCATTTTGTTCAAAGTGGGTTTGTACTATTTTCATGATTTATTTAGGTTTTCTATACGCTTGCAGAAGTAATAATGACTTCAGGGAGAAGTTTGCAACCTCATAAATGATATATATTCTTGATCAGCATCACTAGACGAGTCGATCTAGCCATGTCCGTCTGTCCGTCGGTCTGTCCGTCCGTTTCCCGTCTCTGAATTTTGCAGCTATCGGAATAAAACTCTTTTAAAAGTCTTCTTTCCGGCCGGATCGGACAACTATATCTTATAGCTACCATAGGAAGAATCGGAAAAATATTTGAAAAAAAATTTAATTTAATAGGAGTGATCTGCAAGGGTATATAAACTTCGGACGGCCAAAGCTAGCTTCCTTTCTTGTTTTTATACCCTTGCAGAGGGTATTATGATTTCAGTCAGAAGTTTGCAACGCAGTGAAGGAGACGTTTCCGACCCTATAAAGTATATTTATTCTTGATCAGCATCACTAGACGAGTCGATCTAGCCATGTCCGTCTGTCCGTCTGTCCGTCCGTCCGTCCGTCTGTCCGTCTGTCCGTCCGTCTGTCCGTCTGACCGTCCGTCTGTCCGTCTGTCCGTCCGTCTGTCCGTCTGTCCGTCCGTTTCTACGCAAACTAGTCTCTCAGTTGTTAAGCTATCGGGATGAAACTTTCCCAAAAGTCTTCTTTCTATTGCAGGTAGTATATAAGTCGGAACGAACCGGATCGGACAACTATATCATATAGCTCCCATAGGAATAATCGGGGAAAAAAATGTAATAAAATTATATCTTGGGTGTTTTTGAACCTAGAACCTCCTACTTTTGGAAATGCCATTTTTTTCTAATTCTGAATTTCGAATAAAATTTTTTCAAAATCGGACAACTATATCATATAGCTGCCATAGGAACGATCGGAAAATTAATAGGAATATAATATGAAATAAATTATTGCTTCGTTGGTCTTTATTGTATTCTCTTCTACTCTGGGATATGACTCTTTTTAAATGTTTTCGAATTTGGATATTAATTTGATCAATATCGAACTACTATATCATATAGCTGCTATAGGAACGATCGGAAAATTAGTGATTAATAGGAATTATCTGCAAGGGTATATAAGCTTCCTTTCTTGTTTATACTAAAGAAACCCAGAAAAGAATAAAAGAAAAATCTAAAAAATTAAATTAACAATCCATTATGTTATTTTAATCGACATTTAAACTAGTTTTTTCTTGCTGTGGAGATACGAAGCCCACGGAATCCCTGGCCGCAGCTTTTCGCTAGACGTAAAACCGCCGAAATCGCAGCGCTGGTTTTTAGCACCAGGAGTTAAACGCTGGCCGCTGATATTCATATATATGTGGGTAAACAGCAACCAGCTGAGTAGCGCTAAGCAAACACAAACACTCGAGCAAATATCGCACACCCACAGGACCGCACACACACACTCATACGCACGAGTGCGAGTGTGCGCGTTGATTTCTCGAAACCAAAGTCATCCAGCCATGAGACCAACAACTAGCAACAAGCCAGCAGCACAGGACGGCGGCGGCAGAGGTCGGGCGGAGGCGGCAGTGGCTACAGTTTGTGGCAGGCGACGCATGGCCTTGTCAACGGAGCGGCGAAGGGAGGACAAAGGGGCAGAGGGGCAGAGGATGAGCCACAGATAGACAACCATAAATATGAATGCATGTCCTCAATGGAGGAGTGGGAGGTAGTTCGGGGGCGGAAGGAAGTGGGCGGGGCGGGGTGGCTGCTGGTCCGGCTTGTTATTTACAGCCGGTTTTCAGATCTTGTGGCATAATTTAAGCACCTTGTTTAGCCACTGTTTATGGTCCCTCATGTCACTGGTCCATCTGCCTGTGCGTGCACAGGGGAAAACGCTCTAACTCATTAATAGTTCGTTTGCTTTTTTTTTGAAAAGCTTTCAAAACCAATTTTATAAACCATCTTAAAAAATATTCGGACTGCTAAAAACTAGTTATATTTTTTAAAGGTTAGTTAGCCATCAAAACTAGTTTTTTCATAGTCGGAATCAAGTTTTTTAATAGTATTGCCATTGAAGATTTATTATGAAGTATTGTATCAAGTTTAATTAAATCGAATTTTCGTAAATATAAACATTTTAAAAAGTTAAACCATTCATTCAATTTCACACAAATAAATAATGTTATTACAACTCATAACTTTCACATTAAAAACCATATTTTTGTTGGTTTTGTATTCTAATGAGGCTAATTGTTCTCTGTGTGCTTAGCAGAGCCCAGCGTTTCAATGTGTAGTTGCTTTTGGGGTCACGGGGTCAATGATGGTCAGCGCGCACATTAATCAAGCCAAGCTGAGCTGGCGCTTTGCCACTTTAAATAATTTATAAATGCGACAAATGTAAAAGCAACTCGGCCATAAAGATGCTCGCAAAAGGATTTAGGGCCAAGCGACGCCCCTCAAACGTTACTTACGCAAATCAACAAACAAATCAACGGCACAAAAGTGGAAATCCTTTGCCGGAGCTCCTCGAACGATTTCTTGCTCCGACTTCTGTCAGCGGAAAATTCTTATTCGGCTATCAAATTGTAAAATGAAAACCGCTGACTTATTTTTCTCCCCCGCCATATGTGTACGCGTGGGTGGGTGGCTGGGTGTTGACTGCCTGGCATTATGCAAACAAGACAGATCCTGGGCAAAGCCGAAAAACCCTTTACCCCTTTTCCATTTCGCATTTGCGTGCTGTGCGCATTCAACGTGTTTCGTTCTCGCGTTTTTTTTTCGAAAGTTGAGAATTTGCAAACATCGGAGCATAAGGGGCCAAAGGAAGGGGCTACCAAATGGAATCGCACCTCAGATGTTTGAGGAGTAAGGAAGGGGGCACGAACAGATGCCACTCCGTTTTGGCAGTTATGATTTTTAAGTGACGCCAACGATTTCATTTTGAGATTTCGAAGATTTTATCAAGAGTTATCGGTTTAGGTTAGAGTGTGTAAAAATCGTAAGTGTCCTTAGAGTTACACAAATTCTGAAAAAACCTTTTGAGGCTTTTAAAATGTTCTAAAGTAAATAGTAGATTGAAAATTAAATAAAAAATTGTTATGTTTAATTTTTTTCAGACCTGATAAATATTACCGATCGGTAGAAGAAAATGAATATTTAGAGATTTAAAGCCAGAGCTTGAACAAACATCGATAGTTTACTATTTCTCGATAGTTAATATGTGTTTTTCTTTCAAAACTTCGATTTTATCGATCCAAAATTGTGAAAATATCGATGGTTTCGGTAATATTCAAGCCATTTTTTTTCAAAAGGAAATAAAATTTATTAGACTGTAATATTTAAAAATTCTCTTGCAACTTTAAACAATTTTGGAAGCTAAATCCTTTAGCCGCCTTAAATTGCATTAATCGGCGACGGGAAATGCGAGGGGTCGCCCCACCACATATCATATTGATCGCAAGCCCATTAAATATGCATTTGCTGATATCGCCTAAATCCGCAACGAAAACAGCTTATGCGGCATTCGCCGTGTGTGCCGCACTCACACACCCACACTCCGCGGCTTCGGGCCGTCCGTGTGCGTGAGGTTGCGTGTGCGGTTGACAGTCGTAAAGAAATACATGGAAATCCGGAGATCCAAGGACAAAAAAAAAGCTAACAAAACAATAGAATTTAAATGATTTTAATGCGACCATTGAATTTTATTGAAGCCGACGGATGTCGAGGCATTTTGGGCGCTTGGTTATGAGCTACACGGGTGTCATATGAATACCAACCACGCCCCTCCGCCCTTCTCCGACCGCCCCTATTCGCACTGACAATAATAATAATTGTCAATTGCAGCAGCTGTCGCACAAGCGGCGCACACGAGGCTTCCCATTTTTTTCATATTCAATTTCAAATGAAATTTTCATGTCACACCCCGGCAAACATTCATGCAGACCCCCTCCCCTCGTTGTGTAACCATTCTGGTGTAAATTTCACGTTAGCTCTTTGCCAACTTAATTCCGGGCGAAATCTTTGCATACTTTTCAGCAGGCTACGCAGCTGTTGTAGTTTTACCCACCGGTTTTTCCTTTTTTTTTTGGATTTTTCCTCTGCGGTTGTGTTATTAGCCGAGGAGCTGAAGATATGTGTGGTGGCTGCTGGCGCTCGAGCTCGAGCTGAGCTATTTTGGTATTAAGCTGAGCTCCTTTGCGTCTGAGCTGCTTACATGGTATTTGCATATTAGCCTGTCCATCGCATATTTTGATTAGAAATTGCTTCAGGTTGCCACACACCACACGTCGCATCCTTCCACATCCTCAAGGTTGAGCCGGGCTTGGCACTCGGCCTTGTTTCGGAATTTTGGCATATGAAATTCATGCGGATTAATATTTCGGGAGTATAGGGCAGTCATGTGCGGCATTTAATATCATGTTTCGGCCAACTTGCATATTGGGAGCATAAATGTAATGTTCAAGTCGTAATATGGATTTAATTTAAGCTTAAACATTGTTTGGAAGACAAAATAATATGCTAAATTATTCTTATTTAAAAGAGCCTTAAAGGGGTTCAACGGGAAGTCTTAATTATAGATACAACCAAAAAAAATGTTACATTAAACGATGATCGATTTGATGTTAAGTGTCATCAATTTTGACTTGATATGCTCGAAATGTAAACAACATGTTCTTGTAGGTCAGTTTGAATATCGAATGGGTCTTTCACCATCCCAATCATTTTACTTTAAGCGCCATCCCGCTCTATTTAGAATTGAGAGAATAAGTTATTTAAGACGCCAAATTGCTTATTGCTCTCATATGATAAAAATGATATGCGTATATAAATCAGAAATTTACCATGCGCATGTCGATTTGATCCCGACGTGCTTTCTTTTGTGTGTAGGTAGTATTACATTCATGACGTTACAATATTGCACTCATAAAACAAATTACCATAGCTTAATTAATGCTAAGCAAAATGATTTTCCTGTTTCAAAGTCCTATTGCAAGTCTAATTAGAACATTTTTATTTGCACAAATACTTTTCACAGCGCTATAAGGATATCAGAGCCCACATCATTATAGCTTTGGTATCAGTTTCCTCTACGCTTTTGCCGTTGTTTCCAATCAATTTTGGTCTCATTTGGGTTCAGCTTTAATTTCATTTGGTGTTTTCGGGCGGTTACCCACGGGTGCAGGCGCCTAACTGCATCACTTTGAGTGCTGTCAGACAGCAAAGTTCGCATAATGCAAATGCTAATGACATGTGTTCGCAGCCGGGCTCGAAACAGACCGCCCAGACCCCCCAGATCCCAGATCCCAGAGACCCCACAGACCCCACAAACAACAGCCATAATAGGCACATAACAACATTATCATTAGCAGGCGCAGGCAGCACATTAAATTGCAATTGTTGTTTCGCCGACCAGTGGAGTGCGGGTATTTCGGATGGCATCTGCATTCGGAGTATGTAAATGCATGTGTCTAATTGATTTTGTTACGTTGGGTCGACAACAGCTTCCTTTCGCCAGGGCCCACGCGTCATATGCGTGATGTTGATGGACCTGGAACCTAAAACGAGGAGCAAGTGAAGTGCCGTGTCTACTGAAACGCATTTTAAAGCCGTCTTAAAACATTAGCAGCATGTGTCCCGGCTACCTGGCTTGCTTACTTGATTCACTTTATGTGTTTGCTCACAAATTTCATTTTGATGAAGCCAATGTGTACGGTCCCAGTTCCCCATCCCCCCAATGTGTGTGCTCAGCAGCCGAGAGTTGTTGGCCTTAAACTAGCTCAAAAGCCCGAGCTGAGTGGCTGCCCCGCCTCCACCGCAACCCCCCTTCCACCACTCGGCTACCTCGTCATTAGCATATGTAGTTGAGGGCCTGGCCCAAACAAGAGACAGGCAAAAAAGTGTACAGCTCCCACACCCCGAACAGCAGGACAACACCGTCCTGGCTTGGTTTGAGTTGAGCTGACAGGCGAGCTGTCAAAGCGGATTTTAGAGCACTCGCTGCCAGGTAAACAACAACAGCCGAGCAGAATAGTCAGGCCCACGAAATGGGGATGCCCTTAGAATTAGCTTGGTAATGTAAACGAACTTCTAGGATCTGCCAAGAAATTTATGCATAGACTCCATTGGCAAAATAATGTGAGTCTAGTTTTTGATATTCAACTGTTAAATTACATAAACAACTAATCTAAATCTGGCTAGTTAAATTACCAAACATATTATATTTCATTATACCCTTGCAGAGGGTATTATGATTTCAGTCAGAAGTTTGCAACGCAGTGAAGGAGACGTTTCCGACCCTATAAAGTATATATATTCTTGATCAGCATCACTAGACGAGTCGATCTAGCCATGTCCGTCTGTCCGTCTGTCCGTCTGTCCGTCTGTCCGTCTGTCCGTCTGTCCGTCTGTCCGTCCGTCTGTCCGTCCGTCTGTTTCTACGCAAACTAGTCCCTCAGTTTTAAAGCTATCGGGCTAAAACTTTCCCAAAAGTCTTATATCTATTGCAGGTAGTATATAAGTCGGAACGAGCCGGATCGGACAACTATATCATATAGCTCCCATAGGAATAATCGGAGGAAAAAATGTAAAAAAAATTATCTTTGGTGTTTTTGAACCTAGAACCTCCTACTTTTGGAAATGCCATTTTTGATCTAATTCTGAATTTCGAATAAAATTTTTTTAAAATCGGACGACTATATCATATAGCTGCCATAGGAACGATCGAAAAATTAATGGGAATATAATAGGAAATAAATTATTGCTTCGTTGGTTTTTATTGTATTCTCTTCTACTCTGGGATATGAGTCTTTTTAAATGTTTTCGAATTTCGATTTTAATTTTATCAATATCGAACTACTATATCATATAGCTGCCATAGGAACGATCGGAAAATTTGTGATTAATAGGAATTATCTGCAAGGGTATATAAGCTTCGGCTGGCCGAAGCTAGCTTCCTTTCTTGTTTTTATTATTTTTTGTGAATATTACAAAATAATTCTAATAAATTAAGCAATATATTTAATAAGATTAGCAATGCTTTGTTAATTTATTTGAAATGACTCAGCGCCTTAATATTTGATTATTATAACAAAAAATGCATTCTACCATGTTAAGTGGACTCTATAAAAGTCATGAAAAACAATCAGCTATCGGTGTCATTAATTTTTTTATTTATTTATATTATTATTATTTTTATTTAGTAATATATATTTAATTTTAGGCACTTTTTACAAAAAGCTAACTTTAAAATCATAATTTAATTTAATTTAATTTTTTTTTAAAGAGGTATACGTAACTTACAAAAAATATAGATCTATAAGTCACAACACTTTTAATAAATATAATATCTTAAATAAACCAGAATATCGCTAAAGTATAGCAAGTTACTTGCCAAACTCATTGTACCCCTCAAACGTTTTGCAGAGCAAACACCTGTCATGGGTTGAGTGTTGGCCAAAAGGGTTTAACTACGTATCTCACTTGTTTCTGTTTTGTCGTTGTTGCTGCTGTCGGTTTTGTTTTTGCTATTGCTGTGGCGGTTTGCCCTTGGCCAAAAATGCATTGTGTTGGCATATTCACGTTTGTGCTGCCGCTCTGCGGCTAAAATTTTGACAAGAGCCAGCTCGACGAGGCAGGCGAAGGACATCGAGGGACTGAAATACCTTGTAAACATATGCGTGTGCGTATACTTAATTTCACCCAAATGTGGGGCACTAAATTTAAGTGATAAACGTTGCTTAAACTTGATGAAAGGCGTGACTCTGTATGTGTTTGCTTAGGACAATTTTACCTGGTGAAGAAAATCATATTCCCTTGGGTTGTTTTTGAAGGCTTTAATTACAAGGGAAGGAAATCCATTTTCGACATCTTTTCAGCCGGATTTCCATCGTCATCTACAATCAGATGGATATCTGAGTACTGAATCTTATCCAGTTCGGCATACACGTTCTTGCTGATGCTTAGTTCGGGGTACTTTGAAGGGCAGTTTTAGACATAGACAATACTGCTGTCCCATATTAATACTAACCTGTTTAGCCACTTTCCAGCACTCCAAGGCAGTTTTATTTCGGTTCAGTCTCAGGTTAATGGCGGCCAAATATCCCCAGACATCGGGTATCAAGATGTCCACTTCAGTGCAGCGAGAAAGAAAGGGAATGGCTTCTTCCAGACGATTTTGCTATGGTGGTTCGTGTGAAGAAATTATATACTGCACCTTATCGATCAAAACTCACGTGGTAGAGTGTCAGCCCCTTTCCATAGTTGGCTATAAAATTCTTGCGTCTGTGGCTGGAAGGCAAACAGATGTCAAAGGCCTTTTCGGACAGTTCAAATTGTCCCCTTTCAAAGGCCAAGTGACCGAGGCGCAGGAAACTCAGCCTGAACAACGACTTGTCACCGGGCTCCACCACTTGCAACAATTCCTGAAAATATTTCAGGGCCTCGTCACATCGCCCACGGGAATATTCCACACTGCCATTGATGTGCAGTTGGTAACAGCGCTAGATTATAGTTTTCAAGTATTTAATATTCTCCAAATAAATTAAACTAATCTTACTTTCAGCTTTCCTGGCACACTGTTATCCGTGGGCATCTTAACGATCTTAAATTTATCATCGATCTGCCGCTGAAGAATCTTTAAAGTGGTCCTTATAAGATATACTTCAGCTTCCGTAAAGCACTGTTCTATGTCGGCAAATACAATTTCGGCAAAGGCGTATGCTCCCAGGCGAGTAAAGAGCTTAAAAACTGGATAGAACTGAGTGTTCATCGGGGTGCACGAGGTCCTTAGTTCAAAGTCGACTGGCAGGTACATTTCGTAAAGTGAGCAGGGGGTAAAAGACAGAGTCTTTGAGGAAATTTCGAAGAGATTCTGGAATTTCCATCGCGTGAACTCCATGCCTGGCAAGTAATCAACTTCCTTGTAATAACAGTACAAGAGAATCCAGATCTCCGATTCCAGTCTGTTCTTATCGGCGAATTGGCGCAAACTCTCGATCATATTCGATTTTGCCGTGCCTACCACCTCTTCGTCTGGGGATCTCAGATCCATCATGTAGTTGATATAGAGCTGCAGGAGCAATCTGCGCTATAGGAGAAAAATGAGTAGCTAAACTTATGTTTGCCATAGAAGACTAGAGAATTTTATTCGAGTTAAGGAAGTACGATTATGGTAATTAAACCCCTTCCTAATATGCGAATATATTCCCTTCTCAATGTTAAAGAATTCTTATTTAATTAAACTCACGTAAAATAATGTCCACTCCAATCTCTGGTCCGGGTCTTCTTGAAATATCTTGCCGCCTGCTGGAACTGCAGGGTCTCGACGCTATTCAGCAAGGTTACAAAGTCGAATACAATGCGGTTTGAGGTGCTACTGTCGATTTCCTCGTAGATTTGCATGGCCAGATCCCTCTGCCCACAGTTGCTGACCAGGCGCATCTCATTCATCAGCCGGGCCAAGCCGTGCTCTCCATATTCCTGATTTGTCGCACAGTCACAGCTATTTTTCCAGCTGCAGGCGGCTAGAATGCCCTCAATGCGCTCCATCAACTCTTTATACATGTGCGTCAGCATTTCCTAATCAAAAAAGTAAGTAGTTTATGTTGACAACATATTTGGTTCTTAGTATACCCACCCTGAATTCAATGTTTGTTGTTGTTGGCATGCGTACGTTAAAATCACAGCCGCAGATTTTCAACACCAGATTACAGAGGTTGGCCAGCTGGCAGCAGAAAAAGTCCTTCTTATCTTTGATGTCCTGCACACCTCGCTTGATTATGAAGCCTATTGTATCGGTGATGAGATCATCGAAGGCCCGATAAAGCTCCAAGCAGACGTCTTCATCGTCCTCGTCCTCCTTGAGGAATTCCATGTCGAAGCATCGTCGCAGCTTTGCCCTTTTGAGAAGGCTCTCATTGTACTTGTCAAGGGGTTCGTTGCGCTCGCAAATTGGCTGAAAGAAGCAGATTTTGAAGGTGCAGAACATCGGGCCCATTACCAAAGATTCCCTCGTTGCGCTTAGTTTGACTTGAGGTTCGAAAACGGGCTTTAGGTGGGTGGCAAATCGACAATAGTTAACTGGAGGAGGTCAGAAAATTAATAAGACTACCAAATCGCTTACTATGGTTGGTACCTAGATCGACAGCACTATCGATGGTTTTGCAATTGTGGATTCATCGATGGTTTGGGCACAATATCGATGGACTTTAATTCACTTTCATTAAAGTCATTAAAGTATCGATTTTCAATGAAATTTGGGTTTAGTTTTCCTTAGTTTTTGAAATTTGTTGATTATTTCTCTAATATCCGATAGTATCGATAATATCAAGAGTGGCCACTATCGATATCCAAGACTATCGATTATGCACCCTATCGATGATTTCACAACCCTATTGCTTACCTCCGGGATAGCCAAAGATGCTCGGATTGAGGACTCCCTCGTACATGACATTACTGGGCGTCTCCTGGTACACTTGCAGCAGCAGCTCGAAGTCATTGTGAACAACAGCCTGCTCAAGGATCTTTCGCATATCCTCGGTGAGCACGAAACGGTGCAGCGAGTTGTTAATAAGGGCCAAGTCGGTCACAGCATCGATCTTCTCCATCTGAAAGTCAACGTCCTGCTGCCAAAGCAACAGGCGAAACAGCTTGGGCAGCTTTATCCTTGAATTGGTCTCCATTTGGTTAAAGCTAAAGTTCATATTGGGGTGCAGGTCCCTCTTGATGCTCTCCCACACGATGCTCGTGTTCTGGTCGCTGATGATCTGCGATATGAATCCCGAGTAGATGCACAGGGGAATCACCTTGAAGGCACCGTCCGCTCCTTGCGGCTCTTTCGCGCGAAAGGAGACACTTAGTCCCAGTTCGGCGGACAGGCCGAGCAGTTCCTCGGGAACATTGTAAATGGATTCCAGGGTCAAAAAGGCCAGGTTGGTGAAGTTGAAGTCCTTCAAGATGGGCAGTATGGAGTACATGTGCCAGACACTGCACGAGGTGATCTGTTGAATGCTCTTGGCCTGCGAGTTGGTCTGGTACTCCGGGTACAGGAAGATACTGATGTCGCTTATGAAGCGGCGTCGCTGGAATAGCTGCAATAGATCGCAATGGCCGCGGGACAAAAGTTCCAGTCGCTCCTCCGAATAGTTACCACCCTCTCCTTCCTCCCCAGCTTCCTCGCTATATTGTTCGTATTTAATTTTCACATTTTCACTTTGCTCCAAAGCCTCTGCACTCGATTGACTGGCTTCCTGCGAAGGGGGTGTGCCACCAGTTTTGGTTTTTGTTTTCCCTCCCCTGCGACGCCTGGGAATCCTTTGGTAGAGGGAAATCAACAGCGGCTGATCGCTGAACGTGTTCATGTCCTCGATATCGTCCTGCATCACACCCAAAGCGAATACCGGCTTCTTCAGGTTGAATTCGTGCTGGTAGATGGTGGTCTCCGTGGTGTAGCGTTCCTGCATCTTCTGCAGCGTGTTCTTCGGATGGTAAAGGTGCAGCTCCAGAGGATGGTCGGTCTTCGGCAGCTTGGTCAGCTCGTTCAGCTGGATGTAGAGGAAGACGCGCTGCTGTAGTGTCCTGTGCTCCAGCGGTTTCTCCACCTTTTCCAGCAAGGAGGTCTTGCTCCCGTTGCCCTCCAACCCTCCGGTCGACCTCTTCCGCCGGGTCTGCCGTGCAGTTCGACGGTGGGTATTGCGGCCGCCAACGATGCTTCCCTCCATTGTGATTTAAAATATAGGTAGGTGTGCTGTTGAAAACTGGGAATATCTACGGATTGAATTCAGCACAGGTTGACACCCAAAACCAGGATTTCTTATTTCTTTCAGGTCTTTGAAGTGTAATCATTGAAAAAACATTGGGATCAAATTGATCTGTGCATGGTAAATTTCTAATTTTTACACGCAAATCTTTTTTACCATGCATTACTGGTAAAATTGATATTTAATAATATCATTTTGACGAATTCTCTCTCTCGGCTATTCTCTGACTTTTAATGCAAGCCACTTTCACGCAGATCACACAAATTCCTGACGCCCAAACTAATTTCGAAATGATGGAACGCGTTTCCACGTCTTAGCTTCACAAAAGCTGTCTGAGATACCTCCTTCAGACTTGAAATGAGTATCCGATTCGCAGACATCCGCCCAATCCTCGCAGAAGTTGAAAAGGTTACTTACTCGCCCTCCAAGACTCTCATCTGCGTATCTTTTATTCAAAACGAAAAAATGTTTTATGTATTCCGATGCCGACGCCGCGGGATTCTAAACAATAAACACTTCAACAAGTTGGCTGCTCCGCTTTCGTGGGCCCTCGCAAATTCCGAACGGTCTGGCCTAAAAATCGTATGCCATTTGGCCTGGCATTGGATTGCTGTGTGGGTTTTACGACTCCCAGACATATAAGTTTTATTAGACACGGTGGGGTCGTAAACCATATTTCGGCAGGAGTGCTAAGAAGCAGCTTGAATACCATATGACAGGTTGAGAATTAAGTTCGCAAAGTGCTGCAGCCACAGATCTAATTTAATCAAACATCGCCGTCGGATTAGGGAATTCTTTGAATTTATCCAATGATAAAAACACTGCCACAAAAGCCGAAACAATTAAACACGAAGCTGTTGGCTGGCAATTAATTAAAGCGGCGGAGACAAAGCGGAGCGTAAATTGATTTAAATGATTGAACGCAAAACTAAAGGCAAAAGAAAGTCAATTTATTTGATTTAATTTTCAGTCTGCCTGCATCTGTGACCTTACAGTTCATAGCTGTTGGGTTGGTGGCTCTGTTTTATTTGTTCCTATTTTTTATTGTTTTTAGTCGGACGGTCAAAGTCAGCGCAAATGCATTTTTTAAATTAAACTTTTGCGCAAACTTTTCGCATAAATGTGCGCACACGTAAAGGCAAGGACAAGAACAATGAAAATGAAATAAAATAAGAGAGCAGAAATTAACACTTGACCTGTGACTGGCAGGGAAAAAAACCCCCAGAGACTGCAACTATATAAAAATATTGCAAATTTATACAGGCCATGGGGTTTTTTTCGTGAGCGCCGATTTCAAGGCACAAACTTATGCCATATATTGCATTTATAACGGGCTCGACGGGCTCCGAATATTATTATTATTTAAATGTGGGTCAGCTGAAATTTGCATAGTGCACTTTTTCGGGCCAGCAGAGTCCCTTTTACACTTAAGATCGTGTGTGCGAGTTCCTTGGCTTTGGCTTCATGGCTTCAATGCAATTTCTGCCATCGTCAAAGGAGGAGAACTTCAAATGCAGCGCTCACAACTTAAATATAACTTAATCCTTTTTGCGGCGCCTCTGTGTGTGTGTGTGTCTTACGAATTATGGCGTTAATACCAATGTGTGCTTATGAGTCCGCTGTCCCAGAGTCTCTGTGTGTGTGTGCAATGCATGTTTGAGCTCGAGTTACTTTAGCAAGTTGACTTTAGGGATCATCATTAGAGAGAGAGGAGAGTGTGTGAGTGTTTGCCAACATGCAGCTTGCGGTTTGAGTTTTCTCCAGCAAAGTCCCGATGACGTCAGAAGCTTAGCTTAGAAGGCCTGCCACAAAGAAAGTTATTTATGGAAATAATGTTAATTATCACAGTAAGCAGGAAAGTTGATCCCTTGAAAACGAACATTTTGAGTACTTGAAGGAAATTTTTGGGAACCTTAGGCTTCGGTGGTATTTATTTGTGGTTTTTAAAACTGCACGGCAGAGTACTTCATTAAAGTTTTATTGTTATATTTTTAACCTTTAATACATACTATAACGAGAAACGACAGTTCAGAAAATATGTTTTACTATACATTTTCCTTACCAAATATTCATATTTTCTTATGTCACATAAATTTATTTTATTTTTTCACCCTGCTTGGATAACCGATGCGACGTGTGGTATCAAAAATTATTGTAATAAATACACAAACCGACAGTTATAATTGACTTTGCTGTGCTTCGTACGTAACAACTTTGAAAGAAATTAAATTTAAATAAAAACTTGCACAGAAAGGTTAGCACCGTACAAGGAAATACTTCTTAATAAATAAGAAAATAAATTCTTAAAAGTTTCAATAATAATTGCTATAATTGGGTTAGTTTTTCCTCAAAATAAAGACTTTTATTACAGCTTATTTGATTGACTTTAGCGCTTCAATGTAGGGTATCATCACATGAGCTGGTAAAAGCCAGTGAAAAAATCGGAAGCCACTACACAACCAGTTACAACCCCATCCCACACGTGCTGCTCGAATCCTCCAATCCGAAAGTACCACGAACAACCTGAGTGAGTGTCACCAGCAGCACCGCATAGGGAGCAAAATGGGTGGTGCAGGGAATGGGAATCCACTTTCAGTGGCTCACGTATGCCGGAACGATTACAAAATGCTGAAAACGGAATTTGCAAAATGTCACGTCTGACGTTCGTTGGCAACTAAGACGGAAATTTACCACTAAATGACGACCAACCCCGAAACGAGGTGGCTCCTGCCACTAAAAGGCAACCTCGGAGCCCGATGAAGTGCAAAAAGGGAACCCAGACGAGCTACTGCGAGTTATGGCCAAGTTATCGTCAGGGAAAAATGCCACAAGTGAGCTGAATGCAAAAGGATTGCAGAGCAGAGACTTGCAGCACCAAATATTGATTAATATTCACAAGTTAACATATACTTTCATAATTTTTCTCAACACATCTACAGATCTCTCAATCGGTGAGGCTCCAGCCAAAGGAATACGGTCTATTGGCATCCGCTGGCTGCATCATGGCATAACCGTTCCAGCCGCCGGAGTCGCCGCCCGCATTCGCTTGCAAATTGTAGTTGCCGTAATGGCCGAAAGCCTGCATTTGTTGCCGCTGCAGAATCTGCGCCTGCAGTTGCTGCTGCTGCTGCTGCTGGGTTATGACAGAACCAGGACAACTGCCAAAGTTCTGCTGGTTCGGTTTGGACATGAAAGAAGGAGCGGGACAAGGGGTCCCTGCTCGGGCGCCACTCCGCTGATATGGCGGCCGTGGAGCAATGAGTTTGTGGCACTGCGGCTGTGGCGCCTGCGGCCGTATCTGCTGCATCTGCATGCGCTGATGCACCGCCGCCTGATGAGCGGCCACCGGCGGCTGCATGGGCACTCCGTCCACCAACACCGGATACACATTCCCGCCGAAGACGAGACCGCTGCCATAGTTGACCATGCCATTGTGGGGTATTTGCCCCTGCTGACTGCCGGCCGATTTTTGCAGACTAGCCATTCCAAAAAGGGTTTCTCTGTTTTTGTAACTAGAATTTTCTACTCGAATTTCAACAACCGGTCACCGAAAAGTTGATCGAAATACTGACTAGCGGGAGGTAAGGATCTTGACAGCAAATACTCTGCCACTATCCCACAAACCTATCGGACTGCTAATTAGTTTGCTTTCCTGAATGAAAAGGCCTAGGGATTTTACACCTTATCAGCACGTACACTCGGAATTGATACAGAGTTCTTAGAGCCCGAAAGGAGCATGAGGCATTTTTAATTAAGCCAAGAGTAGAACTTGAAGTAGGCAGCCCAGACTGGCTGAGTAAAAAAACAAAGGCAGAGATGAAAGGGTAAAGATTACTCTCAAAGATAACCAAGGGAATTCATGTTGCATTCAAATTACGAGAGACTGTACTTTCCTGACTAAGTAAAGGAGATGGTTGAAAAAACCACTACACCCAAAAAAAACTTGAGACTATGATCGAATTATGATGTTATGTGGTATCAATTTTGACTTGATATGCGGGCACCTTATTTCGATATGCTCGAAATGTAAGTAACACGCCAGTTCGAATTTCTAATGTGTCTTTCTCCCTCCCACTCATGCAAGCGCTATCTCGCTCTATTTCGAATTGATTCCGGTAAAGACCATTTGAGTATGCAATACCAGAAATTTACCATGCACATATCGATTCGACCGCGACGTGAAATTTTTTGTGTGTACAGCATAAACTGATTTTTATGTCAGTTTGTTCTCGATGCTTTAAATCCAAAGCCATTCAAAAATCACATAAAAACACGTTTCGGCTGACTAACATAAACACTGGAAAGTACCACATCCAGGTCTTTACCTTATAAAATTAAATCCCAAACAAGTGAGTGATTTCAGAGGATAAGACTTGTTAATAAATCATTTGACCCACAGGTAGTTGCCAACTTCAGTGACCAACATGTTTCCCGATGACTACGACGTTGAACCCTTCAATCCGTTTAATGTGGGACCTGCGAATAGTGGAGCCCGTTCCGAATTCAAGATCCCCACCTGCGTTACGTATCCGCCACCGGTTTTCGTAGCCAAGTCCGGGTATTTGCAGGCTTCGGAGGAGCCGGCTGAATCGCTGGCCCGGGAGAGCAGGCTAAAGCTGGGCAAGACAAAGCTTGGCGAGGTGGCCATTTCCAAGGCCATCAAAGAGGAGATGGCCGTGGCCAAGAAGCAGGCCGCAGCTATCCATGAGCAAGACCGCTTTGATGCAGGCGGTGTTTCAAAGATGAAGCTCTCCGAGGAATCGGTGGCCAAGGACTCTTTACGCACTTTAATGCCAGTGAGGTCGAGTCGTCAGGCCAGCGGAGAGGGTAGGGCCCAAGTATCCGCATCAGACTCAAGTGTGGCTTCCAAGGCGAACAGCGTTCCCAAGCGAAGTCAAGCCAGCATCGAGGCCAAAGCTTCGAAAACTTCCCGGGCAAGATCTGAGGTCACCAACAGAAGTTCTTCAAACACCACGCTCACTCCAAAGTCCATTTTGAAGTCACCAAAACCCTCGGAGTCAGAAAGTGTTTCCATAAGCACAGTTAAATCCAAAGTATTGGAAAAGTCCTCAGAAATGGGAACTCAGGGTTCGAAGACTGAGGGATCTCTATCTGAGCCCTCTCTAAAACCAAAAAAGGCTGATTCCGTCGCCCAGCAATCCATAAAGATCGAATTGAAGACCCAGGAACAACCCGTCCCTGATCCCATCTCCAAAAATGCCAAGGAAGCCGCTTCGAATTCTAAAATTAAATCGAGAAGCAACATGTCCAGTGTTCTGCCAGAATCAAAGGATGGGCCCAGCTATATTCAGTCTGAAACTGCCCTCTCCTACAGACAAACGCTGAACCAGCAGGCTGCCGAGATGGCGGATCGCTTGAATGCCGGAAATGAAAACTTCAGGCGCTACAACTCGGTGGCTCGAAATCACTCGATCGCGGCGCCTCAAAAACTTTCTCAAGGGGATCGCATGACTTTCTGGTTCAGCGATGCTGTGCTTTCCTAGGAAACCTTAATGCTTAAATAGTTATCGGAAAAATCCTTCGCCAAAGGCTGGTGACAATTGCTGTTGAGTCAGACAGATCAATAAAAATGAAAATTAGCAGTTTTTACATCCCATTTAAAGTTGGCTAACGAGGCAGGGAAGAGAAAACTAACCTGATTTGCGGTCCAACATTTTTAAACTGCTGTTCGGTGTCATTAATTCAAATGCGCTAAAAATTTGCGGTCACTTGTTCGTTTTGAATGCGCTGTTGACCCATAAAATATGCAAAAAAAAACTTATTTTTGCAAAATAAATGTGCGTATAAATAAAGTATTGAACGCGCGAGTCAACCATGCCACTGTTAATTAAACAAATCACTATGGACGGCAGTCCATGTAGTGACGAAGCGCACCAGGAGAGTGTGCGAAGGCGACTACTATATATACACGAAGAAATGAAAATCTGCTGTGATAGTCCGATCGTAATGAGTAATACACCAAATTAAAGGTATTGCTAAAACTTAAAGGATTGCATACCAAGACCTCAAGAAAATCAATTGGTTTGGGAGGGAGAGCGGTGAAAGTGTAAAAGTGAAAATTTAGAAATTTGGATCTGTTGGGACCGGTGGGGATAATTGGCCCCCCGGACTACGTTAGTTGTATTGCTACTGAAAATGCGCTTAATATGAGGGGTCATATCAGAAAATCGGACGCTCCGTTCAAAAGTTATAGCCAAAATAAGATTTACTTCTTCTTCCCAAAATGAAAATTTAATTCTGTTTGTCAGTTTGTCCACTTGTCCACTTGTCCAAAATATGTTTTTTAAGTTCTGAAAATTTGATATGACGTTCATCACATCGACATAAAAAAGTTTTGTTCTACCACTTTTGGAAAAACCCGCTAGTTTAGCGGGAAAACAGCTATAAATAGCTAAAATTCGGAAAGCCGTAACTTCTTACTACTAAAGCTACATACTTGTGCTGCATCTCGTTTGAAAGGTATTTTTAAAAGCTATAAACGCCTTCTATATGCACATTGTGTAAATGTAATAGTTAAAAATATATGAACAAAAGACAATTTGCTTAAACTTTTTTTTTAGCTTTTTATTAATTTTCTCAAAAACGGCTCTAACGATTTTCCTTACAACTTTAAACTGTATAGCCCTTGAGATTCCTTAAATTTTGGTATATAACACATTACTGTAAACGTTTAAAAGTTATTAAGAAACGAAAATAGCCACTTTTGCCATAACAATTAATGCTGCCTAAGGGCCGTTCATTTACGAGCCGAACAGATTTGGGCCAACAAAAATTTTTACATTTTTGATTTGCCTGAAAATTTTTTTTACATGTTCTATTCGGAAAATGAGCAATCACGTGTATCAGGATTTGTCCGAAAAAAAATTATTTTTTTAGTTACAATTTTTTAAAGTTTTCCAAAAATTGACAACTTTGAATAAGTACCCTCTCATTGAAAATCTTTATCTCCGGTTATATGAATCCGCGTGACTTCATGTATTTTGATTTAATTCTTCTAAAACCTCTTCTTTAAAAAAAAAATGTTAAAAAAAATAAGTTTTTATTTTCTTAAAAATAAAAACAAATTAAGATTCTAAAAAATTTTGTATTTAAATTTTTTTTTATAAATCAATATATGCGCCATATTGTTAGTTACAATCGATTTTTGTAAACAGTTGGAGCCATTTTTAGTTTTTAAAATATCGAATTTTTTTTAAAATGGCCTCTGCTTTTTTTTATGAAAACACGTTGCAGCAAGTAGGGCTTGCAACAGTGCTTGCAATATATCAGGCGGCGTTCAGCTAAGATCAGGGGTCAATCCTATGTGCTTTGGTTTTTTAATAACTAAGTTATATGGGGATGACTTTTGGTCATGGTATGAGGTATACTAATATGTAAATTAAACCCAGGGTATAAATTGTCTCTTTAAAAACTTCTGATATCAAACAAAAACACCTCTTAACGAGGTAAAAAAAATAGTGACGACCGCACCTTCAACATACAAAAGATCTGATATCATATTTTGTGACGAAAAATAATTTTACATTCGAAAAAAACATAAAAACACTTTCTAAAATTTACTTTTTCGGCACGCTACAATAGAAAATGTTCGTGTGGGTAAAATCTTATAAATTTGTCTGAAGCGGGCCGAATGAGTAAATTTTAGAAAGTGTTTTTATGTTTTTTTCGAATGTAAAATTATTTTTCGTCACAAAATATGATATCAGATCTTTTGTATGTTGAAGGTGCGGTCGTCACTATTTTTTTTACCTCGTTAAGAGGTGTTTTTGTTTGATATATACATATGTACATTTCTGATCATTAAAAATATAAAAAATGCGGAGGAATAAAAATATATGCCTGTTTTATAATGGACACTATTGATATTTTTGGCTATCGATGGTGGTCACTATCGATATTACCGATACTATTAGAAATTATAGAAAATAAAAAACAAATTGCAAACATGATGAAAAATTAATTTTAAAAAAAATCTTATCCCAAAATTAGGATGCTACTCAGTTTAAAACAGCTCTCATTTAAAGCCAGCCGAAAATAGCAAACAAACTTTCGGCAGACTTTTTGTTTGAAAATTAAATTAATGGGGTCAATTTGGTCGAGCGTTTTGTTTGGGGTATTGTGGTTAATTGTACTTTATTTATTACAGCGCAGAATGCTAATTGCAGCTGCCAAGGGGGGCCGACAGCAATGTTAGTTTGTTGGTGGCCGCCTAATCAGCGTCAGCTTTTGGCCAGCGGCAGAATCGGTATTGTGGGTGCGGAAAACCGGGCGGAGAAAACCAAACGAAACTAATACCACCTCCTCCCCTCCGGAGGAGGGAGGCTCTGTGAAGGGTGTAACAATTATAATAAATGCCTGTGGCTTACATTTAATTGCATGTCAATTTGTAAGCCGCTGGCCCGACGAGCACACTCGTCCGTAAGTAGGCCACAATAAATGAGGCGAAGGCGAGGCGAGTGCGCAAAATATTTATATGGAAATGCGGGGATTTTTATGCTCGTACTTGTACAATAAAGGAAACAACTGCAATAATGGCCGGGGCGCATAAAGTACCAGAAATAACGGCAACAAACAACTTTGCTAGAGTGCAAAAACCAAAACGACAACAACTACAGCAAAGGGCTTCGAAATGAAACAAAACGCTGAGAGAAAAATATATTTAATACGAAAAGTTTTGCAATAACGGAAATGAAATGGAAATGGACGCGCGCCAATAGACATAAATGCGAGTGAACGTAAGTATATGTGGGTATCTGTATTTGTATCTGCATCTGTATCGGTGTGCCAACAGGATACAAATAGGACACGGCAGCCGGAGCGGCAACTGAGCCAACAACAACACAAAAACCACAGTCTCAATGCTGGCCGTGTAAAACAAAAGCGCCATCGCACAATGCAAAAACAAGCAGCGAAAACCAACACGGATCTCAAAAGTAAAACTAACAACAATATCCGCAAAAAGCAATTGCACAAAGGCAAAAGTGGCAACGCCATCAGATGCAGCCCACATTGCGCCTATAAAGGGCGTAAAATATTAAAAAAGGTGGAAATATGCAGGCGGCGGTTTCTTTACAAATATTTCCAAAGTAATTTGCGCACAGATAAAAGGGCGAACGAATTAGATTGAAAGTTGCGAGCCGAGAGCCTTGCCTCCCTTACTGAGTATCATTACATTTTTATACCCGCTACTCGTAGAGTAAAAATGTAGATTTCATATTGAGTGTATATTAATACCTAGCGAAATGTAGAAGAAAATTTGTAAATCGGACCATTCATTTAAAAGTTATAAGCAAATAATGGAATGCAATCAGTCGCTTTGCTGCTTGCATATTTTCATCTCCCTCGCACTTTCATTTTCAGGGTATCTGATAGTCGTATGATTTAATTAATTTTGAATTATTTTAGTCAATTATTTGGAAAGTTTAAATCATTTCTCACACCAAACTTCATTGCATTGTCTTTAAATTATTATTATTAAATTATTTCTTAAGCGATACTAGTCAGTGTAAATTTATGAGCATCCTGCTTGTGCAAATCAAATATGTTCGTGTAGATGGGTAAGCAAAGGCATGCTAATTAATTGCTGCTCTGGAAAGGAGTAAATCAACAGACACACTCTTGTTGAACACACTTCAAACTGTCGCAGTGCAGATATTACACACTGTGGAAACTTAAAGGGCCGAAATGTCTTTTTGTGATCGGCCCACACGGCGTATGCGTAATAAAATTGAATTAACGCATCCTGTGGCCCAAGGTCGCCCGAGGCAAAGGTACTGTAAATAATGCTGCCCCGCGTTTGAGTGTGGGCGAGTGAGTGTGAGAGATACGGCAAATGTTTCCTATTAATGTAGACATAAATTCGGGACAGCTTGCGACACTAGCTGCAGCCCCGAGCTGATTTACCTTTGCCCCAATTATCAACTCAAATTTGATGTGAAGCAAATTTTCCATTGACAGGAAATCACTCCAGCACAAGGCTTAATATTATGCGGCTAACAATCCGTAATGCAATTTTCATTTCATGTTTGTTTGACAGCTTCAAAGGAAAATGAGTCCTTTGCCTGCAGCTCAAAATTAGTTGGCTGCATTTAATAACCAGTGTCAAGTGCCCCGGATTGAATTTAATTTGGCCATTGGTTTGGTTTGGTTATTGGTCGGATGTATGAGTGTATATATGATTTGCCTTTGCTCCATTCAACCCAAGGCGAGCTCTAATAAGGTATTTACAATTATGGAGAGCTGAAAGGGAATATCTCAGAGCAAAATATTCCGAAATATGTTGCAAACCGAATGCTACTTTATAACTGTGTTGCTTGATTATGTCAAGTCCCCCCGAGACACGTGCACATTTTGCACACAAATCCGGATTTTATTTATTAAATTTAAAATTAAAGCTCCGCGTGTTTTTATCGCCTCTATACGCACTTTCAATTAAGCCTAAATGCAGTTGATTAACAAATTCAATTTGCACGCCGCGACGGCGACTGCGGTCGAGCGTGAATTTTTCGCCGATGCAGCAAGACTTGCATAATTATCAGCGAGGCATTAAAACATTTACATTATTATCTGCGGGGCACTGCGTTAAAATTTAATTTATAATTTGCATAATGATAAATGAAGAGCGCTCTTGGCGGCGACTACAAATCAAGGCGGCCAAATGGCAAAAGTGAATTCAGAATTCAGAAGCCGAGAAGCGGAGTCAAGTCAACGGGAAATGATTCATGGTCCCATTGTGGAGCGCCGGTTCTGATTTCGTAGTGAAAGTCAACCGAGTCATTTGTCGTCATAACTTTTGTCATTAAAAGCGGGGGGTCCGCTCCTCCGCCGAGGAGACTGGGCGTGGCCGGTTACGTGCCGGGTGGACAAAGGCGGTCCCGTCAGACGCAGTTCTTCAATCCTTTGGTCCCTCAGTCCTCCGTCTCCTGTCTGTGTATACATTTTTCATAACATGCTAAACATATATATATGTGGTTGTCTCGGGACAGCGGAGTCACGTTCCTTAATATGTCTGTGCATGCGGCCGCCTGGCTAAGTGTCCAAGTGGTTGTGTGGGTGCGAGTCTAACACATTTTTAATTTATTTTCATCCTACTCCTTGGCACCGTGGTGTGGATTTAGCCACAGCCTCAAGCAGCGGGTTAAGAGCCTTCGTGAACCCTCGAGTGCCGGTCAGGCACAGGCTCAGTCTGAGTCTTAGTGCCAGTCCCAAACTGAGAGCTGTTTTCCCAAAAAGTGAACAATACTTACATCTGTGTCCTTTGACTTTGTTTCAATTTCTTGGAAATGCGATTTTAGAACTCGAAAACTCCTTATTAAAAAACATTAAAAACAAGAGAGAACACTGTATTCGGGTACCCCGACTATCAGATACCCATTACTCAGCTAAAGGGAGTGCGAGGGAGATGAAGATATATAACTTTGATCAGGCATAACTTGTTAACGAATGGTCCGATTTAAAACACAATAAAACTGAATTTTTAATTTTCCGAAATACTTAAATTTTTAAAATCGTATATTAGCTATTGTGGGCGTTAGAGGGGGCGTGGCATCTTTTCTAAATAAACTTGCGCTGCGTAGGAACTCCTAAATTTCTGCACGGAAAATGCCAATCTTCTAGCTTTTATAGTTTCCGAGATCTCAGCTTTCATCCGGACGGACAGACGGACATGGCTATATCGACTCGGCTAGTGACCCTGATCAAGAATATATATACTTTCCGAAAATGCTTCCTTCTAGCTGTTACATACTTTTGCACGAATACAATATACCCTTTTACTCTACGAGTAACGGGTATAAAAAGTGCAATACAATTTTAACAGATTTTCAGCTTTAAGAACTCTATAATGCCGTTTTCTCACTAGAGCTGAATGTAGCATTTTGACATTTTTTGGTATATGTTACATTTTTCCCATATATTTTCAAGTGGTTCTAGAGGTGGGAGAGAAGAGCATTCGACAATAAATGCTACTACATTTCGATATTCTCGTGCCTAAAATACCAAATATCTGAGTATTTTTTGACTATCGACTAAACGACCATCGCAAAATTTTCGAAATAATCAAGGCCCACTATAGATGATTTTTCTGCAGAAAAAAAATAGCGTATATAGCGTAACAAATCCTGACCAATCTTTTGCCCCTTAGTTTTGTCACAGGAAGTAAGAGGCAACAAACCACCATATCGATAAGACCACCGAAGGATTGCCAAATCAACAATAAAATTATCAAAAAAAAATATCTAAGCATGTATAGCTTAAATAATAAACAATAAAGACAATGCAATATATAATGCAAACAAAAGCTTAATAGAACATTCAAATCTTTATTCTCCATGGTCAATACATTTGATTGTTCCAATCTCCTGCTTGCGGATAGTAGTATTTGAGAAATTATGCCCATATTTCAGGTTTTGAAAAATGTCATCCTCATGAAAAGCGTTCAACGCTTTCCTTTGTGTTTCCGTGCCTATGCAGTTTTTATAGCTGTTTTTTTAATTTTCAGCAGAAACACATGACAAAAATAAGATAATTTTGAGCATTGAATATTTTGAATTTAAAAGCAAAGCACATCTGTTTTCGAAATAATAAATGCTGAATGCTAAATGCTGTCCCGTGCGGACAGGAAATAGCATTTTTTTGAATACCGAAAAAATACTACAGTATGTAGATCAGTGAGGGTACGGCATTAGTTCCATTAATAAGGTTAATAAGTACATGTATACAGGCCAAATGACACCTCCTTGACTTTGAAAATAAAAGTTTTTTCTTTATATTTTAAAAACATAACATAAAACTAAACATAATTTAACATGTAAATTCTTAAAACAACACAAATTCTATCAGTTAGTCAAAAATAATTTGTGGCTCGTAACACTTACTCTTATTTCTAAAAACCATTTTGGTATATGTTTCGGTTTTTTGAATCAAGGTTGTTTATTCTTTATCCTTTTTTTTTACGTTATACATTTTATTCACATTTTTCAATTTTAGTAACTTAAATATTCTTCATATAATGGTTTTTATGGTATTTATATAAAATAATTAGGTAGGCGGTGCTTTTCAATGTCCCAAAAAATTACTTTTTTAACACATCTCATTCAGTTGAAACTACAAATCGAACAAGTCGAGTTGCTCAAATTTATTTCAACAAAATAATCAGAATGATGGATAAATTTAGCGAAAAACTCGTTCGTTTGGTCTCCGTCACGTTTTGTTTTATAAGCAAGAACTGGTTTTTCTTTGGATTAATCAGTATTCTGTTAATTGCAGTTTGCATGCGGCTTTCCATGGCTGAACGCCTTCAACGTTTGAAAGCAGCAATCTGGAGAAGCCTATACAATTATGAGGACGAAAATGAAGGCCCCGACGATGAAGGATTTATTGAGGATGATGATCTGTTCGGGGACCTGAACCCGGAGCAGAGCGTTGAGCTACATCGTCGCCAGCGATTTGAGGCAGCTGCTGCGGTGTTGAGGAATGAGGAAAATAAAAAACTGATGAAAGGACCCAAAAAACGCCCACCACTCAGGCGAAGGGAAACTATCAGTTAAACATGCCGATAACGCAGAATGATACCAAATACCTAGGAAACGTATCCAGTTAATTTTCGTGTCACAAGAAATGTTAAAAATAGGACACCCTTGAAGCCTTTGACTTCCGTACCATGTCCAAATATCCAAGCGAAATCAACTAAATACAATTCCAGGCCCAGTTGTAATCCTTTGAAATTAATTTGCTACCATTGCCTTCGTGTCTGGGGTCTTACAATTCCGTTGGCCATTTTAATTGGTTTGCGAGCACATAAGCCGGCCATAAGTCGCCAGGTGGATCTGTGGGGCAAGGGTAAAAATGGTTATATATATTTGTTCAGCTGGTTGGAGCCAAGAACCAGAAAGGGGCAGTTGGCACACGGCCTGGACAATTGTGGCGAATGGAAGGCGCTTAAGATTAAAAAGCCTCACGGGAACTGAATGCGATGGCAAAACCACAAAGCAAACACAAACACAAATAGAGATGAGAGGGTATGAGAAGGTTTAAAGGGTTTCTATGGGTGCCGAAGTGGATAGGAGTGGCAAAAAAATATGTATAATAATAACTAACAGGGTATTCGGGGAAGAGCTTGAAGAAATATTTAAGTTTTACTTTCCCTTCAAAACATCGATATTGTTAAAATATCGAATAAATCGATAATTTTCTAGCTCTAATTTTAGGGTGGTTTAATAACTAATCGATTTTCTTTTTTCAGATTTGTTCTTAATTTAATTTTGCATAGTAAATAACATTTAAGGAAAATGTAAAAATTATTTTTTATCATTTTTGTTTCTTTAGTTTGATTTATTTTAGAATTTAAATACTTTGAAAGTTATTTTGCCTGTGAAAGGCATCATTTAGGCGACTTAGCTCGCTGTGCTGTCGCCCACATGTCCAAAAGCAAACATTTTAAAGTTCAAAAGAAGGTCCTTAACCTGCAGCCAGGGGCGGATTGCACTTGCACTCACGTACATCACTCGCAGCTGATGTTGCTGTTGATGTTGCTGGTTGCTGGTGTTGCCGTTGCCTTTGTGCAGCTGCAACTGCAGCTGCTGTGGGCTGCTAAATGAAGTGAGTGTCAACGCAAATGCAAACAAATGGGAGGAGCGCATAAAGCGAAAAGTAAAAGGCGTCGCAAATCAACAGAGGACTTCCATCAAGTGAGGCGACAGGCGCTGCCACGCCCCCTTTGCCCCCGGCGACTCTCCGTTTCGACTCCAATTCCCCGGCCAGACAAATGAGGTCAGTGCTCCAGGCTAGCATTCCCATTGTTGTTTAGTTTTAATAATATTAATGCACACTAATGTGCAAAAAAAAACAAATTTAAATATTTCTCGTTGAGTTGAGTTGCCACAAAAGGGGTTTTAATGAAAGTTCTAGAGAAAGCAAATAATATATTTTTATACATTTTTAAGAAATGCATTTCCTTTTAGTGTTACTTCACGGGAATTGAAATAATAAAATACTGGTAAGCCGATAAAGAAGCAGGGCGAATAATAAGTGAAGTCTTAAGGTATTTAAAATAAGGAAAACTTTAAAATGCTTCCGCCATGATTTAGCCACTTAAGGATTTTTTTAAAAGCTTCTCGAAAGTTATACGACGCTCTTACCATCTTCAGTTTCTCCTTCACCCCCTAAAAACAAACTTCGCCATTTGCATTTGGCTTATATGCATGGGTAATTATTTCTTGCCTTGCATTTTCCATTTCATTAGTTTGCCAGGACTCGTTCAGTTTTTCATTGTTTGCAGCTAGAATGAAATTTTTAATTAAGAAAGCAAGCAGAATGGAGCGAAGATTTCGAGTTCGATGAGTGGCCGAGGCGAGTGTACGTAGCTTATGAGCCACCAAAAACTTGGTCAATCGAGCTGCGAGCCATTTGTTGGTTTTCATAAACTTTATGCATTTGAGCTCGTCGAAGCGAGAGTTCGCATTTTGTTTTAATTTATTTCCTCTTTTTAAAGCTCATTAAGCGCATTTGCACGCTGCTGTGCATCGATTAACAATGGAAATAATATAAATTAATCTCATAATGAATTTATATTGAATTAATATTAAATTTAGTTGGCATTATCATGTACGCGCCAAAGTCAAACAACAGCGAGAACAAAAATGATTAATTCCATCAGGACTTCATGCTGCAACGCTTTGGTGGATTAAAACATTGGGCCATTGTTCGATAAACATCATAAATAAATACGAAAGGACAAATGCAAATAAAGGAGAATATCCACAATTGCAAATTGACAAGCTAAATAATTGCTGTGTGACCTGAGCTTTTCAGCAAAATTAACGTATCCTTGTATACTTTAGCACGAATAATCACCTCATATCCTTTCCACTTTCCGTTTTTTCATTGAATATACAATTTAAAATAAATATTGCAAATATTTATCTTAACATAAGGCTCTTAAGCATTTCACTTCAGCAAGTTATTTCAGAAACAATACCATAATTGCATGATCGATATGAAAAAGCCTTTCCTCTTTCCTGGCCCTTCTGCATACAAATTAAATATAATTGAATTTCATGGCATTGTGCTATTTACATAATAATAAAAATATTTATTTCATTTTCCGATACGTTGACTTTTGTTAAATTTCACTCTACTGCGCAATATTTTATTATTTTGTGTCCTTTGTCCTCCGCCTCGGCTTATTATGCCATCTATGCGGTGTCTAGCTCGGATATTCCATCTCAGATATCTGTGTGCGTCGCGAGCTCGCTTTACACAATGGTGTGAATTTTTAAATTGAATAAATGGCAAATTGCATACCAAAAAGGGTGTGCCAGTGGGAGTGGCTCACGTGTCGCCTGGTATTTGCATTTGGTTCGGTTCCACGACTCTTTTAGCGCCAGCAGACGGCTCCTTACTAACCCATTTCAAATCCCTGCTCCGGTTGCTCCGGCTTATGCTGCATACATCTGTCTTGTGCTCCTTCGCAGCGTATTATTTCGTTGCATTCTTTGCTCTGAAAGGACCATTCGTGTGGGAGCATAAATGAAAGGATATTCCCGGTGTTCCGGGGAAGTTTCTAATATTTTGGATAAAATAAGTCTCATATTGTTTTCTGTCCTCTTTGAAAGAATATTATCTACCAAAGAATATTTTGAATACATTTACAAAATATTTCCATATTTATTTGAATCCTTTTCTTAATATTTTAAAATATTTTAAATTTACGTTTTTGAATATTTTATTTGTGTTATTATACGAATATTTCTTCTTTTTCTCACATTTCTATCGATTTTAGTACAACACCGGGTAAAACATTTCTTTGCCATGTTTAGTAAAAACTTTTGTGGCGACCCTATACCTGTGTCGTATTCGTTTTCGTTTTCGCATTTGTGCCAAGCAAACTCATTCAAGTGGCATTATAAACTAAGTTAAAGCGACAATTTCACCCGTACCTTATTGCTTGTTTGTTTGCATTCGCTTGTCGCTGCAAATCGAAGTTCTGTCGTTGCCATGTGCAAACCGTTCCGCACTCCACGCCCTTTCTCCGCCCCTTTTTTGATTGTGTTTCCTGAATGGACCGTATCAAACAGATATTTGCTTCAAGGGCCGCAAAAAAACAGATCAAATTGACTATAGCATACTTACTAAATTAGAGATGCCAAAATATCGACTGAAATCGCAAAAAATGCCATCGATTTCACTAGTTTACAAAAAAACAAGAGAAAACGCTATAGTCGGGTTGGTGTCCCGACTATCTAATACCCGTCACTCGGCTAAAGGGAGTGCGAGGGAGATGGAGATATAAACTTTGATGAGCCATAACTTTTTAACGAATGGTCCGATTTAAAAAATTTCTTCTACATTTCGATAGGTATTGATAGGCATCTTTACTTTTCCGAAATATTTAAATTTTTAAAATCGTATATAAGCGATTGTGGGCGTTAGAGGGGGCGTGGCACCTTCTTAAAATAAACTTGCGCTGCGTAGGAACTCCAAGAATCTTCATGCCAAATACCAATCCTCTAACTTTTATAGTTCCCGAGATCTCAGCGTTCATACGGACGGACAGACGGACAGACAGACATGGCTAGATCGACTCGGCTAGTGATCCTGATCAAGAATATATATACTTTATGGGGTCGGAAACGCTTCCTTCTAGCTGTTACATACTTTTGCACGAATACAATATACCCTTTTACTCTACGAGTAACGGGTATAAAAATCGACGTCACCCTATTTGAAGACAACCTTAATTTTCTGGTAAAGAACATCTCCCTGATTAAGAAATAGGCACTTATAATATTTTTTATGATGTCAATTTTTTTTAAGTGTAAAAAACGTTTTTTGCCCTTTTTTATTTTCTATCTTTTGTTCTGGTTAACCGATTTTGGTCATCTTAGACTTAATTTATAGGTAATAGAATGCCCTTTAACTTTCTTATGCACAGCATTGAGTTCCAGTCATTGGTTTAGAAGCTACACCGCGTCAAAGTCTGAAAAAAGGGAAAAAATTAAATTCGGACCGGCATAAATCCGATCATTAACAAGAGAGAACGCTATAGTCGGGTTGGTGTCCCGACTATCTAATACCCGTCACTCGGCTAAAGGGAGTGCGATGGAGATGGAGATATGAACTTTGATCAGCAATAACTTTTTAACGAATGGTCCGATTTAAAAAATTTCTTCTACATTTCGATAGGTATTGATAAACACAACAAAACTGCATTTTTACTTTTCCGAAATATTTAAATTTTTAAAATCGTTTATTAGCTATTGTGGGTGTTAGAGGGGACGTGGCACCTTTTTGAAATAAACTTGCGCTGCGTATGAGCTCCAAGAATCTTCATGCCAAATACCAATCCTCTAGCTTTTATAGTTTCCGAGATCTCAGCGTTCATACGGACAGACAGACAGACGGACAGACGGACAGACAGACATGGCTAGATCGACTCGGCTAGTGATCCTGATCAAGAATATATATACTTTATGGGGTCGAAAACGCTTCCTTCTAGCTGTTACATACTTTTGCACGAATACAATATACCCTTTTACTCTACGAGTAACGGGTATAAAAATACACGCCTAAAAACCGAAATTACCTATAAAATAAGTCTAAGATGACCAAAATCGGTTAACCAGAACAAAAGATAGAAAATAAAAAAGGGCAAAAAACGTTTTATACACTAAAAAAAAATTGACATCATAAAAAAAATTATAAGTGCCCATTTCTTAATCATGGAGATGTTCTTTACCAGAAAATTAAAGTTGTCTTCAAATAGGGTGACGTCGATTTTTTTTTGTAAACTAGTGTTTTCAGTCGACTACTTCTTTTAAGAATATTGGTTCCAAAAATATAAGTGCATATTTATAACCTTATCTTTGCATTAACAATGTACAATGTACATGTTTTGCAATTTCGAATGCTCATTTAAATTTGAGGAAAATACATTTTTGTATTTTACTCCTCTTAGGTTTTACAAGCGAAAACTCTTGACTTGGCTTAAAGCTTCAGCCATGTCTGAGTGGGACGTACACACGTTCAGAAAAGATCGCTGTCTCAGTCGGCAATTAGAAGGCACATTAATCATACGCCACGCTGCCAATAAACTTGTTGAGGGCATGAATCAGCGGCAGTTCAACGACATTAGCCTTTTGTTTCTTCCACTGAAAAAAGATTAAATATTGAAAATTAAATTTTTTTTCGATTAGTGTAAAAAGAAAATAAAAATGGGTTTTTACTTGGCAAAAAATATCTGTAATATCTGCGTACCGCACTTAACCATCACTGCCCAAAGACCATAAAGAACTGATCTAAAGACCTAAGAACAGCGAATATTTTCTGCTAGTGTTTCGCTTTAGCTGCCCCTCGGGAGGTCCTTGTCTTGTTGACTCTGCATTATCTTAATTGTGGTCGATGTAGGTTGCGGCACGTGTGCCGAACGCATGTGCGCTGCCATTTTCGTGTGCTCCGGATGAAGTGCAGCTAATGACATTGTTTGCGCGCGATGATGGATCGTCGTCGCCAGCTGCCGTGGCAAATCGCCTAATGCCGCAGCTCGTTCAGTTCGGCAAGGCCCCACCTGCCGGACGGTTGTCAATCTGGTTTGCTTGTCCAAGAATGACACTTCGCTGCCTGCAGCCTCCTTCTTGGCTGCCCAGGCTCCTGCTGCTCCTCGCGATACTCCTCTGTCTGTTTGCAGGAACTGCGGACAGCTGCTGCCGATGCTGTCTGGGCGAGAGGTGCTCGAATCTAGCCTGCTGCGCCTGGTGCCCGAGGACCGGAAACCAAGCGAAGGGATGGAGTTTCCCACCCATTGACGGCTAAAAAATACCTTTCACAATTAAAAAATACATTAAACTATAAAATAAATAATAAGTGAAAACTATATTATGCAATTTAAACAAAATAAGAGACTTCTTAAATAAATAGACTGATATTAAAATGTTAGTTTTATTTTTAAAACTCAGAAAATACATTTTTAAAATGTAAGCAAATATATCCGAGTAAATTTTTTTATTACGATTTTTTTTTAAATTTGTGTATAAAACAGCCAGTGAAGTAGACTTCAAGAGGCTACATTTAAATGCCTTAAATTGTTTTGCCCTGTCGACCAAATCGTTCCATTTTGAGCTATTTAACTGCAGACAGTGTTCGCTTTACTTATAAAACACATTTTCACATTGCGACTGTGAGCTTCATAATTCGCATGCAAGACACATAAATTCATTGCCCGAAAAGCAGAAGGCTGACAGAGTGCTTTCCCAATGACCCACTCCGCCCTTCCAGTCTCCCAGCTTCCCAGTTCTCCGACTGTCGACTGGCTGAGTGACGGACTGAGGGACTTCCTGACAGCCAATAAATGTCACTTTGGCCAGGCTGATGCATGAATACATCCGTCGCCTGGTTGGTCCCCAAACAGGACCTGGGAACTCTCCGAAGTGGCAGCTTATAAAGTCCTGCTGTGTCGCCCAGATAATTGACAGCGATGTGACGAAGAAATTGGAGCAGACAGTTGCCTAGATGCGAATTTAAAGGTAAGCAGCTGCAAATGACTCAGTTTCCATGTCAGGAGCAGGCAGAAGTATCAGATCAATGGCATGGCTATTAGGGAGGACACTTGGCAGACAATGCATGGTCGCCAGAAAGTTGGTCAAGTCATCGACATGTGGATGAGCCATGACAAATAGTCAAATAGCCTCTTCACTTGCTCTCTAATTGCCAAAAAAAAGAAGAATCAGCAGTTAACAGTCAAAGAGCAGAGGTCAGCGAAAGTCAAAAGTCTAGACAGCCGACAAATGTTACTTGCGACTCCCCCATTAAGCAGCTCCAACTGCTGCCATAATCTGCTCCATTGGTTCGGGGATAATGTGGAAACGAATGGGGATATGGATATGGATGCGGATATGGTAAACCGTTTAAGGGGTCCGTAAATCCGATTAACTATGCATGCGAATGCCATGGGAGAATATGAGATATGAAATTAATTCGGTGTACCATAAAACACACGTCAGAAACTCATTTGGACAGCAGAGCTCCGTGAAACCCGTAGATCCGTGTAAGCGTTAAAGCGCCGACATGACTGCGGACAGGACTCCCGAACGAGGACATCCTCGGACCGGGCTGAGGATGCTATGGCTTGGCCATGCGCAAACCAAATATTAGCTCTGCAGCTGCACAGTTTTTCAATTAAATTCGCCGAATGCTCCTTCAATCGTGCATTAAAATGAAAATTTAATCACGGCAACGGCTATGGTTGCGAAATGAATCGCATTCGCTGAACTGACCCCAAGACCCAAGATGGCGAAGGAATAATGTGAGGCAGCCGCCATGGGGGCGCATACGTATTGTGAGGAAATATGTAATTAAATTCTTCCTCGCTTCTCATGGCCTCGCCCGTTCATGATGATGGTTTTTATTAGGGCATCAAGGGGTAGTAGAGGTACTCCGCCCTGCCAGTGGTCACTAAGCAACTGAAATGTAAATTACTAAAGCATTAACTGCATAAGCTCTCGCTAGAATGACCCTTGTTTAGTCAGGATACTATACCTTGTGAAAAAATGTAAGAAAAGTGTGAGTCTTTGTGCGAATGTTAATGTCATCATGCTAGCTAATACTTAGAAAATTCAACATAGTAGTATGGTATAAAGTGTTATTCGTATTAACCTAGTGATTTGCGTGACTTAATGACTTATATATGACTTCAAAATCATTAAGAATTACATATGTCCTTAACAACTGAACTACAAAATTTATAAAATGAATTTTAAATTATAAAGTAAATAATAATTTGTAATAATAAATAAAATGCTCAAATATTTTTTAGATCTCATATTAATCTAACTTTTTAAACTAGCTTATTTAAATATAATATTGAGAAAACTTTTCTTAAATTAAATGTCAATAAAAAAAAAAAAAATTTATTTTAAATAATAAATAAAATGCCCAGGTACATAATGCTACTTCTGAGTCTGCAAATTTAACGATACTGTTACAGCTTTTCACACGTTTGTTATCCCCCCTTGCTAATGGGTAACAATTAATCGTTTCCATGTGCTATTTTCCTCACGTGCTCGTTCATTATTTAAAATGCGCATCACAAGTGTTGGATATATATTTGTTTATCGCTGGCTCCGACTTGCAGCCCGTTTAAAATGGCTGTGGCAAGACTTTGACCACACGCCCACACATTCAAGCCGGGAAAGCGGGAAAAGCGCGCGCACACACGATTTTCCACGCTGATAGAATGAATGGAAATGAATGAATGAGGAATTTCACTTACCCCCATCCACATCCACATCCACATGAACATCCGCATTCATGTCCATGGCTGCAGCTTTCTTATCGCTGCGCTGGGCTGCGCTCTGCATTTATATTTAAATGTATTTAAACGACCGACAATTTGAGAGCATCGTCGTTGTCAGTGGCAGAGCTCCGTGGTCCGGACTCCGGACTACGGAGTCCCCTCATTTGTAGTCCGGCCAAGGAGCCAAGGAGAAGCCCGACCCAGGACGAAGAAGGATCCGCCTCCAGCTGCAGTCCCATTTGTTTGTGCCCTCCTCGGCTTTGGCTTTGGCTTCCTCTGGGGTTTTTGGCTCCGGCTGCTCGGGCTGAGATAAAAGTAAATATGTGGCATTGGTTGCGGCTTGGCGGTTTCATTTTGGCTCCGCTTCGGTTTTCGGACTCGCTTGTTTTCCGCCGGAAATGCGTTCTAGCGTAATTTTTAATTTATTCGCGCTCAGCCCGGACTTAATTAATATTTCGAAAATATTCTTATTTGCTATGGAAACCTAATGTTAGAGTTCGAGTTTCAATGGGCCAGGCAGCTTATGCTTTCGCTTGAATCACACTCAAATAAATATTATTTTACTGCAAGAAATATCCATATCTGGCATTAAATTAAGGGCAGATAAGCTTTAAAATAGGTGATTAGGTAGCTATTATGTTTCAATTCTTCTCATCCAGATTTAGCACTCGAGGTTACCCTTGAGATGTACCTGCACCCAAAAAAAAATTAATATGAAATCATTATCGATTTGTTGTTATGTGGTATCAATTTTGTACTTGGAATGCGGGCCCCTTAATTCGATATGCTCGAAATGTAAACAACAGGCCAGTTCGAATTTCGAATGTATCTTTCTCCATCCCACTCATGTAACTTTAAGCGCTAGCTCACTCTTTTTCGAATTGAGATAGTTTGTACTTCTCGATCACTCTCTCGTAATTTAAATTGACACATTGCTTCTTCCCTTCTTTTTCGAAGTCAGAGAATCTCCGATAGAGAGATTTCGGTGAAATCGATATGCGAATGCAATACCAGAAATTTACCATGCGCATATCGATTTGACCGCGATGTGTTTTTTTTTTTGTGTGTTTATAAAAAATCAACATAAGTTCCTTAGCTATTTGCTTAGTTAGGTTTGACTCTTCCAAGTGCAGCTCATTTTGTCGAAAAGTTCGGCACATTGGAAACTAATTTGTGCTCTGCAATGGAAAACAAGTTTCTGGCAACTTTCGACACATCCTCGAACGGTCCCGCTGCATTTGAAATGTGAATTTAATAATTTCGGGGTTTGGCAGCCAGCGCAAAACTAATTGCAGAATAAATACGAAAAATAGTAAATGCCAAACGCTTCAGCGAATATAATTAACTTTCTAAAAAGTAAATAGAATCCTGACGGCAAACTAAAGACAACAGCTGTTAATGAGTGGAGTTTCTGGCAACTTTGTGCCCCGGCAGCCGCAACTTTCATGAAGAAGTCATTGTTCCCTGGCCAAGTGCAACTACACAGAGAGAATTATTTAAGTAATTTGTACTCAAATTGAGTATTTTTGTACTTAAAAATTAAGCATGAACACAAATACTCATTCTGAGTACAAAATACTAACTATCAGTACAAATTTGAAAAAAAATTTTTACTCAAATTGAGTACAAAATACATTTATTAAGTACATTTTTCCTCAAAATGAGTACAAACTGTACTCATTTTTGGAAATTACTTGGATAGTATTTTAAAAATGAGTATTGCCATTTCTCAAATTGAGTACTGAAAAATGATTGAATTGAGAAAAAAATTCTCAATCCGGAGAACTTCCTTTCTTACTTACACATTATTTTAAGGGCTATACAGCATATGTTAATTGTTTCATAATTATGTGAATACTAAACTGTTATAAATAAAACAAACTTCATTTTTGTTCGACCCAAGTCGCCTTCTCCGTCACTCGAACCCCCGACCCTTGTGTTCATGCACGCGCGCACTAACCGGCTGAGCCAAACAAGCATCACATTCAGCAATGTCCGAACCGCGTATAAGATTTAAATTGTAATGCTTGCAATCAATTGGATTTTAAACATTAAATGGAATTGGGCTGATTATACCATAATAAAATAATTAAAAATAAAAAAAAAACCCAGAATAACAAAAACAAAAATATTTGTGTTTACCGGAATGGGGATTGAACTCACGACCCGAACGACATTAGCTATCAAATATTTGATGGCAAGAGTCATTTACTCCCTAGGCCAGCCTTTTAGAAGGTTCCTGTGAGTAATGTCATACTCATTATGAGAATATTTGTACTCAAGTTGGAAATTGAAGAACTTGTTTCCTAAAATTAAGATTTTTGTGATCAATTCAAGTTTTTTTTCTTAAAGTGAGTTCAATTTGTACTCAATATAAGTTTTTTCCCAAAATTTGTACTCAAAATCAGTACATCCTGAAATTGAGAATACAAATACTCAATTTCAGAACGTCAGAATTCTCTCTGTGTACTCGTAATTTACGCAGCTGGCGGCGCCCCCGCAATCGCTGCTGCCGCCCGCTTAGTTAATATTTGCCAAGTTTATGGCAAGTGGAAAAGTTGAGCTGGCTGAATCACCCAGCTCGCAAGTGGCTGCCAGTGATATGGCTAAGAAGTATTGATTCACCGTAGCACAAAGCCAAGTCGGGACTAGACCCGCTGACGCTAGAAGCCAGCCAAAGAAGCAGACGTCGCGCCGATGTTGGTGTCGCTGTCCATTCCCATTCCCATTCCCCTTCCCTGTCGCACTCGCTGTCGCTTCCGTGGCCGTCGCCATGTCTGCTGCCACCAGCAAAAGCGGAAACGGAAGCCGAAGCAAGTGAAGCGGACTCCCAGGACACTCGCGGATCGATGCGACAATGCCCTGTCCCAAAATATGCAATTTACTTAAGGATAACAAAATAATAAATCGTTGTGATAAATCGTGTAAGTCCTTGGCATTACTTCAAAATGATTATGAAATTCCAAATATGTTATGATAAATTTAAAATTAAATCATTAAATCATATGCTATAAAATTAAAATAAAAATTTCTAGTAACAGTATGGAATGCAAAGGTCATCTCATAAGAAATGATTTTCTGAACGAAAGTTTAAAAATCAAAAATAAACCAAAAAATTTAGTAAAAATACTTCATATGAAACTATGATCAATTAAATATTATGTGGTACCATTTAAACTTGAAATGCAGCATCTCAATTTGATATGCTCGAATTGTAAGCATTGCTTCTTACTCTCTTTTTCGAAGTCAGAGAATCTTCGATAGAGAGAATTCGGCAAAATTATATTATTTTATATCAATTTTACCGGTATTGCACAGTAGGGTTGTTAAAACATCGATGGTGGACACTATCGATGTTTTTGGCTATCGATGGTGGTCACTATCGATATTGTCGATAGTATCGAAAATTAAAGAAAATAAAAAACTGATCACAAAAATTAAGACAAATAATAAAAAAAAGAATAATTGAAAATTAATGCTTGTATCATAAAACGTATGAGAAAAACAACGATCTTAATTTTACCGCGATTAAAGTGAAACAAAATTCAATGTTGAACCCTAACAATGGAAATACCGTCGTGTCCTAAAATATATACTTTAAAATACTGCTTTGTTTCTTAAAATATACCAAAAATTACATTTAAAATGGAATTATTTTTCTGAGCGATAGTATCGATTGTGGACCCTAACCATCAATGTATCATACATTTTTAAACCATCGATAGTATCGAACGTGCTATCGATTTTTTTACCAACCCTATTGCACAGTAAAAACGATATATCATATATGCGCATAGAAATATACCATGATCCCGGAATATTTTCTTTGTTTGTAGCTAAATGAATGACCGACAAAGCTTATATTCCCGATTCCTTCGGGTAAGTGTACTTCGACCACAACAGCAGCAATCGGGGTACATAACTCGCAGTTTTTAGCCCTCGTCACTGTTGTTTTCCTGCCGCTCGCTACTCGCAGGCAAATGTTGGACATTTTTACGGTTTGAGAAGTGTCAACAGTGCTGTTCCTTGAAAAGAAAGAGGGGAAACGCTGTCAGTCCGCTCTAAGACAAACACTTTATTTATCGTTTCCTAGGGGAGAAAACGAATACGAACGTTCTCTAGAATGCTGCCAAGCTGCCTGGAATTTAACAGCAAGTACAGACAATTAGTAGTTTGAGTGAAAAAGACATCATCATCATTGGTATTATTCCAGCAGAAATACAATGTTGTATCGGGTTTCTCTCATTGGGTCGGACATCTAAATGGAGTCGGAAACATTGCACTTTTCTTGGTCACGCTTCAACCAATTTCATTTCGCTCCCTGATATTTCAGCAATTTCGCACTGCTGCGGTGGAAAAATATGCTGTCAGCAATTGATGCTACGGCCACTGCTGCTTTTATTATCATCATCGGGCGAATGACAAACAAAATGCCGCAAAATTGTGTGAAATGCTTCTGAAATGGGCAATAATGGCATTAGGCAGCGCACAGCAAAAATGTTCAAAAAATACAGACCAAATGAAAATAATCGCAAATCGAATGGAAATATCAGACATATTTCGGATTAGTGTTCTGGTTGGGAAAATTTCAATCAGCTCTAAATGGTTATCAGTGTCCGAAAGGCTTCAACAAAATTATGGAATATGCAACATTTGAAACCACCAATCATGAAAATTGGCAATTTAGAGAAGCTCTCGACCAGATTGAGCGACTTGAGAGCTCTGTGGAAAGCATTTAAAAATTAAATCGAGAAATGCCAGGCAGTCTTAAGCCGGCATTTGGCAGGAAAACAATGAAACTTGAGGCTCAAGTGCAGCAAAGCTCTTATCGGAAAGGCAGACAGAGGCTGGGGAAAGGAAAGTGCGGCGAAAGTTTTAAGCGTCTTTGCACGCATACAATTTCTCATGAGCAGCAAATACAATTGCACAATAAAAATTCACAGGACGAAGACGGGACCATGGACGAGCAGCGGGACAGGCGAAAGCCGGGCAAAAGGCTTAAACGAAAGGGATTTTAAGAGCTTCCCGGCAGCCAAAGGTTTATTTTTTGTTCCCTTGCATTAAGAGCAGAAAACTGTTATCCCCGCCACGCCAAAAATGAAAAGGAGCCGTTGAAATTGAGGCGCTGTCGCCTTCTCATAATGTCTGACGCGTTTTTCCAACTCCAGCAGCAGCTGTCATTCCATTAATGTTTTTACGGCGCTTCAAACTGTTGCCGAAATGAGTCCAACAAAATTAAAGGTAAAACGCCGAAACTTTGGACATTAAAAAAGAAGGCTTTCGAGTGGAAACAATGGAATTGGCATTCATTTGATTAACTCTTTCAATTGCCAATTAAAATGGAGATACTGCAGAGGCTGTTTTATAATGAAAATCACAAAGAGTTAGCTGGAGAAAAATACTGGTTGCTCGCTGACCCTTCGCTTGAATCTACTTCTATGTGTCTCATTTTTTATTGAGTCAACTATAAAACACCGAATGGTAAATAAATTTTAATTTTAGTACTCGCAAATACATTATTTAAAGGATCTGGGCAAAGGAGGGGCGTAAGCGAAACGAAACGAAGGACAAAGCCAGGCTAAGCCATAAAAATGTGTATGGCAAATAAATTTTAAGTGAAATACTTGTAAATGAAAACAAATGTAGCACACATAAAACACAACAAAAGTGAAAAGAAACAAAGGGAAGGGGGAAGAGGGGGGCCAATGGCTATGGGCCACAAAATTCTATATTACGTATACGCCATGTTCGTGTGCAACTGTGTGTAATAAATATTGCAAGGACACACAAATAAGATCGCCAAGGACATTGGGAAATGTTTGTCTTTCCCTGAAAAATTCGCCATAAATTCGGGGCCTGGCATAGGCCCAGCAAAAGCGATAAATATCGAAAATCAACTAAAAATGCCCAACAATGCTTTATTCAATTGCGGCCAAAAGTGAGGGAAGGCCCCATGCTTTTAATTGATATGCGGCAGAGGCCAACTCGCTCTCTGCCGCTTGTATAATTTATGCTAAAATAAACAGAAATTAATTTCATATTATTTTTGCCTTGTTTGCCGCTGGGCCAATCTAATTCCCATGGACAAACGGAATAATAGAAAAATGCTGAGTAGAGGGCAAAAATCAAAATATATTATCACAATTGCCGTGAAGCTTAAATAAAACATTTTTCAATAATTCGCTTTCCATTCACATGAGCCCATAATATGGAAAACATATTATGTGCACTGTAATTGATATTAATTAAGCCCCAGCACGCTTGAATGTATCTTTACAACACTTAATTCTTTCCTCTAGTTGCCCAATTTGCCCACTTGATGCACACTTAATTTAAACGCACTTATTCCTAATTCGCCATTGACTATCAATTTCATAAACTATTTATCGCTCAACCAGCGTCCCGAACAAATTGCAAATTTACATTTCTAATTACGACCACAAACAATATCGGGCTGGCGAACTATTAGAAATGTAAATTTGACAAATAAATCCAAAGACAATAAATTGCGAAAAATAATATGTATATAAATACATAAATAAATATTTCATATGCTACGTTGGCATTAACAGCTGTCGTCTTTTATGCGCCCGCCACTGCCAATGAATATTCAAATAACAAACTTTAATCAATGCAATTTTTACCCAATCCCCTCAGATATCAGATATAAATGAATATATCCCCGCTGCTGCTGTGGCCAACCGCAGTGGGACATAAATTCCATTTGTGTGACAGGTGAGCTGAGCCAGCCAAGCCGACCACAAAAGCGACAAAAGCAAACGTTTATCACGACTGTTTTGCAAATGATTTAGAAAAATAAAAAGTACGCAGCTATAGCAACTATTGCAAACCGCAACGCAAGTAATATCAAAAAACTTTGAATTTATCATGGCCACAACCGAAAATGTTTTACCATTTTACGTTAAATTATTTTCAATTAGAGCATGTCATGAGTTTTATGCAAAAGTTGGCGCTCGCACAACATTGTTGAACTTTTTCGGGTTGACAAGCGAACTGGGAACTATTAAATTTCTTAGGCCACATTTAAGCTATGTCCAATTTCAGTGAAATAATACATTTTTAACAGACTTTGCAATGAATTTCGAGAAGCACATTGAGAAAGTAATAGCTCACCTTCAAACTGAATTTGACCTCCATTTGAGTGGTGCACAAAGCAGTGGGAAATATCGAGGCCAGACGAAAAATCCCTTGCCACAGCCAACTGCTCAGATGCCAAATTATAATGGGGCGCACATTAAGCGACACGTTCTCTTTATCATTTGCATGCTGGTGGCGTAATCACCAGAGAAAGCAAAGGGGAAGCCCACTCCGGTGGAAGTGGGAAAATCACAGGACACGGAGAAGGACTACGACCAGTAGCAGAAGCTGTGCGGCTGGAGCAGCAGCAGCAGGATATCCTGTCACGTTTTCAGTTGACTTGACTGCTCCGCGCCGTGGGAGTGTGTGCCGAGTACTTAACCGTTCAAGTTGCTCCGGCTTCGACTCCTCCGACTTTTACTCCAACTCCGGCTTACTTGCCTCTGGGCCACTGTCGTCAATGTCTGCGGTTGTTACTACGACTGCACAGGGCAAAATAATATGAATTGGCAAGTGCATTTGTTGTTACTTTGAAACTAACAACAAGAAATGAACTAAAGCTGAAGAAGAAATTTGTTATTTGATGTAACTCGTATTGTATTACGAAGTTGTATTAATTCATTTTGGTATAAGGATAAATATTGAGAGGAAAAGTCTGATAAGAAATATCGAATAATATATCAGAATACCAATTTATCGGAAATAAAAAAAGTCGATTTACATAATGAAAGAAAACATGGGTATATCGATATTTACGCATGTCGATACGGGATCGTTATACCAATATTTTGATTATGTTGATTAAATTATAATTTGTGGCTCTGGGCTACAAAGAGTTTAGTTTTTATTAGGCCACAAAAAGTGCCTATAAATCGAAAATTAGGAAGTTTAACCACGGATTTCTCAAAACTGTGACGTGATGGAAAGTTTCCAAGTATGAGGTAGTAATCTAAAGGTAAGATCTATTCAGGTTTTATAGCTTTTAGTCTTGGGCCAAAAAAAAGTCTGGATTTTGTCGACCTGTGTTATCATAAATTTTTTTCGAAATCTTTTTAGATTTTAAATATTTGGTACAAATACATTTTTAAGAAGGAACCTAATTTATTTTTATACATAGATAACAGAAAATATTGGTATATCGTTACTGTATCGAAATGCTAAGAATATCTATGTAGATTTAGCATAAACACAAATAAATAAAATCCATTTAATCAATGTTTTTCTGTTTCGGTGTAACTCCGGCTGGTTGGCTTGGCACCTTGCCTTGTAGTGGTGTGAAAATTAAAGGAATTCCGTTATTATTTTGCCTTTTTCCATTTTCCATTTTCGCCAGCCCCATTGCATGTGCATATTTTGTAGAGCACTTCGTCGCAAATTATGTCGGCGCAGCGCAGCAAATGCTGCATATGCATGTGGCATGGGGCCATGTCACAAGTGCTTAGTAGACTCATGACAGTTTCTTCTGCATAAACAACAACAGCCACCCCGTTCGCATCCACCCTCACTGGATGTGGATGTAGATGTGGATGTGGAGGCAACGTGCAACGTGCAAGTAATTTGCAAAGTAGAAGCTGCAAACGCCGTGTGCTGGTGCAACTTGCAGCTCGGTGGTGCAGCTTGCTGCGCGATGTCTTTTGCTGGCAGCTCATTATGAGGCGGCTTTTGTGCGGCTTTGATATATGATTATGACGCGCTGGCCTGGGAAAACATGAAAGAAGGAGTGGTTCCGCTACGCGTATAAAAGATTTGAATAAGCTTGCGGTTCTAAGACTCCTGTCGAAACATCATAGCACAAGTTTCTAATGTCAACAAGAAGAAGAGTGAGACAACACGTAGGTAAACATTGTTTAAACATATTCGAAACAAACCCTGTTAATCGTAAATTATTTGGTATAAAATTTATTTATAGCTTTATTTTTATTAAAGCCTAGTACTCAGTTCGGCTAAGAGTTTTACTAGTCGAAAAATATTAATCCCTTAGTGTGGCCGAAGTTTTCAGAGTTCATCCGCAATGCATGTAGCATGGTCTTACTGGGTTTGTTGACAAACAGCCAAAATCAACTGGCGCCAATTTTAAAATATTACAAAATGTTGAGCCGACCTGGGTTGCAAGATTTAAATTTGCTGATGGCATGGCGATATGTATTGCCGCAACTCCTACAAGCAGTTTTCCATTCGTTTTTGGGGTTTTCTTTCCATTTATAACTTGTTATTGGCACACCGCTTCTGCACAAACACAGCCACAGATTAAATTTTCTATTCTTTGGGCCGCGGCTAAAGGCGTTCATCGGAATTCATCCGCTAAATTTAGTATTTTTTTGGTATTTCCTTACCATTTCCTTAGCTCAACTGAGTACCGCGATGGAAAAAAGTCCCAGCTAAAGGCCTTAGCTACCTATTTGCCTCTCGCTTACTCCAATGGTTAGCTAGCAGTTTTCGTCGTACTGAGTACTAGGCTTAAATAACAAACAATTATGTAGGTAGAATAAATATTTAAAAAAAAGTATATATTATTTTTATTGATATAAATATTTTGAAAAAATATATCGACATATCGATATAAGCTTACTTTCTTGTTTTTTAATAAATCCACTTAGGATAGAGGGATCAACTGCTTCTGACTTAGACCAGCATCATCAAGTATTTATAGACAGAATACAGAGTGATTTGTGGGCATGAAAAGAGCTTTTCTATGGCAAGGTAAACGATAAAAACAGTTGAGAGCAGGAAGAGCAGGAAGAGCGGCAGACGGTTGCAGGTTGCAGCCAATCGAAAAATGTCACCAAAAAATTGAGGGGACTGAGCCGCGCTAAGCTCTCGAATTTTTCCCGCTTTTTTTGCCCATTCCCTTAGGGTTTCTGCCGTCTAGACGGCATTTGTCATGCAGCCAAAGATACATTTGTTTGACTGCGGCCAGGCGACAAATACGGCCAGTTATATTTATGCCGGGCCGCAAACTTTAAAGTCCCTAATCCAAATCACCTTTGACTTCGGCCCAAACATTATTTGCACGCGCTTCTCGGCTAATTACAGGGCAGCCGTGACTCAGCTCATTAGCGGTGGCCCTTTGGGTATTGGTAGTTAATTTAAAATCAAAATGGCCGGCCTTTAAGCGTAATTAGGGGGGACGGGTTAAAGTGCAGGTGGCAATAATTGAAAAACTTTCGGCCAGCCTACTAATTAAAAGTTTTTCGGCCCAGTCATAATCAGGAACAGGAACTGGAAGTGGAACAGGAACTGGAACCGAAATGGGATTGGCTCTGGGAATTGAAGTTTATTAAGATGGCGATGGGCATTGTGCCGCTGATGTTCATGACTGGCGCTTATTAAATTAAAACTTTGGGCCTGGCTGTTAACACGATTAGGCCAAGGACATCGAGAGTGGGTCTGTGGGTGTTGATGGCTGACTTATGGCCACCATTTGCGGCAGGACGAGTATTGATGGCCACCTCTGTTTTGCAACTGAAACCGCTGGCAACCGAGTATTTCATTGTCTCTGATGACATTGGATAACTGCAGTTCAATGCCTAAGCGGCTGGTTGGGAAGGGGACAAAAGGACGAAGGACTCGTCCCTTTAATCTCCCGGGGAGAACTTCTTCTGCTGCTTGTGGCATGACTGCTAATGAAATTGTGCATTCAATCGAGTGGAACGATGGGAAAAGTCAATAAAATTGATGTAGCATAGAGAGCAAGGCGTTGCCAGAAAATGCACTCAAAGCGGCAGGGAAAAGAGGACTGAATATCTGGATATATATATATATATATATATCTTTTCAGAGGGGCAGGGGTCGAGGTCCACTGCCAAATGAACTTGCCGGCACAAAATGGAAATTGTTGATGGGGGAATTCGAAATGCAAAAAGCGCACAAAGCCCAACTATTTCGGAATTTCAGCAGTTCAGCAATGCAATTGCAATCAGCAAAAAGTGGAGCAAAATTAGACTAATATTAAGTATGCGACCCGTTTGCCAACGCCATTTAAAGATAACCACGGAGTATTTAGAAACGGGTTAAAAATATCTAAATTTAAAAAGACACAATTGAAATTACACTCCTTTTTCGAATATTTTTTAACAAAGGAAATATTTTCAATTATTAATGCTTAGCTTGAGCCCTGCTTTGTTTCATTAAATATTTAAAGCCATTCGAGCTCAAACCTCACAATACATTTTTCTGTCTCTTTTTTTTTGGCGAATATTTTTGCTTCTTTTCATATCTGGATATTTTTTCTGTAATTTGAAGGATGGCCAAATAGAAGGCGCCGCGGTGACCCAACTCAACCATGGCTTACACAATCGGCAACGGGAAAACGGCAAGTGCACTTAGCTAATAAATCTTTAATGCTGCCAACATTTTCTGCAATGCCGGGCATTCGTTTCAAGGTTGTCCTTTCAAGTGCCAGTGGATGGTGGATGGTGGATATTCCCGACGATGAGGAGGCGGTGGAAAGGAGGAGCACTGGGAACCAGAAGGAAAGCGCGAGTGCTGTCAAAAATCTTTCTTGAATAATTTGTGTGCGATTCGGTGGCAGTTATTTTCTTTTTTCCACTTCCCATGCCGCCTCGCTGCTAACCTTCGTCAGTAAGCCAATTATGGTATTAAAAAAAGCGTAAAGATGGAAGGCATTAAGAATGTGCAGAGGTCCAGGGAAATGGCAAGATGGCAAGGTCGGGTCACAAGTTGGCCGCCTGTCGCCAGTCGACGGACTGCATTTAAATGTAAATTGAAATTAATTTCCCTGGCAGAAGCAGAAGCAGCACAAAATGGCCAGCCTCACCTGACCTGGTTAGTTTGATGTGGGTTTCCTCTACTCTCATGCCAAACTAAGGCATGTACACACAAAAAAACACCACGTGGTCAAATCGATATGCGCATGGTAAATTTCTGAAGAAAGCCACATTCGAACTGGTCTGTTGCTCACATTTCGAGCATATCGAATTGAGGTGCCAGCATATCAAGTCAAAATTTATACCACATACCATTAAATCGATCCCCTTTTCATATCAAGTTTTTTTTAGGTGTACCTATCTCAAGTGGGGGTCAAACTATTGACGATTCTGACACTTGACAGCCATCGAAGGCGGCGTTGAATTAAATTTAAATTTAATGCACTCGACATTCGCACAGCCAGCTGGAAAAAGGAGCTTTTACATCGCTCAAACCAACAGGCTGTGACAGAAAATCCCCCGGCTTCAAAAGGCTACTTGAAGTTAACTCCAGGATTCCCATTCTAATAACCCTAAGTGCTTTCAACTTTCAAATTGAAAAGTCAACAGAGGGCATTGCAAAATAGCACACAAAAGTGGGAGGGGCAGAGGGGCTGAGGGACTGTATAGCGCGACTTAAAATTACAAAAGATTAAAAAGCGAAATATAAATATTTATCTGCGGTGCGAGCTTGAAGTCGACAGGCTGGAATCGGCATGCAAAATAGTGCCGGGATATGGCCAAAGAAAGGCAAAGGTGTCCTTTGTGGCCGGCTCTCCGGACACTCTGAGCTCATGTAAATCCATTTTAATTAATTCGAGACAAAGGTTATTTCCCAGCATAATAATGAAGATGGGGCGGAGTGGAAAGAGGATGGAGATCCCAGGACGAGAGTCCCTAAACCCTTAGGTGCGGCCGGATTTCGTAGAGGATTTGCATTTCATTTCAAGTGGATGAATGAATCTGAATTGTCGCTGCTCTCCTGTCGACTGTCTCAGCCGAGGAGGCTTCAAATTAAAACAGAGCGATTAGAATAAATAGTGACCGAGTCAAATTCGAGTCGCATTCGCTGCTCGATCAAAAATGGCAAATTATATTACATCAAATTGAAATGGCAAATGGGATTTGAATATTGATTGCAGCTTAGTCCCGTTGAAATCGGTCTATTTGCATATTGCTCTCAGCACGACACGAACTTTTCGAGCTTGACTGTTCCAGACGCCTTATCCGCTTTGCCCCGACAATGCTGCCAAATCAGCTTACCGAAATTACAGGCCACTCGGGCGTATGCTCGATGCTGGCCCCGAAATCTGCACTTGCTTTAACTACATTACGCTCGTTGCGCAAATAAAATAAAATTTGAGGCCCGACAAAAAGATACTGCAAAGTCAGGCAGGCAGGTCCGTAAAAGTTTTTGCTCTTGGCAGCTAGAAACTGACTAAACCGATTCGGGCTCCTCCTCTGGGCCGCCGAGCAGCAATTTGGCCGGGCTCATAACAGTTGGGCCGGATCGGGCCATCATTTATGCCTTTGAGCGCATAATTGCCTTTAATTAAGGTGTATTGCAGACTCCTGCCGACCAAAGGGCCCAAACAAAAATTCGATATCGGGGCAGGCTTGCAAATTGCCAACTGCTGCTGCTTCTGCTGCTGCTGCATCGGCAGAAATTCCCCCAATTCGGGGCAAGTGTCTTTGAGCTGTCATTAAACGCCAATCTGCAAATTGACAGCCTGCTAGTTATCCGAAATGAGCTGCATTGGCAGCCGACCAAAAGAGCTTGCCAAATGTAGCTGGCTTTAATTTACTTGCGCCCGGGGGCCTGCCTTTAAATATTCAGCGATTAATGCTCAAAGGAAGGTTGAATTAATTATTCGTTTCGGGCCTTTTATTCAACGGTATTCCGATGCACATTTTAAATTCATTCGCCATTCGCTGCAGGTTACATTTCGGCGAGGGAACTTTTGCCAAGACAGCTGCGCCATGTGCATATGTAAATGCCTATCTCCGGGCTAAACACGAGCAGGATAATCAAACACACACACACAAACAGGGCAGCCAGGAGCTTTGTTTGTTAATTAAGAGCCAGAAACAAAGTCATAAAGAAGACAGCTACATCACAAGTGGAACAAGGTGGAGGAACAAAGGCGGAGAAGAAACAAAAAACCAGCAAACGCTTACATACGTCGCCGCCGAAGGATTTAATACACTTTCAGGCACAATAATTGTAAAGGATAAGCAAATAAATTATGAAGAGGTATAAAAAATAAATAATTCATAAACGATAAAAAAATATTTAATATTTTATTTGCTGTGCAATTATTTGTTTTTATACTGTTGGATTTCTAATTATTTTTTAATAAATGGTACATGATCGATTTGATGTTATGTGGTATCAATTTTGACTTGGTAATATCAAGTTGATATGCTCGAAATGTAAACAATATGTTCCAGGAAGGCAAGTTCGAATTTCGAATGTGCCTCTCTCCCTCCCTCTCATGTAACTTTATGCGCTATCCCGCTTTGATTCGAATTGAGATAATTATAAATTGCTCATTTGTATCGTTTTCGAAGTCAGAGAATCTCCGAGAGAGAGAGAAATCGGTATTGCATAGAAAAAACAATATGTGTATAAGTGCTAGAAATGTACCATGCGCATATTAATTTGATCCCGGCTGTTTTTTTTGTGGGTAGCTAACAAGTGTTTATTAAATTCTTTTTAGCCATGTTAACTAACCCTTGGTAAGTGTAAGAAGGAAAAAAAATCGTAATCAAAGCCATGTGTGTTGCATGAAAGTCCTTTCCTGACAGCCTTGAATATGTAAACACAAAAGGACCTGCTGGAAATAAAAACTTTCTTGCGCTTTATCCCCAGACTCTCGCCGCTGTTTTGGTTGATTTATTTAGTAATTTCTGAAAATATTCAAACCATCACTGTTTTGCGTTTAAAGCGATGCTGTGAATGTCGACGCACAGAGAATGTCACGTTATAATGAGGAAATTCGATTTCATTGTCACGCATTTCCAGTTGCATCGCATTCGCCTTGCTTTCCCCAATCGCAATCGCAAAAATTACACATACGCCCCGTGTGCGGCAAACGTGTCTGGGAATCCATTCTGGAGCACATCACTTAAAGTAAAACCGGGCCCGGAACACACGGCTGAATTTATTAATATATGCGCAGCGCGTTTTCCGTGGCCATTGGAGCGCAATGCCGTTCCTGATGGTTTCTGGACATGGACTCGAACCCCGCAGCGAGTGTATAATTATGGATGTGCGTGTGTGCGTAGTTGTGGCTGCCAAAGGAGCCATTCCTTTGCGGAGAGCACAGAGCAAAAAGTATTTTAATAAAATATAGGTATATAATATCTCAATCTGATTATCTATTATTTTTTTTTTAATATTTAATTTTAATTTCAGAAGAGATTTTTGCATGAAAAATATAAATCTAAAATATATAGTGCTTCTATAGTTGCTTTAGTAAACCAATCTAGTTATTCGCCTATTTCAGAGAGAGAGTTCCAAAGGCATTCAAGATTTTTTTTCGCTCTGAAAAAAAGTCCACTTTCAGTGCTGCGCAACATCCGCAAATATTCTCTCCTTCTTCCAGAACATCTTCTACAAAAGAAGGCATCAGGAGCAGCAGCCGCAGCGCAAATGCATATGCAAATTCGATTTTTTAGCAAAAGCCGCACATACTCGTACTCGTATTTGCATGCCTCTGCAGCAGGAGGCAGATAAGTCCTGTGACCCCTGCACCCGGATTTCCCGACTCCTCCTCCTTGGACTTCGCCAGTAAACAGCTTCTTTATCTAACCCGTTTTCGTTCGCTCAGTCGCTGGTTCTGGGTGCAATTTTCGGCCTTAAGTAGAGCGGAAAATTAAAAACAAATTTGCCACAAATTTCATGTTTTCACTTTACACTATCCCCGGCTCTGTTGTTTGTTTGCTCTTTACCTGCTGCTTTTCACCTGCAAATTGGATTTTTCAGCTTGACTCTTAAAGCGATTGTTGATGGTACACATAAATTGCAGTAAATGCCAGAAAACTATAAAATCTTTGTACAAATATTAAAAGATTACAAAATAATCATTTCTGTATTAAAAATAATACTAAGCAGCCCCTTAAGAACAATATTTTTTATGCAAAATAGGAGGCGATTCATGTACTTCAATCACGCTATTGAGCTCTTCTCTCAGGCAGATGTCTCTGTTCCCATCATTTCTATTGATTCTTGCGTCGGCGATAACTTAAAGTTAGCCTTTCATAAATATGCAGCCAGCTGCCTTCAAACCCATTCGAATGGGGCATTCGTGTCTGGGGCAAGTTACCTTTAAATAGAATCGACTCTGTAGCACGCTCACTTCATTGCGCATTCATACAAGGACATTTAAAGCAATTACGCCCCCGAGTATTATTCAACTGCAACTTGCTGACGACGACGACTAAGACTAAGGCAGTAGCAGTGGCAGTGGCAGGAAAAACAAAAGTGTCTGCAGCTCCGGCTCCCTCGATTCGAGTTTCATCTCTATTTCCCGGGACTGAGTCAGCAGATCGAAAGTCGGGCAGGCCGCAGAGGCACCAAAGCAGAAATAACTCGAACGGCGGGACGTGGAAGGGCTGCTCGGAGAGACAATAACATTTAAATGATTTTAATGGCAGCTGTTCGATTTTATTGACTTACGCCCGTCGTCCTCTGTCTTCGGTTCGGCATTGTGGGATCATTGTGGGCAAATTTTATTTGCTAACCGAGAGTAATCAGTGGCTCGGGCTCGAGGTGGTCTCATAATCATAAAAATTATTGTTACTAGCGGCCAAATCTATGTCACTGGGTTTCGCCTCCACTGTCTCTCCAAATTTCCCGCCGAATGGCCGGCGGCAATCGAAATGCGCAGCCAAGCGTGAGTTGCTCGAGTGGAAGTGCAATGAAAATATCTGGAAGTCAGGCGAAATGCTTGCGGCGCACCAAGATAATCAAGATTTCGCTGCAGCACAATGTTGTCATTGTATCTTTTTTTCCACATCAAATATTTATCCCTATATATGGGAGGCAATTTGGGCCGCCTTTGTCAGCGAAAGTCCTTTTTTATAATCGATAAATAAGGCACAAAGCACAGCGATATAAAATCTGAACTATAAGCTACAGCTTCCTTTTTATCAATTTTTCACAGACGAAAAACACACAGTTCCATCTGTCAAAGAGTATTTTCCGTTCCCTTTTATTGCCCCAAAAGCAAACATTGATTAAATTATGAGCACAGTGAATAGTTTAAAAACATTCCGTTTTTTCCGCTGGCCCACAATTGACAATCCTGTGCGTTTGATTTAAGTAAATAAAAATATTTCATATAAATAAATGGGATTTTTTGCAACGGCGGTGCATGCATTCCCATACTTTTCTGTAGGAGAATGCAAAAAAAAGGGTGCCACACAAATCCGTATGCCAATGGATATCATTACCATGTGTGCACATACAGTTAAGACCGTGGCCACAAAAAACTTCTTTACGATGGGTAAATGTGCAGTGACGGGAATTCAAAAGCTTAAGCAAATCATAAAAACTTAATACCAATATGGTGCATACACTTTTAATGCTTTTGTTTCTGTGGTGCATGTAAAATAATAATTGGCGAATCCAGTCCGAAATTGCCTAGCTTTATTTTGAATTACTCCATTTTATCATGTGAATATATTTAATGTAATTTTTTTAAATTAAAAACAAAAGTATCAATTTTGACAGGGTAATTTTTAGGAAGTATATTATTTTTAGAAAGCTTACGATTTCTTTTGTAAACAATTTTTTTATTTTTTTCTTTTTTTATCCCGATGATGTAGACTTACATCATTACGTCATTATACCCGTTACTCGTAGAGTAAAAGGGTATATTGTATTCGTGCAAAAGTATGTAACAGGGAGAAGGAAGCGTTTCCGACCCTATAAAGTATATATATTCTTGGTCAGGGTCACTAGCCGAGTCGATATAGCCATGTCCGTCTGTCCGTCTGTCTGTCCGTCCGTATGAACGCTGAGATCTCGGAAACTATAAAAGCTAGAGGATTGGCATTTTGCATGAAGATTCTTGGAGTTCCTACGCAGCGCAAGTTTATTTCAAGAAGGTGCCACGCCCCCTCTAACGCCCTCAATAGCTTATATAGGATTTTAAAAAATTTAATTTTTCGGAAATGTAAAAATGCAGTATTGTTGTGTTTATCAATACCTATCGAAATGTAGAAGAAATTTTTTAAATCGGACCATTCGTTAAAAAGTTATTGCTGATCAAAGTTTATATCTCCCTCGCACTCCCTTTAGCCGAGTGACGGGTATTAGATAGTAGGGACACCAACCCGACTATAGCGTTCTCTCTTGTTTTGATTAACATCGGTCACATTACAATATGGGCGGTTTATTTACAAACCGAACACCTTTTATTGGGTCACATTTTTGATTTGCCTGAAACTTTTTTTACACGTACTATTCGGAAAATAAGTAAACATGTGTATCAGAATTGGACCGAAAAAAAATTATTTTTTTAGTTACAATTTTTTTAAGCTTGCCAAAAATTGTCAAATTTGAAAAAGTACCCTCTCATTGAAAATCTGTATCTCCGGTTATATGAATCCGATTGACTTCATGTCTTCTGCATTAATTCCTCTAAAACCTCTTCTTTCAAAATAAAATTTCTAAAAAAAAAAAAATTTTTAAGTTCTTTAAAATAAAAACAAATTAAGATTTAAAATAATTTTTTAACCATATTTTTTTTTATTTTAATACTTGCGCCATTTTGTTAGTTACAATCGGTTTTTGTGAAAAGTTGGACCCATTTTTAGTTGTTTAAATATCGAATTTTTTTTAACAAGGCCACGGCTTTTTTCTATGTAAAATATAATAAAATATTAAAAAATAATTATTTAAATATGTTAGATAAAATACAAATTAAAAAAAAATTTTTTTCTTCAATTTAATAATTTTTTATTTTTATTAAATAAATTTTTTTTTTAAATTAAAAAAAAATATTTAAAAAAGTTAAAATAATTACATAATACAAAAAAATAATAAATAAAATAATTTTAAAATTATTGTTTATGAAATGGAGGGTTAAATAAATAATTGTGGTTTTTTTATAGATTAAAAAATGACTTTTTACTTTTTGTCATTTAAAAATTGTCAAAACACTTACAACTTAACTTTTAATCATTAAAAATTGTTAAAGGACTAGTAATCGATGAGAAAACATGAATTCCATAAGGATCCGACAAGAATAAAAGAATAGCCCTACTTGCTGCGACGTTTTTACATAGAAAAAAGCCGAGGCCTTGTGAAAAAAATGTGAATTTTTTTTTTTTGGCCAAATCTGTTTGGTTTGTAAAAGAACGGCCCATATATTGTAATATATGTTAACAGTTCCAAAGTAAAACCAAAAATTTTTAACAGAGATCATGTAGTGTACGGGGGTGCTACAGAGCTAATTCTATCTCTATCCTTCGATAGTCGGTCATCTAACAGCGGATGGTAATTTCTACTAGAGAGGACCTTTGTACCTTCAAGCTTAAGATACGCACTCTTGCTAGGCTCGGGTCTAACTCGCCGGATGTCGGGGTTCTTCCTTGCTTGAGAGGGTACGGTTGCACGCTACCACAATTTATTAGTGCGTAATAATCAAAAGAACAATCAATCGAGTCTAAAGGCTAAGCTATTCAAACAATTAACATAATATTGAAGCGCTCCGACACGCTGGAAAGCAACTGAGAATCTGATAAACTCCTTTTAGGAATCTAGATGTTATTATTCCGCAAGTCTTTACCCTCCCTTCCATGACAATGTTACTTAAATTCTTGCATTGTCCCTAGGCCAAGATTAAATGATCTCTACCACATTATTAAGGAAGTGATTGACATGAATACTCGACAGACCATGGTTATTATTTATTCAAACTTCATTTTTAATCAAATCCTATAGTTCATTTATACACTCAAAAAATTATTTTTTCTTAAATATAGAAAAATACAAATTTTCTGTGCTTTAGAAAAATTTTTCTATAAAGAGAAAAAAATTTCTAAACTTCAGAAAATTTCTCTGTTAAACGATATTTTTTAGAAATTTTTTTCTCAATATGACAAAAATCCTTTTTTTTTTCTAAATTATAAGGTGTTTTTTCTAATCTGCCTTTCTATATTTGAGGGTTAAAATCGCCATTGCTTTTAGAAAAAAAAAGACTAAACATTTCTAAAAATAAAAAAAAATCGCCATTCAAATTAGAAAAAATTCTTATATAATAGAAATATTGTTTTTCTAAAAAACAGAAAAAATGTTTAAAATTTTTCTAACATTCAGAAAAAATCGCCTTTAATCGAAGAAAATTTGGTAGCCTAGGGGTCTAACGCGTGCGTGCATGAATATGTTATACATGCTAATCGCCGCAAGTGTGAGTTCAATCCCACGTCGAGACGAAAAATGCATGGCGTCTTTTTATTTTTTTTTTTTAATCTTTAATATTTACATATTAATAAAAAAAAAATGTGTTGCATTTTTTAAAATTTTTTTAATAGTTATATTTTGTTAAAAATGATTTTTATGTTTTTCAAATTTGAAATTCAAATACTGTTACTATTGAACCATAGTAAAATATATTTGTGTATAAATATTAAAATTAATCAATAAATATTTACGAACAAAATTAAATAAACAAAAAGAATAACTAGAAGCGAGCCAGATCGATTTGACTAAAAATAAGAGAACAAAATGTGAATAGACTTTGGACAGCGCCTCACGCGATGCATCCGTGGCGCAGCGGTTAGAGTGCTTGACTGCAAACTCCGAGGGAAGCGGTTCGATTCCCGCGTGGGGCGACCCGAGATGTTTTTCTCAAAAGTGTAAGTTGTTGGGTTTTTATATTTATAATTTGTAATTTGTATACTCATTTCAGTTATAATTACAGGTCCGATTTGAAACTTAAAGTGCATGTACATAATAAACATATACATCACCTACACCACGTGCACAATATAAGGAAATTAAAATAAGATGACAAACAAGAACGGAGAACAACAACACAAGGGGGGCGTGGCGTCACAGAAACAACCGGCATAATTCCCCGATTACCACCAAAGCATCATTTTTGTATTTTCTGGATTTGAGAAATTTTTTCTTGTATTTAGAAAAAAATTTTTCTATATTAAAAAAAAACAGTATTTCTATTTCTTAGAAAACCTTTATTTCTAAATTGTAAGACATAACTTTTTTACTTTCTAGTAAAAAATTTCTAAATTGCAGATTTTTTTTTTGTTTTTTAGAAAAAAACGCCATTGATTTTAAAAACCTACTTTCTTTAATATAGACAAAATCGCCAGTGACGCAAATCCATAGGCGAATTTCTAAAACCAAAGGCGATTTTAGGCGTTTTTTTTTTTTGAGTGTAGTTATATTTATCCACATTATTTTCCATTGATTTCATTTATAAAAATTCAAGAATTTCCTAACACATAAGTTTTAATGTTTCATTTCGTGTTCAATAGTGTTATTTTTCAATTGATTTCAAATTTATGAGCAAGACTAACAATATTTTAATTAATGTAAACTAAAGGAATTTCTCTCGACTTAGAGTTACGACAGGGCGGTATTTATAGATTTTTAAAATAGGTATTTACGCATTGTTCGTTTTAATATGTACTCACGACCTTTCTTTATGTTCCATGAGACGCGTTGCAAAGTTGGGCCCAAGTTCACGTTGACGTTGAGGAGCTGTTGGTCAAAATTTATAATAAATCCTACATTAAATAACCTATACAAATACCGCACTCATGCCAATCAGAGAGCTTCTTTCAAAGGCAAATGAATTGATACACGAATTTTTACTCCTAATGAGCGATCATTGATCGCCGGACGGTGTCCGATGGGGAAGCCTTTGGTGGTGGCTAGTCTGTCCTCTGTTCACGACCAATGTATGGGTGCCTTGGCTGCACCTTGCGGCGGCACGATCCGAGTTGTCGCTGGGTGGCACTAGATAAGTGTTGTTGCTCCCGCGTTGAATAAGGTGATCTGAATATCATCGGCTTTCAACTGCCGGTATCCCATTGACAACACACGAGGGTGGTTGCGTAATCACGCTGGCCGAGGTTATGTTCTCCACTGGGCCACTTTCACCAAGAATTTGGGCAAATTGGAGCTGAGGCAATTGGGATTGGCTGGCCTAAGACGTTCAGACTGTAACCGGCCTAAAGTAGGATAAGACTCCCTTAGTGGGGTCTACAGGTATACGTCTGACGTCACGCCTTTCTTTGCGGATCCCTAAGAAAAATCGGTTAGATTGGGAACCCACGAATTTTGTATTTCTTTACCTTGCTCACTCTCACAAATTCACTTATTAATATTAATAACCGCCTGGCTATTTATTGACCACAGATCGAGATTATATAATCGTGTAAGTTTAACACGTGTTTAAATATGTAACTTGGGTCACAGTCGAATGATCGAACGTTTTGCCAAGAGCGTATATCAGAGAATGAATGCAAAATTTGAGCCGAAGTGTCGATAAGCCACTGTCGCCGAGCTTTCCGCTGCAGTTCAAAGCAACGGTTTAATCGTATGATTTTTGGCCGTCGCGACTGATTTGCTTATCTCAACTTATTGGAGTTGAGAGTAAATTTCCTAGGCCTCTGGCACCGCGAAGTTATATTTATCTATGCGAGGGTGGGGTGAATAGTTCTTTATCGTAAAAGCTTAACTGGCCACTACAATCATTGAACAGCTTTCTAAAAAAAATATCAGAAGAATTTGCTGAAATCTGGGATAGAAGGGACTCCCGCAAAGCCCACTTAGATTTTTGTGCCGAGCGAATACGACAGTTTTTAAAAGAAAACAAAAATTCGGACAAAATCAATAATATTACACAAAATAGAGCTTGGGAAGAGTGAAAAGTAAGGAACCCTATTAAAATTAAATAAATTATTATTAAATTATAGATCGTTTTCGATGTCCTTCGGCACTCAATCGGCAGACCCTCGATTAATACCTGCTGCCAGGTTAAGCGCTCTCAAAACGGGATATGTCATTCAGCTGGTTACATAAAGCGCTCATCGTAATTTCACAGTCAATTTAAAATTAATACGCGCCTGTCAGACTGCCGCCTTGCCGCCTTGTAAGATCCGACAAACGTCTTTGCAAATGCAAATTGCATTTTGTCATAATCCCAAATGCAGCTGAAGGAGGAGGAGGAGGAGAAGGTTTCTGGGGCTCTGGGTGAGAAGCTTTGGCAGGATAACAGGCGGAGTGGCAGGCTGACGGCAAGCAAGGATGTCTGGGCTCACATAGGTGCAAACAACTTTCAGCTGGGATAACTGTCTTGGCGCAGGATCCCCATCTCCATCCCCTGGATCCTCGGAGGTGCGAGGGGAGTGCGTGTGTGCCCTGTGTCTCTGTGCAATGTACTGTGCCAAACCTCAGCTGCGTGTCAAAAGCAGCTCGTGAAAAAGGATGGGGAATGACTTTGTTTGCAGTTGAGTTTAATTAAAAACGGATCTAACATTGAGGCTCGGGCTGAGCTCGGGCCTCGCATGGCAGGCTTGTTTGCAAGTTTAATTGAAGCGCAGCGCAGCGCTCTCCGGGTGAAACTTGACATCACTACAAATTTTCGGCATATACGAGAAGTTGCCCCATATTTCCGGAGAACGAAAATTAATTTCATTCAACTTTTAGGGCCACATAATTAATTGAGGGAAATTGGTGTTGCAAGAGAGCAGGCGTATTGCACAATGCAGATGCAATTCCCATTTGCGGAATGTTTTGCAAATACCGCTCAAAAGATTAATTTAAATATGGCTAAAGGGCTGCCTTCACATGCACTCCACATTTCGTTTTTTTCGTAACTTATTTACAAATTGCTCGTGATTACTTCGGAAATGAGTGAAAATAAATTAAAATCTGCGCAGCTGTTTACCTTTTCGATGAGTGCAAGGGGTGGCAAATAAGTCAAATTGATTGAGACTCGGTAATTACGTGAAATGCGTTTCATTACCACATTTGCTGATTGACTCGGCGGTGGTAATTGGTTCGCAGAGTAAACATTATTTTCATATTTTTACACCCGCTGAACAAGCGAGCCATTAATAATCGAGAGTGCTTTATAAGATGCTTTGGGCACACTGCTTGTTAAATGGTGCTAATTGGTGGTCTAAAAGGGAAAATAGTTTGCACACCTTTTGCAATCTTCAGTAACGACTTCACTTATTACCTGTATTTTCGGACTATCGATGAGATTAATTTATACACTCGAAAAGGCAATAGTTTGACTCGTTGTTTTAAAAGTAACTGGATTTAGTATAAACTGTGGTATTAATTTAATACTAAATATTAAAAAGTCTGAACTCTGTAGTTTTAATCTTAAACTAAATATTATAAGATTTATATTTTCTAGTTTCAAATGTATACCGAAAATTTAATTTGGATACTTCCGAAAGCATCAATTTAATACTCATCTTTTGGAATATTTATACCCGTTACTCGTAGAGTAAAAGGGTATATTGTATTCGTGCAAAAGTATGTAACAGCTAGAAGGAAGCGTTTCCGACCCCATAAAGTATATATATTCTTGATCAGGATCACTAGCCGAGTCGATATAGCCATGTCCGTCTGTCCGTCTGTCTGTCCGTATGAACGCTGAGATCTCGGAAACTACAAAAGCTAGAAGATTAGCATTTTGCATACAGATTCTAGGAGTTCCTACGCAGCGCAAGTTTATTTCAAAAGGGTGCCACGCCCCCTCTAACGCCCACAATAGTTTATAAACGATCTTAAAAATTTAAGTATTTCGGAAAAGTAGGAATGCAGTTTTGTTGTGTTTATCAATACCTATCGAAATATAGAAGAAATTTTTTAAATCGGACTATTCGTTAAAAAGTTAGGCCTGATCAAAGTTTTATCACCATCTCCCTCGCACTCCCTTTAGCTGAGTTACAATTATTAGATAGTCGGGAAACCAACCCGACTACAGCACTCGCACTCCCTTTAGCTGAGTGACGGGTATTAGATAGTCGGGACACCAACCCGACTATAGCGTTCTCTCTTGTTATACCCGTTACTCGTAGAGTAAAAGGGTATATTGTATTCGTGCAAAAGTATGTAACAGCTAGAAGGAAGCTTTTCCGACCCCATAAAGTATATATATTCTTGATCAGGATCACTAGCCGAGTCGATCTAGCCATGTCTGTCTGTCCGTCTGTCCGTCTGTCTGTCCGTATGAACGCTGAGATCTCGGAAACTATAAAAGCTAGAAGATTGACATTTTGCATGCAGATTCTAGGAGTTCCTACGCAGCGCAAGTTTATTTCAAAAAGGTGCCACGCCCCCTCTAACGCCCACAATAGCTTATATACGATTTGAAAAATTTTAATATATCGGAAAAGTAGGAATGCAGTTTTGTTGTGTTTATCAATACCTATCGAAATGTAGAAGAAATTTTTTAAATCGGACCATTCGTTTAAAACTTATGCCTGATCAAAGTTCTATCTCCATCTCCCTAGCACTCCCTTTAGCTGAGTTACGTTTATTAGATAGTCGGGACACCAACCCTTTAGCTGAGTGACGGGTATTTGATAGTCGGGACACCAACCCGACTATAGCGTTCTCTCTTGTTTTGAAACTCAATAGGTTAGAATTAATGTACAAATACTTTAACTTCTATGATCTTTTTTTGTATTCATATAAATTTAAGTTTTACAGAATCCTAGACGAGCATTTAAAATCTCCTGCTTCTTCACAGCATCCGCATCAAGCAGCGTTCCCCTTTGGCACTTTTGGTCTCCAAAATCAAACACATTTAACAAGTCATTTAAAACGGAGACGGCCGCCCACTTTGCTATCAATTCCCATGCAGAGCAACTCCCCCCGGGAAGAGTCCGCACAAGGATCACCCAGTTCCCAGGCCAAAATGGATGGCAGGACTTCAGATGCAGCTCCAACTGCAGCTGCAGCTGGCAAAGCTGGCAAGCAAACACTTTGGCAATTTGACTTTTGGTCAGCAGTGTCAACAGCATCGCACACACACACAAACCCACCCATACACAGAGGGAGATTGTGGGGGCGTGGCAGGAGCAGGAGCAGGAGGGAGATCGCCCCAATCCTGGGTACATTCATTAATTTTCGCCACAAATTTTTGCAATTAAAGTTTGCTGTTTGTTTATCTGTTTCGACTGGCATGAAAATCAAGCGCCATGAACACGAAGTCAATAAAACTTTTGGCGCTACTTAATGCGAATTTATAGTGTAAACATAAACACACATAGATGGCGAGTCCTCGAAAGGACATGGACTGCTGCTGCTGCTGCTGCCGCTGCTGCTGTTGACAAAAACGACAAAATTGTGTTACCAACAATTGCATAACAATCATTTCAAGTTTTCCTGCAAAATGGTACAAAAAAAGTTTTTATTGTTATTATGAAAACTACAACAGCACAGCTTTTGCTTTTGCTTTGGCTTTGACTTTGTGTGGGTGGCCAGGACATTTGGGACTGCGGTAAGGATATACATATATATTTATATTTATATATGTTTCTGTGTATATAAATGGCCGCACATCCTTTCGTCGGTCCTCATTTTGGCACCCCAAAATAGTCGAAAACCGACAGCGGACAACCAGCTACATTCGCATAACTATGCAAAATTGTTGTCATTGTCTTTCCCTTTGTTTTGGTATACCCGTTATTCGTAGAGTAAAAGGGTATATTGTATTCGTGAAAAAGTATGTAACAGAAATGATCAGAAATCGATCTAACCATGTCCGTCCGTCTGTCCGTCTGTCTATCTGTCCGTATAAACGCTGAGATCTCGGAAACTATAAAAGCTATAAAGTTGCAATTAACCATGCAAATTCTTGAGGTTCCGCCCCACAATAGCCTAAAACGATTTTAAAAGGTGTCTGGCGCCCACATCCTTAAAGATTTAAATGCCATTTTGTTGTGTTTATTTATACCTATCGAAATTTAAAAGAAAATTTTCTAATCGAACTATTCGTTAAAAAGTTATGAACAAAGAATGGAATTCACGCACTGCAAGCAGTCCATTTGTCGCATGCATATCTCCATCTCACTCGCACTTTCTTAAGCTGAGTAATGGGTATCTGATAGTCGAGATACTCGGCTATAGCGTTCTCTCTTGTTTAAGCTTTTGTTTTGTTTAGCTTTTGATTTTGCCCACTCTGTGTGTGTGTGCATATGACTTTGCTTGGAGGTCGACAGTTGTGGGAGCCGCGGTTTCGGGGGAGTGCGTCAATTGCGGTCCGTTTTGCGGTTTCCGTTTGTTACTTGCAATTCCGCTTGCTTTTTGGCCATTGCCGTTTTCCATAGCGGATGTCAATGCGGATACAGGATGCGGATGTCTGCCATTCAGCGCGAAAACTTCGCCTGCGGCTCCTTGCAACTTTTACAACTGTCCAACGCCCAAAAATCTCCATCTGCTGATGATTTTTTAATTGCACATGCTTTTCGGGTCGCCGCGAGTCTCTCGTTTGTATGTTTTTTGCGCTTCATTAACGCAGCGCTCATCATTAAATGACAATTGACAGCGGACACTGGTCAGCCAAGCATAGAAAATATTTGAGTAGATTAAGGGTGTCAGCACTTTAATATATGGGTTTTTGGATTGTAGATTCGTTATAATTAACTTATTAAACTGGAAAAAAAGGTGTCATTTTATTATTTTTACGCATTCAAAAATATTATAATGGGTAAAATATGCTTCACAAATCTCACTGTATCTAATTCTATTCGCAAATCAACATTAGGGTACACCGAATTTCTACAAACTTAAAACCAATTAAACACTTTGTATTAAGAATAAAAGAATTATTTTCAAATGCTTAAAAAGTTGACTAACTGATAAGATTTATTTAGTGCGTTTGTGCTTGCACAATAGTTGGCTATGATAAAACAAAAAAATTTTGTCAGATAACATTATTTATTTACTTCAAAAAAACTGTACATTTTAACGGATTCCTTGCTCTAAATTAAATTTTAGTGGCACCACATAATAATATACAGAAGTAACAGCACTGCTCATACCAAAAATAAGAAATCTTTTTGTAATTAAAAATGACTGTTAAATAATCAAAATGTATAGTAGATATTTAATAATATTTTTTAAACAGGTTAAGAATGTTGACCTCTTCAAACGTATCTCTTAGAAGTGTACTAATAAAAAAATATATAAAATTTGTACTTTTGGTCTGTTAAGAAAACTGATTTTTAAAAATAATTTTAATTCATTTATCAATAAATGCGGTCATCCCGAAAAGGCCTTCCAATCATATAGATGTACGATTTTGTGGCTTACCAACCCAAAAAGGCACCAGCTGTTACATCCCTTTGTTCCGGCATTGTAACTAAGAATTCGCTTTCCAAACTCCGTGTGCGATAGTGCAAATTATCAACGCAGTTTACGTGCTATTTAGCACGTGCCCATATGGCCTGTGGCCGCTTTTGCGATTTGCTTCTGCTTTGGTTGATGCTGCGGCTGTCGATATCCATAATGATAATGAAGATGCGACTGATGAGGTTGATGGGGTGCTGAGAGCGATGATTGCGATATTCGGGGCTTGCCAAAGGGGCCATAACAGTTCGCTGCACTTTGTGGCCAATCGAAATTGCGTATTTTGGCCGTTCTCGGCTTAATTATGTGCCCATCTGAATATGCAATTCCAAGTTTTTGCATTGCTACCAAATCGAAGTAGCTGGCTTGGGGTCGAGGGTAGGGCGAAAGGGGGGCTGCGGAGGTGTGCCTGTGCGTATTGGGGCAATGATGGTCGGAGGGTCGGAGTTCGACTGGTCGAGAGTCGAGTCATTGGCATTATGGGAGCAGCTGCCGTTCATTGCGAGTGCGAATTATGCATGCGCCTCAAGCTGACCGCCTGTCAGAAAACACTCAGAAAATAAATGGTCTTTATTATGACAAATTCATCATATCATACGATTATAACGGAGTTTTTATTAAGTCATAATTTCCGAAATAAAAATGTATGTAATGTAATGTAAAGCTGGTTGGTAAATAAAAATATTATCAGCAATATTTATAAAGCTATCTATTAGATTGAATAACTAAATTAATAAATACTTTATTATTTCTCGTTTTTTAAGGTTCCCGCACATTTCAATAAGATTTAAAAATGGTAATATAACATTTTAAAATGGAAAACTAACATTTCTTTGACTTAAATGAGTACCATTTTTGTAAGCTGATAGACAAAGTTTTTTGTGAGGTACTCTATGACTTGTGATATCTTCCTTCTTGATTAGGCAATATTTTTTTTCAGTGTAATAGCCCAGTCAGTCAGTTATTGGCATGGCTGATTGGCCAACTGGTCGGCTACGCAATGCCGGCTGTTGCCAGCTTCATAGTCGTGGCTGTTTAGCGTAATTGAATTACCAATTTTCCGTTCACGGACTCTAATTTATGGTTATTAATGCGAGGCTAAGAAAGCAAGCCCCTCGCAAGTCGTTGACTTCTTGCACACGCTCCTGCGGAAAACTTGTCTAGCTGCAGGGAAAAGTTAAAGAATTTGTATATCCAGAGGGGAGAGAGCAGAAAATGTGTGCAAAAAGTTGAGAAAACTCGAATGCAAGTCAGGTGGGGGCAGGAACGAATGCGAATGCGAATGCAATCCAAACTTCAAATAACAACAGGAAAATACTCGGCGAAAGCAAAACTCGGCACAAAGAGGGAGCTCCGGCGAGTAAAGAGCAAAAAGCAGCCGCAAAAATATTTATAGAAATTCGAAACAACAAAAACGCGGTTAAAGGAAAGAAATTGAAAGCTCAAAATGCACACAAGCGTAAAAAGCAATAAAAAGAAAGCTGAGGCGAATATTTTCCAGGGAACTTGGCAGAACCTTGGATACCCTAGGTGAAGGGAAAGTGAAATTGGGGAGTGAAAATACCAAGAATATGGATTATAAAAATAGTTTTAGATTTTGGCAGTTACCAAGAACCATTAGGAATATTTAAGAGTTTCAAGTACTTACATCCCAAGAACGATTGCTGCTAACACTAGTTTACAAAATAATATTCTTGGTGTGCTCCCCAGCAATTGATGGCAAATTCTGTTAGTGTTTGACCCCTAGATCGCGAAAATAGCATTAATTTTTTTTTCGATGGCACAGTTTTTTTTAAAGATTTTTTAAAGTTCGAAATGTTAAATTTCGGACTTTTTTCGAACTTCTTCTTATATCTCGGCAGATATCCACCCGATTGGGCCAGTTTTAGTTTTATTTTAAAGTCAATAGATCAAAGCTCAACTTTGCCATACAGATCAATATGATTGGATAAGTAATGGCAGCGTAGAAACTTGACAAAGATGAAAAATGTGTTTTTTGGTCGACTGTAAGTCGGCTGTATATATCGTAAAAACTCGAAATAAATCCGTTGAAAAATCATAATGGGTACAAACTTAAAGTTTACATCCTACCGAATAAAACATGCCGGATATGGCCCAAATCCAAGGAAAACTGGATTTATGGTGGATTTTTAAAGTTCGGATTTTTCCACTTTTTTCGATTGACAAAGTCCAAATTTAAGATTTATCATAGGCGGCGACATGTAAACAAAAATGAGTGGTGATGGCAGCCGGGTCAAAAAATAGCTAAATCAGATATTTAAAAGCTAGAAATTTATAAAAATGAATTTAATTTTTAAAAATTCTTTAAAAAATATTAAAATTCTTGCGTTATGACTGAGAGTATTTTTAATAAGTAATATCCATCTGGACAATTCATTCTTAAAAAGTAGCTAACCTTAACTTTACAAAAGCATGCTCTTTTTAATAAGTACTGCCTTATTAAAAACGAAAAAAAGAGTACGTATTAGAGAAAAAAATAAGAAAATAATGAACAAGATAAAAGAATACACTTGTTTAAATGGTCCAAACACTTTTTGCAATGTGTGTGGTAAATTTATTATGAATAATAAATTTCGACCCTTTGATAGTGAGGTGATAAATCGATATTTCACAAATTCTCCTCGGTGTCCAAGCCACTTCAAGATTTGGTTTAATGCGAAAGTAGAGGAAATATCGATTTATCACCTCACTATCAAAGGGTCGAAATTTATTATTCATAATAAATTTACCACACACATTGCAAAAAGTGTTTGGACCATTTAAACAAGTGTATTCTTTTATCTTGTTCATTATTTTCTTATTTTTTTCTCTAATACGTACTCTTTTTTTCGTTTTTGATAAGGCAGTACTTATTAAAAAGAGCATGCTTTTGTAAAGTTAAGGTTAGCTACTTTTTAAGAATGAATTGTCCAGATGGATATTACTTATTAAAAATACTCTCAGTCATAACGCAAGAATTTTAATATTTTTTAAAGAATTTTTAAAAATTAAATTCATTTTTATAAATTTCTAGCTTTTAAATATCTGATTTAGCTATTTTTTGACCCGGCTGCCATCACCACTCATTTTTGTTTACATGTCGCCGCCTATGATAAATCTTAAATTTGGACTTTGTCAATCGAAAAAAGTGGAAAAATCCGAACTTTAAAAATCCACCATAAATCCAGTTTTCCTTGGATTTGGGCCATATCCGGCATGTTTTATTCGGTAGGATGTAAACTTTAAGTTTGTACCCATTATGATTTTTCAACGGATTTATTTCGAGTTTTTACGATATATACAGCCGACTTACAGTCGACCAAAAAACACATTTTTCATCTTTGTCAAGTTTCTACGCTGCCATTACTTATCCAATCATATTGATCTGTATGGCAAAGTTGAGCTTTGATCTATTGACTTTAAAATAAAACTAAAACTGGCCCAATCGGGTGGATATCTGCCGAGATATAAGAAGAAGTTCGAAAAAAGTCCGAAATTTAACATTTCGAACTTTAAAAAATCTTTAAAAAAAAACTGTGCCATCGAAAAAAAAATTAATGCTATTTTCGCGATCTAGGGGTCAAACACTAACAGAATTTGCCATCAATTGCTGGGGAGCATTTTGGCTGTAAACTAGTGTAATTGAAGGAACACTTCCCTTACCAAGCAGATTTCCACGACTAATGAAATACTTTGCCGACGAACCGTTTGGAAATTTCCAAGAACCCTTTGGGTTTCGCCTTCGTCGAGCAAAACAAAGTCAATGGCAGGCTTTTGCGGTGGCAACCCTAATGGATTCCCAGGCATAATTAACCCATGCCGTCCCCCTTCCCTGCCCGTATCAGAAGGTCAAGGCGGTGGGGTCGGGAAAGTGTTGATGGTTTTCGGCAAATGCCAGAGGCAGTGCCAAAAAATATATTTAAGCCAAGTCATGCGTGGCAATTTCCAGCTGCCTCCGCACCGCAATACACACAATATTCATCCTGCAAGGGCGAAAAATGAAAGCAAGAAATCCGATCCGATTCGGACTCAATGACATTTCTCATGCGTGGCAATTTATGTGGATCCGGGTTAAATATAATTTGCTTTAGCCAAACTTTAAACTATTCGAATTCGCAGGCGAGGCGAAAGTTGTTCTCGCACATAAATCATTTCCCCGAAGCATTTATGTTATTTATACAATTTCTCCTTACCGTATTTGCAGACCAGAAATCGCCGGGGAAATGTCGTAATAGTGCCGCCTGCTCCCATAGAAAATCCATAAAGTGCCCGGCAACTCGTATCTGTTTCAATTTGCATATCTTTGATTCGCCAGCTATTGTTGGAGCCACTGTGCCCCGTTGGATCCACATCTACATCTACTCATTTTTGTTGTTCCTGCTGTCAGCACAAGTCTCCAAGGACACACAACACAATGCCACAAAATCTGCCACGCCTTTTGCTCCTTTTCGGTCCTTGGGTCCCTGGGTCCTCCGGATTCTGCGGGCTCACGCCTAGGGCTCAAGGCTCAAGGCTCTGGGTTTGCGGCTCTGAGCTTAAGGCTCTCGGCTCTCGGCTTTGCAGCCAATATCGCCACTAATACGGAGAAACCATTTCATTTTACGTTTGACTAATAGAAAGGATTCATTATGAATTATACATATGCGTTCGCCTATGCGTGTGTGTCCTAAGCCCAGCCCATAAGCAGGGATATGCCATGCGTGTCCTGGATAAATTTGTTTTCGCCGAACGTGTCCCTGCTGGCGTTGTGGTAATTTTTTAGCCCTGGTCATGGCCCAAGTCCCTGGCTGGCAGTTTGCTGCGGTTAATTTTCAGCGGAGATTTCCTCGGGTCTCCGGCTTGATTAGAATTGATGAAGTTGATGTGGCCGAGTGTCAAGGGTTGGGTCGATTCCTTGCGTTTATTATTAACGGTCCCGGCAGCCGGGGTGATTGTGTCATGACTTTTGTGACACCTTTGGTACTTTATTCGAGTTGACTTTCCCTTTTTTTATAAGTGTTAATACTTTTAGTAATACAAGGTGTACGTAATTATTTAGTAATTCAGAAAAATATTAAAATTAAGTTGGGGGTACGGTCTCTTTATTATTTGATATTTATGATATTTTGTAATCATTTGCATTCTCGTAAATGTGATTTATTTTAACAACTTGTTAGCTTTTCTTTTTTTTGATATGAATAAAAGATTTATTTTCCCATATCCTTGCAAGGAGTCTGCCGGAAAGGGATGCAAAACAAACTTAAGTGGCAACACCTACAAAAGTGCATATAAACCAACTTCCGAGATTAATTCCCAAAATTAATTCACCCTTTGAATATTCCGCTTTATTAAGCTGGGCCATCCATTCAGGTGCCACCCACTCGTTTCCTTGGACCACGGCCCAAAAACCCCAACCCCTTGGCCATAAATAACATAAATAACCAGGAGACAAGGCACTCAAGTGTGTGCTCACACAGACACACGCAGAAAACCAAGGAGCGGAATGCAAAACTATTTTTGATATTAATTGTCGAGGCGACAAAGTTTCGGTTAGAAAGAGCCCAAAAGCAAATGGGCTGCCATTAATTTCCGGTCAAGTGGCTGATAGACAATCATAATTATTTATTTAGCACACATCAAATTGACCAAATGCACACGTGGTTGTGGTCCTGCCGAGTGGGTGGACCTCCAGGATCGAGAGGGTTAGTTGTGCGGTTTGCCAAGGTGTTGAAATGTTTACTTTGTTCGAGGCCGACAACTACTGCGACTCGGAGTTAATGATGCATAACACTTGCGGTTGTCAAAGGCGCTGAAGGAGGCGGCGGGGCTTGTGGGCGGTGGGCGTGGCCGATGGAATGTGTGTGCTTACAATTTATAGACCATAATTGCAACAATTTTGAGCCCTGCACTGCACTGCCTCGCCACTTTGATGCTCGCACACGCTTTTAACATACTGATTTATCCAGTAAATGCACTCTAAAAAGGGGGCAGGTGGGCACAAAGCGGGGGGCGGGGGCGTGGCCGCAGGAAGCCGAGCAATTTTAATGACATGCTGGCAGGCATCCAATCTATATGTTAAAACAAAGAGCAAGACTAAAAGGAACCTTCAATTTGCGCAATAGCTTGGAAATAATTTATAACAGTTTTGCAATGGCAGAATCGAACGAAAGGGAAAGGGAAAAATAAGAGAGGAGGGAGAAGGGAGAAGGGAGAAGAGAGAGCAACCGCTAAGGATATCCGTTTCGACATCAGGTCCTTTCGCGGATCCACATATGTACGCCCATCGAGAAGTAAAACGAAGTCAGAACGACTTTTATTCGTAGTGGATGAATTTATGCTTTTACCGCATTTTCTTTTGATTATAAGTAATAGTAGTTATACTATTCAACATCCACCTTACTTAAGGACTCTTAAAGAAATGATATTTCTTAATTTCTTTACAGTTATATTTTTGTATCCAATAAATTAATAGATTTTTCGTATTTCCCGAATCTAGAGAATCTATAAAAATATTTTTATTAATCATTTTTTCCATAATTCTCAGTTAAGTATCATCGATTAGGAGAAAGATGTCTACATTTATCAATTAATTTATTTATGTATTATTTCTTAGTTTAAAAACATTTACTACTAACAAAAGCCGCGATTCAGTTAAAACTCAAATTTCACCACAAACAACTTTGAATGCAATGAAAATATATATTTAAACTTTGCCGCTGGCGCTCATTAAATGCGACTTAATTTCTTTTGTGGACCCTGTCCCCAATATATCATGTCAGCAATCAAGTCACAAAGAGAAAATCTGCTGACAGTTTGCATTCTGGCCGGAGTCGGAACCCCCACTCCCCCCTGCCATCCCTGGGGCCTGGTAATTTCATGCTTGGCAACATTTCGCCAGCTCTTTGAGTTTTCCCTCTTTTGGCCAGGCCCGCGATGATTTTTTCATTGCCGGTCAGTGGGAGACAAATTAAAAAGTTTTACGCATCTGACCCGCGCTAGAAATGCTGGGGTATTATTAAAACTTTTATAATTTATCAAATATTCTAGGCTATTTTCGGACGACGCTTCTGACGACAATTGTTTACCGGACACATGGCTGTCACATCGCTGTCCTTGCTCCTTGTAATTGCCAGTTGTGGGGGAAATAAAATGAGGAACTCCCGAAATCAATAGGGAAATTATAAGTACACGCTTCGACAGTTCATTCTTTATGCATAAACAGACGAGGAGCAGCTGGCGTTTCCCGCTCTCCCCAAGTCACCTGCCATTCGCCGGCCCATCAATCTTGGTCTATGATAACGCCTGGGCAGGTAGCTCGTAAATCTCAGCGCTATCTGGCAGCTCCTTGGCCCACCTATTTTCCACTTTTTTTCTATTTTTTGTTCTACGCGGTTCGGTCCTATTTGCGTAGCTGTCAGCCCGCACATGTGGCCGTGAGTGAGCGATGAAGGGGACGGAACACAACGGATCGGAACGGAACGGGCTTCAAAGTGGCATCAAATCAATTCTGGGACGGCCCTCAAGTTTGCCCCGACGAAAGTTCGTCTTCGTCGGGCTTCGATCAAAATATTCATTGGCCAAGCTGGTTACATATTCATATTAGCAGGCCACAATGTAACACACTGCCGGGCTTCATGTACTGCCTAAACAAACTACACACAGGAAAATTAGTTTGCTATCGCTTACAAAAGTTCATTGCATAAATTAAAGTTCTCAAAACTTAAACAATATATTATTTCGTTAAATTCTCGAAGTGCCTTGAGTCATGTCAAATTGATATACGCATTGTACATTTCTGGTTATTATACGCATATCGTTTTTACCATGCAATACTGGTAAAATTGATATTAAATAATTTAATTTTTCTTATTTCTCTCTTTCGGAGATTCTCTTACATCAAAAAAGACATAAATTAGCAATATGGCGACATATATTACGTAAGTGGGATAGCGCTAAAAGTTACATAAGTGGAAGGGAGAAAATCACATTCAAAATTCGAACTGGCCTACTTACCACATAATATTAAATTGATCACCGTTTCGTTGTTTTTGGGTGCTCATCTCGATGGCTTTAGAAGTTAATATTGAAATTAAAAATCACGAAATTTATGTTAGACCCTACCTCACTCAACCTAAATTTCCTCGAGTGTAATTTATCCACTCCAAACTGAGAACAATCGGTGTATTAGTCGGTGCATCTCATGTATGAGTGCACTTCTGGTCGGGAGCTTAGCACGCTTCGAAGCCTTTCATTATTGGTAATCGCACTCCGCCGTACGGCATCAATCAAAAGCAGCCGGAGCTGCCCTGGCTGCCCCAACCTATGGGATTATTAATCAATGACCAGGTTGGGTCAAAAGGTGCATTAGACAATCAGTGGACTGGCTTGTAATCGAGCGAATTCAGTGCTCGGACCAAGCATTGTTGCAAACGAGGCGTGTACGTAGTGCGTATACGTAATGTGCCATAGCCCAGTGGCTGAGTTAGTTCAAAGGTGTGGCCACTGATTCGACTGAATCAGATCCCAAGTCCAACGGACAGAAACACGAAATGAGCTTCTAGCGCGTTATTAAGTTGCATGCAATTAAAATTACGCGCGTAATCAGAGCGAAAAAAAGATAAATTCGCGTGATAAATATATTTTTACGCTCTGCTTGCCTCACGCGTGCCGGCGAAAAGGGGTTTCTGCGGCGGAACGGAGTTCGGATCTCCGGCGTAATCAGGCTGCCGCACTGGGGGCTAATTAATTTCGCCACTTTACTCCGTTACGGGATCTCCAGGGAGGAGCTTTGGCTTAGCAGCTCCCCTCCGCTGGGAAAGTGGCTGTATCTGGGCGCCCAGCTTTGATTTTCCCTCTTTTTTCCATTTTCCGTTTTACATTCGGTCTGTGTTTTCTTGTTTGCCACAGCTACACGTTTTATATTCCGTACACCAGCGAAGGTTGTATTGGCCGTCCATAGAACTCGCTAAATAAGTGGATCCGTTTTTTATCTGAAACAAAAGTAAGGCCATACTTTTAATGGATTTAGCTTTGTAATCTATTTTTGGTACACACAAAAATAAAAACACGCCGGAATCAAATCGATGTGCGCGCATGGTACATTTCTGGTATCTATACGCATATCGTACCTACCTAAAACATGTTGTTTACATTACGAGCATATCGAATTGATGTGCCGCATATCAAGTCACAATGGTCAAAGTCAATATCATTTTGAAACTAAAACCTTTTAAAAAATTTTTTTAATTATAATACAATTAAATGCTAGCAGAAAGAACTTTAAAATATAAAAAGTTTTTTTATATAAAAAAAGATAAAGATACATGCGATTCTGCTATAGTGATTTCTATTAACTCCAAAAAAATTCATCGGTCTTAAATTTCAATTTTAATTCTATGTTTTAATATAACTTACTATATTTTTTGTTAAGTTTGAAAAGTGGCTTTCCATTACTTATGTTGCTTTTTAGAGTAACTGATAGTCGACTCCCTCCGTTGAATAGCTCAACTCTTTCACACTTGTTTAATTTGTGCTGCTCTCCCACTTATTTATAATTTTTTGCCAACTAATTAATATGGCTTATGTAGATGCTGTTGCCACAGAATCCTATCCCCAATAAACCAAAGTGCAGCGAAAGTTTAAATGAAAATTTTCAACGTGCATACTTAACGTGCTTAGCACACGGCCAGGGCCATAAAGATGGCCCGAAGACAAAGAACCGGGAACAAGGAACCGAGAATCCAACTGGCCTCCGATGCGTGCGCAAAACTAAGTTTTTTCATTCGGGCCAAAGTGAAGTGAAGTTGCAGGCTCGACGGTCAGCCGATAAAGAGAATGCATAGCAAGAAGTGCAGATAAAATGTAGCCGGCAAAGAAACGAAAAGTGTCAGCGGGCCAACTGCAAGTTTTAGTACAAAGAGCAGTGGGCGGGGAGAAATAAGTTTTCATGCGGCCAAAAGGGGGCGTGGCACGATAAAGTTGCCCGAGGAGCAATGGTTGTTGGCCAACTGGCGACACTTTCAAGCAGCAAGAGCAGCAGCATGCAAAGCGAGGGCCCGGACGAAGTTGGCAAACAACATTAGTTGATGGCCCAAATGGGCCAACATGGCGCTCGTGGCAGTCAATAATAAGCAGGCGACATGTTGGCCAGAGCACACTTTCGGCCAGCTCCCAAAAAAGCGAGAAAAAAGAAGGCAGGCATAAAAGGCCAGCCTCGAGATGGAAATGGAGATGAAGACTTCTCAACAAGTTTAAAGTTGCTGTCGAACTCTTGTTTCCCAGCGCTCCTTTCTTTTTCTGTCCCAAAAGGAGGCTAAAAAGTTGCAAGTTAGTCGGAATTTATGTAAATTCGTGCTGCATTAAAGATACAGAAGGCGCAATGAAGGATGCACAAGTTTAATTTGGAACAAGCTAGAAAAACTTGCCCATCCTGGCCAACAGCACAGTCAATAATTCGATGTATAGCCTGTAGAAAACTTTCCGCCTCGGAAGAGCCAACACATCTTCATCATGACGCTCCCAATTATGGAGGTCAAGCAGATAAAAACACGGTTAATTAATGCCTGACACTGATGAGCTGGCCAACTTTTGCCATGCTCTGGAGCTCTTCCATATTTAACCCATTTAACTCCTAATTAATACACTTCACACAAATTCATTTTAATTACACAAAATAAACCAAATATTTATGTAAATGCCGCCTGTCACTCACTCGTATGCGAGCATTTCCCATGTTAATTACGCATCTGCTCGCCAAAAAGTCGACATTGCGGGGGCGGAAAACGGGAAAAGCCTTTCACCAGTCCAACGGCGGCGCTTGTTTGCCTGTCAGCGGCATTTGGCAAGCGGTAAAATTACAACAAAAAAAATACAGCATAAATAAAGCAGAAACCAGCCGACAACACAGCCATCGTCAAAATGAAATAAAATTTATTTGCGGAAATAAAAAAGGATTGCTTACTTTCTGGCAAGGCCGTTAAAGCGAGCAATACAGTAAATACAGCTTAACGGGTAAATTCGAAACACGTTTTAAGGAATTTATGGGTGAACCAGTTTTGTATTAAATTCCAATTGAACTTATGTGCACTTAAAATTGTTTACCTGTTAGCCGATCTTATAAATTGTTAAGCAATTAGATAATATTATATTAAAGCAAGTTACTAAGCGCATCGAATCGATATGCGCATGGTGAAGTTCTGATATTGTATACGCATATCGTTTTTACCATGCAATACTGGTAAAATTGATTTAAAATATACGTTTTTAGCCGAATTCTTTTTCTCGGAGATTCTCTGACTTCGAAAAATTACGTGAGCGATCGGAAGAATAGATAATCCAGTCAAAAATACCACATAATATCAAATTGATCATCGTTTCATATCAAGTATTTTTCGCTTGTATTGTACGTAATACTCTTTAAATGTATTGCTCAATTAACCGTGGATTCAGATGCTGTAATTTGTTTACTCCATGGCTGGTTTATAGCCAGCTGTTCAAGGACCTTGGTGAAAAGCAGGGGAACTCCCTACCACAACCTACAAAACACACATGCACGGGATAGACGCATTTCGTTTGTAATTAGTGTCGCAGCGGCTGTTTCGCTTTTGTTGCTGCCGCGTGTAAATTCAGAACATTAATTTTCTTAATTAGGAGTATGCCAGTGCCCTTAATTGCTAACAAGGCGTCTCGCATATGCGACCATGTGTTTCATCTGGCAAATAGAGATCCAAATGCAAATGCTTATTAAATTAAATATGTATCTTTGAGACAGTCTCGCTGCTCTCATTACCATATAATTGAGTCGCGCCAACGAATAAGTCAGTTTTGGGGCATAAGAAATCTGGCATTAAAGGGAAAACCGGGGAAAATCGACTGCGGAAAATGGGGCCAGTAAAGTAGCTGAGCTGAGCTCATGCCCACATGCTGGCCGGCGAATGTTGGTCCATTATTTCATGATTCCTTTGCCATTTATCACCTGCAGGCACTGACCGCAATCGCTGGGCGAAATTACAAATAAAATGAATTGGGACCGTCCCCGAGAATGGATGAAAATGGCCTGCAGAGGGGTGGACAAAACAAAAGGGCTCTCACCTGGACAATTTGTCAAATCGCCACCGCAATTGCTCTTGCCGAGCTTCGATTTCCGGTCCTGGCATCTCCGGGCATTAAGGCGACTGAGTTTTCCTCGCAGCCATCAGCCATTGTGGGTGAAAATTAATTGAAAAACTTTGCTCAATGCACGCGGTTAGCTAATCGTCAAATACTTGAAATAATTGGGCGAATTAAAAGCCTGTCGATGGGGCTTCACTAATTTAGGGAAAGTACCAGGCGAAAGACTTTCTCCAATTAGGGCACACAAATCACTCAACAGACTTAATGTTACCTTTTGTAATAGTTATGTGTCCCTGATCCTTTTGCACATGGCAATGCTTCGTTATGAAACGAATTTGCCAGAAGAAACAGAAATTCCTTTATTGTACTCTTTACATGGAACAGAAACGAGGCTTGTCAATGAATGTTTAGGAGCGTTTTAGGAGCCTCCTCCACCCACATGAAATTCAAATTCGAATTCCAAGTTTCTGGGGCAACAATGCCGGACTTTCTCCGGAATATGAGAGAAATCTGTAAATTGTCATTCCGAAAACAATTCCCTTTTCTTGCACTGTCAATATTCTCCACCTCCACCTCTAGTTCCACCTACACTCGACCTTCTCCCCGGGAGGCCGAAATTGTACATTTTCATATGCCATGTTACCATGCCGGAATTCATATTTCTGTGCATATGCATATGTGCAGCAGGCGGATGAAATTGTTTTTGTTCCATAGGCAGTCCTCAGTGCCCTCTAACTTAACACGATTTTGCACTCGTCCTGCAGGAGTCCTGTGCGAAAATACAGATAAAAAGTGTATTGCATATCAAGTGAGCTCTTTTCGAGGGGCAAGGGGAGGGAAACTGGGACAAGTGAACAACTATGTAAATGGCTTTTCATTTGGGCCATGTGACAGGCCAACTGCAGTCGCACTTATTTTGGCACATTGCACTGGAAATATTTTGCAATATTTAGCCATTGATTTGCGCCACACTCTCGTACTTTTTTCTGGTTTTGTTATATGCAATTTGACTTTAAATCGATTCGGACAGCCAGCCGGGTCGAGGCAATTTAAATTTGAAATTTGAAATCGTGGCAGAGCGAGCGGTAAATAAAATCACCAATTGCCAGTTGAAGAGCTACATTTTCACCCGCCGACAGGGCAATCAAATTGGCATGAAATGGCCAAGACCGATGTCCGATAAACCGAAATCCGAAATGTGGAAATGCGATTCTAATTGAAATTCACGCCGGTGTTCGGCTTAATTTTAAATCAAATTGCAAAACGCCAAACAAATTAATCGTCGTCAATGTGTTTAAGTCGAGCCCGTTCTGCAGGACAGAACTCATTACAATTTTTAATTAATTTTGACAATAAATTTCGTTGGCCACGAGAACGGTGTCCGACTGTCCGCACTTTCCCCACTTTTCCAGGCTGACAGTTTGATTGAATCTGGCAAGGGTAAGGGTCGACTCGACTCTGCGGATTGATTTTGGGTCTCGGTGGACACGGAACTTACTCTTACTTTTACCTTTTCCTTTGATTTCCCCAGAAATGTAAAACAATGTCAAAAGTTGTTAATGCCGGCAATCAAAGCCAAAGCCCCGTGCCCAGTAGTGCACCTTTGTTTTCAATTTTCGGAAGGTAAAAATTGGAATTTGCATACACAGCGCTCTCCAGCTCCAGATTTCTACGCGTGTCTACAAATTAAATTCAATATTGGCCTTTGCCGGGCGGCAAAGAAAGCTGGCTGGGGAAAATAGCCAGAGATGATGACCACGGCGACTCCGCTCTCCTGCTGTCCATCAATCAATCAAAGCACAAAGGTTACCTGAGGGAGAAATTTGCATGGGTTCACGCAGCGTTGCCGGCGACGTCCCAAACAATTTGTGCGCCTTGCCTTTTTTACCGTCGCATCGCCTCGCTTCGCTTCGCCTTCTCCCCGTCCATCCCCTGGGTGGTTTTCTTATAGGGGGACACGGAACTCGGGGGGATGACGAATCCGAAGCCCGGAATGGACGGGTTGAATGGTCCTGGCTGGGGCAAACTTAACCGCAGACGTATGGTCAAAAAGCTCTGGAGAATTGGCTCATGTTTTTTGCAAAGACCTGTTTCTTTGCCTGCAAACTTTCTGCATACCTTGTGGGCAATACGGGGTAGCAAGGAGTTGATCGGAATAGCTTGAATACAGAAAACAATTTAAATAAATAGTTGAATTTAGTTCTGGATTTATTTGAAAATTATAGTAAAATCAACAAGAGCTGGGGTAATAATAACTTTAAAGCTAGTTTAATGAATGTGAGTAATTTAAACATTTAACCGTTATTCGTAGACACAAAAAAACACGTCGCGGTAAAATCGATATGCGCATGGTAAATTTCTGGTATTGCATTAAGCGTTGTGGCGACTTAAGATACGTAAGTGGGAGCGGTAAGAACTAAGAGCGAGATAGCGCTGACACATTGGAAATTCGAACTGGCCAGTAGTTTACATTTCGAGCATATCGAATTGAGGTGCCAGTATATCAAGTCAAAATGTATGCAACATCAAATTTATCGCCGTTTTAATGAAGTTTTTTTGGTGTACCTTAGTTAAATGAGTAATTTTAAATTTGAATAGAAAATACTTATAAAAATATTTCTGCAGTCTCATTATTGTTTCTATCTGAATGTTTATTCTATCATCAGTCTCATTTTAAACCCTTCTTACAATGAATTAGATTTATATATTTCTAGCATCATCGATATTATTGAAACAATATTGTGAAAATATCGAAAATAATTATATTTTTCGTGGCCTACCAAGGGGCATTTACTGGGGCCACACCAAAACGTAGCTTCCCAATTGCTTTGCATATCCGTTGCTGATTTCTTTTTGCGTTTTGCTTTATGCCAGCCAGGCCTGAAGTGGCCGGCGAGCAAGTACAGAAAGCCAGGAGAAGAAAACAGCCGGGGGTAAAAAAAATAGAACTCGATGGCCGGGCGCCGTGTGGTAAATGGTTAAGGGCATGTCATGGCAATTTGCATTTTCAGCTTGACAAAGGATGTGCAGGACTATATACACCCCGCCCACGCTGATGGCCAACCAGCCCACCTCCTATTCAATTTTTGGCCGGGCAGCAGCTGCTGTTAATATGCAAACTGGGATTTCTTTTGTGGCTTTGATTTCGGTCCGTTCCGCTGGACAATCGACGCTGGAAGCCACGGCTCCAGCTTCATATTCAATATCATGTTCAATAATTTCGCTGGTCCTGCGGCACAGGACATGAAGAGGGGCGGATTGAATGTATGTGTGTACACTGTACATATAAAAGCAGATGGGCAATATTTGTGGCCCGCCATCATTGATTGCCAGCGCTGAGCGTTTAATAGACTTTCAAATATTGCCACTTCGGCTTCGATGCGGATGCTGTGGCGAGCGGGATATAGGCCAATAAGATAATTAATGTCCTGGGAGTGGGCCAGATCCAATCCACCCAACCAGGCGCTCAAGGCGCCGACAAGGACGAACTGGAAGCAGGACCAAATCGCTGATTGCCTGCGTTAATGTTAATTGCCCTTGATGAGTTTTATGCGCTGCGCTAATGAACAAATGACTGCACATTGCCAATATGTATGAACGGCCAATACGGCGGCCATATCCTTGCACACAAACTATTGGACCCCATTGGGCGGGTTTTCGGCAGGGGGTGGCGGTGGCGGAGGGGGTCCATTGGCATATTATCATGGCATTGTTAGCCGGCGGCCGGGCAACATTTAATTGCCGACCGGGGTCGTTTGTTTTGGAGGGTTTATGCCGCAGATAGTGCCCACATACATGCAGGTGCTTAATTGAATATTTAGCAAAGCAAATTAAAGTCACTTCTCGTTAGGCTTCAATGTGGATAAGGATTACCGATTAATTTACTCGACTGGCTTTCATTAAGATGGCTTTAATACTGTTAATGTGGGTACAAATTCCACTCTCTACACATAGAACATTTTAATTTGATTTTAATAAATGGGGAAACACAAGACAAAACACGCCGGGATCAAATCGATATGCGTATGGTAAATGTCTGGTATTTGTACGCATATCGTTTTCACCATGCAAAACCGATTGCTCTCTCTCTCGGAGATTCTCTGACTTCCAAAAAGATAGAAACATGCAATATGGCGACTTATAGCCTATTTACACTACACCCAAAAAAATATCCAAAAGTTTACATTTAATGAGCGTTGTTTTAAAAGTATACTACAGCTAGTGTTAAACTGACAGTATTAACTCAACACTAAATAATGTAAGGAGAAGACTCAATAGTGTTAAGTTAAGACTAAATAGTGTTAAATTTATGCCCTGAGTTTAATTTTTATTCCGCAAACTCGATTTTCGTTCCTGGTGTGAAGCCAGGATGCTCTGGTGTGGAACCTGGATGCTCTGGTGTGGAACCTGGACATTTCGAATAGAAAAAGTGTTACCATTTTCTAATTTTATTCGACGCGTTAGTATATTAAGGGTTTGACATTAGTGTATTTTGTAAGCGAAGCTGCGGTCTGTTTAAGGTAATTTTCTTAGAAAATTTTTATATTTGCGATATTGTGGGCTTATTTGAAAAGTAAGTATATTTAAATTGTGTCTTAGTGCTTAACTAATGAGTAAATTGTTCACTTTTACCAACACCAACATGAAATCCGCTCCAGATGCCGGGAAACTAAGGATCTTGCAATTAGCTTGCATTTTTTCTGACCGTGGCCAGCGCAAAGTTCACCAAGCTTCGGCCATGCTTCCGTTTTCATCTGGACGGCGCCACCCTGGAGATGATCAGCGACATAAGCGGTAAAACGGCTGGATTTGCCCAAATATGCATACATACGTACTTATTGTGTACATGTATTGTATGTATGTATGTTTGTTAAATTAAAAATTACTTTCAGTAATTTATAAAAATGTAAATAATATTTTTAATAATATATAAAAAGTAAAAAAACAACATTTTTCAATTTTGTCTTTTTAATACGGGGTATAATATTTAAACTGGCATTGCTAAAATAGTGTGAAATGTATACTAACATTACCACAAAATAGTATAACACTAAGACCACATAGCGTAGCCTTTATACTAAAAAGTATACAAAATAAACTACCAGCCTAATTTTCAGTACACTGAGTGAGTATAAAGTGTATACTCGTTAGTTTAATCTTGTCAACTTCGAAAGTTTCATTTTAACACTTTCGAAGTCATAAGGTTAATACTCAGAGTATCGAGAAATTTTTGACACTCAATAGTTTACTTTTAATGTACAAATAGTTTAGTTTCTATGATCATTTTTTTTTGGGTGCACCCAAAAAAATATCCAAAAGTTTACATTTAATGAGCGTTGTTTTAAAAGTATACTACAGCTAGTGTTAAACTGACAGTATTAACTCAACACTAAATAATGTAAGGAGAAGACTCAATAGTGTTAAGTTAAGACTAAATAGTGTTAAGTTTATGCCCTGAGTTTAATTTCTATACCGCAGTTTCGATTTTCGTTCCTGGTGTGAAGCCAGGATGCTCTGGTGTGGAACCTGGATGCTCTGGTGTGGAACCTGGACATTTCGAATAGAAAAAGTGTTACCACTTTCTAATGTTATTCGACGCATTAGTATATTAAGGGTTTGCCATTAGTGTATTTTGTAAGCGAAGCTGCGGTCTGTTTAAGGTAATTTTCTTAGAAAATTTTTATATTTGCGTTATTTTGGGCTTATTTGAAAAGTAAGTATATTTAAATTGTGTCTTAGTGCTTAACTAATGAGTAAATTGTTCCCTTTTACCAACACCAACATGAAATCCGCTCCAGATGCCGGGAAACTAAGGATCTTGCAATTGGCTTGCATTTTTTCTGACCGTGGCCAGCGCAAAGTTTACTTCAATATCAGCGTCCCCGACCAATCCCCGGAATTCAACTGGATGGCGCCCATTCTGGAGATGATCAGCGACATAAGCGGTAAAACGGCTGCATTTGGCCAAATATTCATAGATACGTACTTATTGTGTACATTTATTGTATTTATGTATGTTTGTTAAACTCAAAATTACCTTCAGTAATTTATAAAAATGTAAAAAATATTTGTAATTATATATAAAAAGTAAAAAACAACATTTTTCAATTTTGTCTTTTTAATACGGGGTATAATATTTAAACTGGCATTGCTAAAATAGTATGGAATGTAAACTAACATTTCCACAAAATAGTTTAACATGTATACTAACATTGCTAACATAGCATACTCTGTATACAAAATAGTATAGCACTAAGACCACATAGCGTAGCCTTTACACTAAAAAGTATCCAAAATAAACTACCAGCCTAATTTTCAGTACACTGAGTGAGTATAAAGTGTATACTCGTTAGTTTAATCTTGTCAACTTCGAAAGTTTCATTTTAACACTTTCGAAGTCATAAGGTTAATACTCAGAGTATCGAGAAATTTTTGACACTCAATAGTTTACTTTTAATGTACAAATAGTTTAGTTTCTATGATCATTTTTTTTTGGGTGTACTAAGAATATATTGTTTACAATTTGAGTCAAAATTGATACCACATAACATTAAATCGATCATCGTTTTATATCAAGTTCATTTTGGGCGTATAGTTTTTATAAAATGTATGTTATTTTAAGGAAACATTTATTAAACATGACATTAAAATACCTTGAGTGCTTCACATGAAATAAAAGCTTTTCCGCTGAAATTAAAATTTATGAAAGTATAAAGTTTCCTTTTGAAAAACTATTTTTCATACTTTCCATTAGCAGACAAATTTCCGTCGGCGAATCATTACTCCATTATGTTTCACGAAACCACTCAGTCACGACTTACAGCTGATGTCCTGTCCTGTAGCCGAAATTTGCATACAACAGACGCCAAAGGGAATCTGAGACCGAGAACAAAACCACCGCTGATGGCTGTCAAAAATAAAGAAGCAAACGTTTGCTAAATTAAGCCGGAAACCAAATTCCAGCACCGCTGTCCCCGGGATCCGCTTGCAGTTGCAACTTGCAACGTCGCCTTTTTGCGGTAATGCCGGCGACTTCAACTTCATTTCCTGGCCGCAGGACGAAGACCAAGAACAAGACCAGGACCCAATTTGCAAGGAGCGGTAGCATCTGCTTCGTAGGCGTATACGTAATATTGCGAGCATGGCAAGCCGAAAAATGCGGCAACAAAAATGTGCCACTCCACAAACCGCAATCAGAGAGTTTCTGGGAGAGCCAGCAATTTAAGCCAAGACATTGTCTCCTCTGTCCGGGCCACTTAATGACTTCCGCAAATAAAACGCTTTGTTCTGGGACAAGTTTAAGGCATTAGCACATTGCTTCCACATTGCTTCCAGCACAACAGAAGACAACGGCAGCTTCACTTCCACAGCTGTTTGTACATATTTATCAGACTGTTTTGCTGCTGCAATCTGCTAATGCATTTGGCTGTGCGTCTAATGAATATTAATGACACCACCAACCGGCGAGGGCCGGGCCAAATGGCAATAAAAATATTTCAATTAGAGCCAAGCTGCCAACACATGCAGCAAGATCAACGACTTCGTTAATGCCACAACAAGTTGAAGTGCAAGATGCAGCTGCAACCGCAGACAAACCAGACAAACGGCACACAAAAAGATAAACCGATGCCAGCACGTTGGCATGCATAAATGATGGCCAACTGGGGAGAGTTCCGTAATTCCGTAATGCCGGGCAATTCGCATTTTCAATTGTCCGGGCAGCACATGCCCCATCAAATGCCGCAAAACACAACAAAACAAAACAATCGAGAATGCTTAACACACAACGAGAAATTTTCCGCCTTTGGAATCCCATTCAAATTTTCAGCCAAGCTACTCAGGAAACTCCTGTCAGTTTTTGTAAGGGTAGGGGAACCACAAAACCAGGGGTCAAGAAAATGTCTGTCACCGTAGAGGAGAAGAACTTCGGCCTGGCCGTAAACCCGCTGACCGAGGCCCGGGAAATGGTCCGATGCTACACCATGAAGAACACCAAGGGCATGTCCGTGTCGGTCATCCAACTGGGCGCCATCATCCAGAGCATCATGCTACCCGACGGATCAAAGAAGGTGGACGACGTGTGCCTTGGATTCGATGACGTCGCTGGCTATGTGACCAACAAGGGGGCCTACATCGGCGGAACCCTGGGTAGAGTGGCCAATCGCGTGGGCAACGGCCAGTATACGGTGGACGACACAACCATCAATGTTACCAAAAATATCCAGGTAAATGATACGATTTAAAACATAAAAGTATGGTATTCAAAAAGTATGCAACAAATAATTTGATCTTTAATCCCCCCCAACCAACAATCTGTATTATTATAAATATTTTAAACCAGGGGTGCTTGTCTTGTTACGGGCAGCCACACAAAGAAGAATCGGCATGTGCCCTATAAGAGATAGATGCCATAGGCCTGAGCACCCCGCTTCTAAACGATTATTGACCTAAATGTTTCAAAGAATATCATTAACCGAAAATATATCAGTATTGTTAATATAGAATTACCCAATTCCAGGACCAGTTCCAGCTCCACGGCGGATTTGTAGGATTCGACAGTGTCATTTGGGAGGTGGTGCAGAAGACAGCCGATGGCGTGGTATTTCGGCACGAATCACCACATGGCCACGAAGGGTATCCGGGAACTGTGACGTGCCAAGTCACCTACCGACTGGACCACGAGAACCGTTTGTCGATCAGTTTTGAGGCTACCACAGATCGCCAGACGGTGGTGAATCTCTCGAACCATGCCTATTTCAATCTAGCTGGACATAATTCAGGAGCCAGAGGATTGGCGGAGCATACGGTGGAGATTTCAGCCAGTGAGGTCGTAGAAACGGATAATTCCCAGATACCCACAGGGAACTTAACTGTTGTCACTGGCACGCCATTTGATCTCAGGTCGCCCGTGCTATTGGGCGATCGCCTAACGCAGTTCGAGGATCGTTTCATCAAGGGTTTCGACAACTGCTTCGTAATCAACGGCGGTCAGGTGCTGAGATCTACCGTCAAGGTGGCCAAAATAGTGCATCCGCCCAGTGGCCGGTCCCTGGAGGTCTGGACCGATCAGCCAGGTGTGCAATTCTACACCGCAAATAACATGTCGACGATAAATGGCAAGAAGGGAGCTCGATATGTGAGGCACGGATCCTTCTGCATGGAGACGGAAAAGTTCCCCGACGCCATGAATCATCCCACCTTCCCGTCGATCAATCTGGAGCCCAACGAAACGTATCGTCACGAAGTTGTGTACTGGTTCAAGGTCGAGAAGATCTGCAGGTGCTGCTATAAAAAGTAACAATGACCTCTGGTTGAACCAAAAATATGATTAAAATTCAAAAACGTTATTGTGTATCCTCAATTCTACAAAAGAACATAATAATTAACTCGGCTATCGGATTTTATAAAGTGTTATTAAACTCATTAAACATATTAAAAATTCCCTGAAATTAAAACTATCTGCATTTACCCGATAAAATTCACCGCAGCTAAATCAATAGTATAGAATTTCCAAAAATAATAAATACGTTAAGAGTTTAGTTTCGTGAATTCCATTTAAACTTTTCCATTTTGGTTATAAACGAGCTGCAGGGGCCACGCGATATCCAGGCTATAAATTTACCACAAACAATATGCAGCAAACCGAATTTTGTTGCTCCAATTTTGCATTCACCTGTGCGAGTGCACGTGTGTCGGTGTGTTAGTGTGTATTTGCGGCAAACCCTTTGGGGTTATCAGCTAACATGGGGCCACCTTGTCAAAATAAACCATTCAATTAGTGTTGGAAAATTGAATTTTCCATGCAGCCTGTTGATGCGGTAGCTGTGATAAGCTGCGGGCCATCGACACCCTCCCCATTTCTTGGCCATGGCACAAGAAATTTCATTAGCCTAACGAGTTGTTTGCTCGAAAGGCCGAGAGAAAAACTTTGTCATCTCTCGGACTACGGATGTTGGGTTGCGGAAGCCCCGAGACCTTGTTTGCCATTCTGGTCTTAAGCAAAAAACTCGGAATAAGTGATTTTTGTGAAGAAACCAAGCGAGAAAACTGCATCACCTGAGACTGAAAACTGATTGAAATCAGCTTTGGCTTGAGTAATTTTTAATGAAGGGTAAATTTAAATTTAAAAGGTATTGTTCATCACATAAAATGCACTTCAGTGAGGCTTCTAAGTATGTCTACTCACCATCAAAAAACTCGCCGGGATCAAATCGATATGTCCATGGTAAATTGGATTGTTGTGTCGCATATCGCTTTTACCATGCAATACCGACTTCTTTCTTTCAGAGATTCGTTGACTTCGTAAAAGAGAGCAAAAGCAATATGGCGACTTAAATTACGTGAGTGCGAGCGAGAATAACCAACTCTATCAATTCATAGAGCCGGAAAGCGCTTAAAGTTACATGTGTGGGAGGGAGAGACATTCTAATGTCGAACTGGCTCACTTAAAACATGTTACTTACATTTCGAGCATAGCAAGTCAAAATGGATACCACATAACGTCGAATCGATCATCGTTTCATATCAAGTTTTATTTAGGTATAGCAATTTATTTAACAGAAAAACATGTATTTAACCCATACCCTTTGAGAACTTGAAGAATATTCCTAGCCGTACTAATGATGACAATTCCCTCGAACGACACTAATCTGTATTCAGACAGTAGGCTTTGGTCACATTATGGTCCCACACAAATAATGTTAACAAGCGCATAATTAAATATTTGCACAATATTTTGCGTGATTAAAATAAAAGTCAAACACAGCATTACAGAAAAGGAAAATGTTGTTTAAAATGCACAGCACACATAAACATGAAATGATGACAGGCTTGGCTTCAGGTTAACCGCAGAAACAGAGCTCACTAAAAATAAAAATTAAGCTCGCCGCTGCTGATTACCTAACAAACCGAAAAACACAGAATAATTTCAATGCGAGAGGTTAACAAAATTCACAAAAACGCAAAAAAGCCGAGAGTTGGAAAATAAAAGCAAACACAAACAGAACGCTAAACAATCAAGAGTGAAACCTCCCCTCCACCGCCGCTGTTGCTCTTTAACAAATTCATTATAACTTTTGCTATTAAAAACATTAGAAGCGACTGTACGCATTCCATTCAGGCCAAAAACAGGGGACGATTCCCACAGTTTGCCATATATTCACGTTCTGTGTTCTTCGGCTTGCCAGGCGGAGCAATTTAACCCAAATGCTTATCATTTAGCCATTTAATTTAACCTTTTGCCCGGCACACACATGCCACCGAAAATAAAAGAGAGCAGACATTTTTGGTAGAGGGATATTTCCACGGTATATTGCGTTTTGCTTACTCATACAAAATATTATGGAAACATTATGAAAGTTGTCCTGAATTTATCTTAATTAGCCATTTTATTGTAATTTAAAATTCTGAGTTATTATGTTAATTATATACATTTAAAATTATAGTTAATAAAAAAAAAAAAGTCAATAAACCATATATAAAAAATATTAAAAATAAATTAATTGTATATCTTTCAATAAGTAATAAATAAGTAATAATAAAATATCTTAAAAATTAACGTTTCCCATTAGGAAATTCTAATAAGTAATGAAATCAGAATGTTGGTATCGGAGGACCGACTTTCCCTTACTTTTAAGTTATGTATTACAGGGTATTTCCCTGGCCTATATCTACATCTCGTTTATAGTAGTGAACTTTTTGCATATCACAGCCCATTCCCCTTAGCTCCGGCTTTGTTTTTAATACAAACTGCTGCTCATATTGCTAATGATTTTGGGTCACAGTCTCGAACCCTTTGCACACCCACCTAAGCACCCAAACACCGAAACACCCAAACACACATTCACGTAACACTTATGGCCGCACGTACTTGGGGTCCGTTGCCAGTTTTTTGGTTCTGCTGCCAGCCGTTGTTAAGTATACGCCGCATTGCTCCGTTTTTCGGGTGTTGTGTTGTAATGTGGCCGCCATCCTCTGCGAATGCCCCACTCCGTCGCACCTTGGATGTTGCACAAATTAAAAACGCGCTACTCTATCTCATTTGTTGCCACTGCGACTCCAGCATTTTAATAAATTGTTGTTGCTATAAACGTGATCCTGGCTCTAATTGTTGTTCCTACAAGGATGTTTTCTGACGAGTGGGTATGAGTGTGCGAGAAAGAGATATAAAATAGAGAGAAAAGTGTAGGTAGCTGCTTTATTTTTTAGTAAATGGAGCTTGTGCAAAATTGTGTGCAATTATTCGCAGATGACTTCTTTTTTTACCAACCAGAATTAGTGAGCAGGGTCTGTAATTGAGAAGTGCTTTGAAAAAGAAACTGGTAAAGTAACAAAAGATTGCAATATTTTACTTTACTTCAAATGCATACCATATGCAAACTAAATAGATGTTTTAATAAAATTCTTTAGCATTTCTAGTAGCAACCATAATCACCATATAGCCAAAGATATTATGAAACTTACAAGAGAGCAAACAGCATAATAAAATAAAAACAAGTACAGTCGATTTGAGACCATAAATTTCAGAATTTAATATTTTGTTTTATTTCCTTTTCTTGGCGTCGCCCAAAACTCCAAAGGAGGAGCACATCGAGTCGCTTAGTGTGCAGCCAGCTTTAATGTCAACACTGAACCATCTCTTTCTCCCTTCAGCCAGACACAAACAGGATAGGGATGAGCTCTACTTGAGCTCATGGTTATGCATCAGCGGCATTTGCCTGCTCTGGCCAACCTGGCAGATAACTATTCTGAAGGCGGGCTGGCATTAGGATGATTTTGTTAATTGAAATTCGACGGCAGAGTGCACAGGAACAATTTCCTTTTGTTGCACGTGCATTGCGTATACGCAGTGTGTAAACCAATGATGATGATGAGGATGGTGGTGGTGCTCCTGGTGCAGCTACTGGAACAATGCCAGGCATGCGCTAATATCGAAGAAAGCTTTTGTAGTCCGCCCAATGCGCTTCATTTGACGCAATCCTTGCCTTTTGTTTGCTCCCCAGCTCCTGAAACTCGGCTGGCTGTTATGCCCACGTTAAGAGCACGTCCAGCGATTGTATTTTCATTTTGCTTGTAAGTTTTACTATCCCTTACTGACACTCCGGGTCCTCCTTGCCGTTCAGCCTGTATCTGCCCGCCAGGACCTCCACTTTGCCGCCTGCCCGGCCGTCGGTCGTCGCTCGTCCACTTGGGAACTCGTTTTCCTCGCGGCTTTTCCCTTTGTCTGTGTGCAGCACAATAAGTTGCCTTCCGCTTGCCTTGCACACCATTGAAAATGTTAAACTTACGCTTATTGGTTTTGCGAGTATGCAGTTCACTACGTAATTACACCAGCCAGCCAGCAAAAGCACTTGCAATGCAGTCTGAGCACAAAAATCATAATTAAAGAGAGATAATATTTTTGGGGTATCTTATTAACCAAATGCTTAGGAAAATTTCAAGTAAGGTTTCTCTTCTCTTACCAAATGCTGACTGGTGCAAGTTGTTTTCGATTTTGTGCCTGAGCAACTGATTGACAAGACTTTAATTGAAAAATCAGTTGTTAAAATCCACAATTCCTTGAACTCCTCAGGAGTAGAATAAGCAAAAACTATAAGGATGCTACTTCTGTCAGGCCTCTTGCTGCAAACATAATGCGGCAGCTAAAATCAGAAGAATAAAAATGCTTTCAGTGTAATGAATTCCTCTCGCAGACTTTCCTCATACAACAAAGATATATGGGGCAGCACTGGGGAAAATTTATAAATAAATGTAAAATGTGTTGTGCACAGAAAAACATCCGATATGAAATAAGGAAAATTTCACATCAATAAAGAGGCGATATGATTAAATTTATGATTAAAACATATCAACTTGAATTTTTATCATATCAGTTATTTCATAAAAATTATAAAAATACAAAAAAAAAAATAAATATAAACATAATCTTTTTTCAACCAAAATTATATGAATAACTTTATCTTTCAAAAATATAAAATCAATCTGCACATCTCAATCTGATATTTTGCCAATTTTTTCCTGTGTGGAGCCTTCTTGAGAAATTCATATTTTCAATTTACATTTACATTTACAGTTTCCATACAAATTAATATCGATTTTATTATTATATTTTTTTTGGGCTAATCAAAATAAAAAAAATTCACCAAGCTTTTTGATTAAATACCAATATTTTTGTAATTTTTGTATATTTAACTTTTTTTAATTTAATCTTCATTTTCTCTAACAAGGTTAGACAACAAAAAGCACAGTGCATTCATATTCAGGATATGGAGGAATACTCTGGCTGACCTGCCTCTCGTTGTGATTGTGACAACTAGACGAGCAGTCGGACTGACTTTCAGTTCCAGGACGACAGTGGGAGTCCCGAATGTGCCTTTCGGGCCATGCATTGCTAAAGGCTAACAGTCAAGTTTACGGCTTGGCCGGAAGGGGATGGGGTTGACTTTCTCTGGCCGAGCACTTTGTGCTGATTAGGAAAACGTTTCAATAATCCCGACCGGGATGGGAATTGTCTCCGGACAAAAAGCGGGCACAACAATTGCAGTTCAGAGCACTGACAACTTTCGAGCGAACCAACTTGGCCTTGTCCGTAATTAAGCCTTAAATATCAACAATGGCCAATTGTTGGGCCAAGCTCGCTGCTTAATTAGGCAACTGCCCGGGACAAAGGCGTTTTGTTGCGTTTTTACTCACTCTCGCTTTAGTTTTCGCCATCAAAAATCACCAGTCAGATTTAATCAGGGGGCCGAGAATACCGCATTGTTAATGCCGCATCAATATTAATTAAGCCGCCCACAGGGCGTATACGGAATGCGCCAAAGGAGGAACGTTGACTGGCCCGATCCGAGACGGCTGACACAAATCTGACAGCACTTTGACAACGAACGCATTCTAAGCAGGCTACCACAACATAAGCGACTTGTCAAATGCCAAAAGTGACTCGCCAAAGATAGGTCCTGCGATATCGGAACAATCTGGAGTTGGCTGCCTCAGAAGCTGAAACTGCCGCTGAAGTGGCTGACAGTTGACAGAAAGCCAGATAAAATGGGAACAGTGGAATTTGGCTGGGTCTAAATATAGCTCATCCCAGAGTTCTGCAAAAGCGATAACAATAAAATTTTCCGCGAACTCCATTCAAAGACCTTAAACTTGTTGGAACTTTTAAAAGAGGCTTTGAATTTCAGTTTGGCGAAAATGTAAGACCAGATTTTGAGCTATTTCCTTAATATAAAATTACTAACTATAATATTAAAAAAATAGTTTTTGATTATGCAATAATTGGAAAGCTCAAAGTTTATTAAAATAAACAAATATTTATACCCGTTACTCGTAGAGTATTAATACTTTTCGAAATGTAAAAGAAAATTTAAAAATCCGACAATTTATTAAAAAGTTATGAGAAAAACTGACCAAAAATTTAAACAGTCGCTAGATGGCGCTAGTAGCTTTGACGACTGCATATCTCACACTCCCTCGCACTCCCTTAAGTAAGCTTGTTTTATAATATTAACAAACCATTTTAATTAACCCCATTTTATTTATTTTTCACAACATTTTTACCACTGTGCCTCGTCCGCATTATGTGGCAATAGTTTATCGAGGCTCAGCAGCGGCTTGGCCTGGCAATATTATTAATTATTTTTGCAATTAACGCATCATTGTTGCTGCATCACGTTGGTTAAACGGCTGCGTAAGCATTTTGGTCTTTCAGGAGCAGCGAGTTTGGGCTTACACGCGTCATAATTAGCGGGCTTTGTGCGCCCGAGTTCGCTCATTTGGCGCCTTTCAAGCCAGGTCGGGCAGATAAACTTCGCAGCAGGCAGCTGGCAGTCGGCAGTCGAGGCTATGGCGATGCCATTGGCAATGCCAATGGTAATACCAATGGCCATGGCTTATCCACCGCTCAGCCGGGCGAAAGCCGCTAAAAGTGTTGCTTATCGGGCGGAGACAGTTCGTCACATGCAAAAACTTCCGGCGGCAGGAGGCGGAGTACGCATAAAAAGTTGACGCAACACGCCCAGAAGACATGTGAACGTTTTATTGGCATTAAGGGATCAAAGGCAGCTCCGTCACGAGGGGTGGAGCAAACTCTTTGCAGCGCCCTTGAGTAAAGGGAGAAGCGTCGGCCATGTTTGCACAGGCATCCACGGGTACTTCACTGAAATTTTAACGCTGACACAAGAAAGATTTCAAGAACGGCTCACACAGGCTAACAGACAAACAAAAAAATGGGTGCACTGAGAAAAATGGGTAAGTTATGAAACATAAACGAAAAAAAGTTTTTTCTATTGGTACTGCTTGATTATAAATAGATTGAACTTTTGGATCTCAAGCAAAGGTACTTCTTCTCACAAGCCTGTAAGTTCAAAAAAAAGTTTTGCTTAAATTACGAAGGAAAAAAAATAATTCTATTGAAAATACATTTTCATCGTATTTCACATGCTTTGCACAACATTTTTCGAGTGCAGCAGAAAGCTGAGAATGGCAACTAACGGCGACAAAGGCAGCCATAAACTTTTAGGGCACACGCTGCGTATACGCAATCAGCTTTGGGCAAACATTTACCCAAATAGTTTTCGTTTTTAAAGCGAGGCAAGCGCCGAGAAAAGAGAGCTTGCTTAGCTCGGCATTTTATTAGCTGCTTATATGTGAATGCGAATTTAGTCATAAATCTGTAGACGCGCCGCCGCTCTGCGCACTGTCGCATGAAATTGAAATATAGTGTGATTTTCACTTTAGCCAGTCCACATTGGGCCAGCCAATCCGAGTTTTGGCCAAAAATACGATTTTTTTTTTTAGGAAAATGACCAATATAAGTTAGAAATCCTTTTCATAATACATTAAACTAATTTATGACAGAGTTTTAAAGAATTCGGGCAAGTAGTTTTCTTTTACCGTATTTTCAAAGTGGGAAATTCATCAAATATTGATAGAAATTAAAAAAAATCTTGAAGTCAAAGATGCTGATGTAGCTGTTCGACTCTTAACTATACTCGTAGATGTGATTACTTTCAACAAATAAAAAATATAATATAGGTCGTATGACTTACTTGTTTCCTAAAATAAATGTATTTGTTGATTTTTATGGCTTTTTTTAACAAATGAGTACTTTGCTTTTCAAGTGCCTTTAAGTGCCATCCCCAAATTAGTTGATTCCTTCAAAAAAAAATTCGTTGATCAATTTACTAAAAGCGTATACCGCCGACTCGATGCGGTTTTGCCTTAGTTTTCGGTAATTTAAGTTTTAATTGAAGGCTTAACTCGAAGTCGAGCCATTTTCATGAGCTTAGCTAAGAGAGCCCAAAAGTATGCCGTACTTTTTTTCTTCAGGTGTTAGTAAACATTTTGCGCGCCAAATTTGATTTTAGTGTGACTAACATATAAAATCTACTTTTTAAGTACACTAATCGATCATGGTCCTTTCGAAATCTATATAGTTTGGATCCGGAAACTATAAAACTGGAAATTACAGCGCAGAGACAAAATGCCCGGCAGAGCGCCTGAGGGATTTAAGGGAGGACTTTAGTATGCCCAAAGGTATGCAGCATTTCTTGTACTTTCTTGTACCTTCTTCAGTTGAGAACTGAAATATAACTAATCTGAACTATGCAAGTATAAATGAAGCATACTTTTTTGATGACTTCAGAAAATGTCAAATTAACATTAAACAAATTAAAAAACAATATTTTAAAAACAATTTTTTTTTAATAATTTGAATAGAAAAATCTTAAGAGAAAACAAGAACAAAAAAATAGAAATTTTTTTTAAATCGATTGTTTGATAAACGTTGATGTGGGAGCCTCCGAAAGTTGCAGTTTTTTACGGTTCATAAATCTTAAACGACATAATATTTTTTAGTGATGTTAATTTTTTTTAAATTGTTTTATCTCATACTTTATCGTGTATGAAAATGGATTGAGTGCGTCTTCTAGTTATTTTTTTAAAAATAATAAACCGAAAAGTACATAAAATTTTCCGACTTTGGTTTGGATTATCTATATCATATAAAATTCCAAGAAATTTTACTTTTAGTTCGTTGGAAAGTTCAATCTTTTAAGAAAAAAAGGCAAAAAACTGCATCGTTCTAACTGTCCTAGGAAAGAAATTACAGATTTTTGGCCAAAAAATGAACTTTCTGGCCCACTGTGCAGTCGTCGAAGCTTCCGCAGCAAGCGAAAATCTCACTGCCTCCTCATTCCGTGACCACTGAACAGCAACCGGCAACGGAATTCGGTGTCGAAAGCTCAGAAATGCCAAGGAAGCCAACCAAACAAGATTCAAACGGGACGAAAAGTACCATGAGATACCCTGTATTTAAGGAAAATGTTTCAGGTTAAAGAAAATTCTGGAGCTTTTTAGGAAAATTTGATTAAAAAAAAGGTGTGTGCAAGGGTTTTTAGAACTAAACGGAAAATTACATAATTAGTACTAGTCAGTTTTTGATAACTTACGAAATAAATTATTTTTTCATTTAATTTACAATTTGCTAAATAATTTTTGAAACACATTTTTCAAACCAGGCGAAAGCAATCGAAAAATCAATCTAAAATCTGCCCAATTCGAGGGTGCGACAAAACAAAGAGTGGAACCATTGCAAAAGGAAGCCATTATCCGTGCGTTATTTATGACAATTTCCTTATGAGTATGGCCAAACCCGCTCCACCCACAATGGATCGGCACCTCCGACCTGCCAGTTGCCCATTCTCCATTTCTTTTCCCGTGGACACATGTGCGTTTTCACTTTCTGAGGCCTTTCGGAATGAATGGCGACGCCTTCGGCGTTTGACTTTAACGCGGACAACAAAGACGCCAGCTTTTCGCCATTGCGTGCAGTTTTCTGACGGGAAATGGCCGTGGAAATGGGAAATGGCGAACGACGAATGCAAAGCGTTTCCTTGCGTGTCTATCTAAATGTTATTATTAGTTATCAGCGGCGTTTGTTATTTGCCTACTTCGCCACTCGATTAATGTTTTTCTACCGTGTCGCATGCCATTTGTTTGGCATCAGAATATTTTAGCAGCCTGTTCCATCTAATATGCAGAAATGTGATTAAAACTACCGAGTAAAAGGCTAATAAAAGTGTAGCTGCGGCACTTAAGGTGCTTGCATGAAGTTGCCTTTAATGAGCCATTAAAGACTTGAAGTGCACTTCATGAATTCCACTTAAGCAATTAGATAAAAACTTATTTTAACTTCATTCGAATTAAAAAGTCGTATAGCCTACATTTAAATGAACACACAAAAATCGAAATGAACATGGTAAATTTCTGGTATCTATACGCATATCGATTTTACCATGTAATACTGGTAAAAGTGAAATTAAATAATATAATTTTGCCGATTTTCTCATCGATTCATATCAAGTATTTTTTGGGTGTTATCTCTCTTGGAAAATCAGTGAAATAAAGGCATGGGAAGCCCTAAAGGTATACCCAGTAAATTCAAAACCCTTTCGAAGGATTTTAAAGTAAGTTTGCTATCTTGATTGGCATACATTGTGGGAAAATATTTTGCATTTTCAGCCGCCAAATGTGTTTACGAGTACATATACTTGCGGGTGGCTTTTTTTTGCAATACTGGTCATATATTTAATTCGCATGTTTACTTGTCCGACATGCGGCTGGCAGCGGTGAAATGGCCAGTGCAAAAAGATAAATACCCTACCGCGTGCAACTAAATGGGTGTGTCAGTCGGTTCGCCCAGTGTGCCGTGCTCATGTCATAATTCTAAAATTTGCGGTTGTCATGCTACGCGGCAACAAAAATAAGGAATAATGTGTGGGTGGCTTGATTTATAAATAACACACCACTGGATGTACAATTTTTGTAAATTAATATCTTCTGCTTTCAATCTAAACTGATTTTATTACAGTAAAAACGAATTTAACTAAAATACCAAATTTAATTACACATATTTCTGCACTTTGCAAAGCATTTAAATCGTGATTGGAGCACTTTATTTTTTCTTTTACATTTCGAATTACAAAATGCAAATTGCTTGATAAAAACTGAATTCGTTTAAAGAATGGGGCAATTCTGATTTTATAAAAAGTCGTTTTCTTTCTTATACAAGTATCGAAGTAATTAAATTACATAAATAAGCTTGATAAAGATATAAGATATTTCCTTGAAAACAGAACACAATATTATTAACTAACCGTAAATTATTACCAAAATCGAAAGGGATGTCAAACCTTTTATATGAAAACCAATTGATCAAGAAGCAGAATACTTTTACTTGAGTTTTTTGTACTTAAAGCCATTAGTGCTTCCGACTTGTAGAAAAGCGTTTGAGTCATGACAGCTATTTCGGTTCGATAAGCCCGAGAAATGGGAGCTCCTCAGACAGATAACCGTAACCATATACATACGTACATGTCCGATAGTTTAAGGACCCGGCCAATCCTTGTATTTGGCGAGTAGTTTGAGGTAATTTGGACGGGTTGAAAAGCCAGATACTGCCACTGCCAAGGGTGAAAAGATGCGGTGTTGGCAGGGGCAACAACACTTTCGGCTGCATAACAAATACACTTCAATCAATGCCAAATGGTTGTGCCGGCAATCACAGAACACACCCACACATATGCACATGGTTTTTGGCCCGGTGTGTGTGCGTGTGTGTTTCTGTGTGTGGGCGCCACAAAAATGAAAACAAATTTTGGCATGATTGCTGATTGTTTGTCTTTTTCATTGTTTGGCACGAATGCTGCCTCTGCCTCTGCTAACGCAGGCGCACATTTATTGCTTCCCAATTGGAAATAAAAATGGTGGGGCGGCAGGGCAGCCAACAAGAAAAGAAGGCTCACTATGTAAAAAAAGAAAGTTGGCCGTTCAACTTCAATTGAAATAAAAAGCATAGGAATGCGGTGTGTGCACAATGTGACGCAAAAACAAGCGAGTTTTGCTGGGAGAGGGGACTCAAAGATAGTTGAATACCCTTTAAGAAGCAGAGTGGAAAAAATATAAATATTTCAAATGGATGAAAATGAAAATGAATGGATTCAAAGAAAATGCACGAGGAATTTTAGTATTTAGCATGAGATTGATATGTGCAAGTCAATTTAATATTTTTTAAAGATTAAGTTATTCATATCATTTCGATATAAATGAGGATTATTTTTATTCCATTTTACATTATTTATTCAAAAAATACTACATTTGGTATTTTAAAATAGTATTTTTAAATTTTTTAGGAAATGACTGATATGACAAACTATCAAGTTGATATGTTTGCATCATTAGTTTGACATTAATCATATGGACTGTTTACTGATATGAAATAAGGTAGAATTGACCGTATATTATATCGAGTTTTATTTCTGTGTATTAATTAGTGTACACAAATTCTGGAAAATAAAAGGAATACTGCCAAATCCAACCTGTCAAATACCTATCAAATATATCTTCACTTTACACTAGTCTCCTTTCTAGTTCCCAATAATTTTTGGATCAATAGATTCCAGAAACCCAGTCAAATCAACTGGACGGGCCCAGAATACCCCATTCACTCCGCAGAGTAAATGGAAACACTCGAGATACACAAGGTTTTCTTCTTGGTCTGGCTTTTGATTTGATTTGCTTGGCGGGCTCCTTTTTTTGCTTTTGCCCGATTTTTTTCCGGCTAGGCTGCAAACATTTGCCGCTGACTCCAGGCCTTGCCGTCACCGCTGATTAAAACAAACACAATACCGGCGTAATGACGACATATGTACGTCTGCGGATTGCTGGACCCACCCGAAAATCCCCAACTCGTCGACTTTTTTCCGCACAATTGTACAATTTCGTCTGTGCTTTTTTTTTGCGCCCCATGTTTTTTGTGTGTGCGCCTCAACCGTGCGCGTTTTGACTTTTTCTTCGCTCTCGAGCATTGATTCATAATTGATTAGCATTACTTTAGCTATTGTTCGATTTATACTTACATACGCAGGGTGTGTGTGTGCTCGGGAATGTTGCCCTTGGGCAACGTCTGCGATGTTAAATTAAGCGTAAATTTTTCGGTTTGCTGGCGCATTTTTGATGAATTTTATTGCTTTGTGCAATTACTTTGCTGATTTTATGTTTATTTATAGTCATGCAATATATCTTCGCCTTGATTAAACAATCGAAATGCGGGGGGCATCATAAAAACCAGAATATTTAATCATTATAGGCGGGCTTTAATCTTCCTGGAAAACGCTTCCTGAGTTTTAAATTTATTCAATTTACCGAAAGTAATTTCTTCAGTTTTTCCTTTCGTAATAAACTGCGAGAAGTCTTCATAAATATTAATTTTCCAAAAGTACGCCCCCTAAAAAGAGTGCGCTTTAATAATTGCCAGAAATATTTCGAGGCTCCCGCAGCAGCTACATTGCATTAACTACATTTTTAATTAGACTGCTTGTGCATAATCAGCTGCAAGTTTTTCTTGCCCAACTCCTGGCGAACGGACTTCTTCTAACGAACTGCGTGTAGCTGCTGCATGTTGCATTTAAAGTTTTTGTAGCGTGCAATGCAGGAAATCATTTTAACAGTTTTCTACCTCGCCTTCCCAACGCCCCCTCCAATTTATAATTTTCCTTCTGTTTCGCAACTTTGCCCGTATTTTCTATACACAAGTTCAGTGCACCCCCAACACAGACAACCTGAAAAGGAGCCCCAACACCAACTTCGCCTTTGTTGCATGCTTGTTCGGGTTACCTGCCGGTTATATAAAATGCCCTTTAATCGGAAGGGTATATCGGTGAGCAAATACATATGTAAAACGGTGCCTAAAGGTTTCTTCTTTAGACAGACAACCTTAAAAAGGAGCCCCATAACCAACTTCGCCCTTGTTGCATGCTTGTTCGGGTTACCTGACGGTTATATAAAATACCCTTTAATCGGAGGAGTATATCGGTGAGCAGATACATTAAAAATCGCTGTGGAAAGGTTAAGTCCGGTTAGAAATGGTACACACAAAAACACGAAGGGATCAAATTGATATGCGCATGGTAAATTTCTTTTTTTTCTTTTTGCTAGCCTATTTGTTTATTTTTTGTATATGGTATCGGCTAGTCCTTAAATCGGTTAGAAATTTAAAAGCCTTGCTCTTTTTTGAGGCCGCGGTGGCAGCGACTCCTTTTCTTCTTCGCGGCGGTAACTTGTCTGTAATTATGAATGGCCAGCGGGTTAAAAAAGAGGTACAAAAGTCATTGACTCGCTGCTCCTGCACATTTTGTTCAATTAAAAGTTTACGTGAGCTATCTGCCTGTTTCATTTCATTTGCCCGCGAGTCCTGTTAATCAGTTTTTCTTAAAGGGAAGCGTAACCTTTGAAATTGACAGGTCAATTGCAGCGAAGGACCTTTTGCCTTTGGTTTTTTGTCAGCCCCAACATTACAGGTATGTGGAAACTTTTACTTTTACACTGTCGTACAACTCAAATACACGAAAATATGTGCTTTTCAAGTGGAGGCACAAAAATGTGCCGCCACGAACCTATTGCCCTTGGGTCAAAGTGTAATCGATGTATTGGTATCAGCAGCCAGACACATCCTCAGTAATTGCAATGTAATGTGTTTGTACACAATTTGGTTGCTCTGGAATTTTTCCTTCAGCATGTGCTTACGAAATAGCTCAATTACGAATGTGGGCTGTGCTTTTGATTCCTCGGCTGATTTGTTTGCTGGCTGTTATGCACTTTGGTTACTTACTTTTGGTATAAACAATTAAACTCTTAAAATAATCAGAGAAATAATAATTATAACATCACATGGCAATCGGTAGTTATTATTTAATATATTTTACAGTCCTCATTAAATAAACGTGGTTTAATAATTCAAAATAATTAACAGCTCATAGTTCAATTATAAGCTTTTCAGGTCGATAAACTCTTGAAATATATTATATGCAACAAAAAACTCTTCAAACCTAAATGGAAATGAAAACAGAGCAATGCAATTGAGCACTAAATTTTTCCCTAATTAATTAATCAAGTTTCCATTTTTTTCCAATTGTCAGCCTTTTTGTATTTTCATTCATCTCGTCCCAAATCAACTTAAATGGCCATTGAGTGCGTAGAGCAAAGCTAACGTAATCGAATACTTTTCGTATTTGTTCGTTCTTAGTCGCTTCTTTCCGGGCTTAAATACTCCTAACTGATTTCGGGGGTGGCCTATCCGAAAGCTCTGACAAATAGTCGACCATCAAGGAGTGGAGAAAAAGCGTTTTTTGTTTGCCGAAATTTTATCTATGCATGCCTCTGACCCAAGTCCAAATAACGACCATCAAACAAACTTTGATTTATGACAATCTAGTTCATTTGATTATTGCTGCCAACAACTGGACACACACGCAAGGAAAAAGCTGAGAAGAGTTGCTCCCAGGGTGTGTGTGTGCGTGTGTGTGTGTGGAAAACATTTTCATTTTCCATTCAAATTCAATGCTAATCTACTTGCACAACAAGCCACATTTCCTGCCAGGCCTAGCGGCTCGCTCAAGCATCATTTATCAAGGAACTGGGGACCGTTGTCCCTTTTTTTTTCTACTTTTCCCGGGCAGTTTGGCTAGAAGTGCCTGTGCCGGGCATTATCAACACACATCGGGTTCATTATTTTTATCTTACAAGTGTTTGATACTTCCTTCTATCCCTGGTTTATATCACTCCGGCCAACACGCGCCGCACATTAAGCAGCGAACCGTATTTTTAAAAGGGCCAACTTGTGCATTAACTCTGTGCAACTGTGCGTATACGTAATCTAAGGAGTTGCTACTTCCGAACGGGTACAAAAAAAGCTGGGTCTCTGAAGATTTCACTCTTTTGAAATGCAAATTTTCTTGCGACTCGACTCCCTTTTAAAATAATCAACATAAAAAGGCAATAGTAAACCAAAGTTAAGCAATTTCAAATATTAAATTGTTTTGCAGGAAAAATAGATACATGAATCCCTATGATAGCGATTAATAATATTATAATGTGTATATTCAAGTTTACTAAGAAAACTCTCTGGTTTCATTTCACTTAATTAAGCACATTTCATACGGAAGTCAACTGAGCTTCATTTTTGGTTCCAATTCAAAAGGCGTGTGCTGTGGGCTTCGTCGACATTAAGTGTTTGGAAAGCCGGCGAGTGAAGCCTTTGAGTCGATTCTCGCTCATTTCTATGCGTCTCTGTGCCCTCTGAGTCTGTTTTTAATTTACTCTGGCTTCGGAGCGAGTTGAGACCGTCTTGGAATCACAGGAATCAGAGGAGACTGTCAGCTCCATCGCCGGCGGCTGCAGGTTAAGCATCCACTTGAACCTCCTAGTGGTTACGTTACACGAACTGAGGTGTTTGTTTGGCATCTGGCTTTGACATCTGCACTCGCATATACCACACACACACCCATAAATTGAAGGAGTGTCTGGTCCTCCATGAGGGAGTTTTCGGTACCCTGTACTCGAAGGGTTCAGAGGTGTATTTCAATTTTGCCTACAAATATTTCTGGGTAAAAAAACTTAAATGCCTGATATAATGTTACGTTACGTTAACTTTAATTGAATTCTTGGAAATATATAACCAACATTTTGTTGTAGTTCTGTTCTTGGTTACTTTTGAGTAATGGGTACTTTTTAAGGAGGTAGACTCTTTTTTTTTGTCTGCAACCTCGGGGAAGTATCAACATAACCGCTCTTGGTTTCTTTGGCACTACTTCTGCTTTCTGCTTTGCTACAAACAAAATGCAGTCCGATTGCTGAATCGTCATCAGTGGGATATGAGGAAGTGAAATGGCGTGAACATAAGTTTAAGTGCTCGAAGAGGTTAGACTGGAGCTTCATCTAGCAGACTGAAAGACGAAAAAAACTGGCTTTGATGAACATAAACCAATTAAAAACGAGAAAATCAAAGGGAAATGACTGGAAGACAGTTTTAATGAAAAGAAATGGTAAGTCCAAGAATTAATAAGCAAAAAAGCAGGGAAAAATTCAAATTAAGAAAACAATGGATAAGTTGAATAAAGTAATGCTAAAACCAAAACAACAAGTTCATGTTTATAAGCTAGAAGCGCATTTTAACTTCTTTAAGAAAATTAAACTACAAGCCGAATAGTGTTTACAACTATAAACGCGTGCAAATAATAACTAAAAATACATTTATTTAATTTAAATTCGGATCTAATTTAATTTTCTTTTTAACGGAAAAGAGTGTGTAAAACAATAAAGTAACATTTGTGACATTGCTATATTTCTCGAGAACAGAAACAACATGTGGACTTAATAGATTTAATGAAAAGCAATTTGTTTAACTTCCCTCCCATAAAATGCTTTACCATGGTAACTAATCCTTCTTCATAAAATTTCAGCCCTGACCACGGCTTAGTCCCCGTAGACTTTCCGTGTGAGTTCCAAAGAGCCGTCAGCAAATGGCTCTACTCCGAGTCCGGTCATCAAAGCCCCGGGCAGAAATATTCGCTTGGCCCAGCCTAATGAACCAATTTCGGGAGGCCGCAAGCGGTGCACTATGGGTAATTTGACCACTTTTTTTGGCCAAAACCCATTTTTCAAAAGTCGTTAGAAATTGGTTTGGTCAATCACAATGTGTTAGGATAACATCAATGTCAAATGTTATTAACAGAAAAGTTTAACAGTGCGCATCACTGTTAAGTTATCAGCTATGGAAGTCTGCTAATGCTTCAACGAGATGGCAGCGCTGGTAAATCGCTTATTTTGATTAAAAGTTTAAATTTTCAAAAAGAGTATAATGAAACAATGCAGCGCGGTTTCTTAAATGCAGTTTAATCAGAGGGGTATGTAACTTTTTTTTTGTGAGCGTGCCGATGTATTTATTGATTGTGGTGTTCCTATAATCTTGGGTAAGATCCAACCTCAAAAAACATTAAAATTGGTAGTGAATGTTTATTTTTAAATGGAGCTACAAAGAGAGTCCAGCTCTGTTCAGCTCTGGAACCTTTTTTATCTTGTAGAGTACTCAATTCTCTTTAAATTCAGAAAGTATAAAAGTGCACTTTTGCGCACTTTCTCTGAAATAAATGTTTTAAGACCTCCATCAAAACATGAATAATTCCCGTATTTTTGTATGGTGAAAGTCAGTTACGGTGCAATCTTTACAAAAGCGGTATGCAATAATCTTTGTTACTCTCTAAATATTATTTAAAAATTATGTTATATCATTGTTTCACCGAAATAACTTTGTTATAAAGGTTTATAGTATTTTTGTCAGAAATTATATTCGTAATAATTATAAAAATAAAATTTCTATCAAAAAATAAAAAAACGGAAACTTTTATAAATTTTTAAAAATTGAATATGTTGTTCTTATTAAAATAATTTAAAAAAAAATTTTTTTTTTCAATGCGGTCTTAAAAAAAAAATTTTTTTTTTCTTAAAAAAAGGCGGAACCACGCCCATTTTTCCAACAAAAATTCCTTTAAATTTAATATAGTTAAGTCAAAAAACAAAATTGTAAAATATTGCGTCGTTTTTAAGTTATTAATTAATGCCACAAAAAGTGGTCAAATTACCCATAGTGCGGTGGACAGATGATGGAGCTGCCAGCGAACAGCTAATTATATACGTCGCCGAAAAGAGGGCTCTATGGCAAAGCCGCTTTAATTGGTGCACGCACACAATTACATCAATGATTTTCCACGTATCGCCGTCATGCACATGAGCGAGGGTGACATTGGCAGCGATTTCCACCGGAAAACCCCTGTCAGGCAGACTCAAAGGGGTTTTAGAATAGAACAAAAATGTAAAGGCAAATTTTTTTTTTTATATTTTGAAAGTAATTAGATTTTGACTCGATATAAGTGCTTAAAAGATACATATATTTTTGTTTCCTAGTTTAGGCATAAATTAATACAACAAAGACACTCGACGGGATCAAGTCGATATGCGCATGGTAAATTTCTGGTACTTATACACATATCGTTCTTACCCTGCAATATTGGTAAAATTGGCATTAATAGTGTCATTTTGCCGATTTCTCTCTCTCGGAGATTCTCTGACAACTAAAAAGGGAGGAAGAAGCAATTTGAAAGCAAAAGAACAAATTTTCTCAATTACATTTCAAGCATATCGCGTTGATATGCCGCAAATCAAGTCAAAATTTATACTAGATAATATCAAATGTATCTTCGTTTCATATAAAGTTACCTTTAAAAAGCGAAAAAAATATTCTCACTTTACTTGCAGCAACGAAAGCTTAAAGGTTCAATCCGAAGTTGCAAGAATTTGGTAATTTCACCCAGATTCCTTGAGTGATGACATTTTCCGAATTATTCGCCGGTTAATCTGTGCTCCTAACCAGGTGTTTTGGTCTCGTCGACGATGAAAAGATGGATATGAAATGCGAGGACAGCCTATTTTGGGGCTAAACTTTCACCTCGATTTTCGTCATGGCCTGCGTAATTAATTATTTGCGTCACTAAGTTGTGCCATTTCCATTCCGGGCGCATATTTTCGCCATCCTCAATCTGCCTGCGTCTGCGTCTCCGTCGTCGTCTGATGGCTTTTTGCATAATTCAGCCGTGGCCAGGCTGGTCACGTATCGGGCGCAAACGGCGTGATTAGGGTTTCTCGGTTTTGGCCGGGACCGAGACCGAGCCAACAATTGCCGCCGAAAAGAGGCCGGAAAAGCCACAGCATGCGTGTGGGTTATAGTGCTTCGCCTTGGTTTTGGCATTGCCATTGCCATTGCCTCATTAAATACCCGAATCAAAGCCGCTTTTCCGCCAGTGTCAAGCAATTTTAATTGTTTACGTTTATTGATATTTGTACGGCGATGGGGGCTGAGCACTAATTTTCAATTATGCAAATGATACTAGCAACATTTTAATGAATGTAATTTGATGTTTGCCTCCCCCCAGCGCCATCCCCACACACAATAACCCATTTCATTTTTGGTTTGTCTCGGTTTCAAGACCTTTTCTTGGCGTCTTCTCGCGCTCATTAGGTAAGTACGAGACAGACATAAATAATCTCAGCACCGCATATATTAATTGCGTGTATTTTTCAGCCTTGTCTAAGGCTTCATTAGTCGCCCAGGCAGCCGAAAACTTCTTAATTGTTTCATTAATGCAACGCAATCCGTTTGCCTGCCACTTAATTTCATTTTATTTGCTGTCGTCAGTGTTACTCTCGTTGCTCTCGTAGTTTTTAAATAATTGTGCACAATTATTTCACCCAATTTAACAGTTCTTTTTCGTGGAGCCATCGTACACATTTAAATGACGTCATTTATATTCGAGCGGGATAAGCACTTAATGCAAAATTACATCCAAAGCGAAGCAAAACGGGTTGAGATGGAATGAGATGGGTTGCCGCCTGCCAGAATAAAAATAAAATATTCAATTAAACCCGGATTCGGATTCGGATCCGTTGACGGCGATATTAATCTGGAGTCATTTTTATTCACCGTATTTCGCTGGCATTTCTGTTTGCTCGCTGTACAAATTAATTAATATAATTGTTGCTACCACAGCGCTCCCCGTCGTCTTTTGCCTAATAAAATTGTATACCTGGGCACTGACAGAGCCAACCAATTTATTATTTTCCATGGGCACAGAGCCACTCCAACAGCAAAATAGAGTTGGCAGCGGGGTTTTTTAGAGCGCCATATCTTTTATTACTATATTTTTCCCTATGCATTTGGCGCTTAGTTTAGAGTTCTCTTAGTTGATTGGGCTGTTTTGAAAGTAAAGTGCAGTAAACTTAGATTTGTCTTTCACCACAATGATACAATTTTTATAAGGACGTATAGGAAACGATTATGGTATTAACTAAACTTAAGGCGTAACATTTCTGTTCAATAAATATTTTTAAATTTTTTTATAAATTCCACACGATTTAGTTAAGAATCAGTTTAATTTTACTCCCGAGCACTTAGGTAAAATTATTTCATTGTTCATAGAATCCATATCTTTATTAAACTAAATCCGTAGAGTACACCGTGATCAACACCGTATTGTATTATGTTAACCCCTTCATCCTCTTTGTCAGACTTTTATTCATACATACTTTTTCGCTTTGCGGAACGCGAAATTTGCGCTTGCCGAAAAAAAGCTGGGTAAAATAAAGCAAAATAAAAAGCGTGAAATGTGTGTGAGTGAGTGAATGACTGCAGTGGAAATGCAAACTGCCAGTCAGTCAAATATAGTGAGTGCGGACTGCACTCGAAACCAAAAAAAAAGGGAACTCCGAAATAAAATAAAAAACATTGCCTACTTTTTAGCTGAAGTGCTGCGGTTGATGGGAGAATGCGAATGCGGCGGCTGCTTTTTGTTGCCACCGCCACAGGGCGCATTCACGAATGGTTAAAGTCATTTATTTCGAACAAATCATTTGCCACAACCCACTAACGAAGTCGCGGGGCCGCCTTCAAAATAAAAACTAACAAGTTAAAGCAAGAACGTACCCATCCCCAGTTGATTGGATGCCGAAGCCAGGGGCAATTTTTCAAATAGCAGATAGGGAAAGCAGAAAAAACTTTGACTGACGCTTCGTCGTTGTCGTGCGAGATAAACTTGGTTCGATGCCCAAAGTTATTGAGGCGCAAACAGTTGGCTTGGCTTAGCCCGGCTTTCAAAGCGACACTTCGAAAAACATTCCTATAAAACCTTGAAAATTAATCTTCTTTTGTTCTATTAAATGCCAGAAAAAATGCCACGAATGTAGATTTAAATTGTTAGAAAATTTTATAAGAAAAATGGTAGTAAAATATATATTATAATTTTAGAAAATTTAAAAATGCAAATCAAAAATTTGAGAGAGAGAATTAGTTATTCTCGCTAATTTAAGTAGCCATGTTGCGTTTTGCTCTCTTTTTGGAAGTCAGAGAATCTCCGAGAGAGAAATCGGTATTGCTTGGTAAAAACGATCTGCTTATAAATATCCGAAATTTACCATGCACATGTCAATTTGATCCCGGCGTGTTTTTTTTAGTTTGTATCATCTAAAAATCCTTTAACATTATTTAAACTTAGATTTTCTTTCTATGCAAGTACAAAATGTAATTATTTTCTTGATTTTTCGGAATAATTAAAATTAAAAAAAAAAATGTCAAATATTTAGAAATATGTTTCGAGTGTTTCCCGTCTCATTCTTTTCAGCCACCCCCCACACACTCGCAGCAAACAAATGTCTGCCGCTTTATGTGCAGACATAATAAGACTGGCAGTCGAGCGGCCCCCTGCTTTTGTCGCAGAACTCACGCCCCAGACAAACCCAAACCCAAACCCAATCTCCAGCTCCCTTGAATGGGACCCTCATTGCCGTTTGCCTGGAGTTTGCCGTTGTATGATAAACTTTTCTAATTGTCAGTTTCAGCAAGTGACAAACGACAGAAATTATGTTATCTTATCAAAGTTGGCGATACTTTTGCTTTCCCCCCTCCGGACCGCCGCCATCCCGCTGCTGGTTGGTAAATTTAAGGAAATTATCTTTGAGTTCCTCTTTTTTGTGCTGTTTGTTCAGCTATTACCTATTAACATTACAAAGCTCGTGTGTGTACGTTGCTTTGTTGCTGAAATTGAGTTGCTCCAAATTGACTTCCTTCCTTCGGCAGCCCCAGAAGTTTATTAAAATGCAGACAGTTTCTGTTTGGCTTTGTTTTCGGCTATTTATTCCGTTTTCCTTCGCTGGCAGGCTTTTAGCCCAGACAGCTGCTGCATTTCCCAGGCCTACTTTTCCGATTCCATTTCGGGAATATCATTTACCATGTCCGAACTTTGACTGCAGTGTCTGCCAAATGTGTTCTTGATTGATAACCATGGGCCGAATGTTTATTTAATAAATGAAATTCCCAGCTCCCCGAAACGATTTCTTTTGTTTCACAAAGAGTTGACAAAACCCTCGGTAGATTTTGTTTTAGTTCGGTCTTCTGTTAAATGAAATTCCTCGAGGGTAAGCCAAAACTCCCCATCGAGGAAAGCTTTTCTTAAATAACAGTTAGACAAGCAAGCATACGGAGTGGATATCTTCCTCACTTCTCGCTTCCTCTTCCTTTTCCTCCCTCATCCTTCGCACCCCGCAAAACGCTGTCAGAAATGAAAGGAAAAGGTCTCACGTAGCCAGGGATCCAAGCTGAAGTAGTAATAATATAAAATAAACTTCTTCTCCTTCTTCTTCGTTTTCAGCCATCATATTCCACTGGCTCTGCAATTTTTGTGTAGCGCTCTTTATGGCGTGAAGCGGAATAATTCAATCAGCGCCGAAGTGAGGAAAAAGTGCCAAAAGCTCAGCTTGATGTTGGCCAAGTGGGAAAGCGAGAGAGTGGGAAGCTGGATTGTCCCGTACGAAATCGCACCAAATCCGAGCAATTTAAACTCAAAACGCTTGCACTGAAGCAGGGCGCGTGCAACTTAAACAAACCGGAAAAGCAAACACAACGCAGCGACACAGTTAAGGAGGAACTTCCTGTTTGCGAAACAACAGCACCCAGTTCCACAGATCCACATTTTCACATTTTCAAGGAAATGACAGACAGCACAGGTAGCACAGTAACACAGGTAACGTTAATGGTAACGCCAACGCGTCGGAACGGTACGCACTGCAATCCGAAAGTCGAGCTCCTTGGCCAAGGACATGTGCGATGGCAGCTTAATTTCATTTATTTACCTGAAAGCTGTTTATGTGCTTGCGAAATTACGAATTAAATTTTTAATTTGTCAAAAAGAACAACAGCTCGGCAGCAGGAAACGATGAGCGCGTGTGTGCTCGCCTGTGTATGTGAACGAGCATCCTGTATCCGTGACGTTTGTCGTTCCATTTCTAGATGATTAACTGCAGCCAGCGCACTGATATCACACACAAAAGCTAGCCAATTTAATGAGATGGCTTTAAGACAATTTATGGCCATGCGGCTTTAATAGGTTTTAAAACATCAAACAACTTAAATCATTCTTGGAATTATTTTAATAGATATATATTGATTTATGGCTCTTTAAAATTTAATTATTTTGATTTATTTCTGAAGATATCATTCAACTAATTTGAAATAAAAACCAAAATTCAGCTTCAAACATATAAGTATGTATTATTAAAAACAAATATTTTTAATGCTTGTTTTTTTTATACGAACTATATTCATATTTTGCATTATTGGTAATTGCAGATAGGGTTTTAAAATTTCCCATTATTAAAAGAAAATCATTAGAAATAAATCTCAATTTGTAAGATTAGCATGCAATAATAATTATACCCGTTACTCGTAGAGTAAAAGGGTATATTGTATTCGTGCAAAAGTATGTAACAGCTAGAAGAAAGCGTTTCCGACCCCATAAAGTATATATATTCTTGATCAGGATCACTAGCCGAGTCGATCTAGCCATGTCTGTCTGTCCGTCTGTCTGTCTGTCCGTATGAGCGCTGAGATCTCGGAAACTATAAAAGCTATAGGATTGGTATTTGGCATGAAGATTCTTGGAGCTCCTACGCAGCGCAAGTTTATTTCAAAAACGTGCCACGCCCCCTCTAACGCCCACAATAGCTTATATACGATTTTAAAAATTTAAATATTTCGGAAAAGTAAAAATGCAGTTTTGTTGTGTTTATCAATACCTATCGAAATGTAGAGGAAATTTTTTAAATCGGACCATTCGTTAAAAAGTTATTGCTGATCAAAGTTCATATCTCCATCTCCATCGCACTCCCTTTAGCCGAGTGACGGGTATTAGATAGTCGGGACACCAACCCGACTATAGCGTTCTCTCTTGTTTTAAATGAAGTATTTTACTTTTTAAATGTTTCCACACCATTTATACACACAAAAAGTTTTGATTTTAATTTTGGAACCTAAATATTTTTTATATTGGTTTGAAGTTTAAGCATGCTTAAACTTAAAATGCAAATTCTTACAATATGTACTTAAAGCAGAATATTTATTTTTATACCCGTTACTCGTAGAGTAAAAGGGTATATTGTATTCGTGCAAAAGTATGTAACAGCTAGAAGGACGCATTTCCGACCCTATAAAGTATATATATTCTTGATCAGGATCACTAGCCGAGTCGATCTAGCCATGTCTGTCTGTCCGTCTGTATGAACGCTGAGATCTCGGAAACTATAAAAGCTAGAGGATTGGCATTTTGCATGAAGATTTTTGGAGTTCCTACGCAGCGCAAGTTTATTTCAAAAAGGTGCCACGCCCCTCTAACGCCCACAATCGCTTAGATACGATTTTAAAAATTTAAATATTTAGGAAAAGTAAAAATGCAGTTTTGTTGTGTTTATCAATCGAAATGTAGAAGAAATTTTTTAAATCGGACCATTCGTTAAAAAGTTATTGCTGATCAAAGTTTATATCTCCATCTCCCTTGCAATCCCTTTAGCCGAGTGACGGGCATTAGATAGTCGGGACACCAACCCGACTATAGCGTTCTCTCTTGTTTAATGTTTATTTAACCACAATGTACGTTAGTATTCGCATTTTATTTATGCATTGTATAACTATTGTTTGATTTTTAAAAACTTTGTATGTTTTAAAATATGTAAAAATTTATAATCTTATTTTCTCTGTGTACGGAACTATTTTTAAAATGGGCTTAAAAAATTATACGTACCTATTCATCGAAAACAGAATTATGATCCGATAAGCAATTCACTACTGGGTTATTTCTTGAAGGCTTCTGCATCATTAATTTTTCGGCCTGTCCCGATGGCGTCTGTGTAGGTGCCATTCGGCGGATAAGGGAGGACACAGCCTCATCGCCAGGATCTCCGCTGTATAAGTATTTGCAGCCTTTGCTCCTGGGTGCCCGTGGACCATAAGAAATAATGTTGTTTATGTTGTGCAAACATAAAATTCTTTCTTACTCCGCGCTTCTCACGTATACTCGCTGACTTCCAAGAACATATTTATATAGACCCACTTATATACCGACATACATACGAGGGTGGTCCGATAAGTACTTAGCCTCCAAAAGAAAAACGAAAATTTTGGAAAAGTGTCAATTTATTTCTCAACATAATCTTGTTTTAGCTCGATACCCTTGACCCAGCGATGCTCCAACTTCTTTAACCCGTCTGAAAAATACGTTTCCTCGAGGTCTGCAAAATAGGCCTCTGTGGCGGCGACGACCTCCTCAATCGACCCAAATTTCTGTCTAGCGAGAGACTTTTTCAAGTTTGGAAACAAAAAGAAGTCCCATGGGGCCAAATCTGGAGAATAAGGTGGATGGGGTAGCAGTTCGTAGCCCAATTCGACCAATTTGGCCTTGGCGAGGGCGGTTGCGTTTGTTGTCCGGAGTGAGCAATCGCGGCACCCATCGCGCCGACAGCTTTCTCATGCCCAAAATTTCATGCAGGATATGACCCACGCGGTCTTTTGACATGCGTACTGTCTCAGCTATCTCGCGTATCTTCAATCGGCGATCTGCCAAAACGAGATCGTGGACTTTTTGGACGTTATCCTCCGTGGTAGCCGATTTCGGGGCACCTGGGCGTGGCTCATCAAAAACCGACGTGCGACCACGTTGAAACTCGTTAAACCAATTTTTGACGGTCGCTATCGAAGGAGAAGAGTCACCGTACACAGCATCCAAGCGCTCTTTGATTTCGCTGCGTGATTTCCCTTCCAAAAACAAGAATCGAATCACAGACCGATATTGCTCTTTCTCCATTTTTCTAAAATCCTCGAACACGTATGATGCCACACGCTGGCAAAACAAAGCTACGAGTCCGATTCGGCTGAAATTTCGACAGTAGCCGTCTACTAGAATGCACTACACGATAGAAAAGTTTTCTTGCGATAGTGGCGCCATCGGGCGGTGAGGCTAAGTACTTATCGGACCACCCTCGTATATATGCCTATATACATTGGCAATTTTTGTCCTTTTCCCCGTGCGGGTCGTATTATTTTCTTTATTCTTTTTTTGCCGGCCTGGGCTGGGCAATAAAGTTGTTGGAATTTAGCTGAACCGAAAATAGTTTATGGCGGAAGTCATTAAGTGGCTCGGTTTACAGCAGCCGCAACATGAAAAACAGAAGTGCCCGCCCCTGGGCTCAGAGCCATGATCTGGATCCCCCGCTCCCACTTCCCTCCCATTTTGTTTACCCCCATTTTCTGGCCGCCTTTTTTACGAGATTTTTATAGACGAATTATGGTTTTTATTTGCCGCTCTACATGTGACCCTTTATGCAGCAGTTCTTTTCGCCATTTCACCCAGTTATCCACATATGCACATAAACATACCTCTTTCTTTTTTTGTGGGCAAATTTAATTATTTTAAAATGATTTGCGCACATATAAATAAAGAATAAATGCTAGCCGAAATGCGCAGCGCAAGCAAATTGCTTTTTTATTGGGTTAGGAGCACGCTGCAATGGCATTCAATTAGGACTCCTTTATGACTCGGTAATTGCGTTAGCCTTCATAATTCCGGCGCGGATGACTAACCGCAGGCCTACGACGCGTTGGCCAAGTTTTGTCACACTTTAAATTCTAATTTCATGCATTTTGCACATCAATAAAATGTCCTGGTTTTTGCCTAGTCAAAGACTTCTCCGGACATGATTTGCTTTTATGACTTGGCCGTGCAAAACGTGAGGAAACTTTCGAAAACTGGGAGTTTCGACCCGGCCCGGGGCTTCTTATTCGGTAATAGGTACGGTAAGCCGGGCTTTTGATGTATTTATTTTGGCTAGAGTGGCTGACGCTGAGGGAAGACGGAAAAAACTTAATTTATAGCTGGCAAGAGCGGAGCGATTCGTGTTATAATTTGTTTGTTGGCTCCAAAAGTTGTTATGATGCGCCATAAAATATGCGATGTGAACATAGTTCAACACGTCTTTAATTTTATTGCCTTCATTGCAATGTTTTTCAGAGGTAAGTGAACCACTAAAATATTTGTTTTGTTCGAAATCCTGTGAAAAGCAGTTTTTGTAAAAACTTTCAATTCGATATGCGCATGGTAAATTTCTGGTATTTATCTCGGAGATTCTCTGACTGCTAAAAAAAGAGAGAGATATACAACAAAACAAACAAGTCAAATATATCCGGTTAATAATTAATTTATAATAAAATAACAAATATATCGTCTATCCTTTATTGTTATATTCTTTAGATGAAGATAGTGTAATATTCTTTTATGGATAGACGATAATTCAGGAATATATGATCTTCAATGGATCTTAAGAACCTCGTAATTTCTGTTACAAGAAACTATCGAATGTGGCATTTTCATTAGCTGAAGAATTCGGGGAAAAGCAAAAGTATACATAGTATGGCTCAATGTAACGAATATGCGATAAAATATAAAAATATTTTAAGGAGATAAGGGTATTGATGTGTACATACAGAACAAGAATTAAATTTTTTAGCTCTGTTCCTCCATAAAATTTTATAGCTCTGTTCTTACATAACATTTTTCAGGATACTTGATTTACTAAACATAATCTATAAGCTACTATACTTGTTTTTTTCGATCAAACAAACAACTCAACGTAAAAATGTTTGAGCTGAACTACTTGATCCGAAAATTTCTGTGAGCTGATTAACTCGAACTGTTTTCCTGAAATTTGAGTCAAAGGGCATTTTGAGTATACTCGTGAAGGGCTCAAATCGATCATCGTCTCATATTAATCATTTAATATCATTGGATACACCCCCAAACTAAAATCAAATCTAACAAAATAAGCCGTTCTAACACAAGCAAGTTAATTTTCTTAAAGAACTAGCAGAAGCCGAAAGAAGTTAGAGTTGTCGGTAGGAAAATTTCCACCGAAGCAGAAATTATAGAGATTATTTGGCCGGGCTGCCGCCGACTGCAAAAACTGATTGATAGCTCTAATTAAATCTGCTGCAGCGGCATAAAAACTTTTATTGGGAGCCGTAAAAGTTGTTGCCAGGGCGAATAAATGTCCAAGCATTCGGCAATCGTTTGTTTGTTTAAAGTTTCGCCAACCGCAAAATGGCTTTAAACGTGCTACCCAAAGACTCGATTCGGATCCGTGTGGGGTTGTTGTCGCCTTATCTGTGGGTCGGGCGACGATTTATGATTGCACACTCAGCATAATCAATTCTTATAAATTATTGTTATTGTTGGAGGTTAGCCAGAAGGAGAGTCCCGCCACTCCTGCGGGCAGCTGCTGACAACATTAAACAATCCCTGTGAGTTATGGGCTCGATGAACCTCCTTCGCAAATTTATATGGTGCCCGCTGCGAATTAAATGCGAGTTTTAAAGCGGGCCAACAGGCGGGCAAATGGGGTTGAACAGTTGCCGCAAACAAAGTCTGGCCCAAAAGATCAATGACTCCATTGAAGTTCAATAAAATCGTCCTCGGCCCTGCTAGACTTTCCAAAAAAATGAAGGTGCACCAGGCATACACAGTTAAAAATGGGATGCCGTTTCACCGAAATCACCCGCCGGTTAAAATGTTCGCTTAATAACACTAGTTTACAAAAAAAAATCGACGTCACCCTACTTGAAGACAACCTTAATTTTCTGGTAAGGAACATCTCCCTGATTAAGAAATGGGCACTTATATTTTTTTTTATGATGTCAATTTTTTTTTAAGTGTAAAAAACGTTTTTGACCCTTTTTTATTTTTTATCTTCTGTTCTGGTAAACCGATTTTGATCATCTTAGACTTATTTTACAGGTAATATAATGACCTTTAACTTTCTTATTCACAGCATTGAGTTCCAGTCATTAGTTTAGAAGCTACACCGCGTCAAACTCTAAAAAAAGGGAAAAAATTCAATTTGGACAGGCATAAATCCGATCATTAAAAATACACGCCTAAAAACCGAAATTAGTTTTATAGTTTGTTCTTAGAGATTGGACTTTAAGCAAAATAATAAGACCATCAGCTCAAAAATCAACCATGCGTTCCATTTTATATAGATTTTTCAAGCTGCGTAGAAAGGGAATTACAGTCCTGTTAAGGCCCTGTTGTCTCAGTTAACAGCTGTAAACGGCGAAAAAATCACCGTTGTCCCAAACTCAAAATATTCATATAAAGTGCATTTGCTGGTGGATTCTAATGATCATTAGCTTGTTTTTTTTGTCAAAGAACAATCTACCAGGAGAAGTTATAAAACTAATTTCGGTTTTTAGGCGTGTATTTTTAATGATCGGATTTATGCCTGTCCAAATTGAATTTTTTCCCTTTTTTTAGAGTTTGACGCGGTGTAGCTTCTAAACTAATGACTGGAACTCAATGCTGTGAATAAGAAAGTTAAAGGTCATTCTATTACCTGTAAAATAAGTCTAAGATGATCAAAATCGGTTTACCAGAACAGAAGATAAAAAATAAAAAAGGTCCAAAAACGTTTTTTACACTTAAAAAAAAATTGACATCATAAAAAAAATTATAAGTGCCCATTTCTTAATCAGGGAGATGTTCTTTACCAGAAAATTAAGGTTGTCTTCAAGTAGGGTGACGTCGATTTTTTTTTGTAAACTAGTGTAATTATTAATTATATTAGATCTATTATAATAGATTACTCTGCTTACCTCTTTTTATACCCGTTACTCGTAGAGTAAAAGGGTATATTGTATTCGTGGAAAAGTATGTAACAGCTAGAAGGAAGCTTTTCCGACCCTATAAAGTATATATATTCTTGGTCAGGATCACTAGCCGAGTCGATCTAGCCATGTCCGTCTGTCCGTCCGGATGAACGCTGAGATCTCGGAAACTACAAAAGCTAAAATATTGGGATTACCAACACATATTCTTGGGCTTCCTACGCAGCGCAAGTTTATTTCAGCGGACCGACCACGCCACCTATAGTCGCTCACAAACCATACTAAAATGTGTCTGGCGCCCACATTTTCAAAGATTTCTGAGAAGTATAAATGCAATTTTGTTGTGTTTAGTTATACCTATCGAATTTTTTAAATCGGACCATTCGTTAAAAAGTTAAGCCTGATCAAAGTTTACATATATCTCCATCTCCCTCGCACTTCCTTTAGCCGAGTGACGGGTATTAGATAGTCGGGACACCAACCCGACTATAGCGTTCTCCCTTGTTTAAACCAGATTTATTGAGTATAGTAGCAAATCTTATTCACCGACCTTTTTGTCTCTGTGTACCCACCAAAAGGATGCAAAAATACTCGGAAAAAATTGGCGCTCGCCAATAACTGCGGCAGACTCAAAGAGCATTGTATGCATAAATAATGCGCTCAACCGGCCGAGGTAGCATGACGTCTCTTCCTCTATTGCCCTTTCACTCGATCTCTCGTGTCCCTTTGAATTTTCCTAGCATAGGATGGAAAATTGTTTGCCTAAATTAACGAATTCGGTATTCGCTTACAATATTCTTACACACAAAGAACGCGACGAGATCAAATCGACCATGCAATACTGGTAAAATTAATTTTAAAATATACCCTTTTTGCCAAATTCTCTCTCTCGGAGAGTCTATGACTTCGAAAAAGAGAGGGAGAAGCAATATGGCAACTTTATACTAGATAATATCAAATTGATCATCGGTTCAAATACATTTTTTTTTGGGTGAAGGGGATATGGTCTAAAACAATAAATATTAAAAGTAATAAATTTTCCAATACAAACACTAAATAAAAGCTTATCTCGACATATTTCGGTTAATTTAACTACATTCGTTCCCTCTCATAATAAAAATAGTTTTTATAAAAGCGGAATCCACAAAATGAAATTTAATTCGATGAAATCCTTTACAGCTTTTCCAACTCTACCCTCCAAGCTTAGGGTATGCCAAAGATTTGGTTAGAACCACTGCCACCAACAGGCGATAAGAAGGATGACGACAACGACAATGCAAATAAAACATGTCGCAAAGAACTGCCGGCTATTTTTTGCCCCCCTTTTTTTTCCTACGGCCATTTTCAAAAGGTAATTTTTTAGCCACTGCAGGTGGCAGTTGAAAAGAAGTTCGAACACTGGTGCGCTTAGTTTCCTGATATTGATTTCCTAGCTGTGCCTTTTTATGTGTATTTAAGACGATGGCCACCCGTAAGGGTGAAAGCTGGCGAAATTGATAATTGAATCAACCACAGAAAACGTCAATTGTTTGCACCTGCTGACAGTTTTAATTGAATTTATTTAAGCTTACGGCCACGGGGTTTTTGTGAGAATTCCAATTCCATTTCCGATTGACCGCGGACGAAAGTCAAAACAAACTTTCAGCCATGAAGAACTCCGAACAAATAAATCAGAAGAGAATTTTATTGATTAAATAAAGTTGGTCAGAGAATAAAAAAAAAGAGTTATGTGATGTTAACTCTTTTTAAATAATGATGTGAAATACCGGTCTTAATGTAAAATGAAATAACCGTGCTATATTATTATAAATAATAATAAGTGCTTACAAATATTCTATCAACATTATAACAAGAGAGAACGCTATAGTCGGGTTGGTGTCCCGACTATCTAATACCCGTCACTCGGCTAAAGGGAGTGCGAGGGAGGTGGAGATATAAACTTTGATCAGCTATAACTTTTTAACGAATGGTCCGATTCTACATTTCGATAGGTATTGATAACCACAACAAAACTGCATTTTTACTTTTCCGAAATATTTAAATTTTTAAAATCCTATATCATCTATTGTGGGCGTTAGAGGGGACGTGGCACCTTCTGGAAACAAACTTGCGCTGCGTAGGAACTCCAAGAATCTTCATGCCAAATACCAATCCTCTAGCTTTTATAGTTTCTGAGATCTCAGCGTTCATACAGACAGACAGACAGACGGACAGACGGACATGGCTATATCGACTCGGCTAGTGACCCTGATCAAGAATATATATACTTTATAGGGTCGGAAATGCTTCCTTCTAGCTGTTACATACTTTTGCACGAATACAATATACCCTTTTACTCTACGAGTAACGGGTATAATAAGTATACTTATAAATAATATTAAATTAATAAAACAAAAACAAAATAAAATTGCTATAAAGCCATGTTAAACTGCAATACAAGTAATAATAATATTGAATCTAAAATCAATCTATACTTTTATACTAAAAGAATCCTTATAATACCCTGTGGTTACTGAAGGCCAATTCCAGTCTGTGGACAATCCTGCCACATACACGGCCCATTCAAAAAAGCAAAGCCCCCAAATCGGAACTTCCTGGTAACGCCCACAATGATATATGATTGCCGACGCCCGGTGGCAAAAGTGCAAATTCAAAATCAGCAACAATGAATGCCGGATTCCGCTGCGGTGGCCAAACACGCAGCAAATCAGCTAAGAGAGGGCTGATCGGGCTAAGGGAACCGACGGTAGATTGGCCAAGTACTTGCCAAGTGCCAAGGCGCTGTCAGCATAAAGTTAAGCCGGGGCTAAGCAGATGCCGGTTTGCGGAGTTGGCCACTGCGAGTTTCCAGTTCCCAGTTCGCAGGTCCCAGGTCCCAGTTCCCGGCTTCAAGCGCCAAGCTCACATCTCCACTTGCAGCACCTCTGCGGCTGCACATCATCAATCTTCTTAGACAGCCACACGCTCCCCTTCGCCTTCTGCATCTCCGCTCCTCTGCAACTGCATCAGTTTTGTGTACCGAACGTGCTGCCATTTCCTGCAGGACGAGCTGGAAAGTAGGTGGTTAAAGGAGGAAAGAAGGGTGCACTCGGAAAAATACACCGAATTTTAGGAAAAAAAAACGAATTTTAAAAAATAAATAAACATATTATTTGCTTACAATTTTCATCTATATCATTTTAATATTTATAAATAGGAAATAAAATTTAACTATAAATATAAAATATCTAAAATAATATATTCCTTTGATTCAATCATATTTTTTGTACTGTGTTAAATATTTTAGCAATTAAACAAAGCTTTGTTCATATGAATTTGAATACATAGATTTTTCACTCGTACTCTTTAGAGAAAGTCCATAATTACTTACTAAAATATTTGTTATAAAAATATACTTACCAAAATAAATGCTAGCATCTAATCATTAAATTGGATTTTTGTGTAGTGTCCCCAGTTCTGGCACTCGTTGATTCGCTGCCTCAAAATCTTTGTCATCGCCGGCTTTTCTAACCTTTTTGAGTTATGCCCTCCCCTCCCTCGGCCACTGGACTCCCCTCCTTTCTGTTGTGGCTGCTGAGTCGTTGACTTCACCTCCTGGCACTGGGCTGCATCTATTTTGCAAGTATTTTATTGCCGGGCTCTCCTTGAACAACTACCAGCACTCCAGCTCCAGAACGGTCTGCACTTTGTTATTAATGCGCATTTAAGTTTTTTCTTCTCCATTCTCCTTTCCCTTTGCTCGGAGTCAATTTTTATGCTTTTTTGCGACCGTTGTTGTTGGAGGGCAGGGCGACACGACTTCACCTTTTTGGCTGGCGCTTTTGTGTGCCTTCTAATTGAGGAAACATTAAAAGTCAAGTTCTGCTTGCCGCATTGTTATAACCCAGAAAAACACGAGTGCACTGCAGTCTTCTGCTCCTGTCGGGCTTCCTTTTGTCTGCCTTTTGCTCCTTTTTTAATGAAGTTTCGGCTGCCATTTGTTGAGTTTGACTTTTTGACATGCAGTTGGGTTCGTTTTTTAGTTGTTGCCAGTTGCCAGCGGTGGTGGCACTGCAATTGAAAGCCATTGAAAAGGCGTTCTCGCAAAAATGGGCAAAAGCATTGCCAAGCGCATCAAGCGCTCAATTAACTAGCTACAAGTTGGCACCCCCAAAGGAGTAGGACCCTCGGATGTCTGCGACTCTCGGTCTTGGATTGTCTGGGGCACATTAATCATATTTTGCATACAATGAAATCTTCCAAGCAGTCGGGACGAAACATTGAGAGAAAAGTTTTTGGGAAGCGACCAGGCAGAAGCTTGGTTAAATACTTGAAGGGCGAATCTTATTTTCACACGCCCAAAAAAACTTGATATGAAACGATGATCGAATGTAAAATGGTGTCAATTTTGACTTGATATGCGGGCATCTCAATTCGATGTGCTCGAAATGTAAACAACAGGACAGTTTGAATTTCGAATATGTCTTTCTCCCTCTATCACCGCTAGCTCGTTCTATTTCGAATTGAGAGTTTGTACTTCTCACTCCCACTCACTTAATTTCAGTCGCCACATTGCTTCTTCCTCTCTTTTTTGAAGTTAGAGAACCTCCATGAGAGAGATTTCTTTAAAACGATATGAGTATGCAATACCATACATTTACCATGCGCATATCGATTTGACCCGATGTGTTTTTTTTTTTAAATAAAAAGAAATACTTTTGAGGCCGCAAATTGCTTTTTTAAGCCATGGTTTTTGACCTTTATAAAGTAACTTGTAACAATAAATAATATTTTCATTTCTTGCAGTGCTTTGAACTATCCGCTAACGAGTCAGCTAAGCAACTCCTGACAAGTTCAATGGGGGTTGACTTGGAGAAGCGCTTCGACCCAGAGCCAAATGCTTAGCGATTATGCGAGTTTATAATAATAAAGCCGACGAGGCGCATGCAAAATGGGTCCTGCCATTACGAAAGGGATGCACAGGAGCATCCTGGCCTGGGACCCATTTGTCAGAGTAGTTGGCCGCCGTAACCTCGTCACTATCTTTCTTTCAGGGCCGCAGTCATTTATCATTTATGCGCTGCATCTCATGTCTAGATGGGTGTAGGAAAAGGATTGAGTACGACTAAGGAGTCACTTTCAGGCCTCTGACACTTCTTTGAACAGCAGCGGTCCTGGGCTCAAAGCCGCAGTTGATTTGCAAAGCCCGGGGCCACTCGACCATTTGATGTTTAAGTTATGTGACATTTGAGACTTTGAGGGACACGAAAACCGCCCGCACAAAACACTGGGGGAAGCTGAGTGAATGGCAGCCTTTTTGCATTCACACATTTTACGCGGATTTCACGCATGTCACACAGAAATTTATCAGGCTAACAAAGAAAGCTTTGACCCACAGAACGAATATTAATATGCCCTTGGGGATTCATTGCAGCGAACAAATGTATGACAAGTTCATTAAGCAATTTTTAATGAAAGCAAAACTAATTAAATTATAGAATAACTGAGGGAATAATACTATTTTATTTCAGATACTTTAACAAAAATATGTGAATTCAACTTAAAACAATAACATATCAAAAGGAAAGCTTTTAAAGTTTGTTTTTAAATTAAATTATATTATTAAAAATATTTTAAATAATAAAGTAATGATTAATGGGAATGGCGCCTGTTTATATTTAATAAAAATTAATAATATATTATCTATGGCAAGCCTTTTGCAATAGATGAAACACCCTCAGCAAATAGCAAACAACTTACTTTCTTTTGGCCAAGATAAAAGATGGCCTACTCTTAATAAGCACACTCAGCTTGGAAGGAATTACCGACGAGCGGGTGAATCGATGGTCATGCAAGTCTATTAGTTGCCGAGATCTCGACATGGGAAAGAAGACGGCTGTGGGTGGCTTGATTGATAGCCCAGGAAAATGGATTTTTCATATTTCCCAACCCCACGGCCCACTAGTAGTTTTCCTAATATTGTTGTCGCCGGGCACTTGGCACGTGTAACCGATACGCACACAGATATCCATTTTGGCATACACGTGGCAGAAGCCAATGTGTAGTAGGCACATAATTATGCCCTCAAATGGGCATGAACTGATTGCCTTGGCATTGGTTGTGTAACTAAGACATTTGCCAAATTAATTTTCATATCAGGAATATCAGAAGCCCCAAAAACAGGGCCAATGGTGAAATGCCTCGATTTCCAAGTTGTAATCCAGTTAATTTTCGAATGGCAAACATTTCAAAAGCTGCCTCAGTTCCAGGCAAATTCGACGATGGGCCTTCGCCTGTACTATATTCGTGCCAAAGCCAAGTTTACGGACCGGAAGTCGGTTTACGGTGTTTGTATACATGGCCAGACGACCGGCCAAGTTGTTGTGGCATTAAGTATTTGCTTGTAAAATCTGTTAATAGATTTTCCCAGATGCTGTGTTTACGGCCCATACGCCATATATGAGCAACAATCCTGGCAGATGCTCGGACATTAAAATACCTTTAACAAATTATGCCGCATTACTTGAACATTACTACCCGCAAACAATGTGCCGGGGCTTTGTGGATGCAGGATGGCTGGGAATGTTCTAAATATACCCAACCTCCCGTATCATTACTCGAATTTAATCTTGGTTAAAAGGCAAAGTTTCATTGAACGTCAATTGTACAAGTTGTGACTTCAAATAACCACTTTGATTCGATATGCGCATAGTAAATTAATGGTATTGCATACGCATATCGTTTTTACTGAAATCTCTCTCTCGGAGATATTCTGACTTGCAATTTGGTGACTTCAATTACGTGAGTGGGCGAATACAAACTCTCTCACTTCGAAATGGAACGATAAAGCGCTTAAAGTTACCTGAGTGGGAGGAAGAAAGACACATTCAAACTGGCCTGTTTTTACATTTTGAGCATATCGAATTGAGGTGCCCGCATATCAAGTCAAAATTGATACCACATAACTTAAAATCGATCATTGTTTCATATCAAGATTTTTTTTGTGTGTAGAGCAACGCTATTTAAAGGGAGCCCAGACTAGATTACGAGCAGTAAATATAAAGTTCTTTCAAAGCACAAAATTTCAAAACAATTCATAGCCCAGGAATTTAAAGCTACTGTAGCTACAGTAACACAAGTGGAAGTTCCTGCACCATTTCCCTGTGTATTGAAAGTCTTACCAAATTGGCAATTACTTCTGGTCATTGTTTTGGATTGGATGCCGGGACAAGTGTAAAAGTTGCAGCTTTGCATGGGATATGGGATATGTATGGATTGACTTGGCCAGGCGGGATTCCCCTGCCGGCAGAAATCTATTTTCCGCACAACTTCAGCACCGAATGCGGCCAATGTGTGAAACATGAGCAATTTCCAAAAGTTGCAACTCAAAAGCATAAATCGAAGCCGACGCCAACCCGCTCCCCAGGCAGTTATTCCTTCCTCTAGGATTCCCCAGCCGAAAACTAAACTTCAAAAGCCAAGGAAAGCCGGTTCAGAACTTGCTGAAAATCGTAAACGGAATGGGAATATTTTGTGGGAACCGGAGAGGGGCAGTGTTGCAATGAGCTTATGTTGCTGGCCACTTGCAATGCGAATATCTTTTTAGAGAGCCCCCCAGACCCTTTGCCAGTTGCATTTACAGAAAACCAATAAACTTAAATGGAAAATCCGTAGACTATAAATCATGGCTTAAGTCCATTTCCTTCGTTGTCAATACGTTTCCGCTTTGTTGTGGGTTTGAAAATGAACACACTCGCACTGGAAAGCCAAAAAAAAAACTAGTTGTAACAAGGCCTCCCAGTCCTTCCCTCGATTTGTTAACGAAAGGGGAAAAGTGCAACAAGAATCGAGGCGAACCGAGTCGAGTTGAGAAATGGTCATGATTGGACGACGGACTGCCCTCCATCCAGAACGAGAACGGCCCAGGCTCCGACTGCTTTACATTTTTTTGGCATGTCCATTTGCAAAGTCATTTACCCACTCTCCCGAACCGAACACACACGGCACTCACTCAATTTCCAAGTCAACGTTCAAAAGTCGCCTTGTGTCCTCGTCGTGGTCCTTTCACTGGTCCTGGTTGGATTTGACAGTCCTGCCTGTCAGTCAATATATTTGCTGCGAGCTTGTTGTGCTGCGTTTTCGACAACTCATTTTATTAGACCACACAGACGGCTGCGGTCGAAATAGTAGGACATATTGAAATACAACTGGTTAACCAGTCAAGAATGCTTAGTTTTTAAGAAAAAAGTTATACCACAGTTTGTGATTTCCTTAACGTAAAGATACTATTTTTAGATTTCGCAAAGTAATATATATATGAAAATTAAAACAAGTAATGTTTTAGCTTATTTTAAGTCAATTAAAATTTTAAAAAATGTCAATACAAAATATAATAAAATAAAATATATATAAAATTAAAAAATTAATTTCAAATTTATATTTAGGTAAATTATTCCATAATTAAGGGCTGGTATTCAACCTAACAAAAAGTCGTCCACACCACAAAAAACTTTTAAGAAAAAAACGTCAATAAATTACAGACCTAATTTTTTTCAAAACATCTACAAAAATGTAATTATTATCATTTGAGAAATCTTACATGCAATCAGGACTTTCAAACTTTTACTAAGGTTATATTTGAGCTTTTTAAAAGCTTTAAAAAAAATTAAGATAATTAAAAACAACATATTTTGAAATATTATTAGTTTTTAAAAATATTTATTTGCTTGACCCCAACTGTAAGCATACTCTTGCTCGCTTTCTCTCACTGATGGACTGATGCACTCGGCGTCCTCGCACGTTTGCGGTCAGCTCTAGAAAATTGATGTGACTTTTTATCACCAAGGGTCGGGGCAGTCGATGAACTATGTTTCTCGATTTCGGTTTTCATCTGTTTCATCTGTGACCGTTGACATTGTTGCCATTGTTGGGCTCAAGCAAACCGACAAAACAAGCAAAACGAATCAAAACGAATCTCCAAAAATGTAGGCAAGGTTTTTCTTCAAAAGAGAAAAATATCTGGGGAGAAAATTCGACGACAGGAAATATTCTTTTGAGGAGTGGCTACGCTTTATATTTTAATCAACTAATTCACTTCCGCATACGAGCAGCCCTGTTTAATTATGAATAACATTAGGAAGAACATAAATTGAATTAAAAGGAAATCATGCAAACAACATATAAATTATGTATTCCTAATCAGAATCAAGGCATGCCATGTCCGTGCTCCAATTCCAATCAGAGCCCGCCCACCGCCAACAGAGTCATAACTCAGCCAATAATAATAATGCCAAACAAATTGTTGACAGGCGAAGGCAAATTCGTGATACATAAATTATCTGCGAGCATTTTTTATGACTGTCACTGTGTCAGCGAATAAAACACGCAGCTACCAGAGAACTAAACATTAAAGATTTACAGAGAGTAGATTAACCGAAATGGGATTGGTATTCGAATGACCATAGTGCTTTCCCCCACCCTGATAATCTCTATAATAAAAACGGCCAATGTTATTAATAACAGTCTTTGGGGGCTTGAGTCCCCGAAACCGCTAAGTAGTTGGCCATTTCAATACCTTGTGCATAAGCCGACCGACCAGGGCAGTCGTCTTAACCCCTCCATGCCCCACCCAACTGGGTCGTGAATAAATACCACAAAGCAAATAAACACGCGCAGCTCACGGCCAAACAATATGAGATATATTGAAAACGTGCATAGCGACCCGGCCACTTAAGGCGACCCGGCGACAACACGAAATGAAAGGCAAACTTTACACGCTAATAAAATCTTTGCGGTTAGATCCTAGCTTATGGAACCCAGAATACCTATTGGATTCCATAGATAAAGTATGTACACATATATGCACACAAAACTAAAACACGCCGGGATCAAATCAATATGCGCCTGGTAAATATCTGGTATTTATACGCATATCGTTTTTACCATTCAATACTGGTAAAATTGACATAAAAATAATATCATTTTGCAGATTTTATTCTCTCGGAGATTCTCTGACTTCAAAAAAGAGAGCAATAAGAAATCACCGTTTGTTATAACGATTTTTTGGGTGTATTCTAGAAATATGAATACCCCATGGTGTCTACTTTCCACAAAAGTATAATTAGGTATCGAATATTATTAGCAAATAAAGATATTTATCTATAGAAAATGACATCCTTTTAAATCTGTATATTAGGTATCTTATTTTCTTTAAATATCTAAATTGTTCTTTTTGCAACTAGTTTATTTAAAATAATTTATTTTTTTAAATAAAATAAAATAAAATTTCATTGCTGGAATTGCTTAAATAAATCCTGAAAATTGATGGCCTGCTATCAGTCCATTTTTTTATTAGTCAAACATCTAAATAGTAAAACATTCTTCATGATTTGCCTAAAACGCCCACTGCAACATTTTCGCCTACACCGTAAGAAAAAAGGACAACAAAACTAAATAGGGGACTGAGGTGGCGCAGCTGGGAGCTTTAGCATTTTATGTGGCAATGGGGGCGCAGCACAAAAGGCTTGGCCAAATATGGGTTTATGGCTTGTAAAAATCCATGTTAATAACATCAACAAAGGCTGGGCAGCGGAAAAGGGTAACTAGAGAACAGGAGCCAGTCAATGTCCTATCCGATGCCCAAGGCTGTACAGCAACTTAAAACTCAGCCCAGGCATCCTTTTCTTATGACTTTCTGCACATTCTTGGCCAAAAACCCCCACAAAGGCGATGGAAAATGGAGAAAAGCCGGGCTTTCAGCTGGATCTCCCAAAGAAAGGAGAGAAAAGGTAAAGCGTCAAATCTGGCGCCGCATCATTAGTGTCATATGTGAGAAAGGTGGTGAGCTATTTATATTATTCACATGGCATAATAAATCAAAAATTGTTGCCAATAAATTTATTATTGTAGATTATCTGCAGCCACCTTCGCACAAAGGTAGTCGTCTGCCCACCTTGACAAAAGCTAAAAACTGCCTGCCGGATGCCGAGTTAACCCTTGGCATCCAACAATTTATCAAAATCAACACAAGAGCAGCTACTATAAATTACGAGGGGCAGGTATGTTTACTAACCTGGTGTTTGTGTGAGATTTTGTGGAGCCTTCTACTTAAGCAATCTTATCGTCTTTATAATTGAGGACCATTATGCATTAAAATTTTCATTGTTTTTCTAGAATTCATTTTTCTTTCTAGCTTCATTTATTAGTTTTGTCTATTTTCCATTCTTAAGTAAAGCTTAAATTTTTCATTTGGCAACCATAATAATAGAATAAACAATCGAAACAGAAAATCTGTGTTAATTTTAGCACATTCAAAAATTATATGTACTTTCGTAGAGGAATGATATTAGTTTAAATCCTTGATAAATGCATCTCAATTCTACTTTATTTTTTCGTTCTCCGAATAATATATTTTCGCTTCTAATTTAAGAATGGCTCTTCTTTACAGGCTTTTCCCCATTGATTTCCATTTGCCAACTTTTGTTTGCGCTGCTCTCGCATTGCCAATACATAATCAAAGGCAAATTAACGTACCCATCTCCCAGTCTCCCGTGTTCTCTTCCCTTATCTGGCCTGGTTTAGTTTCCGGCGTTTTTGCTCCCGACTGAGCCGCAACCCGCACTGCCACGCCCCATTCCGCTCGCCGCCCCCTACCGCATTGCAACTGTTGACAAATCTCTTTTTAAGGGCGCGCTTAAAACGTCATTTGAGCGAGGTCTTCTGTGTTTTTTCACCCTATTCCTTTGCTGCCCCGCATTTGGTTGTGCACGGGGCTCACATCGACAGTCTAAACCAATCAATATTTAACACATTTAACCCTTTGACGACAACGCCTGCGACTCGCTGATCGTCCTGCGTAAAATTAGCATAAAATTTGAATTTTACAGCCAAGTGAAGCGTATGCAGCGCGTGATTGACAGCAGTCAAATTCAATTGAAAGCGAAGAGCGCGGCGTGCGGAGTGCCCGTCCCCAAATGCGAAGAATGAAATGAAATAAAATAAAATTTAATTCAAATAAAACCAATTTTGAAGCGTTCCCAAAACTCCCGACCCCCCAATAGGTATGTAGGCTAACCTTTTGCCTCTAGGGCGGGCGACCTTGTGGCGAAACTTTCCGCAGGGCGTCAAGTTTTTTCTCCATTTTCCCCGAGTTTTCTTTCGGCCGTTGTTGTTGCCGTTGTTGTGGTGCCAAAAGGATGCACAGCGAATTGGCAATGTATCGTCGGCGGCTCCAGGATATTTTGGAATGGCCCGAGGTTGCCAAGCGCGTGTCCTGGCGGGAAATTGGGAAGGGCGAGGGGAAAGCCATGGCTTTTCTGTCGATGGGACCTGGCGCAAATCAATGACGCTTGCTTTTGAAGATTTTATTCTAGGGAAATTCAATTTTATCAAGGCAATTGCAATGAGCACATCCATCGAGCTGTATTCGGGATATCCGTTTGGAAAAATTGCAATTAGGAAAATATTGTTGTCCCATTTTAATCCGACTTTCTATTTAAAAGTATAATTTAGTTTATAAAAAACTTTAAGATTAAATTTTTTTTTAATAGTTTATAATACACTGAGAAACAAATTACCAAAACTGTTTATCAATCGGGTATTATATAATATCAATTTTTTTTTCCGTTTTGTGGCCATATCAAAATGATAATTATGAACATATCAAATTGTAGTACCAGAAAGGCATTTTCTAAAATATTCTTTCATATCAAACTGATATTCTTTCAAATCAGATGGATATAGTTTTTCATATCATTATATAATTTTATGTTGAATTTTTAGCTTATTGTATTTAATGGATCCCAAACCTGCAGGAAATTTAAATAAATTATTTATTTTGGAAATATTTGAATAAATAACTTGTGACGAGAACTTATCAATTAAAAGTCGGAGATCACTTTGAATTCAGACCCCATAAGTATCTCGTCGTGCTTCAGCGCCTCAGATTAAATTTTATTAATATGAACACCATTTAGTTTGCCTCGGCCATCTTGCTGATCTGTTTTATAATTCAATTTAGACAAAGTACATGGCATACATGTGCAACAGGCTGGTCCCATAACGCTTCAGCCATAACAATGAAAATGAAAATAAAAAATAATCATATAATATAGTTGAGCACACGCAGCACCGAGCAAATTGAGACAAGCACGGTAGACTCACAGGAGCCACTACGATGATATTTCTGCCATTGTTTGAAGCCAGCTGACGGGGAAAGGGAAAACGAAGGGGAAACGCAACAGTTGACTTTTATGCACGACATGACGCAGCGCGGCTTTATGCCCCCACTCGGTTTACTTTTCCGTTTTTCCCTTGCATAATTCCAAACTGATATGGAATTTGCATTGCAGTGGAGCCGGCGCACAACGCGGCGTATGAGTAATACTCGTAACAATGCCCATAATTGTCACTGTTTCGGGCAGGTGGTGGCAAACGAGTGAGTTGCCTCTGCGGCTGAAAAAAAATGTACCACGACCTGGAGTTCCTCGAAAGATATGACTCATTAAAACTTGCACAGCCTATATCCTAGCCAATCTATAAACTAACAATAATAGCTGTAATAATGAAAGGTAACATATTAAAATCGACGCTTTTAGCTATCGATGGTGGTCACTATCGATATTATCGATAGTATCGGAAATTAAAGAAAATAAAAAACATATTACAAAAATTAAGGAAAATAATGAAATAAAGATAATTAAAATTAAATAAATTCATTTTACTGCGATTTATGTGAAACAAAATTCAAACTTGGGCCCTAAAAATGAAAATACCGCCACGTCCTAAAATATATACATCAAAATACTTTTTTTTCTTAAAATATTCCAAAAATTACATGTAAAATGGTAAAATGGAGTGACTGTGAGCGCAAACCATCGATGTTTCCTAAATTTTTAAACCATCAATAGTATCGATAGTGCTATCGATTTTTTACCAACCCTAATATTAAAGCTGTGTACGTTTTAACATTTGAATAAATTAAACAAATAAATAATACTTTAACAGTTTTTGGGAACCTGCTTAAATTATTTTTCCTCCATTTAAACCAAATGCAATTTTAACGGCCCTCGCAAATTATTCAAAACTTATTCCGCTTTCCAAATAAATAAACAAACAAACAAATTCATTGTCTAGACTGGCCGCAATTGTTGTATGGCCCTTAACATTGTTTTAGCCACAACCAAAGCGCTGTTTTTTCCAACATTTTCACACATTTTCATTTCGGAACAAATTACGTACATTATTGCGGAACAAAAGTGAAACGCAACAATGGCGCTGAACCCTTTTCGCTTGGGGATTTTCGAGGGTGGGGTGTTTTTTTTTTTTTTTGAGGCTTTGGCATTATGAAAATGCTTTAAGCAGAAAATTGGATTTTTTCATCTTGAATGGAAAACAAAACAAAACAAAAAACGAGGCGAGGCAATAACAGTAAAGCCCCCCCGGTAGCTACAAAAAATAATAAGTATTAAACATCACCCGAAAGAGCGGCGAAACAAAAAATAAATGTTAGATATGCTGACAAAGGTAATACAATAAATACGAAATGACGTTGCTGCCACGGCTGTTGTTAATGTTAAATTTTACGTAGCATACTTTCGGGTACCCTCAAAGTGGGCGAAGGGGCATGGTCGGGGGCGGGGCGATCGGGGTAGTGGGTGGTAGTGGCAGGCAGGTCGAGGTGAGTTCTCTTTTTTTGTAGTTCGTAAGCGTGCTGATTGTTCTTTTCTTTGTTTGGGTTCTTTAATTTCATTTGAGACCATTCTTATTTATTTAACATTAGTTTTTATTTTACGAGCCATAAAGAGGCAACACTTATGGATATACTACACTTGCCAGCAAAAATGAAAGCAAGGCGAAAATTGCAGAGCATAAGCAAACAAAATTAAAACGAACTTAAACTGTAAATTGAGTTTTATTTAGCTTCTATAGTTAGGCATTAATCAAGGGCACACAGTGCCTAATTGTTTAATCAAGAGTGTAAACGACGATAAACCTAGGCCATAAAAGATAACCCAGCGATAAGCCACCGTCTTACGGGAATTCTGAATCACTCGCCCCAGAAATACACACGAAATTCCGTGTGTTTGCCCACCATAAAACCCGACCAAAAAATCACTAAAGATAACGAGTTGGCGAGTGGACTGGCATTGGAACTAGAGAACTGCAATTGCAACGGGGCAACGGCAACTGCAGTGGCAATCGCTGCATAAAACGGGCCAGATCTGCGCTTTTCGTTCGTAAACACATCAGAATCCAATTGGCTGCACGTTTGTGCGGCAGACCACGCCAAAAAGCTCTTACACCGCCGGCCATTTTGTTGCAGCTCGTACATATTGGCATTAGACTAATCCAGAGTACCGCACGCAACAACTTAGTTATTGGCCGTGGCCGAAAGCAGTCGGCAGAAGTCCCGAAATTGCCACTGAAATGGGACACTGAACAAAATTATCCGAAGGAAGATGCAGTTCTCTTGTTGTTTTTTTTTAAATAATTCGATTCCAAAAGTAAGTACAGTAAAAAGATGTAATCCTTTTTGATTTTATTTAAAAACAAGAGAGAACGCTATAGTCGGGTTGGTGTCCCGACTATTTAATACCCGTCACTCAGCTAAAGGGAGTGCGAACGCTGTAGTCAGGTTGTTGTCCCGACTATCTAATAATCGTAACTCAGCTAAAAGTGCGAGGGATATGGAGATACAACTTTGATCAGGCCTAACTTTTTATCGAATGGTCCGATTTAAAAAATTTCTTCTACATTTCGATAGGTATTGATAAACACAACAAAACTACATTCCTACTTTTCCGAAATATTTAAATTTTTAAAATCGTATATAACCTATTGTGGGAGTTAGAGGGGGCGTGGCACCTTTTTGAAATAAACTTGCGCTGCGTAGGAGCTCCTAGAATATGTATGCAAAATGCCAATCTTCTAGCTTTTATAGTTTCAGAAATCTCAGCGTTCATACGGACAGACAGACAGACGGACAGACGGACAGACGGAGAGACGGACAGACGGACAGACAGACATGGCTAGATCGACTCGGCTAGTGATCCTGATCAAGAATATATATACTTTATGGGGTCGGAAACGCTTCCTTCTAGCTGTTACATACTTTTGCACGAATACAATATACCCTTTTACTCTACGAGTAACGGGTATAAATATTTTTGTACGGTTCTAAGATGTATAAACAAATATGCCAATATCAAAACTAAAGAAACGCATATAAAAATTTTAGATTTCATATAAGTTTTTCCAGATAAGAAATATAGTAAAAAGTTCATAATAATCGGAAGCATTTTTTAAAACTTTAGTTTTTTGTGGAGAGTATTATTATTATTGAAGTGTATTTCACTGTGAAAAATAAACTTTTACAGACTGACATGTTATTATTTTTATACCCGTTACTCGTAGAGTAAAAGGGTATATTGTATTCGTGCAAAAGTATGTAACAGCTAGAAGGAAGCGTTTCCGACCCCATAAAGTATATATATTCTTGATCAGGATCACTAGCCGAGTCAATCTAGCCATGTCTGTCTGTCCGTCTGTCCGTCTGTCCGTCTGTCCGTCTGTCTGTCTGTCCGTATGAACGCTGAGATCTCGGAAACTATAAAAGCTAGAGGATTGGTATTTGGCATGAAGATTCTTGGAGCTCCTACGCAGCGCAAGTTTATTTCAAAAAGGTGCCACGCCCCCTCTAACGCCCACAATAGTTTATAAACGATTTTAAAAATTTAAATATTTTGGAAAAGTAAAAATGCAGTTTTGTTGTGTTTATCAATACCTATCGAAATGTAGAAGAAATTTTTTAAATCGGACCATTCGTTAAAAAGTTATTGCTGATCAAAGTTCATATCTCCATCGCCATCGCACTCCCTTTAGCCGAGTGACGGGTATTAGATAGTCGGGACACCAACCCGACTATAGCGTTCTCTCTTGTTTTTAATTTCAAAGTTTCTAAATAATAAAATTCCAATAGCTACTTGAAAAGTAAATAGAGTTACATTTTTTTTAAATAATACACTCAGGGAAAAAATTGTTCTGATTGTGTCTGAAAACGTGTCTGTTTGAGTCTCAAAAATAGCTTTATACCGTTTGGTATCATTATAAGAATTTATGGTATTATTTTAAGAACGGATTTTTAAGACCGCTGTTCTTACTTTAAGAACGAAACGTGCTTACATTTATATTTATTTTTAGTAAAAAAATAAATTTTTTTTAATGCTTCTGTAAGCGTTCTGCCATGGAAGGAAATAATAAGGCCATGGCCCAGGGGCCAGGGTGCTGGATTCTGGTACTATTTTGTGTTTGGGGGTACGAGGTTCAATTCCCGCTCACAACACAACTTATTTTTTTTTTTTTTTGTAATTAGTAAATTAACAACTTAACTTTTTTAATACATTTTTGTTCTTAAAGTTATAAAGGAAATGTTAATTGAAATACATTTGAAAAACTTTTTACTTACTTTGACTTATTCGGTTTTTGAACCGGGGTCCTCTCGCATCAGAGGCCCTTACCAACTGGGCCATCGCACCATGTTACGCGCGCGTGCATAAGTTCAACTTAAATCTAAATTTACTGGTCTTAAATCCATACCCTTTGGTATCAATATAAGAATATGGTCTTAAAAAAATAAAAGAACAAAACGGTAGTAATGTAAGAAATTCGGTCTTAGATTTTTTCGGTCTTTTTTTTCTGGGTGTACATTTGCAAAGATATATTTCTTTAAGCCAATAGTTTTTCGTAGTGCACTCTACTTGGATTCTGAGCTGCGTTATTTGGGCCAGAGCAGACGCAATGGTGACGCACATTAGCCGATAGTGCGACTCCATCCATGACCCCCGGTCTCCACCCAGTTTAATGTGCAACAGCGAAAAGTTGAACGTGCTGGCAGCTAAATTCCTTTTTCATCCTCTCTCCGTGGCAACAAACACTCTCACACTCACACTAACACACACTCGCTAACTGATGGCCATTATCAGCATCATTATGTGGCATTAGGAGCCGCGCCACGAGGATGATGATGTTGTTGCAGCTTAAAGTTGTATGCGATTTATTTGCGGTCTCCCCTCACTTTTTTCCAACCATCCAGTATGTGCGCGCGTGTGTGTGTGAAAAAGTGCATTTGAGCTCATTTAAATAGCATAAATTAAGATGCTTAAGCTCATTAGGTGGAAATTTTTAATTAGCAAAACTGGACCGAAGCCCTGTAATGACCAACGACTGGCAGGTGGCCGCTTATCATCGGCGGTCCAAAGGCAAAGGGCAGCTTATCAGTCAAGTGGAGGCCAAAAAATTATACTAATTGCACAGCTAATGCAGTTCCAACGTATCTGCGTCATCTATGAGAACGATAATGTCCAATTACGACGGTAGATAAGCTATATTTTTCTCGGAATAATAAATTACAAACGATTTCTTTTATTTTGTGCTTTTGTAAAAGGCAAATAGTTTTCACTTTATCGCCTTGTATTGGATATATTAATATCAACCAAATCTATTTTAAAATTTTAAAAATAACTTAGCTATTTGGTAGAAAATAAAAAGTCCGTTTAAAATATCATTATTAAATAAGGCATTTAGATAAGAGTTTTTTCCAGTAGATGAAAATTAGATTAGGCTTTATATGTTTTTTATTTTAATGAGAATCATTATGAATTATAACAACGATTTCCGATAAGATTTTTAGTTTCGACGCTTATGTGACTTTCAAAACTTTAAATCAAATTGTAGGTACCTCTAACTCTAATAAGTATTTAGTGATAATAATTTTCAAAACCAGACTTTCAGGTTCAATTTCCCCCAGGCGTTTATAAATTTAGCTATGGCTTGGCGGCAATAGTTTAATATCACAGATTTATGGGCCATAAAATGGAGAGTGAATTTGCGAATAATTTCTAATGAATCATTTGCTCCGGTAATCAAACGTTACCATACCAACCGGGGCACGTGACTCACGATAAGACCGGCGTACTTAAGACTGTTTCCATAGAACGGGCCTGATAAACAAAGCACTTGACTCTCGAGCTAATACCAATTGAGCAGACATAAGGCTGCCAGGCAGCCTTCCCTTCACACGTCTTGGCAGAAATCTTTGAGTAATCCCAGCATATTACACAGGTGGATTGGGGTTGCTTTTGGTGGGGCCCATTCCCAGCCGGAGATAAGTAGGTTAAAGCCCGGGAAAATTATTGAAGTTGGAGTTGGGGAGTTTCAAGACCCTGAAAAGGATTGCATAATAAGCATAAAGCTTTTTAAGGCCAGAGAATAACGAAGGATTTTATATTGTAAGTCTTTTTCGAAAGTTTTGTATACCCTGCAACCGAATATTTTAAAATCTATAATATGTATAAGCATAAGATAAATACTATTTATTTATTTATTTTTAGCTGAATATTTGTTTTTCAATCAGGGATAAAATAAAATTAATTAAGAACAAAGCAATATCTTAAATCAGCTTATTATTCAACAGTCAGAACTTTAATATCCCATTCAAGCAACGGGGTTATCACCTCATGTACGACTGCCAATGCGCGATGATTGATTGATCACTCCGTCCATCACTTGGTGGTGCCTTAATAGACTCTGCAGCAGTGGCAGCAGGGCCATATCAGCGGGTGTCATATTGTTGCAACACAAGGGACCCGCCCGAATAGTGTCAATCAGGTAATGGAATTGTTGGGCGTTGGTTGGTATGTTGGTGCTGCTGCTGCTTTTGGTCAACTCGTGCTTACACTCAATCATTGATAATGCGTTGGGGAAATAGCCATAAGAAAAGTGACCAGCAATCGGGGAGTGGACGACTGCCATAATTGGGTTTCGGTTACTCGCCGATTACCGCCTCTCACCGGCGATAAGCCAGGCTACCAACATTCTATCAAAGGCTGTTGGCCACAATCGCAAAGTGGTTCCGAGCGTGTGATAAAAAAGTGTAGGCACAAAGATTATGGGGCTCTCTCCCATGATATTTCGCCTCGTTTTCAGCGCGAGTGTATGGGTGTATTGTTTAGATTAGCCCCAGTCTAATTGGCCATAGGGCTCAACAGGTCTTAGGCGATCGCACAGTTCTTTCTGCGCCGCTGAGGTGGCAGGTCGCGAATCCATTAGTAACTCCCATCAGGAACTTTAATTTCTGCTGCTGCTAGTGTAAGTGCCGTGATCCAAATCGAAAATATCCTTAAATCTTCTACAAGGTCTAAAGTGTTCATTAGTTCTATAGTTTATTTCCGAACCACTTGTGATTAATCGAATGGCTAATTGGAGACTATTTCGCCACGTTGGCAATCATGTTGCTAATGCGCGTGTTAGCTTTTAATTCCCGTGCCATTTCTTGGCACATACACACTTATTATCAGCTCCCTTAGGGTTAACAATGCGAGGTTATCAATGTTGTCACAGATAAGCACTAACTGGCCGTAAATTAAACGCTCCGTTCGCAAAAGAAACTCTTAAAAGCCACTACTCCGCACGTAATTATTCAAAATTGCATTAGACCTAATGGTAATTTCTTCAACGATAACTTATCTTTATTGGTTTTTGATAATCACTCGCTAACATGCATTAAACTTCGATTTTCATTTGCCTGACACCAATATGTGGAACTATAAAATGGTTTATTTGTCCGATATAGCGCCATAATTGCCTGTGTGACGTCAGAGCACGTGATGGATCATGTGGGGTGAACAGAATTGTGAACAGAACCACTCAAACGTCAAGTTGAAATTTGCCACACAACCGATTGGGGCTTCGATAATATTTTTACGGCCCACGAACGGATTTCTTAATGAGCCCCGTAACACCGCCTGCAATCCGAAGCAAAATCCCCGGTGAACCCATAATTGCGGACATAAACCAGCGGCAAATACAACTGGGAATGCGCAATGGGAATGGGCGATGGGCATTGGCCATCCGATAATCAGACATTTGCGTGAAGTTTGCCTGCGAAGATTTATGGCCAACTTAAAGGCAATTGTCTGGTCTGTGCAGATTTATGGCCAAGTCTGATGTACAAAACTGAAACCGATAAGCTCGGACTTGCACTGATTTATACACAGATGGCCATCGGCGAAGCCCAGCCAGATGCATCTAATCAATTCTATGCACAGTTTGTGCGAATAAATTTAACATTCCAGGTTGAAGTACCTACAATTATGTTTAACAATTCTTGAAAGTATAATTTGTATTAAACAAAAAAAATTACAAATTTAAATAGGTTTTGTTTTTAATTTCCTGCCCAAGGCAATATAATTTTAGTATATTTCATTATTTTCAATTATTTTTTATTGACCAATTATTTATTTCCTAAAGCAATATTTATGTAAACGATTAATTTTTTTTCCCCCTTCATTCATTATTTCTGTTTTAAAACTGTATTTTAAACGAGTTAATCTAATATCATTTGAAGATGTTGCGTAATTCCTCAACTGCCTTACGATTTATGGAGCAATTAAGAAATCAACAAGCATTCCATTCAATTCCACGATTCCGTTAATATGAAACTCAATTCCCGCCGCTGCACAGTGGGGTAACAGAGGCCAAAAGTGCGAATCAAATCAACCAAGCATGATACGATGCCCAAAAAAATTGTTTTTAAACAAGTTTAAATCACTTATAAAAAAAAAAACGGATTTACTAAACAAATATTTTTTTTAGTATTTAAAATTAATTTTTAATTTTAGTAAAATAGACGAAAACTATGTTATTCTGTTATTTTCGAGTGTCCCAATGCATTTGCAGTAAATTTGTTTTATATTATTATTTTAGTTAATTGTTAATATCTTAAATAGTAAATAAAAACATTTCTTATGTTGTTATTTAGGCGCAAAAAAAGTTTTTTGACCAAAAGTTTTGGATTTTTTTTTGTGTATGTTTTTTTCATAATACTTTATTAACACTAAAATTATTAAACAGTCTTAACAATCTGTGTAGTGGTTTTCTCCTTGTGTAAATCCGACATAGAGGTTGTTATTGGATCAGAACTTATGAGTAGCCTTTTAAAAACGCCTTCGTTTTGTTTTTCTCGACTGATTTTTCGAGAAAATTGCTCCAGATATCTTTTAAAATCCTTGTTTTTTGCTTCTTGCGCCTCTTCTGAAAGTTGGCCAATGGGAAGCAAAGCGTGCTAAAAAATTTATGCAAGATGGGAGGGCATATAATACCATGGGTATTTCTCTACAAAAAGATAAGCTGTCTGATGTGCAAACAAACGCCATATTTTTTTATCGAACAATTTTATTGAAAATCGAATAACAATTCTCACGATTTGGGCTGACTGTTAACCCTAAAGGCCCTTTTCCATTTTATCCAATTGTTTTATATGCATTTAGAGCCAAATTTGATTCGGATTGGTCAATTAATTCACCCACAAAAGCTAAAAGAGTAAGCGCACCTTTTTGGCTTACAAATGTGAAGATATCTCCATAACTATAAACGATAGAGGTAAAGGAACAAAAGATTCCAACTCTGCTGCCTAAAAGTTAGTAAAAGTGTATTTTACTTCCTTATAATATGCCCAGGAAAGGCAAACTTACTAATAAAACCGTTTCTGGAAAATTTTTAATTTTTGAGGTTAGGTTACTGTTATTAACTTTTCTCAAAAAAAGCACAAAACAGCACCTCTATTTTTGCACCTTTGAAAGCTTATATATCAGAGAAATTTTCAGTAAAATATGAAAACGGCGAAACCCGGCTCTTCCGAGAAATCTTTAAAGATTTCTCAGAATCAGCTTAAATTTAAGGTGTATAAAAAATATTTATTAAAAATATAATATATGAATTCTAAATTTTTGTTTTTAAATGAAAAATTAGTTAACATTTAAAAGAAAACAATGGCATTTCCAGTTTTTTGGTACATTAAAGATTGTTAGTTTAATATTTTATTAAAAATGAAGAAAAAGTAAAATTTGGATAGTCTTGATGAAATGTGAATCAAAGTGTAACTTTGAGAAAGGATAACTCTGGTCTGATAAAACTAAATGCGATTTCAGTTTTAGATTATGAAAGGTCATTCAATGTACCATAAACTGCCATCATTACTTTTAGAGATTTTTGAGATTTGATTTTAACATTAATTCGCAAAATCGGCCTCTGTTACCCCACTGTGCGCTGTAAATCAAATCAATCGTATCTGTGACAAGTCGAAACTATCGAAAAATAGCTCAAGTGAGGCCACAGACTGCGCGTCTTTTTATCAGCCAGTCGAGAGCGAGAGTCAATCATGTTTTTATGGCCAGACAGGCGGAATCGGGAAAGAAATCACGGCCAGCCAATGGCCTAACCATAAATATCCACAATCTGGCATGCCCAAAACGCTTATCAAAAGACACTGCATGCAGGTCCTGGGCGAGTAATAAGTAATAAGCGTTTAATGCAATAAAAGACTTTCGGAGCTTATTTATAAACCAACTGATTGCCGGTAATTGTTAATAATTTCAAATTATTAATGCGCTCAGCGCTCTACGCCCACTCCAGATAGTGCCAGTAGATAACAACCGAAACGATCTCGATAGACGAGGGAGGGCAACCTATAATCTAATCTCTTCAGTTCAGTTCGGTTCGTTTCTGTTCTGTTCTGAATTGTTGAGTTCCACTTAGGTGATTGATTGCGACATTGGCAGGGACTGCATTGAAGTGGACCGACCATAAACAATGTGCGTCAGTTGGATCAACAATGTTGAAACCCTTTGACAGACGGCAGACCCATTAAAGCTCGTCAAAACAACTCATTATCCCAGCTGATTAGTAAAGTGTGATATGCAGTGAAAAAAAAGATGCGAAATTTGTAATTGATTGATCTCAAAATAAGTATATACTATTTAGATATTAAACTGAAATTTATCCTGATATTACTAATTTTGCAGTTCTTTAAACTATTCCGTTTCAGTCATGACTAAGTTTCTCTATCTTTCTGACACTTGTTATAAAGTAATTGTATAATTGACGGCCCTCTTTATCACAAGGGGAAATTTCGGTGACTATTACTACGTTTGATCACATGCCTCACTTAACAATAAAAATTGTTTGTATAGCTGTAAAAGCCAACTTTTATATGCAAATAAATTAACCATAAACGTATTAATGGGTTAAATATTTATGTTCGTAATAAATTAGGGAACATTTCAAAATTGTTCAGACAACCTTGAGTAAAGTTATTTATATTTTCTTATATTAAAAAAAAATATTTAAAATATTTTTGTCTATTAATTAACTATAAACGCTTTACGTGTTAAATAATTATAATTATGTGCCTAATAATTGAAAAAAAATTTAATTCGGAATGTGTTTTAAGAAGTTTAAATGAGGGGAACCCAACCCAAACAATGAATATTTTTCAACAACAAATATTTTTACATACTTACAATTAAGATTGCAAATATATATTTTTTATTGGAAGACTTATTCATCATTTAATCTTTCTTTCCCCTGATTTCTTGCAGTTATAGACCCTCGATTCGAACATGGGTGATATGTTCCGTAGCGAGCAGATGGCCCTGTGCCAGCTGTTCATCCAGCCGGAGGCGGCCTACGCCTCCATAGCCGAGCTGGGCGAGAGTGGATGTGTCCAGTTTCGCGATCTTAACGACGAGGTCAGTGCCTTCCAGAGGAAGTACGTCACCGAGGTGCGGCGATGTGATGACATGGAACGGCGTCTGCGATACGTAGAGTCCGAAATGAAGAAGGACGAGGTGAAGCTGCCGGTTCTGAAGCCGGAGGAGGAGCCGAGTGCCCCCAATCCGCGCGAGGCCGTCGACCTCGAGGCCCAGCTGGAGAAGACCGACAACGAGCTGCGCGAAATGTCCGCCAACGGGGCCAGTTTGGATGCCAACTTCCGGCATATGCAGGAACTCAAGTGCGTGCTGGAGAACACCGAGGGCTTCTTCTCGGACCAGGAAGTCATTAATCTGGACGTCAACCGCAAGCTGGACCCCGAGGATCCGGCAAATGGCCCGGGAGCAGCTCAGCGGGGTCAGCTGGCCTTTGTGGCCGGTGTGATAAAGCTCGAGAGGTTCTTCAGCTTCGAGCGGATGCTGTGGCGCATTTCCAGGGGAAATATCTTCCTGCGGCGGGCCGACATCGATGGCCTGGTGGATGACGAGGAGACCGGACGGCCAGTGCTGAAAACCGTCTTTGTGGCCTTCTTCCAGGGCGAGCAGCTGAAGCAGAGGATCAAGAAGGTCTGCACGGGCTACCATGCCGCCGTCTATCCCTGTCCCAGCTCGCACGCCGAGCGATTCGAGATGATCAAGGACGTGAATGTCCGCCTGGAGGACCTGAAGCTGGTCCTCAGCCAGAGTGCCGACCATCGCAGCCGAGTCCTGAACTCAGCCTCCAAGCATTTGCCGCGCTGGTCGATCATGGTGCGCAAAATGAAGGCCATCTATCACATCCTAAACTTTTTCAATCCCGATGTGACGGGCAAGTGCCTGATTGGCGAGGGCTGGGTGCCCACCAATGACATTACCACCGTCCAAAATGCCCTGGCCCGGGCTTCGAAGATCTCGGAGAGCTCCATACCGGCGTTCATGAATGTGATCGAGACGAATGAAATGCCCCCGACGTACACGAGAACCAATAAGTTTACCAACGGCTTCCAGAACCTGGTCGACTCGTATGGCATGGCCTCGTATAGAGAGGTGAATCCTGCTCTGTACGCCTGCATCACGTTCCCCTTTCTGTTCGCCGTGATGTTTGGCGACTTGGGCCACGGCCTGATCCTCCTGCTATTCGCCTCCTGGCTGATCATCAAGGAGAAGCAGCTGGCTTCGATCAAGGAGGAGATCTTCAATATATTCTTCGGCGGACGATACATCATCTTCCTCATGGGCATTTTCTCCATTTACACTGGCTTCATATACAACGACGTGTTCTCCAAGTCGATGAATATTTTCGGTTCCGCTTGGCACATGAATTACACGAGGGAAACGGTCGAGGATTCAAGCCTAAAGTATATTACTCTGAGGCCCAATGATACCGTTTACAAGACATATCCCTTCGGCATGGATCCCATTTGGCAGCTGGCCGACAACAAGATCATCTTCCTGAACACCTTCAAGATGAAGCTGTCCATCATTGTGGGAGTTATTCACATGATCTTCGGTGTCAGCATGTCGGTGGTTAATTTTGCCTACTACAAGAAGTATGCCAGTATCTTCCTGGAGTTCCTTCCGCAAGTTCTGTTCCTTCTGCTGCTCTTCGGCTACATGGTCTTCATGATGTTCTTCAAGTGGGTCACCTACAACGACACCGTCGAAGGACCCCTCTCGCCGGCTTGCGCTCCCTCTATCCTGATCCTGTTCATCAACATGATACTGCAGGGCAGTCAGGACACCCCGGAGCCGTGCAAGGAGTTCATGTTCGAGGGTCAAAAGTCCATTCAGCAGGTCTTCGTCATCATTGCCGTCATCTGCATTCCCTGGATGCTTTTGGGCAAGCCGCTGTACATCATGTTTAAGCGCAAAATGAGCGGAGCACCGCCACCAAAGCCGCAGGGCGGAGGAGGGGAAGGTCATGGCGATGACGACGCCATGGGCGAGATCTTCATCCACCAGGCCATCCACACCATTGAGTATGTCCTGAGTACGGTCTCTCACACGGCCTCATACCTCCGATTGTGGGCCTTGTCCCTGGCTCACGCACGTAAGTTCATTTACTTTAAATCTTATGCACATTTTTTTTGTAAAGTCACAAAGCAAGCCTGTGGTCACACGCCTATCTTACTTTGGGCACACGTTGATTCTTCTTTGTGTCGCTATCCGCACTAATTCTATTAGAAAACAAAAACTACTTCAGGAATATTTTTATATATTTTTGTAAGGCCAACGCCCAGGGAATTTCCAAATAGTAAAAAAGTATTTTTCATTGACAATTTATTTAGATAAAAGGAGATATCAAATAATAAATTAGACATCGTAAATATTGTCGAATGACTTACATAAAATTAACACTAAACAAACAATAAACCATTTATTACCTTAAACCTTATCGGTTTTAAATTTAATTGGCCACGAGCAATATCTTAACAATATACTATTATTATAAATTATTATTTGCAGAGCTCTCCGAAGTGCTGTGGAACATGGTGTTCTCCATGGGCTTCAAGTACGATAACTACATTGGTGGCATTCTCATCTATGTGTTCTTCGGGGCCTGGGCGTTGCTCACAGTTGGCATTCTGGTGCTCATCGAAGGACTCTCGGCCTTCCTGCACACACTGCGTTTGCATTGGTGAGATTGGAATAATGAAAGCACTTTTCAGACACAGTCTAATCTGCCTCTTTGTTTTTAGGGTGGAGTTCATGAGCAAGTTCTATGAGGGCGCTGGTTACGCCTTTGAGCCTTTTGCCTTCAAGACCATTCTGGATGCCAGCGAGGATGACTAGAGAGTTTGGCAGAGGTCAAAGGAGAAAGACAGAGCGCAGGACGCACTTCCTTAAAGCATTTTCCGTTCGTTTTCGTTTCGTTTTTTTCACGGAAAAATAAATTTTGTTTGATATGCATACAGACCACTAGTGTTTCTCTCTTCCTGACTCAATTCTGGCTTGGCCGGTCGACGACAAATGTTTGGCATATGCTTTCTGACAGTTTTGCTTTGGTCACCCAAGTGACAACTGGAGACAAGCTCTAGAACACACATTTCGTCTCTACATTCTCATATAGACTGCACATTTTCGAAACAATCTCAAAGCAAATTGCTTGATATCCTCAAAAGAAAGTTTACTCTGATACGTGTGTGTGTGTGTTTGTGCGATTTTTTCTCATTAGAAAAGTTGTCATATGCTGAAATTATGTTGTCAGTTCGACTGTCCATTGGGCATTGAGTTGTGAAATTGCACACTGGGCAATTTAAATAATAATAGTATGACAAATCGCATAAGGCAAAGACAAGTATTAGATCATATCGCCATTTGTTTTTGTAAATGGCTGGGTAAGTAAAATGAAAAAGTAAATTTATTCAAAATAATAGTCAACTTTTAGCAAGACGGTTTTTGTTCCTTAATATAATCCTAAGATAAACTTAAAACGCTTTACAAGTTATTTAATAATTTTTCAATCTTAATTTTGTACGATACAATACCTTTAAAATTAAATAATAAACAAGAGAGAACGCTATAGTCGGGTTGGTGTCCTGACTATCTAATACCCGTCACTTGGGTAAAGGGAGTGCGAGGGGGATAAAGATATAAACTTTGATCAGGCATAACTTTTTAAGGAATGGTCCGATTTAAAAAATAAATCCTACAATTCGATAGCTATAACTAAACACAACAGAATTGCATTTATACTTATCTAAAATCTTTAAAAATGTGGGCGCCAGGCACATTTTAGTATCGTTTGTGGGCGATTATGGGTGATTGTGGGCGTTAGAGGGGGCGTGGCTCTCGGCTGAAATAAACTTGCGCTGCGTAGGAAGCCCAAGAATATGTGTTGGTAATCCCAACATTCTAGCTTTTGTAGTTTCCGAGATCTCAGCGCTTATCCGGACAGACAGTCGGATAGACGGACAGACAGACATGCCTAGATCGACTCGGCTAGTGATCCTGATCAAGAATATATATACTTTAATGGGGTCGGAAACGCTTCCTTCTAGCTGTTACATACTTTTGCACGAATACAATATACCCTTTTACTCTACGAGTATAATAAATATATTTCAGGAACTATTTTGAACAAATTAGAGCCATGATATGAATAGGAATCTATAACATCACAATTTTTATACCCTTGCAGAGGGTATTATGATTTCAGTCAGAAGTTTGCAACGCAGTGAAGGAGACGTTTCCGACCCTATAAAGTATATATATTCTTGATCAGCATGACTAGACGAGTCGATCTGGCCATGTCCGTCTGTCCGTCCGTCTGTCCGTCTGTTTCTACGCAAACTAGTCTCTCAGTTTTAAAGCTATCGGGCTAAATAGGAATTATCTGCAAGGGTATATAAGCTTCGGCTGGCCGAAGCTAGCTTCCTTTCTTGTTAAGAATAAAAATCGGTATAAGATAAAGAATCTATATTATAGATCGTTCAGCTTTAAAACTGTGCCTTATTTCCAAGAAAAGGACAAACACTTTTGAATTTTTCTGTGTGCGCTGAAAACTTGCCTGCTATAAAACTGTTAAATGGCGCGAAATTCTTTTCAATTTCAATTTTGAGCGTTAGCCTTCGGTTCTTTGCGTTTCTGCAACCCTTTGCTGTTGTTGCTGCTCCTCAGCTGCCCTCTGCGCGTTTCCAAATATTTGCATTCGAACTCAATTGGTTGCGTTTTGTGTTTATTGCCTATTGCTTTCTGGCAAAATTGAACGTGTTCTCGTGCGTATCTTTTTTGGGTTTTCGTTGTCGTTGTCGTTGTCGCCGCCATTGCTCTCCTGCCAAAAATATTTTCGAAAACGGCGGGGTGTTGACAATCGGGCAATGGGCAATGGTCAGGTGCATCGGAGGAGGACAGGTGATCCAGACAAAACACACGCAATGCAAATAGGAATTCAAACAGGCTGCCAAACGCTTTGAACCCGCATGTCAAATGCTATTTTCCCAACAACCCAACAACAGGGGCAGCTAAAAGAACAAGAAGCGTTTCTTCCGTTGTGATCGGACTTTAAAATACCCTTATCTTATAAATCTTAAGTTATCTTAACTCATACCCAGGCATATTGAAAAGAATAATCGTAATTTTGGTTTTAAAATTGTTAAGAAATAATAGGAAGTACATTTTTGTTAATAAATTTATAGCCATAGCCATATAGTCCAATATGACAACGAAACGGTCAGGATCGGGAATATGTCATACAGCAGCTACACGGCAACGCATTTAATGGCAATGCCTGTTGTGTTAACCAAAGTGACCGCCGCCGGATATCAACTCTCGTTGAAATACGTACACGACTTCAGTCTACAAAACTTAAAGAAGTTATCCACAATATCTAAAAATTTCTTATTTTCAATCCTATTTTTTCTTTTTCGGTTTTTTAGCCTCGAAAATTTTTATATTATGTTTGATTTACCGATTTTTCGAACAACTAAATAGTAGGAGAAATTCCATGTGATACTTAACACCGGAATAGAATTTCTATGACACTGACCGATTTTTAAAACCAGTAGACCGAAAATATGTAGCGATTTCTGGGACAAACCAGTTAGAGTATGCCGCAAAAAAAGCTATCAACTATCTGCCACCCAGGGTCTATTCGGGAGTTCTGGCCTGGGGGCATCATAGATGGTTTAGTCCTGTTTGTGCAGCTGACATTCTGGTCAAGTTTCGTGCTGCCGTTGGACTCGCTGTTAAAATAGAACATTTCGCATTACGTATACGCCGCGTATCGGCATCGACATCAGCATCGGAAATACAGGCCAGAAAACAACAGAAAAACAACATTGGCGGCAGTAGCTGCCGTCCAGGCGATCGGCGTATCAATATGGCTGCGAAATACATTAAACAAATAAATGTTTGTGCATGCATAGACAGTTGGTCGTAAATTATGTGTGCTGGCCTAATGCATTTGGCCTCGTATTAATCAATGTTTGTGCTGGTTTCTGTGTGGCCTCCATTTTTTGTGCCGAACAACTGCGGCATTTGCTCGTGTGCATTTGTTTTAATTTATTTGCCCATCGCAATTATTTGCATTTCGCTTTACTAAAGTTTCTTTTGGCATTACTACATTCTCTATTCTTTTTTTTGGCAGTTGTCGTTTGATTTTTTACGCCTGCTGCAGCAACATAAATATAAATCAAACTGCATTTGTTCGGTGTCGTTGATTTGCAGTGGGATTTGTTTATAAATCCGCAGACACATTCGAAATCGAAATAATAGTTTGTACCTCGCCGCATAAATGTATCCATAGATATTGCTTTTTAATTGTTCATCTCTGCATATTTTCTTTAAAATTTGCTATGTTTTTTCATGTGGCATATGCAGCCATTGGCCTCCTAATTGAATACCACAGCAAAACTAAATGCTATTTTTATTGTTTCTCATACACTTTTTGTTTCCTGCTTGTGTGCGAAGTATTGCTTTTAATTCGGGATTTATTTGAAGCAATTAAATAAATATGCAATTCGTTGAATTGCTTTGATATAAAATAAATGGAATATCCGGCCAATAGTTCAGCTAGTTCTCTGTTTCGATTACGGATTTATTTCCTTCAAGTACTGATGCTTTTATAACCATCGGAAATCAAAGCACGAGCTCAAATCTGAATCAACTTCGTGGTGTCCCAATTTTATTATCACTTTCCACAAAAGCCAGGGCCGAATCACAGAATCCGAAATTACCCGGCGTAGGCTTTACCAGATTTTACGACACCGTCCAACAAAGTCCGTAAATCAAAAGCAGATAATTTTCCAACAGCTTCACTTTCTTGCGACCTCACCTATCCCAGAGTTCCAGATTCCAAAGGAACCGAACCGAACGACAAAGGAATAAAATAATTGTTCAGTGAGAGAGCCACAAATTATAAAATTTTTACGCTTCTCTTCTCCTGCTCGTAGGCCACTAAATTTACATACTCCTCCATGACGAGCCACCGCCCACTCAGCTGGACGCACGTTCCAAGTTTTCCCTTATTTATGCCTGCGAAAAGGACGAAATCGAGAGCCCGCGGGCCAGGGGCGGTGGTCCAGGGAAAGTGTGTGAGCACAATTGCGCGTCATAAATTTGAATTATTGTGCTCTTTGCATTTGACAACGACTTAAAAGCACTTGCAGCGATTTGGGCCAGCTCAGTCCAGTTCAGTTCAGCGAGAACTCCGAGGCAGTCAGCCATGAACATGTCCTTGAGACATGTACGAGAACTGGGCATGGCACTCGAAAAAAACCATTTGAGTCGATTTTTTTAAAGTAAATAATGGTAAAATAAAATAACTAATTTAAATTTAATTTAAATCGAGTTTTGCCGACAGAAGTGATGTCTTTTTCGACTTAATATATTAATTTAATATATTAAACATATGGTCCAATATTTTAAAAACCTCAATTTTGTAATAAAATTTTAGAGTAAATAAATTTTTTTAATTGCATTACGGTTTTTTTCCTCTGGTTTCGGCTATTCAAGTAAACTCGTTTTTTTAAACTAATTCCCATTACCTTCCTATTTTTAAATTTTCTGCTTATTTATTAACCGATAATAGTTACCCAAAATAAATATATTTATTTATATATATATTTAATTTTAAGCAGGTTTGTAAAAGGTAGACTAAATAGGTATAAATTTGGCCAACTAATCAGAATATTTAATTTTTTGAATAAACTATCCTCGAATTATTTAAAAATATATATTTTTAAATATTTAAAAAAAGGCACCTTTGATGTGAAATACTAAAAATGCATTTCAGTCAAGCAAATTCTTTTTCAACGTGATTTATAAAATGTGCTATGTGTAGAAAACGCCTCTAAGCCAAAACCCATCATCTTTTTGTTCGTCCTCTGGTTGGCCGCCCAGTTCTGCCACGCCCCCAAGGACAGCAACAACAATGCCAGGGACATTTTTAGTGGACATTTATTTTATGCTTGAAACGCATTGAAATTTGCGCCTGAGGCGCCAGCTTTGTTGTTGATGAAGTCGGTCAGCTCTGTGCGGTGGCCTGTCTTTTGTCGGACCATAAAATATACCCACCGCCCACGGTCGAAAGCCCAGCTTCCTTTTTGGCTGTCAGTGGTGGCAGTAAAGTGCATTAGCCATTTTAGCACTTGACGCACATTCATCCGAGACCGTACCGAAATGTAATTCCTAATTAGCCAGAACTGCAATGCCAGCCAGCTGCACTTCAGTGGCCTTAAAGTGTTAAAGACTTGTTCCTTGACCGAGGGCCTCCGTCTCCATCTCCGTCTATTAACTGAGCCCTGACAGCCAGCTGAAAATGGATTAATTCGTCTCTGAATGCGAACTGTGCTGACAGCCAAGCCAAAGCCACAAATTGCTCAAGATATACATTCTTGAGCCGCATCAAAAGAAAGCCAAGTAATTTGATATTTTCAGCAATATATATACGACGAGTTTATGCCGCAGGGGTAGCGAATGGGTGGCGTTGAATTGACCATGTTAACAATAAACAATTGACCACATGACATGACAACTAACGAATGTGCTAGCCAAGAATGTTTCCATCAAAATTCGCAGTGAGTTTAAAGAGCTCGAATAGAAAATACCTCTTTCTTTTTAGTTAGGTTTTAAAGAAAGGTGAGTTTTTAATTAAATAAGAATTATAATACAAATGGCAACTTTTTTTGTAAAATTAATAATATTTTTTAGAAAAACTAAAGAAAAAGTTAATCATTGAAGATAAATAAAGAAATAAAGTCGTAACCTTCAAGAAAATGTTCTAAATCTAAATACAAATTTAAATAAGTTTGTATTTGGCTCTCGAAAAAATAAGTTTTGTTGAAGCTATAATTTTCCTATTTTTTCATCGGATTATTCTATAAAAGTCCTCGATTACTGGGTATCAAGAACGCTTGTGGCCGGCAATAAAACTATTAAACGTTCCAGCACACACACACAAGGAAGGCCTTTGTACTCGTGCAATTGTACAGCTATTTTATTTGTATTTTTTTTTTGAGTTTTTAGGATTTTTTTTTAGACTGTGGGCCATGTCTGCACAAATGTTGCATAGCAATTGCTTTGTGTGTTCAATTTTTGGCACAACAACAAACAAGCGCACACAACCAAGCACTGGCTTACACACACACACACACACACACATGGACAGCAACAATGGGCAGTCAAACAAATGAACAAGAGCGCACAAATTTTGCAGCTGTCAGTAGCACAAGCCTGGACACGAGGCACAACAGGAGGCACAAAGCGAAATTTTTATTTGCAAAAAAAAAGGAGTCTCAAGAAAAACGAACCCCAAAATTGTGGTTTAAAATAATTTTTCGGGTTTTTTTGTAGTTTTCTGAGAAATGCAATGGCCGGCAGCCAAAAATGGGAAACCGAGCGTGGGCGTGGTCGCAAATTGTTAAATGCTTAGATGTCTGCAAAGAATTTGTCGCCAAGAGGCGTTGGGAATGGATTTTCCATTTCCAGTTGCTGTCACGTATACGTAATATGGCCGATGGCAGCTCCCGAAAGTATGCACCACGGCGGGGAGTTGTTCAGCGGAGGGATGTTGGATGTTGATAAATGTTTTTAGTTCGCCCACTCCATCGGCCTGCTGATATGAAAAATGGGGTATTGATAAATGGCATATTGTTTTAGTTACCGACAAGTTTTTCCAAGTTTGGCAAACAAATTATGACGAATGCCAGGCCATATTTCGTACTGGTCAATTTAATATAACAAAATTATAATGAATGAATTTAAAATTTGAATGATTTGTAAATATTAAGTTCTACAGAAAGCTTTCTTATTATAAAAATTCTGTTAACTATAACAGAACTACAAACTAAAGATTTTAAATTGAGTAATATTTTTTACTACACTAAAAGTTAATAAAAACAAGAGAGAACGCTATAGTCGGGTTGGTGTCCCGACTATCTAATACCCGTCACTCGGCTAAAGGGAGTGCGAGGGAGATGGAGATATAAACTTTGATCAGCAATAACTTTTTAACGAATGGTCCGATTTAAAAAATTTCTTCTACATTTCGATAGGTATTGATAAACACAACAAAACTGCATTTTTACTTTTCCGAAATATTTAAATTTTTAAAATCGTATATTAAGTATTGTGGGCGTTAGAGGGGGCGTGGCACCTTCTTGAAATAAACTTGCGCTGCGTAGGAACTCCAAGAATCTTCATGCCAAATGCCAATCCTCTAGCTTTTATAGTTTCCGAGATCTCAGCGTTCATACGGACAGACAGACGGACAGACGGACAGACGGACAGACGGACATGGCTATATCGACTCGGCTAGTGACCCTGACCAAGAATATATATACTTTATAGGGTCGGAAACGCTTCCTTCTGCCTGTTACATACTTTTGCACGAATACAATATACCCTTTTACTCTACGAGTAACGGGTATAAAAATTTTTTTAAATAATGATGAGTTAACAAGCATTATAATATTGCATTAATAAATTACTTTTTCCATTATTATAATAATAAGTTACTTAATCTAGAAATATTATTTTAATGACTTATATATTTCGAAATTGTTAAAAAGTCATAACATTTTTTTTTTATAATAAGTTTATTATGTGTTTTCAAATTAAGAAAGTTATTTCAACTTTAGTTTTTCTTTAATGTTTCTTCTACATTTCTCATTTTGCTCTATAAGTATGCCCCTCTATTCAAGCAGCTTAGGCAAAAGTCATTACGCTTACAATCAGCAGCTAATAAACCTCAAAGCAGCCATTAAGCGCAATGACTGCTTAAAGCGCTGAGCTCTCGCATATCTACACTCACAGGCACCTTCGGAGATATGGCCACGTTATCCTTTGTTGTTATAGCCGGTGACGCTCCTTTGGCCAGGGTCACATTTAATTGTGCGCCATGTTCAACAGGCCATTGTACATGCGTATTAAATGTAATTAACTCATTATAAATGATAACGTGGTCGCACGGAGTCGCCTCAGGTATGTCTCAAGCCGCCGAAGAGTCCTGCCCGCAGCCAAGGACGAAGGCCGAGGGGACGAAGGACATGGACATGGACCGACTTTTGCCACGCGGCTGTCACAGCTAATTTAGCCGGGCAGCCAGCAGAACAAACGTGTTAGGTTGCCACCGTGCTGGGGGTAAATGCGAAATTATTACCGGAAAAGGACAATGAGCCGCACTGGCTATTATTCAGGCTGGGCCACGCAGGACTAGGATTTCCTGCTCCAGGTAATAAAAACTCTTATACGCTCTCGAGTGTGCCGCTGCTCCCGGGGATATTGTGATATTTGGCCCCTCGCATTTTCCCGCCGCTGTTGGTTTATTTTATAGTTTGTCTCTCGCCTTATTTTCACCCTCTTGCCACCTCGAGGCAGCCCTTTAATTATGTAACACGCGCCGCCACAGTCGTGTTGCCCTACGCACTTCGGTGTCTGCGGCTCCTTATGGCGGCAAACATTTTCCATTTTCCATTTCCCACCTGCTCTCGCATTTTGCAGCACTTCCGCCGTCCAGTTGCGTGTCCTCCACGTGTGCACTTAATTCAGATAAAGCGTAAATGCTGATAAGTTTAATTGGCGGCGAACACTGTCCTAAATGGTGACAAAGTCTTTTCATTTGTTTTAACTAGCCTTTGCATGTTTCCTCCTTATTTGATGAATATGAGTGATGAATATGGAGATTTTCTGACTTCGAAAAAGAGAGCAATAGAGCAAAATAGAGAGGGATAGCGCTTAGGTAAGAGGGAGAAAGACACATTCGAAATTCGAACTGGGCTACTTAGAACATGATGCCCACATTTCGAGCATATCGAATTGATATGCCGCATATCAATTCAAAATAGATACCACTTTATATGAAATTGATCTTAGTTTCATATCAAGTTTTTATACCCGTTACTCGTAGAGTAAAAGGGTATATTGTATTCGTGCAAAAGTATGTAACAGGGAGAAGGAAGCGTTTCCGACCCTATAAAGTATATATATTCTTGGTCAGGGTCACTAGCCGAGTCGATATAGCCATGTCCGTCTGTCCGTCTGTCCGTCTGTCCGTCTGTCCGTCTGTCCGTCTGTCTGTCCGTATGAACGCTGAGATCTCGGAAACTATAAAAGCTAGAGGATTGGCATTTGGCATGAAGATTCTTGGAGTTCCTACGCAGCGCAAGTTTATTTCAAGAAGGTGCCACGCCCCCTCTAACGCCCACAATCGCTTATATACGATTTTAAAAAATTTAATATTTCGGAAATGTAAAAATGCAGTTTTGTTGTGTTTATTAATACCTATCGAAATGTAGAAGAAATTTTTTAAATCGGACCATTCGTTAAAAAGTTATTGCTGATCAAAGTTTATATCTCCCTCGCACTCCCTTTAGCCGAGTGACGGGTATTAGATAGTCGGGACACAAACCCGACTATAGCGTTCTCTCTTGTTATTAATTGATAGTATCCCGAATTCCATTAAATAAATTAAGGAGATACATTTATTTAAGGAAAATTATTTTTATGGCTATGCAAAATTCTTTTAAACTCTGGGATGCTCTGTTCAAACCTTAAGGCAATTACAGATAAGTTTAATTGGCAGAGTGCTTTGAGTTAATGGTGACGAAGCGCTTTCATTTTTCCAACGAAAATCATCTTTGATTTCTTGTCGTTAAAGACCGCAAGTCTGGCTGTGTAAGGCTTTAAAGAAATCTTGGAAATTCAATTTAAATCTTGGAAACAGCGCAGAGTCGAGGGAGAAGACTAACTGCCAACATTTACCATCAATAGCCGCATTTGCTTATATCAAGTGAAAACTTTCTTATCGGCAGCACAGCGGCAACTTCAATGACAAATTGAGACAGCGATGTGGTGCAGCAACGGGGCGAAAAAGTTGGCTAACACATACACACATACATATATATATATAGATTGGCTTGTCGTTGTGACAACTTGCCACTTTGAGCACGTAAATTTCTGTCGTTTCTCGCCTTTTGAATTGATAAGAAAATTCATAAAATTTCCTCCAATGACAAAAAGAAAACGGAAGAGGGTAGGGGAAGGGGAAGGGGCCAGGGGCAGAAAACGCAATCCAACTCAAGTGTGTCAGCAGCCGTGAAAGTGGCATTTGAGCCGGGCTGCAAACTTTTGCTGCCAACTTGCTAATCTAATGAACAATTGTGGCTGCAGGCCACCTTTAACACCTCCGTGCCCCGAGGACGAACTCTGCGTGAGCTCCTGAGCACCTGTGCCAGTGGCAGTGGCAGCCCCAAACTTTGCTTTTTGCGCACTGCAAATGCATGGAGATTAAAACGAAAATTAAGCTCGATCCCGAATGTCAAACGAGTGCTTTTTTCTCTTTAGCCCTGCCTTCTAATTGAATTTTCTGTCAACGGTTTCGGCAGGAATTTAATGCAATTTGGCGAGTTTTTTAAATTGCAAGCAAAGTTTGCAGACGACGGGCTCAAACAAGTCAACAGTCAACTTAATTTTCATAATTTGTGTTTACAAACTTGACGAATTTGCTTTAAAAATAAGAGAAAAAAAATAAAAATGTGAGTGTAAAAATACGAGAAAGGGTCCAAATGAGGATGCCCGGGCATATGTGGCCAGCTGGCTGAGCAAAGTTTGCTGCACAAAACAAACTAACAAAAGGCCAAAGCAAATAGAACAGAAGCGGCAGCCAGCAACAAGGATTCTGCTGTGGCAAGCGAAAGCCGAGCAGAAAAGAAAACCGGCCAAAAGAAAAAGGAGTAACTTAGGCCAGGACTCTGGCATTTTGCTACCCTGGAATAAAGCTAAAAAACTAAATTATCTTGAGCGATAAAAATAGGAAACTACTAGCATAAATTTCAACAACGAAAAATATATAATTTGCAAAAATGCATAATGGTAATATGGCCGTTTAAAATCAAACAAAGCAATGTACTTGAATACTGGTTAAATTAATATACGATTAAATTTTTATTTCACATATTTTTTTTAATTTAAAAATATAAAAATAAAAACAAGACAAATCATTAACTGATGAGTACCATATTATTATCACTCCAAAAATACGACGGCGAACGGAAACCCTGAACTAAAATTGGACACTTAATGCTGGCAAGAAGGAAAACGACGGCAGAAGACAAATAAAGACTGAGCAAATAAAATCTAATAAAACCAAGGACACAAAAACCCAGAGCCAAGCCGGCGAAAATGAGCTAAATGCTGCGAGGGGAGTGGCAGCGGCAGGGGCCGAGATTGTTAGGGCGAGGCGAGAGAGCAAATGAAATAAAGTGCCAGAAGTATGTTTCATTAGCGGCAGTTGCAAACCAAACAACAAACAAAGCAAAGGACAATGGTCGGCCAAGGACATATGCTCGAGTGAAGCTGCTTGATGAACTTCATACGGCCGGCAAACAAACGGGGGAAAAACAAGCAAGCTCATTGCGAAGGAAATTCTTATTTACGCGCCAATTTAAAAAGTCTGTCATATCTGTAAAAACATTTTATATATTGGTTTTTAAACTTAATTAATATAACTTAAAAATTGAAATATATATTCGTACAGCAGAATTTCAATATGTACAAGCAAGTTCACTAGACTGTTGATAAACAAATAACCATGGTTATACAAATTAAAAAAAAAATCTAGAAAACCATTTTTTAAATTATTCGACAGTTCACACAATAAATAAGTAGCAATATAACATTTTTGGATATTTATTTTAACAGGTTTTTATTTTTTTTAACTTTTAGGTAGCCATTTAAAGCCATTGTACCAAACTCTTTTCAAGGTTCGCTTTTTCCAATGATTTATTAGCTTTTTCCGTATTTTTCCAGCTACCATCCACTAAAATCTGTGTTGGCTGTTTTAAGCAGAATGTCATACAAGCTATTTCATTATTGAAGGACCCACACGGTTCCTTTTTTGGAACCACAGGATAACATGTTTTGTTTTTGTGGTTGAATGCCCAAGTGTTCTTCTCAAAGCAAAAATCTTGTACCTCTCTAGGCATGCAAAATCCTATTTTTGGCATACATAAATTCAAGAATCAGCTGTACTCTGAAGTTCAATAATTTCACTTACTCTTTTTTAATGAAGTAGCATATCCAAGCATCAAATTAGATAGGCTTAATATAAGAAAGACCAGTTTTCTCAAGATATACATCCCAACTGGTAGAGTCACAAGTAAGAACAGTCATAATATTCACGGTGACCAAAGAAAATTCAATATTCACGGCCTTAGAACATATATATATACTTCTTTATAGCGTTATTATTTATTTCATAGCATTTATTTCAAGTTCGCATTAGAATACTGAAATCTTATGATGTTTTATCCGCTGGGCTTGAGGCAAAAGTCCACACAACCCTTTTTGCCATCGAAAAAGCCGCATGGTCCATGACCCTTACGTACGCGAAAGCATTTACGGGTCCTCTCATCGAAGCCCCAAGTGTTGTCTTGATAACAAGTTATTGATCCGCCTGTTCGCTTGCATATGGCTTTACCAATGTGACGGTGATTTTAAATATTAAAATATCTTTTACACTTTACTTACTAGTATAGACTGGACTTAAAAACATAGCGGCCCCAAATGGTAGCTTATATAGAGCCAGCACGACAAAAACGTTCCAGACCTTCATGTTGACTGTTGACTCAACTGGAAATATAGCTTAAAGCATAATTAATGAATTCGCCAAGGTATAATATAAATCCCAAGAATTATACTTGTATATAAAGTTACTTTTTAGTACTCTCATAACATCGTTACTTATTTATTTTCGTTAACTTTATATCTTTTGATAGGAATATTCACTTTAAGGCAACTTGCCAACATATCTTTCTAAATCAGATAATGTCCATGATTCCTTGGAGCATATGGCTTTGCACGTTTCCAATTTTTGAAAGAAACCACAAGGTTCCAATAGATAAGTAGTTAGTGCACAGGTTTTATTTTCCTTTGCCCAATAATATGATTTCAGTTTTTGGCAAGGTGGACCAGTTGATGGCTTGAAGCACAGTTCTAAAATATTTGTTTAACCAAATTATTTTAAATTTATATAATATCAAAAAAACTAACCAGTTATTATGTTATCCTCCGTAATTTTAAACCCATGACAGGCAAATATAAGTAAAAGCCAGATAAATAACTTCATTTGATCGGTGCTACAGAAGATCTAACTGCCGAACCTGTTTGGAGAATATACTGAGGAACGAGAAAGTTGGCTAACAAATATTTATCCGTTAAATTAGCGTAAAATGCCTCATATTTTTTACATCATTTGCTTGAACTTTAAATTACATTTCTAATGGAAATATGTATCTATAATACTGTACCAAATCTAAAAAAACAGTCAAATAAGGATGAACAAACGGTACGTATTGTTTCACTTTTTACTGTAAAGAATCCTGCTTTGAACTGCCTGTGTATCAACGTATCTTTACGCAACACAGTTCTTATTTGTCGAACCATTGCCAAAGCAACAATGGCAATTTAATCTTATTGCCGGCACGCAAAGTTCGGAAATGGAACAATGGGAAAGGAGGCGGCGAAATAAATAAATAAAATTCAACGCGAAATGCCGCAAGTGCTGTCATAAATTTTAAGCGATGTTATAATAGCCCCAACGTCTAGTTTTCACATTGTGCTCGCTCTTCTGGTTCTCTGCGTTTTAATAAAATTTTATATATGAACGCAGCGCCGAGTCACGATATTTCAATTATACGCTCAGTATGAATTGTGTGACGAAAACCCCTATTGAGCAATGAGAAACCATTTTCAAATATTCAAGCATATAAATAGTGAAAGAAATTTCACAGAGTGAAATTCTGGCACTTCCTAAATTTATGGTGGAATAAAAGGGGAAACTAATTGTTTCACATGCTCTAATATGCACAAATCGCTTAATCAAATCATATCATTGGCTATAAAATTTGGGAAAATCTACTCAAGCAAATAAACTGTCAGGCCCAAATCATATTCAAAGCATATCAAAACTAGCATTTTACAGATCGGTAACAATTTTCCCCTTTATTAATCTTCATTAATCAAACGAACACACACACGCAGCACTATAAACACTTCTTGAATGAGTGATTAAAATGAACTTCTGAGGCTTAGCCAAGCTAATGGGTGGGCGAAGCAGGCAAAAACTAAATCTAAAATTCTACACAATTATGCAAGAGACATTGGGGATAATTCTAACAATAACTCAAGCAAAAGAAACTTTGTGTGCGTGGGCTTATTATGCATGCTTCAATAAATTGCTGCTTATAATTTATTCTGTGGACTCGTAATTCGAAAATTATATGTGTGGCTTTAATTGCTCAGTCATTCAGTTGGACTGAAATTTAGGCCACAAATAGAAGCCTGAAAATCAGTTAATATTTGTTGAAAGCTTTCGTTTGGTTTTCCATCTGATTAGCATTCGAGTTGACAATTAAGTTTAGACTTATTGTAAGTTTACATTACATATTTGTTTTCACGTGCGATGTATCACTTTAATATATGTGTATTTGATTTAAGTTACTGAAACAATGAAATTACATAAAATCTGTAATTTTGTGTCTGTTTTAGGCTAATGTGAGATAACAAACAAACTACATAGATCCAAAAACCTGAATAAAGCCTTAAGGCACCTAAATCGAAATATCTAAAAAAAATTATATTTAATATTTCGTTCACACAATTTAAATAATTATTAAATATTACAAATTTGATTTAGATATAGCACCTTTAAAAATCTCCATAAACCTAATAAGTTTTTTGAAATCAGATCATTTGGACTCATTTAATAGATTTTCTGTTAAAAAGTGCTTGCTTTTTTTGCTGAATTATTTATAGGCTCCGGCGATCAGAGCGGCTCACTCATGCTGGTGAAAACACAAAAACGCAGCCTTCAGGACACTCACATGAACACACACTCTTACGCATGGACACATACATATGGACATGCACTCATGCTGGTTTGACATGTTTTTACAGTTACACAACAAACAACGAGAGCAGTCAGCCCAGTTTAAAAACCGAGGGGGTGGTGGGGTGGGCAAAGCCAGAAAGGCTGCAGGCAAATGTAGTGACAGTTAACATTAACACCAATACAAGCGTAAACATATGCTTACACGGGAGGAGGAGGAGGGAGGTGATTGTGTGCTTTTTGGGGATTTAGTGTGTGTTTGTGTGTGTTCAATTGCATATGCAGACCTCCTAATGAGTCGCCATTGCAACTGACTGCATGCTTGTTGTTGCTGGCCGTGTTTGGCTGCTGTAGCTGCCAATTTTAATTGAATTAGAAAAACATAGAGAAGAGATGTGCAACACTGCCAAGAATGTTTTCTAAAAAATGTAATAAATAAGTATATTTGTTTCTTTCTTATAAGATATAACAAAGGAATAAAAATGTAATATTACAAATAATTTTTAAAATATTAAAAAATATTATGGAAGCCGAAACATAAGGCCATATAATGTTTTTTGATCAAAGAAATTTTGTTTTTTAAAGAACCGAAAATTATAGTACCTATGTTTGGTCTAAAAATAAGAATTGTATTTATACCTATTAAAATAAAAACGTACTCAAATTTTTTTTTAATAACAATTTAACTAAGTTCTTGTAAAATATTTTTAAATATTATTGTCTTCTATTAACAAAAATATTATAATTTCACATGGCTTCTTAATCAGCTATTAAGGATACCATTCACTTAAATGTTTTAATGCAAATTATATATATTAAAATATTTCCAAAATTTAGTTAAATTTTTAGGGAGAAATAATTAAAATATTTTCCAGTGCAAAGGAAACATAGATACACAGGGACAAACAGACATGCAAACACACTTTAGCGAGCATCCTGTTTTTGGCCTACACCATCCGCACACTCAAACACACTCCAGCCAGCGCACACACACACAGACAATTTCACAATGTCACTCAAGCAGGTACTAAAGTTAATTACTGCAATTTCCGTGGAAAATTGTTTTATGCATTGACAGCATGTGGGTTGAACCATGGAACCATGGAACCGTGCTACCATTTCTGTGTTTGTGTGGGCCTGCCACACGCTTATTTTATTAAGTGCCGCTATTTTTCGGTTACAGCTATTTTTATTGCTCCTGCACATGCGTGGGTGTGAGTGCATTCCTGGCGCCCCACTCTTTCCCACCCCAACAGAAATGTCAGTGCAATTTTGTGTAACACGGGCGGAGCTTTCCAGTCTTAATTGTTTTTGGGGATGGGACTCGGTTAGAACCTTAATGGGTAACAACTAAATAAGACGGCAATCTTTAAGCCTAGCTTTAAACATTATTAGCATGAAAGTATTGTAAAATATATTTTTCCATTTAATTTATGGCTCATTAGCTTACAAAAAACCAAACTTGGGACGTAGAAAGGAAGAAATGTAATATCAAATTTGTCAATCTGCAATTATTAAAAGTCGCAATCTACTACTAATTATAATTATTATTTTAAAAATTAGATCAAAATTGATATATTAATAAAGTTTGTGCTGCTAGCAAAAAGAGGTTTTTTATTGTATAATACGATGCCATGCCATAAATGTAGTTTTAACTTTTTATTTTATTTATACTCTGCATTATTGAGTCCACTGACTTTAAATTAAGGAACGATGGACTAAAAATGTCTAAAAAGGAATATGCAAGGACTTAGAAATATGCATCCTTTATATATTTAAAGACGAAAAACTAAGAGTCCAGAATTCTTTAAATCAAAGTCAATGGGATAAAGTCAAAGAAATTTTTTTTCTGAGAGTGAGCTTTTTTAATTATATTATAGCAAAAGAAAATGAGCAAGAAATAATAAAATAAAGTAAAGTAAGGTTTCGATCCAATTATCAATTACGTTTTAATTATTTTAATTTGATATAATACTCTGGCCTAAATTAAATATTAAAGAAAATAAATTCGGTAATTTTCTATGGTATTATCAGTCCGATAGAAATTTTGCTGCCAAAGGGCATCCACCTTGCGGCTTTGTAGGCAATTGCACTCTTATGGCTGCTTTTGTTTTATTTTCAGCTGTTTAGTTAATGGTTTAGCGTGTTACCCGGCGCTCTGTGGCAACAATTCTTGTTTATGCGCCGCAAACATTTTTACCATTCCGCTCCTTCCCACGCCTGTTGATGGCATTAAATTTTATTTCACTCAAAACCGCGCACCCATTGGATTGTTGGTGGGTGGGTGTTTTCGGCTGTTGCCATGGCCCATGGCCAACATTGTTAGCTTTGACGAGGGACAGGGTTTGCTGACGGCTGCACATGCCGTTGTATGTATTTAAATAAATTGCAGCCCTTCGCCATTGCAATTGTGGCGCAAATTGCGCTAATTTTGCTGATTGTGTAGTTTTTCCATTCTATTTTCCACATTTTTGCCGTTGATAAGCTGCAGAGTTTTATGGCATTTGGCGCGGCCAACTTTTGATTGATATTGGCCAGACAGCTTCGGTTGGCCACCCATCACAATGGATTAGATGCGATGGAAACACAATTAAATTGTCAGTTTTGTTGTTCGCTTGAGAGACGAAAATTTAATATTATAGCCAACACTTTTGGGGCAGTTGAAAGACCTAAATTTAATAATGCACCCAAAATGTTGCCATCTTTTACGAAAATCTCGCAAGTTTGTTGGCTAAAGTTATCTCTACATCTCTCCCTTGTCCAGTTTGTGTATTCTCACGCCTTTTAACTCAAGTTCCTCGAGTAATTGACCTTCTTGTGGGGACGGGGGTGAAAAGTGGAGACAAGAGCTACATTTCGAGCTTAGCAACTTTCACATCACTAAACCACTGAAAGTTGTTGACTTTATGCAACTTTTTCGTGGCCACAGACAACTACGTGAGGGTCTCTGCCAACACTTCAGACCACCCTCAAACACCTACCCCCGCCCCCTACCACCCCCTGGATGGTTGACAAACAAGTTTGTTGTGCCTTGCATTTTTTGCACTCCAGCGACATTTCTTCCGCACAAATATAAACTCGATAAAGTGGGCGGAGCTGTCCAGTGCCCAAAACTGCTGGCGTCAGTTGCTTTTAACATAACCACACACTCCAAAGGCTTACTCATACACAGAGAACAAATATTTAATATATAAATATTTTGAATATTTTAAATAACTTATTTGTTAAACAGCCAGAAAGTGTGAAAAATAATATATTGTAAAATATCTAGAATTTTATATTAAATACTGGAAGTTATTTAGAAAATGTGAATTTGTTTTATAAATAAATAAAAAACTTTTTTTGCCCGAAATTGCAAAATGGAGCCAGTTTCCTATCCCACCGATTTTTTCTCTCTGCTCATATCGGTACAAAATATATATATATCAGACAAGCACTCACATATCTTTGTGTACATGGCCAAACGACACGTGCTGCAATTGAATTTGTTCGCAAAACGCAATAGAAAACACCCACAGAAACCGAACGGAACGGAATGGAAAGGAGCCGAGCTCGAAGAGGACCAGAAATTATTTCCCCTGAGGAGGACACGAATTTCTGATGATCTTTAGAGGTAGTGTTGGGAAATAACATATTTCTTCGTTCATAGATATATATGTTTTGGATTTACAAAATTGATAATTACAAACATTTAATGCTTGGTTGTTATCATCTAGTTAAAATGTCGTAGATATTTTTACATATATGTATAATACTAAATATTTAATTTGCCACAGCAATCGTATTGGGCTTAATAGCTACATTGCTGCCTTTAAATAAATATTCTAATAGTTCAATATTTTTTGTTAGTTTATCCGTAGCATGTTCCAGAGATTTTTGTGCCACTTAGCTTCAATTGATATTGGGTTAAGAAAATTCGAAATAAATTCTCTTTACACATTTCTTGTACTAATATTTTTCTCCATAAATACAGAATATATAATTGAATTCTTTCACAAATGCCAGCAATGTTGTTTGCATTTTTGAGCTAGGTGTGCATGGCCCTGGTTTGTACTAGGTTATTTACAAAAATCCATTTTATTTCTTCGATTCCGGTTGAAATATTAAATGTTGCTTGCTGGTCGGTCAGCAAACATATGGAAATATTCCAAAAATATTAAAGTCCCAATATGCCACAGTTTTGTTTTGGGTACACGTACGCGTACATCTACACACGAGAAGGGCTGGCAAAAATACACAAACGCTGCAAATTCTTGTTGAAAAATCTAATGCCATGCCACTTGCCGGTCGGAGGTCAGAGGGCAAAGTAACACGGGGCGATGCGATGGATGGAGTGGAGTGTGCAGACACGAAACGCGCTGAAAATTTTCCAGTTTTTCGTCCTTTTTTCCGTCCTTGCACGCACGCATGCTTCCGCAGCATCAACATGGGATGCAGGATGCTTGCGGTAAGCACTTTTCGTTTCGGTCGTGTCCTCGAGTGAAGCTGTTTTTGGCCAGGTCACCGCCTTCGCAGAATCAGCTATTAATATGCCGTGAAAACTTTCACCTGGCCAGCAAATGGAAGTGCATTTCATTAGCGCTTTTAACAACATAAAACTATTAATATTTAGTGCACGGCTTCAGCAGCTATAAACAAAACATAAGCAGTCCAAGGAGAAGCGGACCAAGTCAACACCAACTTAGACAGAGCCGAAAACTTTTGGCTAAGCGAAAACTTTTTACCCAACATCGCCATCGCCATCGCCTTTCCCATCGCAGCATCGTCGACTGGTGAAATTATTTTGAAATTAAGTTTCTCGTTGCTGTTGGTTGCCGTTGGCATTGCTTATTTATGGCTGGCATTGCGTATCGATCGATCTTGAACCGCCGGCAGCAAACACAGAGCCCATTCAGGGCGAGTAACTTTTCCTTAAATGTAATTAAAAATGTCGTCGAACTTATTTACGAGTGTTGTTTGCATAGTTGGGCCAAGTTTTCAACAGCCAAACTAGGCCGAAACAGGGCGGAAAGGGGAGGGAATCGCGACCTGCCCTTGCCTTAAAAATCGCTGGATATAAAAATGCATTTAGCACATAGTTAAGCCGAAATCAAATTAAGTTTTTATGGTCCTCGAGTCGCTGATGGTGCAGCTGTAGTTTAAGCGGTCTCAGCTCAATGATTTGGAAGTAAACTGTTAATAAAAACTACTTTGAGTGCCCAGTAAAAATTGGGAAGGGAAAATGGGCAACATTTTCCTTAGCTGCACTCGAAAAAGACACACAAATAAGTTTGTGTAAGTTTAAAATATTTTTATTCAAAAAGGTTTAATCAGAAACTAACACTTTCATTATTTCAGTTTTTTTTATATAATTATTTTTTTTTCAACTTCTCAACAGTTTTTGATTGAATATAAATATATTTCCGTTTGGCAATTTAGAGTTTAAATCCAACTTTAAATTTTACAAACAAGTTTATGTAAGTTTAAAATATTTAACTAACACTTTTACGAGTATTATTTCAGCTTGTTTAATATTAATTTTCCTTCAACTTTCTTTGCTTTAATTTGATCTTAAATTAGGCTGTAAGCCTTTTAAGCCAGCTTTAAATTTAACATGCGGATTTTAAATTTAGAAATTTAGATTCTTAGACTGTAAATTTAAAATGAAAAAAAATGTAATAAAATTTTTTTTTTTGTCGTGTACCTTCAGACAATCTGAAATCCTCAATTATCTTTTGTATGGATAAAATCCCCCCAAGATGTGAATCTCCTTTGACGTCAGCTGAGTTGCAATATCGGGGATATGTTCAAAACGAACACGCATCGCTTGACATCTGTGTGACATTAGATGTGAGGGGAAATTCACGGACAGATTCTATTTGTTCGCTTTCAATCACATTTTCAGATTTCCGACATGCGTTGACCTTGAGTGGAGGAGGGCGGCCGGGGGTATGGCCAAAACGGAACACAAAGTTCCATCAAAGTTCTGCCAAAGCGTCCGTCATTCATGGCAACGTTCGCATTCATTGCAACTTCGGTCCGAAATTGCTTCTCAGCGTTTTACTCAACCAAAAAACCGTTTTACTTTGCGGTCAAATGTAGCATGTACATATGCACCTCTCGACCACCCGACCTTCTCTACGGGGTGGTGGGTGCTACCCCCACCCACCCAATTTCAGCGGTAGCGGAGCTTCAGTCAGAACCAGGTCACGCCCACTAAACAAACGCTCTGCGGTATGCTGTGAAAAAAAGTTGTTTGATAGTTCTTCTTGTTGTTTGAGTCCACCCAACTTCCAGCCCCCGCCCCCAGTTGATTCCACCCCACTCCTGCTGCCCAAAAGCCATTCCCCTTGTAATTTATGTGTAGTAAATAACATTTTTCCGTAGTTTTTGTACTCTAATCCGTGCTGCAGGTGTATTCATTTAGTGAAAGCGTTTGGTCTTCCCCAAAGGAAAGTATTTTCTTTAACACTTAGTAAGTCCTTAGTCCCTAACTTTAACTTGTAATGAAAACCGAGCGTTTAAAAATTTGTATTTTATAAAATCTACTTCTTATAAATAAATAATCTAAATTCCATTGTAGGTATACGAGGTAAAGCTATTTTATCTCTATAAATTATGTTGTATACGAAGGATCTTCTAAGATTCTCTTCTTGAAAGGGTATTAAATAAATCGGTCTAAAACTTCTCAATGTTCCATTAATTTTTTTTACCCCACTCGCTTTGCGCGAGTTTCAGTTATAGTTGTTGTAGTGGATTTTGACCTTGTGCGGAAATAAAACTGAAAATAATGGCAGTTAGCGCTAAATGGAAGCAAAGTTGCAGCAGCATTAGCGCTGAAATGCTGAAATGCGATATGATGAAATGAGGCAGAAGCAGAGAAGACCCTAAAAATTGCAAGGAGAGAGTTTCCAGGATAAAGCAGGGCGATAAAATTGGGTTGAGCTTAAACACAAAATCTATTACGGACTGCTCATAGCTTGCTTTGTACAAAAATAAAGTTTAAGTATAATTCCATACTGCTTTTCTGGACTGAAGTTTAGTATCGGATAACAATTGATCCAATGATACGCTGTCACCTTCCCTATTTGTACTCGACATCCCAGCAAAAAAAACCAATCACTTAAATGGCCATTAGTGAATAATTTATAAAAACTACCATCTTGCTTACACTGGGAACACAGCGAACCCTTTTCAAGTTCATTTGTTACTGGCAGCAAAAATGTTGTTAAAACCCGGCAAGCTGACAGCAATTAATATGCCATTTGGTATATGTTTTCCTTCTCGACCTCCCACACACACGAGGACACAGTGTTCTGTGGTTCCACTAATGTTGATTAAATGGCGTCGGAGTCACGCTTGCAGGCGCAGATTGCACTCGTTGCAATGGCCCTGAAAATCCCCGGGGATACTATACGAGGTTTAACTACATGCTGTACACAACACCCACACACAGAAGCGATATGGAGATGGCTTGGGAGAAGTAGAAACTTAAAGCTTAACTAGGGAAATCTGCTCTAACGAAATATATAAATTTCTTATGACTTTTTTGTTAAAAATGCAATGAATGATGCAAAAAAAATAAACTTAATTTTCGAAATTCTAATACATATTTACCAAAATATTTTTTCGTATGACCAAAAAACTGATTTTTTTTGTTTTATTTAAAAAATTACAAGTAATTAAAGAAAAAAATATGTTTTTATCTATCTTCAATATTCAAAATTTGAAATACACTTTTTTAATACTCAAAAGAGTATTAAGCTTGTACACATTTTTATGAGGATATTTTATTTGGAATACCTTTTGCTGATATCCTAACATATATTCTTACTCACTTACTTAACTCTTTTCTGCACTTATTAAAAATTTATATTTTCATGAGACATACATATTCTTTGGTCAAATTATTTCTGTGAAAATTCTACGGTTTTGTATCTGCAAGGAAAGCCAAAAATAGATCAAAGTGTTTGCGTTATTAAATTCTTATTGTGCTTGCCACAATTCCTCCACCCAACCAGTTTCACCATTCTTGGTCTCTTTTTCAGCTTGAAATTACATTGAAAATGGTTTCGAGAAATGTTATAGCCAAATTCATGATATGGTTTACCTTACCACCTCACTTTTCCCCACTCTCACCGTCTTTTGGCTATGATATAAGCTGTCCAGGCTCAGTTGCCAGATGAGTCAGTGGCTAAGTTGGTAAGCATTTGTTATGCGCACATACACGAGCTCACTCACAAGCCCAATTCCAGGCAACGCCAGGATCTAGAAAAGGAGAGGCGATGAGGGAAGCGAAGACACCGCGCACATTTTCTTTACAGCCATTTACCAGGCGATTTACGTAAATCTTTTATTTATACAGAGAACGTATAAGTTGCAATTTATCAAAATCTAAAATGTTTACCCGCACAAGTTATTCACTTGAAATCTCTACAGTGCAGCGGCGTATGTGTATGTGTTGGGCATCCTCGTAGCCGTATATCGGTGTATGTATCGCAGATCCTAGACGTATTGTAGTTGGCTGCGTTACGTATACGCGATGTGTGCCAAGCCAAAGGCGGAGGAACAACGTCCCTCGAGTCTGATGCCAGGCAGCAGCTGAACAACTGTGCCATGCATATGCTTATTTGTGCGAGTGTCCCTATAAATATGTATGTGCATTTCGACACTGAGAAAAAATGATTGAAGACTAAAAACAAACATAAAACCATAAATCTTCTCAAAGAAAGGGCTCTTGATATAGCCTTTCTAAAACTTATTACTGAAATATTTATAGTATTTAAAATACAATTTTCTTTATTTGTTTTATATAAAACGTATTAGACTTAATCGACTTTTTCTTTCTCTGTAAATGTATATAAATGTGTATTATTTTGTGTTTTGCGCGCACAAATTGTCTTGTGACAGACAGTGAAAACTACAGAAGCGGCGTCGAGGATGTTGCGGATGCCTCTTTGGCAAACCCGCCACCACGGCCACTCTTCCATCCGCCCCCTTTGGGCATGGTTTTAGTCAATTTGCGGTTGGTGGCGGTGCAATGTGTTTTTCATTTGCATGTGTGCCTGTGCAAAAGTGCCGCACACACTACCCGCTAAAAGTAGTTTATTTTCATCTTATCTCTTAAAGCCAATAATACGCTCACAAGCCCACTTAAATGCGCTGCCACGCTATTATTTTCATCCTTGTCACTGAGGGCACCTATGTATGTGGCACTATTAAATTTCACAACAAATGACATCTGAAAACATAAGGTTGATAAAGTTTGATTATTGCACTTTATTGGCCTATCGACAAAATAAAACGCAGGCCATCTTTAATTTTAGCTATTTATTTAAATAATAAGCACAGTATATACTCAGGATAATTGCGAAATATTATCGAAAACAAGAAAGTGATCTAGCTTTGGCCAGCAGGAGTTTTTACACCCTTGCAGATTTAAATTACAAATTAGAAAATTTATTATTTTGACATTAATTTTGTAATCCTTTTTTTATTTTAATTTGAAATTCAGAAATATTCAAAAAAAGACATTCCCAAAAGTAGAAGGTTATAACCTTGTCAAAAAACACCGAAGCTATAATTTTGTATCCTTTTTTTCGATTCTATAAGATTTTGTAAAAGAATTTGAAAAATTGTATAGTTCTTATAAGTGTTTATAAAAATATACATAAGTAACAATGCCACGAGCACATTATCCACATGATAAAAACGAATGTATAAACAAGCTATATTAAAGGTCAGAATAAACGAACAAAAAGATAAATACCATACTTTTCTTTGTATAAGTGTATGACGTTGTTGTGTCAAAAGAAAATAAAAGTCAACTGCCTTAGGCAAAAGATCCTACGCATCCGCTTACCTGTTCCTAACAGAAGTCAGAGTATTCCTGGAAATCTCACAATTTTTATAGCTAGTCAAATATTTATTTTAAGGCATCTTAAACAACGGTATGCTGAAGAAAATTTTATACTTTTGAAAGGTTAGATATCTTAAACACTCCATTTCATTTATGGGTTTGGTCAATCATCAGCTGTTTCTGGTAAGGCAAATTCCCACACCAATGGAGACCTTTACTCTTGCAGCTTTGCTCAAGGAGCTTTTACTCCCACAATATTGTATAATAATGATGAGAGTATTAAATAGAGCGAGAGCTTTTAAACGCTAAGCCTCGTGAGTATAAGAGTATATAGGTAAGAGATTTTGTACTAGCAGACGGACTTTTTATACTGGGAACAGCTTAGTCTCTCGATTATACTAAGTATTTACCGGGTTTGCAAATGTGAAACAGGTTGGATTCCAATATTAAAGGATCTAGTTTTTCGTTAGTTCAAATAATATTTACAATTTAATATACTTGATGTTCGCGTTACAGATCTTGTAAGTACACAGAACAAAATCTTGCCAAAAGATCAGATAAATGTATTATTTTTTAAGGATAAACATATTCATAACGAAACAAGAGAGAACGCTATAGTCGGGTGCCCCGATTAAGATTTTTATATACAAACTCAAATAAAATATTGCATACCCAGGGAGGGAAGAACTCATTTAATTATATTCCATAACATGCCATTTATGATTTATATATCATAAAGCGTATGTACCCCAATTAAGCGGTTATTGAACATTCATTTTCGCAATTGTGAAATATTTCTAAAATAAATTATCAACCCAAAAAATTATAATTACTCAAGAGGGGTAATACCATTTCGGGAATAATAATTATACACCCGGCCAAAAGAAATGTGTTAACAAACTGAATAATATTTAAGCCCCCTAAATGTGCACATCAGAGAATAATTTGTCATTAATTAGAGCTGGGACGACAACGCACGCATTACCATAAATGCAATAAATGCAATTTACTAATGCCAAAATCCTAAACATTTCCAATTAAACGTTTTGAAGGCTAAAGCTAAAGGTATTCAGTAAATATAAATATATATTACAAAACTAATATGTCTGCCAACGCTTACGCGAGTTTAAAATACCAGGAAAAAACAATAAATAGTAAATGCGTTTAGAGATCTAAAGCAGTACAAACCGCAGCCGCAAAAATAAGCAGCTCATCGGTTGCAAACTATTAAAAAACTATTATTAAAAAATAATTATAAAGCTCATTTGGCAAAGAGGAGGCAGCACACACAGGGGCAAATAAATACAGAATTGTGCGCACACCGACTGGGGAGAAACACACGTAATCAGCATATAATAACTAAAATCCAAATTAGCTAATTCAGAAATCAACACGCACAATTGACAAATTATGCCGCAGCAACATTTCCGGCCAATTGGCTGCGTGAGAGCCCAGATCGATGGTTGGGGATTTTCGGGAGGTGGTTGACTCGGATGTTGGGCACGTGCGGAAATATTGTCAAATTATTGCCAATACGGACGTAGTTGTTGGCCCTGTAAATTGCCTCGTCTGTTGCTGAGTTATTCATTAAGTGGCATTATTCGCAGACATTTTCCACTCATAAATAAGAACCACAAACTGCCAGCGATTTAAACTCGATGGAAGGGAGGGACCGGAAGGGGACAGTCCCATAGGTTCACAGGTGAGGAGCACAACGCCCTCCATCTGACATTTCCAGCTCATTTACAGTTCAAACACGTCGCATGCATTAACCCCAGGCTGCCTGGTTAAGTGCGCGACGCCGTTGATGCGACTGCTGCTGCCTCGCCTGGGCTTCTAATTATTAACTAATAACATCAAATTGATTTGCAACAACATCCAGATCGAGGCCTACATGACTCACTCGCTTCAGTTGCGTTACACAGGAAAAAACAAAGCCAGTTGGCTAGACAAGTCAATGGATCCTTGAAAAAAAAAGTGTTTAAAGCGTAAATCTTATCATTATTTATTAAATTAAGACCAGGGAATCAAACCGAATCTTATTTCGGTTCCGGTACTGGTCCCATACCGAATCTGCTTATTCGGTAAACGGTTATATTTTGGTATTGATGTTTTGGTTCCTGTTCTGGTACCGGTACGTACCGGTACAGTTAAAAAAATATCAAATAATTCTTTGAAATTATTTATTTGAGTTTTATTATGGAAAAAACTTGAATGTAAGATCATTAAAATTAATTTGATTTTTTGATATAAACTATACAAACAAAGATTTTAATTAAATTTTTAACTTTTTTATTTCTAAGAAAAAAGTAGGTTCATTAGATTTTCAAAAAATGTACAACTTTAGACCAAGAGTGCTACATTTTCTTACATAAGCAGTACATGTGCTAAAAAGGGACGGGAAAATGTCGATATAGCGGATAGTGGGAGCTGATACACAGATATGGGTATTTTTTATTCGGGATTTTTAACGAATTTAGTAAATTAGTACCAAAACCGCACCGGTACCAGCATTACGGTAATCGGTTCGAAATTAAATTTTTATTTTGGTCTCGGTACCGGTTCCGGTTGTCTATTCAGAATCGGTTTATTTCGGTTATCGGTTCCGGTTCTGGTTCTGGTTTTATTCCCTGATTAAAACCTAGATGACACGCCTTTTTAAAATAAATCCACTAAATTAGCCAAAAATCCATCATACATACATACGTCATAGCACCCTAAAAATGATATTATTTGATAAATTTTATTATTTGATATTTATTAATTCTATTTGGAATTTTGTTTTTAAATAATGTCAATTTAAGTTTTTTTGTGTGCTATTTAAAAGGAAAAGTCTGTTAAATTATTGGAACTGCATCAAAAATGAATATGCATAACTTACCATATACATATTTTTATAAAATGTATTAAGAAATTGTTTTAATATATGTTACTGTTACGTGGTTGCATAAATTTATTCATTTCAATATATTACTATGGATGCGATTCTAAATGCAGCGTTATCAAAACAAAAATAATTATTTTTTTTTACAAAAAATCACTTAGATAACCCAAAAAGAAAATTGTATAATGTTTATTCTGGATGGAATACACGCTTTTGCTATCAGTTTTTCATTAGTGAAGTTTTACAACTTTTTCATGCCTCTGTTAGATGTGATTCAGTTAATTTTTTTGTCTCGCCTCCATTTGAGCTATTGTTTCTATAAAAATAACCATAACGATTGTTGGAATATGACATCAGATATCGGTAAGTTGTCATCCGTGTGACACATATTTTTTGCCGTGTTTCCTCGCTTCATTTCGGTTCGGTTCGTTCGATGTACTATAATTAACATGCATTCCACATGATTGCCCCGCTGGCGCATAAATCTCTAGCACTCATACAGACCACCCCGCCTTGCCCCTCACCGCTTCCCACTCAAATAAGCCCTAAGCTAACCCCACGACTAAGTGGAGGCAGCAATCAGTTTTCAGCAGAGTCTAGACCAAAGCCCAAGGAGGAAATTAACATTGTAACATAAAACGTGGCCCAAACTGGCCATTGAACGGGCACTTAACTTGCTGCCAACTAACCGAGAAAGAGAAAGCCGAGCGGACGGACAAGCGGACAGGCAAACGGACAGCCGGACAGCAGGACAGCCAGACGGACGTTGCTCTAATGCACGATGATAGATGGCATACGATACGTTTCAGCATTTGTCAGCTTGTCTTCGGCGAAGCGCAACACAAAGCCAACGCCCATCGCCCATTGCCCTGAAAATTCCGGTAAGGAAAAGGCACGCTGGGAGGTGGATGGTGGGTGGTTCACGTCGGCTGGGGGCGTGGGCGACAGCGAAACGAAAAACCATTTTCACGCTCACGCGAATGCTTGTAGCAAGTTTTCGTTCTTTCCGCTTTGCTTTTTTTACAACCACTGCCACAACTATCAACTGACTCACACCTGGCAATCCACCAAGGCGCTTGACTCGAAGCGACTGGCCACTTTCTTGGCCCAAGAGATAAGCGTCAGCCCAACCCTTCTGAAGACGGTTTTCCAGTTTTTTCATAACAAGCCAAATTAGGGAGCAGACAACTGAATACCTCTGAGAAATTAATACCCCTAAAAAATACTGAAAATACTACTAATAATAAAAAAAATTTTTTATTAAACTTTAATTTAATAATTTTGCTTGCACTGGTAATGGAAGAGGTCCCTAAAAAATAATATTTTGTATTATATTTGTCTACCGGATTTCTTTTACTTTATTTGTTATAATACACGTCCTTCTTTTCTTGAAATATTAGTTTGCTGGAAAAGCGTTTCTTTACTTATTCCAAATACGGGTTTCCCACAATAATATATTTACATTTAATGTACTATTTAAACGTTAAAATATAAAAAAAAAATATTCTAATCATTTTATAAAAATTAAAATTCGAACAAGCATTTCATAAGATCTGTCATACCCCAAGCTCCAATCAAGGGCCACTCAGAAATAACTTTTTGAGCTCATACAAAGTCCAAGCAGAAGACTGAGAACTACCGTCACCATCGCCATCACAACCTTTTTAGCCGTCTCAAGTCGCACGTCGCGCGGCATAATTTATGTGGCGCTGTCTACGCCGGAAATGGGTTAATTTGCTATGATTTAAGCGTAAAATTATTGAATTATTGGCGCTCAAGATTTAGTGGCGTTTTTCGCGCTTCGTTTAAGCCCCAAACAAGGTGTGGTCGACATCGAAAAAAAAATAACAAAACAGAACTCCCCAAACATCGAGCTCATTTTGTGTTTCCGTTTACGGGGCGGATGAGTAATCTGTTCTGCTTGTGATGTGCCAGAAAGTTCGCCCATTCCATTGAATGCATTTAGCAAATTGCTGATATTTTTTCTTTACTATGTCTTTTGGGCAACCCCAAAAATGGCATGTCCAGAGGAGATTAAATTGAAATCACTCAAATTTAGTTAAATATACAGGGCACGGCCAATCTGTGGAATGCAATGACTCAATATTTGGATGAATTGGTTTATTTTGCTTGCCAAAATGTTTTTATCTTAAGTAAAGCTTACTTATGAACAAAAGTTAAATATTAAATTTCTATAGAAATACTAATATTTTAATCCTTTCCATGAAGGTATATGAACTTTAAATTGAAATAGAATATCTTTTAGCATAAGCTTTATAAATGCGTAAACAATTTATTTGGGTTAAAGAGACCTGTTTCAAATACAATCTAACCAAAATAAGCTCGGCAAAGTATCTCATCATGGTGGATCATACTCAGTTTGTGCTTCAAAAGGAAAAACCGGACAGGGACTGACAGAAAACAAAGGCAACGACAGCCCAGTGTCTGGTCCTGAATCTCTTTCCCACTTCGTGCTTCTGTTGATGCATTTCTCATGCAAAATATGCAAAACTCTGAAGTAAGCTTTTAGAAAATTACAAGTACAGAGCTTGATAAGGATTTGTCTGCGCACATACAGACCACTCTATAATATGCATATTTTCATGCTTTATATTTATGGGCCTTGGGCTGAAAATTTGAGCTTTAGTTTGTGGCATTCGCAATGAAGATAAACGACATGCAACGAAAAAATGTCGCCAAATTTAAAGTGCAATAAATCAGGCGGCCATTGGAGACGTAAACGTTAAGGGACCAAAGTCTGGTCGTCTGCCACTTTTTAGTTGACAAGTCTCGGGCGGAAGTTGCGCCATTTTGCGCTGCGTGACGGTTTCCGGCATGAAGTCTCAGCCATAACCATCCGAGCAGACATATTTTGCTTATTCCTTTGAAAGCGCTCGGAAAGATTTACCGAGGAAGGCAATTAACCATAAAAAAATGAAAAGGGTAATTATTTCAGAATTCAACAATTGTTTGCTTGTTAAAGAGTAGGTTTTTAAGAACAATATTAACATAAATATGAATATGAAAGCCTAACTTTAAAATTTGTAATAAATATACAAATGGAAAATAAAAATATTAGTTCCGTTAAAAATTTAAAGCAATGTAAAATCATACTTTTGCTTTAAATAAACAGAGACTTTTAATAAAATAATTTCCCACAAAATTTATTTAAGCTGAAATAATTTTTAAAAAAGAAAATCTGAATGGAGAAATATTTAAATCTGGGTATGCAACTGGATTTTTAGCTTGTCTCCATTTTACAGGACTTCTTTGTACCTCTTATGGCTTTTTATGGCGGCCATCATTGGCATGTCGTAAAAAACGAGTGACGACACCGAGCACATGGCGTCAAATATTTCATAAGCTCGTGCTTGAATTTTTTACATGCCCTGTATGATGGGATGTGATGAGACGAGGAGAAATGCCAGCTGTGCAGATTGTAAACACGTGATACGAGCCCGCAGTTGTTTATTGGGTAGCCTGGCAGCTTGCCCTCCTACAAGTTAATTATTAGGTTCCCCAACGATCTGCATCCTCCATCAGAAAGACAATCAGACTGAACTGGATAATCGAAAATAGCGCACAGACAATTGATTGGCATACACCCGCTGTGATGCAAAACAAAAAAGTGGGGATGGAGAAATCGGAAGGGGTGAATTCGCAATTTAAGCGAAGGAGGTAGGTCTTATCGCTATACATCATATAATCGTCACGCTTATTGCCTGAGTGCCCGGGAAAGTATGCTAAAAGAATGGGAGCCACAGCAGGATGGTAAGTGAATGCACAGAAAAAAGGGTATACATACTTCCTTTTTCTGGCATAAGTATTGAGTTTATATTTTTGTCTTGGCAATTATAAATTTTATTAGATCAACAATGTTGAAAAACGGGAAACCTTTTAATTTAAATTTACGCAAACATTTTTAAAGCAATTGGGTAATATAAAAATAAAATAATTACAAGTATTACATACAACTTTAGAGATCATTTCTCTTATTCGCATGTTTGTGAAAACCTTGTTTCTAGCTTCGATACTGATTTAAGTGGTTTTTAAAATATCTATAATTTACAATACAGAAGTGGTTTAATAATTGGGTTACTTCTAAAAAATCAGTGGTTATATTTCATTTAATTTTAACTTTTCGGTGTACCTGTTTGGGATTTACACACATGTCTCTTGTGTGTGTTCGTCTGCAGACGATGTCAGCAACAGGCTTCTTGTTTTCCAATGCTGCCAAAGCAGCAAAACAGGAACAACACAAACACAAACAAAAACAAGAACACCAGCAGCTATTCATTATGGGTGAAACATTGGGGGAAAACCGCAAAACCCAACGAGAACTTCATCAATGCGGTTTTTCGCATCCAATGCATTCTCGATTTGATTCGCTGGCAATTTTCCTTTTCCCAATAGGAATTTGTAATCACGCACGCATATGTATGCCATAGATTTAGCATTGGCAATCCCCAAATTTATGGCCGGCTTAAACCGAAATGCCACTGCAAGTCAAATACGTTAAACTGCACAATCTATTTTTGATTTCCCTCACCGCAGGGCCTCAAACTAAATTCACATTAAGCGATGTCGACGGAGACGCAAAGAAAAAAGTGCTCGCAATAGAGCTCTACAGCAATCCGGTAGCTGCATCAACTAATCCATTTTGGCCGGCTAATGACATTACTTAAGTTATTATTTTCCATGCTGAAATGTTATGCTCCTGCCCAAGGACAACTGGCAGCAGCAGCAGCCGCTACAAATGCTCCGGCAGCAACAAAATCGACTGAAAGAGCGAATTTTCTTTCAACTTACAGTTGCAGTTGGCTCGATTTAGCAGTTGCTTGAGTTCCTCTTGGTACCCTGGATTTTTCCATTTTAATAGGTATATTGACTGTTGGCGAAAAGGATATTTAGAGAGGAAAGTTAAACAATGCTATTGAATGGATTTTTATATTAAAGCAAAAGTACTTTGAATTTATATGAGTTTATTATATTTTAGTTTTGTATTTAAAAAATATATGAAATATTTTAAATTGTTTTTTTATTTTATATTATGTTTATTCCAGGCTTTGAATCAATAAATATTTTATTTTGCTAAAGAATATTTCTTTTAGTTAATTAAGAATCTTAAAAATGAAGGAAATGAGTTTATTATTTTGTAAATTTGTACATCATAAATATATAAAAATATTAAATGTTTTTATATTTTATTCCAGGCTTTGAATCAGAAAATATTTTATTTTGCTAAGGAATATTTCTTTTAGTTGGAATTCTTTTAGGAATGAGTTTATTATTTTGTAAATTTGTACATCATAAATATATAAAATATCTTCATTTATTTCTAAGCATTTCCATTTAATAAATTTAAATATAGATATTGAAAATATTTAATTTTATTAAAAGTCTTAAAATTGAAGGAAATGCTTGAGTCGACATCGCGTTTGGAAAACTTGGTCCGTGTCTGTGTGTAAGTTTTCGTGAAGGGCATTTCATGTAATGGACTTTAATGGAATTACAGTTTTATATACACTTCTGTAGACCTTTGTACCCGCTTACACTTCTATATGGCATATATATGCTTGTGTGTGTTCGAGTGCATGGCATAAGCACGAAAAAAGGGCGCTCGTATTTAGTTACAAAGTTTACTCGAGCTGGGGCTATTATATTATTTTTAAGTGCCAGCCATGTGCGCACTTAACAACACCGGAAGCAACTGCCAGAGCGCTGCTTCAACCGCTTCTTTGGCTCCTTCAGCTTCAGCTCCATCTTCGTTTTCAGCTCCTCAAGCAATTTGGCTAAATTGCAACCGAGCCAAGGGCCTAAGGTTCTAGGGGTCGTGGGGTCAGCTATTGACACTTTGAAGCTCCATTCGAGTGGCATAAATCAATGGCCAGCCAATAGCGAGCACGTAAAATATTTCACAACTCTCCTTGAGGTCAGCACGTGCCACTTGGCCACGCTTAATCTTCGTTAGTTTTGGCACTTTTCTCGGGCTTTGCATGGCAAGCAAACACGCTGCACCGCCCCCCACACACACACACACACATACACTGGGAGAAACTGCATGGGGGCGTGGCTGCAAGCCAAACTCATCAAAAGCAGGCGACAGCTCCTGTGGGCAGCGACTGGGTCCCAGCTGAACTCATAGTACTGGGAAAATATTTTGAGAAGGAAATGAGTTTGCGGTGCTGAATCATTTTGCCTCCATCTTGGCTTAGCCAGGGGAAGGTATTCCATTTATGGATAGACGTTTCAATAAATTTTAATAATTTTAAATACAAGTTGTATACTTCTATTTCAATAAATTGTTGACTCAGTGAATTTACAATGTGTTAACAGAACAAAAAATAGCATATTTATATGTTATATATATATTAAAAGACAGATGTGCGTTTGTGTATATCATAATTAAAAGGAAATATTTTGCAAAATGTAAAATTAAATAATTCTAAGTTCATAATTTAAACCTTTCTTTTAATTACTTTTATTAACGACTTGTATTTAGAAAAATTAACCTAAACTGAAATTGTTTTATTATTTTTCTAAATGTTATAAATAAAACTCTATTAACTTTTGTTTCCACAATCCACAAATATTATATTTTGGGCCGTTTTCTCGTACGTTTGTTAAATTTAAAGTAGGGTTAAAACCATGAAATCGTATGGGAAATCATTGTTTAAAGCTTCCTTTAAATTTAGCAGACGGCTGAGAAAACGGCCCTTATAAAATAAAACCACAAAATAAAAGTAATTGATATACAAAAATAAAAGACGTGTAAAACGAAACTCTTTTTTTCGAACTCTGCTAGGAAAACCTACTCAAATTATAAAAAAATTTTCGATATTTATTTAAAATAGAGTCAAGCGAGTAACACAAAATATCCTCAATCCTTGTTAGCAATAATATATGTATCCATAACTTGTCTCGCAGATTCGCGGCAGTTTCATTCATATTTTGTGGAAAAAGCACCGATTGCGTGTGCGTAATATGAATGTATGTAACTGCTGTCAACGCGAAAAAGCCAAGCGGATTCTGTTTAAAATGCAACAGCGGGAAAAAGTCAGTATAGCAGGAGGTGGAAAAGCGTGGTCGGTCATGTTCGGTGATGTTTGTTCCCCGTTGCAGCCCACAAAAGTTGCATGCGTGGTGCCTTTTTTGTTTTCGCTGCATGTTTGCCACATTGGCAACATTATAAATGCAAGAGCAAGAGCAACAGCAACGGCAGCCGCAAACTATGCAAATCAGACAAATGCATCGCTCGAACCCACTTTTGGCCTCTTCTAGTCCCTCAGCATGTTCCTTTTCTTGTCTCGGCTTCCTTCCCTAAAGTCACCCACACCTTGTCTGCTTTTGGCCACAAGTAGGGTAAATCATGCACTATGGGAAACCATTTTAGGAACCACTCAATTTTATTTAAGTCTATTTTAATAGGTCTCTAAAGTTCTAAAGATTTAAATTATTTCCTAATCTTTTTAATATATTTTAACTTTTTTAATATATATTATTTAATTTTAATCCAATAATTTGTTTGATATAATTGATTATAATATTTAGGGATATTTTCCCAAGTGCAAGAAGTTTTACAATATGCACATGGTATAAAATTGGCTGCTTTTCAGCAACGTTTGCATTGCATTTTCTTGGAGAATGTTCTCCTTGTCTTGGCCCCATCCACCGAATCCCACCCACCGCCACTCCCGCCTGCATCGTTGCATATGTGGCCAAATGGGTATTATCTATAAAATGCCCGCAGGTACTTTTCCACTGTTTTGGCCATATTTCAATGCGGCCCCACTGCTGATAGCAAACGGCTGCTGCTGCCACAGCCGCTTCGCATTGTTGTAAATTTTGATAATTCAGCGGGGAACGGAGTTTTTGGGGAAGGGAAAAACTTTGAAGTGGCATTAATACGCCGAATGCAGACACACACTCAGGCTCACTTTTCGAGGACGAAGGATCGGGTGGCGGCCCTTTATCGCCGACATTGCAGGGCGTCGCTTCCGTTTTAGCCACCATTGTTTTTGGGTTATGGTGCACAATGGTGCCGTTTAAATTAGTTAGCTTTTCGGGCCATGTTCGGCTGAGTCTCTGTGTGTGTACTTGCATGTGGCTGACACAATTCCCGCCGCCGCCGGTCGCTTCCCATTGAATGGGCCTCGTTACTATGCCTTATCCCAACCCGAAACCCGCAACCGGCAGCCTATTCCCGGTTCCCTTGGCAGCGTGAAGTTACAAGTCGTCGTGATTGTTGTGGTTACTATTCTCGGTTGAAGTGGATTTTCCAGGGAACAAGTACCAAAATTTGAGTTGCAAGGACAGTGTAGCGATGGGTATTCACCTAAGTACTCCACATACCATATACCCATCTAAAATTTAATCTTAACTTATTTAAAATACTTATTATTATTTAAATATTTTAGTACCTACACATAAAAAAAACATGACGGGAACTAATCGTTTTTACCATGCAATATTGGTCAAATTGATATTACATAATATTATTTTACCGATTTCTCTCTCTCGGAGATTCTCTGACTTCGAAAAAGAGACCAACTAGCAATAATTCTCTCAGTTGATGGCGCCTAATTTAATTTGATTTGTTTACATTTGGAGCCTATCGAATTGATATAGCGCATAATTTTATTTAATTTGATTTGTTTACATTTGGAGCCTATCGAATTGATATGGCGCATATCAAGTCAAAATTAATAGCACATAATATCAAATTGATTTATTAAATTTTTAGTATCAACCCTATACCCATTTTTTTATGACAAGATGTTTATCTTTATATTCCTTTTAGATCATTACCCAAGTCGAGTGTCGCTTTCAATTTGTCCCGGCAATCTTACCCCTTAACTTAGCCATGTATTAGTAATATGTTGTGGTACAAGTTTGAAACCATCGAAAGTTTTTGGCCATTGTGTTTAGCTTCACCCACCGCATGCTCTGCATTTAATAACATTTAATGTTTGGCTACCTCAGCTGTTTCCCATTGTGTTTGGCGTGGCAGCCCGCATCTACATTTTTCTTATAAATATAAATGAAGTGGATCCATTGTTGCATTTACCGCATTGTTAGCCTTTGACTTATACTGCAGTTTGTGGAAAAAGTGCCGAACAAAGAATATGCATGTGGTGCTTGCATATTGATTGATTGTCAAAATGTGTTATCAAGCTGGCTTGAAAGCCCCTTAAATAAACCGAGGATGAAGGGAAACGAGAGAGAAGCCACAAAAACTCTAATTGGATTGGTTTCATTCAGCAAGAGAAATAGATTTATTAGGAGGCGGGGATAATAAAATATAATCAGCTTAACAACCAAGTTTAGTTGTGAACAGATAAGCAAATGGAAAGTGTTTGGGTTGAGAATTAAAAATTTTAAACTAGATATTCTTGAGCCAGCAACAAATACATTTTAATTACTTAAGATTTACAAAAATATTTATTGACCTTAAAATATTTTACATTTTTAGACTGGAGTTAGAACAATTTTCTAAGCCATTTTATTATTATTATTAAAATCTTATTATACTTATGTATATGGCGCATCTTACTTAATAAAATAAATTAAATAAATTGCATAACCGTTCAATGTTGCTGCTTTCTGTTAACTTAATCCAGTGTTAACGCCCACTTAAATTCTCCACTTGATTCTAACCTATTCTTTCCACCTGCACAACCGGTTATTTAAGACACTAGTCATTTAGCTGAGAGCGTGTTGTCCAATTCACTAAACCAACGCATCAGAAACAGCCCGGAATCCCTCCAGAGGGCCTTTGGCCGTAACAGCCCTCCTTGAGGACTCCCTCCGCGCTCCTGATTCCGTTTTCTGTCTGCCAGGGGCTGCTCATACTCCTTCTCCACTCTCCTCCCCGAGATGTTGCAGCCTGGCTAGAGCAACATTTCTTGATTGCATTTTGAAAGAATAATGAAAATTAGCTGCCACAAGTACAATACACACACACACACATACACAAACAGGAGAGACTGCGAACGGTTAGCAGTGGGTTTTCATTTTCCCTTTTTCCATTTTTTTTTTGTATTTTGTAATTTCAGAAATTTTTTTTCTTGACTGGAGGGCTGGTTTGTTTCGCTCGGGTGTATTGTTTTTTACGTATTCCGCGCAGCTATCAAATTGCTTTTGCCGGCGCATTTTTTAGTAGCACGCGCAGCACACAAAGCCAGGCTCCGAGCTGCAAGTTCCACTTCGCCGCCAGCTACCAGATAGTGAAATTAAATAAAAATGTAACACAAAGTTTGCCTCGCTGGGGTGTCTTGTTCTTGGCTTATTTGAATTTGAATTATGCTGAATTAAGAGTATTTTTTGTTTTGTCCCTCGGTTTATTTCTAAATTTGTGTACACAGAAAAAAAATTGTATTATTTTATTTTACTTGAAATATACCACAATGTACTTTAAAATTGAATTTGGTTTTTGACAATAAAATGTAATTATTTTCTATTTCAAGTTTTAGAATTCTTAGTAATTAACACAGAGAATAATATAATATAATAATATAATATTATAATATTATAATATTTTATTAACTTAAAGTTCTAGTATGTACTTAGTGAATATTTTCCAATATTATTATTCTAAACTCTGAAAGTGTTTTTCTCCGTGCATCTATTTTTGTATTTATTTCCCTTTTTGGACTCCATCTTCGTTTCGTTTCGATATGCAGAACTTGATTAAAGTTTGCCATAAAGACAATGGGGAATACACACTGCTGGCAAATGCATAATTCATTGCAGTTTGCCATACAATTAGCGCACAACCTAAAAAATGCATTAAACTTTCATCAACAATACAGCGCACAATGTCTGGGGCAGTTAAAGTTTAAAGAATACAAATTCCCAGCGCAGGCGTCGCTTGGCCTTCATAAATCTTCATTAGTACTACAACTACTGCTGCGATGGCGGCGAGGTGGAAAGCGTTGAAAAGTGAAAATTCAGCGCTCTTAATGAGCATCGTTGAGTAATTAGCCAACATTGTGGTTGCCAGACCTTATCCCTTACTCCTTCGCCCTTTTCCCTCGCAGTGCAGCTGCATTCTCCATCCTGGCCGCACAATTTCTTTAACTATGCTTAATCAATTATTTATTGAAGTCGCTTCGGTTTTTCTTCACAATTTTATTCAGCTCCCGCTCTTTATTTTCTGCTGGCCAAAGCGAAGCCAATCCAAAGCTGCCTGGAAAAATGGCTAAAGTTGTTTGGATTTGGATTCCTCTTTGGCTGGTGACCTCTTCTTCAATGGCTGCCCGGGAATATTTACTGCACTGGGGTTGCAAATGAGTTCATCAATTAACGCTCCACTCGGACCGCAGTTGCTGCTGTCGTGTGTTTGGGTGTGTTTATTATTAATGGAGTACTTAGTGTATTGCTTTAAATCAAATTAAGAGGCCCCTGCAGTTTCAATATTTCAAAAACTGTATGAGAAAAATTTTATTATTGGATTTCCTACAAAATTTATTAAATTTCACTTAAATAAATAACTTTATAATAAGTGGTTCAATTTAAAAAGTTTTCCCATTTGGTAGAGATTACTAAACCAAACCAAATTGCACGGACGGACAGACGGACGGACAGACGGACGAACGGACGGACAGACAAACAGGCGGACGGACGGACAGAGGGACGGACAGACGGACGGACAGGTAGACGGACGGACGGACAGACGGACGGAGTAAATCGACACGGCGGCTTGTCATCCCGATCAATGTACGAGTATGTACTTAATACATACTTTCCGTCGAATACAATATACCCTTTTACTCTACGAATGTTTTTCTATATATATATATCCAATTCAAAACCAATAACGGGATATCAAGGTTTATTTATACCCATTAAGCAGTCTTTGAGGTGCCCTTGCCCCTTTGAGTCCAGTGCAACTCAGCTGGATCTGGTAATTAAAGTAACCCACATTCTATTGGCCTTCTATGGCCCTCGATTGCTTTCCCTTTTTATGGATACCTGGTGTGTACCGACTGCTAAAAACACAACAACGCACTTTAGTGCCCCACAAAACATTTAATTGGCCGCTCAACTGTAAATTCACTCGACTGCATCAAAGATTTACAGCTTGGTCCTGCAACGGAGCGTCAGAGGATTGGAATTGGAGGAGGGCTTGGTGGGGAATGGGAGTAATGGGTGCAGGATTTTCCAATTGCTTAAACGCAACGCAGACGGGCAGATGTTTTTGGTCTATGCAGGCGGTTTGCATTTGGCATTTATTGCTCCGCCAGCAATGGTAATGGTAACTCCGAATTCAACCCGTCCTCCTGGCTCCAAACTCGCATTTCAGTTCCTGTTTTGGCTTAGCCAGGAGCAGCTGCACTTGGCTTTTGTGCTGTTTGTTGTTTGTCCTGGCTCGACTCTAAGTCTGCAAATTCAAATTCAAATTGTGTTGAATGTAAGCCCGTGAAGGACGACCATTCCGGCCAAGCAATAAATTTGCAAATTGTTAGCTGGCACTGACTTTGATTACGTTGCTATCTGTAGAATATAATAATTTAGAAACACTTAACTCATTGTTTATAGGGTTCAATGCTGAAAAAATCTTCCCTTGGGCAAAAAAAAAATAAATAGGTATTACGTAAAACCAATTAAAGCATGATGAAGTATTTGTATTTCTTCAAAAAAAAAGAGAATAACAAAAAAAACATTTTAATTCATTTACTAACCGCAAATGTTATATTATATTAACATCAAGGGTTCTGATAACAAAGTAGGTTTTTATTTCTAATACAAGTTAGTGACAATTTTAATTGCCAGTCTAGCCAAAGCTTGAGGGCAACGACCTTTAAAAATAAAATATTGGCGAAAAATAACAAAAAAGTGAAAATATAAATATTTACAATGCTATTTTCTGTAAAATGTGCAAAACGTAGCCATTTAACTTGATCCGCCCTCAGTTGAATATCAATTAAATAAAGCGGTGCCACAATTGAGGCTTAAAAACTTGAATTCCTTGTATACATTGTTGCTGCGTAATGATTGCATTCGCAGAAATGCCGACCTTTAGTTGATTTCACTCCGGACAGACAATCGTTCAGCTGTGAATTTGTATTCAATTAAAAATCATTTCTTTGTCAATTATTCATTCATTGTGCAGCGAGTCCTGGCAAATAGGGCGCCGTTCTGGCTCAACCAGTCAGCCAGCCAGTCAGCCGTTCATTAAATTTATGAAAAATAAAAATCAATTTTTATTTATTTATTTTATACGGTTGCCAGCCACTGTTCTGTACTCTCTGCACACACCCACAGAAGCACTTACCATCACGAACAGGCCGAAATCCAACCGTATTTATTATATTTCATCTATTTTTTGCACACACTTCTTTCGTGTGCATGCGAAATGTGCATTTGCCGTTTTTACTTTGCAGCAAGTTGCATAAATCAAAATTGTTAATCAATACACAGTGTCTATAAACAAAATCAGAGTGGAAAAAAACGTAAACTTTATTTAAGCCTACGTTATTTTTAAGAGCTGCCCATAAATACATATATTCATTTGACACCGGCTTAACTTTACTTCTTTTTCGATTGAAAATATTGAGAGAGGTTAAAATTTCTACAGTTAAATGAATTCTTAATGTGCATTAAAATCTAAAGCGAATAACAAGTTTTGGTGAAGCCCAAAGCTGATTTACCAAACTTAATCAGTTTGGTAAAACTAATAGTAAACAGTTGATAATCTCGAAAATCTGTGTAAGCTTTATGAAAGTGTTTTCCTTCTGGAGCAGATTCTGAGCCACAAAGGACCTCCAGTGGCCCTCCAATGGGGCACACATTGTGCCATGTGTGTAAGCCCCATAATATATATCGATAATATTTCATTATGCTCCCTCCACAACCCGACTTTCCCTCCCACGTTCCTTTTGAGTGCGTCGAAGTGCGCACATAAATTTGGCCAAAGTAAATGCACTGGCATATTGGGCAAAATGTCGGCAGACTGGGACCCCCAGGTCCAAAAGATGTTTCCTGGGCAACGGCAACGCAGTTTGCTTGTAATGGAGCTTAATGCAATTTCCGAGCACCCTACCCTCGATAAGGTAGCAAACGCCAACATGATTTCTCACAGCAAACATATTTTCACTTTGAGCCGAGGGAACCTTTGGTCAGTCAAAGTAGAAGGAAAGCAAGCTAAAAAGGTAAAAAAAGAGGAGAATAAAATATCGAAGGATAAAAATAAAAGCCGTAGAAAGAGGGAGAAAATGCAATTTGTTTGGCACTTGTTACAGGGCGTATACTCGATGTCGACATTTGGTACTCCGGAGTCCCGCTAATTAGCTGCTGGCAGATTTGCAGCCAGAAGAACAGGAGACCAAAAGAAGCCACCCGGCAACATCTGAGCCAAGCTAGAACATGAATGGCATATTTTCCCAGCTCCGCATAAAAAATCGCTTAAGTTAAGCGAAGCGTCAAGTCGTTTGCCCGTCTGTGTCCACCACAAAGGATTTGGCCAGTTAGCCAGCCAACACTCGAGTGGTTCCCCCGCAAGGCCGGTCTAGAGATGAGCAGGACTCCCGCTGGGCTTGAAACTTTGTTGGCACACTCAGAAAAAAACACCGTGCTAAAATCAAGCAAAATCAGTCTTGATTTAAGAACGATTTCATACTTAAAATTTCAAGAATGTTTCGTACTGAAAGTTCTTAATTTGAGCACAATTTGGACTTAAACTCCAATTAAGCACAATTATTCTCAAGCTCGATAAAAAAGTACTTAAATTGAGGTTAAAAGTATTTACTTGAAGACTGAATCAAACTTAATTCCAGATCAGAAGACGATACCGAGTCGTTCATGAAATTTTGAAAACATTCGTTCTTAAAACAAGAATTAGTCATTCTTAAATATAAAAATTCAACCAGAAATAACGAATTCCCAGGATGGTGCAGCTGTTAGAGGCGGCAGAACAATGACATTTTGTAAGTAAAGGTACCGACATCAACTCCTCTCCGCAACAAGTCCTCTATTTAGATTTTTTTATAATTTTTTTTTTTAAATCTGTAAATTTTATTTTTATTTTTACTTTTTAAACCCTTTAATAAATTGTTTAAATAAAAATAAATTTAACTTGAACGCTAGCCCTTTCGTCGAGACTTTTTGTGCCTTCTTTAGCCCACGGACTTTAAGAAGCATGCGTGGTCGAGTTGGTAAAGGCGTCTGACTGCACAGCTGGTGGTCGCGGGTGCGGGTTCAAACCGAGGTCGGGGTAAGAGTTTTCCTAACTATTACTTAAATCATTACTAAAAGTTTTTTCTGAATATAAATTGCGTTAAAAATGTGTTTACAGGAAAAATAAGTTAAAATATATTAAGTAAAACAATTTAACTAAAAAAATCCTTAAATTAAGAATTATGCATTCTTAAATTGAGTACAAACGTACTTAAATTAATACAAAAGTACTGAAATTAATTTCTATCCATTCTTAAATGAAGAATTTTTAATTAAACTTATTTAAACTGACTATTTTTTTTGCGTTAAACTTAATTATTTCAAGTATTAATATGTCTAGATTTGAAAATAATTAATTCTTAATTTCAGACAGAAGCGTTCTTAAATCATACTAAAATCAAGTATTTTCTGTCTTGAAAATTCGTTCTTGAAAGCAGTATTTTGTTCTCAAGATCAGATTTTCGTTGCTTGGCTCACTTTTGACACTCAAAATGCTAGATTCAAGCAAGAAATACTTGATTTTTTCCCTGAGTGCAGCTCTTTTTGCAGATTTTTCCCATCTGGTGTCAGGGGGCATACGAAATGCAAAAGTTTTTTTTTCAACATTGTAAACAGCAAAAAAATGATTCAAACTGACACTTAGCATTATATTCTTATGGGTTCCCGACATCCCTTCCAACAGAAAAGTAAAACAAACGTAATTCGCTGAGTTTTTCTAACATTTGTGCAGTTTTAATTTTGAATTAATTTTTTAATTCAATCGTTTCAGGAACCAAAAAAATGCATTTGGGATAATTAATCTAACCTTAAAAAAGTCTTTATTTATTATTTTAGAAAAGTAACAAAACAAAAAATTAAGTATTGAATAAAATCTTGAATTTTCTTTAAAAATACTTTATTGTTATTTAAAAATTAATAATTAATTTTTTTTTTATATATTCCCATGGCATATTTCTTAACAACTCAAAATGTATTTAAAACATATTTTTAAGAACTTTTTTTTCTTTTTTAATGCTTTTGATTTAATGGTTTTTCAATAGCGCCTCAAGATTTTTTTTCTATATTTAAAAACTATTAAATTAAAGGGTTGACATTATAAAACATATTTAAATACTTCCAAAGTAATTTTTATAAACGGAATCAAATGTAGAGGTATTCAAGTTCAAAATACTATAAGTGCCAACATGTAAGTAATTTTTTTAAAATAAAAGTTAACAAGTTTTAGTGGAGGAGTGAGTGGAGAGGGGACTCCAGAATCTTTCTGACATTTTTTGTAAACGTAACCTGGGTTAACTCGACCATCACTAGTCGCAGACCAGTGCAGAACTAACCAACTGAAATGTTGTCTTTGACATGGCTGTCGGTTTATCGCGCCGCTTGTCAGCACAGCTTTTCCGCCCCCGTTTTTCCCGATTTCCCCCTTTTTTTTCTAGCAGAACAGCTTTGGTTGCATGTCATTTGCCGGGAGGGTGGGGGTCCAAGGAGTCAGAGGGCTAATCGAAAGGAGGACGAGAGCGAACAAGTAAGCGGAACAGCCTCAATTTATTTGCACTTAGGTTGCGGAGGACAAGAGGTTAACAATGCAAGTGGCAGCTGCTTCGCTTCGCTTCGCCTCTGTTCTGCTCTGCACTCTGTTCTTCTGGTTTATCTCCATCGAATGGCTGATGGGCCACACACCTGTGGCCAAGGTGCCCAGGACCGGCGGCACTTAATTGCTTAAAAATGCGAAAATAATTGCACCGAATGCATTCGAGCCAGTTCACCAAAAGGGCCGAAAGCGACTACAGCTGCACAAAGAGCCATTCAAGTGATTCCGTTGCCCGGCCAGAAAAGCGTCATGCATTTTCATTACGTTAACGGCGAAAGCACACGGAAAATGCGATGCCATTTCGGCCAATGAGCGACAATTGCCATCGCCCATCTCCGTTTCCAGCTCGGGTCCTTTTGGCCGCTTCCTGCCGCTTAACGCTGGCCTTAGCCTTCAGCCATGCAAATTCAATTTGGCAACAGGACGACGGAGTCAGAAGAAAACGCTCGAAAAAACATGGCGACATGCGTTCAAAAGTCGCAAGTCGCAAAGTGAGTGGCAGGTGAAGAGAGCGACAAAAAGTCCTGCAAAGGAAATTGATTTCACAAAGGTCGAAGATCCCTTACCCTCCATACAATTTTTCTCAAGTCCAAATATTTCTACTGAGCTTTAATCGAAAGTAAGTTTGTCATATAAAAATAATAAGTATGTCATATAAAAAACGGAACATTTAAGTTATCTAATTAAATTTCAATAAATAAATATTTCCTTTTTTTTATTAGATAAATATTTACTTTCATACTTTTGTATTATAAATGAAAGGGTATAATATGACACACAGAAGTCTGGTCAAGGTTTTTTGTAATTTTTGCTGCCCTTCCTTTTCCAGCAAGGACGACAAAAAAGGGCCGACAAATGACGAGTGCAATTGGGGCATCTGCCATTGTCGCAACCTCCTTTCGACAGTTAAACATGCGCGGTTTCAGCTTCAAAAGCCAACCATCTGCTGACTTTTCCTTATCTACGCAAAGCGATTTTGCAAAACTACATTCACTTTGAGTCCCATTGTGGCGAGAACAGCGTTAATTCCCCATCTTTGAGGGCAACTGTGGCGGTTTTTGGTAGAATTTGCTTTCACTTTTAGAAGAAAAAGACGACCCTAGACAATTTAATTTACAGACTATTTATTTATCCAAAAAATAATACTTCTTTAAACATAAACTAGTGTAAATATTTGTTTGTATTAATTTTTCCCCACATAAATATAATAAATATATGTTAAATCTCTTAAATCATAAAAAAATGTAAACGAAAAAAGCAATGTATGCGCACACATTTGCATACTTCTCTTAGATCTCTCTCTTTTTTTCCTAAGCGCTAACCAAATATATGTGGTATAAATTTCCTTGAACAATCTACAAGCTGGCAGTAAAAAATCCAGTGCTGCCACCCACTTTAGTGGTAAAAATTATGCTATAATTCAAAAACAGCGCCAACAAACACACACTCGTGTCCATGTGCCGTTCATTAGCACAAAACCCACACATTAATTTCTTTTCTCTGTGTGGATGTGTAATCTTCGGGGGGTAAAAATGCATGCTGGTGTGCGTTGCCTTTGTGGCTATAAAGGATATAAGCCGTGTTCCTAACACGCCCTGAAATGTGCATATGTTGGTAACTTTACGTAGCACCACGACTGCAGCAGGAAAAAAATAAGAATTATAAAATAAACTTTTTAAGACTATTTAATACTCAGTAAATATAAAAAACAAAGAGTACTAAAAAATAAACTTCTCTTTAAAAAGTTATGTATACAACGGCTTTAATTTCTAGTTTTAATTAAAGAGTATATTCTAATACTCACTAATTCAACAGGTATTAAAGTAAGGTCCTCTTTTGTTGTTCGATATAATTGAGATATCAATTTCAGATATTTATACTACATTTGAAAAATTAAAAAATATTTTTTGAACAGAAGAACAGAAATTTAACTTAATAGTAAATAGAATTAAAAAAATTATAAAGAAAAATAGAAATCTTAATCTAAATATTTAACTTTTCGTTACAGTTTAAAAAACCAATCTGCTTGAAAATCTGCAGACGAAACGGCTTAAACGCCAGAAGAAGAAAATGCCAATGGCGGGAGTCGGTGGAAAATTCAGTTTCGGTGATAAATTCCGTATAATAAAGAAGACATTAAGCAAACGCCACGGCGAATGAGGCTGACAGGGACAACAGGGACCGACCGCCCGCTGCCTGGACACATTTTACACCTTGCTGGAGTAGCACTAAAAAATTTTATATTATCCTCGTTTTGGCTTCTAAAAAAAACCTGTATTTTATAGTGTAAACGTTTTAGGGTTCGCCAGTAAACAGGGCCAACTAATTGCGCTCTTAAATGGTAGCAGTGGCAACCCTGGGTGGAAAATGGAACAGTGTTGACGCCGCATAACAAAGTCAGATTAAATGTCAAAAATACGGCACCGAGAAAGTCTTTAAACAAGTGCTAAATATTAACTCGTTTTGTTAGCCTTAAGGCTTTATGTGTATGTTTATATGCACTTAAAATCGAATATATTTCGGCCATTGAACCGCATCCGAAAATGCCTCCCACAAACACACAATATCAATGGTAAAACAAAACATTGCACTCTGATGAAAGGCCAGTGGTATTTAATATTTATGCAAATTCATTATTGATTATGATTATTAAGCTATACGGGTCACCAATAAGAACTATATACATACGTGTATTGCCCTTTAGCGTTTTGCAAAATATACTTAAATATATACAAACACATTTGCATAAAAAAAGCTTTAAATGCACCAAAACCAAAAATTTATTTTGTTCTTATTTTTCTTAAATACAATTGTTGTAGTTCGTGTTACATGAAATCAGAAATACCTGCAACACATATTTTTGTACATTTTATCATTTTATGCATCAATCAATATTATAAAAGATGTGCGGCTTTATAAATAATGGATTGAAATAAATTGTTATGCAATTTGTCATTTGCTTTCACTAGATACATTAGATGATGATGAATATTTAATATTTTAATAATTTTGAATGGAGTCCAAAATGATTGAACAGAAATTTTACCATTTGATGGAATTTGTTTAGCTAGTTGTTATTACATTAACTAACACAATAAATAATATGCACGCTTTTATTTATTTATAAAATAGTTATTTAATTCTTCATATAATTTTTCTATTACATAAGTAGTCTTTATTTATTTAAAAACATTTTCAAAACATTAAAAGTAAAAGCTATTTCCCAATGATTTGAAATGATTTCCCGAGTGAAAGTAAAGTTTATATATTCCTTGCATTTTTCAGCTAATCATTTAAAGATAAATCTGTTTCCGATTCAATCGTGCAATGATAAATGAATTATTACAGTCAAACTTAAAACCGGAGAAGCAGCGAGAAGAAACCAAGGCACAAAGCTTACTAGGCTAATAAAACCACAGCTGGACGTCAGAAAAGTCGCTTCCAACCTGAAAGTGAGCTTCTCGACGTCTCCCCATGCGACTTGCAGTTGCGTTTGACACTTTTTTTCACTTTTTCACAGTAACGGAAGCAGGTTGCTGGGGAACTATCAAAGTGCACCTAGACGGGGACTTGAGATTGGCACGTTAAAGGCAGACAGCTGATATTGGGCGGAAAATGGGGTGGGGCCAAAGGCCACAGCCGTACAAAAACCACAAGCCAAACAAGCGGCAACACCAGAAAGAAATTAAACGCAAGCAACAAGACAACAAAGTTGTCAATGTCGTTGTCGACGTTGTTGGGCAAGCAAAAAATTTACATGCTCCCCACATCAGGGGCGTGGATTTGAAAAATGCTTTTAAAAAGGGTTTTTTTTTTAAAACATGGTTTAGTTGTTTTAGTGAACTTAAAACTACCTTATCAAGTTACAAAAATTGAAATACAAAATAATTGACTCAGAAAATTTTGAGAAACGTTAAATGTAGCTTGTTTTTTCAAATGTTTGGTCATTATACCCGTTACTCGTAGAGTAAAAGGGTATATTGTATTCGTGCAAAAGTATGTAACAGCTAGAAGGAAGCTTTTCCGACCCTATAAAGTATATATATTCTTGATCAGGATCACTAGCCGAGTCGATCTAGCCATGTCCGTCTGTCCGTCCGGATGAACCCTGAGATCTCGGAAACTACAAAAGCTAGAATATTGGGATTACCAACACATATTCTTGGGCTTCCTACGCAGCGCAAGTTTATTTCAGGCGACCGCCGCGCCCCCTCTAACGCCCACAATCGCCCATAGTCGCCCACAAACCATACTAAAATGTGTCTGGTGCCCACATTTTCAAATATTTCTGATAAGTATAAATGCAATTTTGTTGCGTTTAGTTATACCTATCGAAATGCAGAAGAAATTTTTTAAATCGGACCATTCGTTAAAAAGTTAGGCCTGATCAAAGTTTTCTATCTCCATCTCCCTCGCACTCCTTTTAGCTGAGTTACAATTATTAGATAGTCGGGACACCAACCCGACTACAGCGTTCGCACTCCCTTTAGCCGAGTGACGGGTATTAGATAGTCGGGACACCAACCCGACTATAGCGTTCTCTCTTGTTATACCCGTTACTCGTAGAGTAAAAGGGTATATTGTATTCGTGCAAAAGTATGTAACAGCTAGAAGGAAGCGTTTCCGACCCCATAAAGTATATATATTCTTGATCAGGATCACTAGCCGAGTCGATCTAGCCATGTCTGTCTGTCCGTCTGTCCGTCTGTCTGTCTGTCCGTCCGTATGAGAGAGATCTCGGAAACTATAAAAGCTAGAGGATTGGTATTTGGCATGAAGATTCTTGGAGCTCCTACGCAGCGCAAGTTTATTTCAAAAAGGTGCCACGCCCCCTCTAACGCCCACAATAGGTTATAAACGATTTTAAAAATTTAAATATTTTGGAAAAGTAAAAATGCAGTTTTGTTGTGTTTATCAATACCTATCGAAATGTAGAAGAAATTTTTTAAATCGGACCATTCGTTAAAAAGTTATTGCTGATCAAAGTTCATATCTCCATCTCCATCGCACTCCCTTTAGCCGAGTGACGGGTATTAGATAGTCGGGACACCAACCCGACTATAGCGTTCTCTCTTGTTTTTTTATTGATATCAGATACGAATGTTACAAATGTTTATTTATAAGCCAAAGGAATTTCACAAAAAATTTTGTTTCACATTTTTGGCTTGCCTGAAATTTGTTGTAAACTATCTTTGTAATTTAATCTATTAAATATTTTATTTTGAATAAAAAAACCCCGTTACACCCACAAATACGCCTCTGGTTATCAAGCCAAAGCTGCAGCTGAAGCTAAAGTTGCAACCAAAGCTGAGATAACCGTTCTGTGGCCACCCACAAACCGCCCATCAGCCACCGCCCCTTTTCCCCCTCGGCGCACAAATATTAGCTGTTAAACAAGCGCCTTCTCTGTTGTTTTTGCTTCCAAAAATATACAATTACATATGCAATGCCAAAATGCAAAACGAAGAAGTCAAGAATTAAGCGCCAAGAGGGAAACCTAAAAAAATTGACATAAAATATAACAAACAAAATAAAAATGGAATATCCAAAAAAAAAGTTTGCTTCGTTAAGTTTTTGGTGTACAAGCGAAAACAACAACAATAAAGTGTTAATGTGTGTGCGCAAACAGACAATCACACACAGACACTCGTACGCATACATAAAAGAAAACAACCGCAGAAAATGCAAAACACATGCCAAGGAAAAATTCGCTCCATTGAAGGGACTAGGATGTGAAAAAGGACACAGCGGATGTGGCACTGCATCCGAAGGATGATGATGCAAGGACTTGAGGACACAAAACGTTGTCAACTCCAAGCAAATGCAAATGTAATAAAATGAAATAAAATAGAATTCGAATGACGCTCGAGTTAGGCAAAAATGTGTGGTCTTGACATACGGATTTGTCGATCAAGGATTTTAATAATTCCAAATTTAGGTTCCTGTCTTAAAATACATGTTATGCTGCAACTCTAAGTTATTTTCTTTCCACATTGCATGTATTTATACTGAATTTTCGGTTTATGCATCCGATTACATTTATTTTATTTTCACAATGAATATACAAAATAATTCCACGGATCTGTAATATATATTTGAAGGTATTTCATTGCTAGAACTGTAACGAACTAGACATAGGATGTTTAAACCATTATTTTACAAGAACTCCAACATATTGTCAACCATTTCTAGTCTTTTTTCAGATTGCTAAATTTATTTCTACCGAGGAAGAACACAAATATATATAAACAAAATGTAGAAATATTTCCCAATACACAAATTTTCCATTCCCGCCCAGCTAATCAAACTCAACTCCCCAAAAGCGGAAATAATGCGGGCAAGGAAACAAAATTTGCAACAATGAGAAGCACACAAACATATTTATTTCGCCATGAACATGCATATTCGTACATGGGAGGAAGCTGCACACAAGCATAAATATAAGCATATGCACACACACTGACGCATCCAGGACTCACACACACCATGACGCGCATTAGTTGTGGCCCGGCATTCATTTCATTTTTATTCCGCACTCACTTTTCACTGTTAGTTATGTCTGCTTGTGGTTTCCTTCTTTTCACGTTATTTATGTTTATTTGCATATATTTTATTTTATTTTATTTTATTTTTCTGTGGGAAATAGAGGAGAAGAAATGCAACTAAAACACCCTCATTTATCTCGGCGTACACAACGCGAAATTTGTGGTTAAGCTAAGCAAACCGTAGCATACTTCTAAGCGCCCGGGGTGCAAATGAATCTGTATCTGAAAGTGCAACTGCTACTGTGAGAGAGGTCGGAAAATTAGTAGACAAATAGCTGTAATGGTCAGAACGTGAAAAAGTTCAAATTTTAAACTCTAGTTCCTTGAACTCTAAAAACAGAATACCCGAAAACTGCCAACAGCAGAATGCAATACAAGCTGAAATAAATTTCAACAAAAACGCACATGTACAACTTAGGTATGCAAATCTATCTGCGGTTCATAAGCAGCTTACCATTAGGTCAGCAAACAAATTTCCACTAAACGAAAGACAAGTAATTTAAGTGCGGCAAGAAAGGAATAGATAATAAAGTGCAGGCGAATTGAAGAACTTAAAGGAATTCCTAAATACCTTGAAGACTCTGAAGTAAACACCAATAAATATATTTAATTGATTAAATTTCATTTGATGTTATAAATCTAAAAATGTAAAATAAGTAAGCTAAGTCTATTAGTTTTAGTTGCCAATATCTATAATTATAAATGCCTAATCTAATAGACACAAAAACTTTTGTATCTGCAATGGTTTGTATTTATATAAAATTACATTTTTAAAAATGTTCAATATTATTTTGGATGTTTTTTGCTAGTTCCATAGTGAAACTATTTATATTGACATACATACATGTGTAGATGGTAATTTTATGTATTTAATTACCTTTTTAGGTTGTCTTCTAGAATGTAAGATTTAAACCCCTTTCCATTGCTTTATCGAAAACCTGCTAGCAACAGATGTGCAGCGTGAACGACAAAAAAGAACAGCCACCCAAAAATGCAACACTCCCATCTCCTCCAGTAAAATATCCGAAGCATTTTGTTGCCGCTTCTTCGCCATTTGTAAACAGACCTCCCTGGAATCGAGGGAGCTCCCTTAGTCATGTTTGATTTGCAATTTTGCACAATCAAACTCTTGCCAAGGCTCGAATGGGCAGGAACTGGAGGTTCTGGAGCAGCCAGCAGGCTGCTAAATCCCAAAAATTGCCAATAAATTTGTGCTATTGACTGTGTCTGGCTACGAATTTGCTGCTTGCATATTTTATTTGTGTAGCGTATGTTGTGAAAATGCAAATGCAAATATAGTACAGGAACTTGGAGAAAGAGTGTGACCGAATCGGCCCAGAAATAGCCGATTAAAAAAAAGAAAGATTTATAGTATATCAAAAAAGGAAGGCGATGGGATTACGTTGATATCAAAATTTATTGCACTTTTACAGCCAATTATAATCTTAAAGAAAAAAATAAACATTTAAGTGCATCTAGTTTGCGATTCCATTTTATTTTCAAAATAAAATCATTATTACATCCTAATGTTTAAGTAAATGTTTTTAAATATTTCCATTCTATTTAAATAAAAATATTTTAATATTAAATCGCTACAAAAATTAGGAAAGGATCGAAGCGTAAAATTAATGTTGTGTAAGGTATTTCCAAATCATTGATTAGGCAGCTCGGAGGCCCGGAAACGGACCGGTGGCCAACATGGCGTATGAGTGCTGCGCGAATATTTTAGCAGCAGTCACGCAGCACTTACGACTGGCCATGGTTAAGGTATTTGTGGGTATGTGTGTGCGCAGTCGTGTGTTATTTGGTGTAAATTATATGGCCGAAAGATGCAAAATTAGCCAAATAATGGCTGCCTAATGTGCCGGAAAGCTGGCGAGCAGAAGTTAATGGCGAAAATCCTTTAGTCCCCCATGATGAAAACATAAAACGGAGCCACTAAAAGCAAATCGAGAGGGGCACATATTTGCTAATCCAATAAGTGTTAGCTGCTTCACTGCCTGCGAAAAGGGCATTAAAGGGTTAGAGGAAAGCATACAATTTGTGTACATTTTCCCCAGCCAGAGAGTTTAAATTCGTTTCTTTGGCTAAAAATAAATATGGAGTTTGCGTTTTCATGTCAAACTTGTTCCGCGGTAATTGAACGGACTTTAAATGCCAGCCAAAAATTGCACAAAATGCTGGCTAACACAGACGGCTTTGGTCCAGGTTTTTCTCCTTTTTTTATTTTTTCTATTTATTTGCATTTGATGTGCCACCGAAGCTGAGGCTTAGACGGGACGACGAGGGTGAAGTGGAGCAAAATGCAGTTGGGACTTCGTGGCGACTCCCATGCAAAAGAAGCCATGCTCGCCAACGCGACGACATCGAAACTTTTCCAATTTTTTGTCCTTTTCATTTTTGGTGGCGCTTGTTTTAACCAGCAAGAGAGTTTTGTTTGGTCATATAGAAAAATGTGTCAGGATAAAAAAAATTATGCCAAAAATGTATAAAGCTCAGCTTCAGGGGCTCGAGGGTACAAATAAATACCTATCCACTTATATATGAAAATATTTCAAAATATATTTCATCAGATCAAAATATTAATGTTTTCTAAGGTCAAAATTTACTTTTGAAAAATTTTAAGATTTCTATGGGATTGTAGAAAGTATATAAAAAGTTGGTCCGAAGAAAAGTGGCAAAAAACTGTAAATAGACTTCAAAGGCAAAAATTCCTCGAGATTTCTCAAGCACACTGACTGCAAATTATCTGAAAATGCATAGGGTATTACAACTTACCACGGAGAGAAAGTCATGCTAAAAACTGCCCCACATAAAGAACAATTTTCTGGTCGAAAACGCGCTGCATGGCAGCGAAAAAGGCAAACTGACTTCAAGTGGCATTTTGACATTTTGTTGAATTTCAACTCGGTTGTCGTTTGAGGTGAAAGGACAGGGGTCAGTGGGTGGGGTCGAGGTGCGGTTGGGTGGGGGGTTGAAAGGTATGTAAAAAGTGAAAGGGGCGGAAGGCAGAGGCCACAGAACTCGCAGGTGGCTGGCCATGCAAACGAAGTGCAGAGAGACGCATTTTTTTGCTTAAATTAGAAAAACAATTGCCAGCGTTGCGGGCACCAAAAGCTGCAACTTTGGTCAGCAGGTTGACCACACAAAAAGTTCGCAAAGCGTTTACTTTTTTACACGACGCATTTTAACTTCGCAGAGCTCGTAGTGTTAAAAGTTCTCAGTTTTGAACTGAAGCTTTTTACACATAAATTGTTTTTTTAAACCCTGTTACTCCACGTACTATACGGATTTTATTTTGTATAATCATTACAGAAGCTTAGCAATTGAAAAACGGAATTTAACAAACATTAAAGACTATCCATAAGTGCTTCATAATCAAATTGTCATAATGCATTAATGCATCCTTGCACAAACATACATAGAAATACTAAACGACCCTAAATGGTTCCTGTTGAATTTTCAAACAGCTGTTATTTGTTGAAAAGTGTCACGGAACTTTAAACACCTAAAATTTGATTTTTTATAGTTAGTTACTGTTTAAAATTGTTAGGAAGGTAACAATAACTATAAATAAGCTGTCTAACTTGATTTTAAAGTAAATATGGCGTACTGGTGATACTTAAAATGTGACAGAGTTGCCATGACTTTTAACAAAATAGGTGACAACTCTGGTTTTCAACGATTCAACAAAATTTTCATCAGCCTCGAGGTTATTGAATTGCTGAAATTTCTGAAACTTGATTTTGTATGGAACAGCTGATTAACAGCTGACCAAAATTCAACAATTCAGTTAAGTGCTCACTTTACTTACTGGGTTTTTTTGTTTTGTTTATTTGGATTAATTGCGACACTTACATACAGGGGTGGTCAAAAGTATTTTCACAAATTTTAATGTTAACTGTACTCATATTTTGAACTTATAATATAAACTTTTGGCACCTATAGAAAGAGCACTTCAATTCCGTTTAAATGACACAAAAATTTTCTTAACCCATTAAGACCCCTTTGAAAAGTGAGCAAATTTTGTAAAATTCAAATTTTAAACTTTTTTCCTGGGGCTTAAAACAAAAATGTTTTAATGCAAAGTTGTTCCCCAATCAAAATTAATAATAACTGCAAAAAAAAAATTTAAAATATTTTTCCTTGTATTTTTTATGATTTTTTTAATGGAGACATCTCAGTAAAATTTTGTATGAAAAGGAGGAAAAAGCGGCTAAAATTGTCATTTTCAAAAAATCATACAAAATACAAGGAAAAATATTTTGAATTTTTTTTTTTGCAGTTATTATTAATTTTGATTGGGGAACAACTTTGCATCAAAACGTTTTTGTTTTAAGCCCCAGGAAAAAAGTTTAAAATTTGACTTTCAAAAAAATTGTCTAATTTTCTAACTTTTCAAAAGGTGCTTAATGGGTTAAGAAAATTTTTGTGTCATTTAAACGGAATTGAAGTGCTCTTTCCACAGGTGGCAAAATGTTTTTATTATAAGTTCAAAATATGAGTACAGTTAATATTCAAATTTGTATACCTTTGACTAGGGTTGTATTTATTCACACACAACACTTAATGTTTTATAGAAGTTATTTGAGATGGAAGATCATTCTATCATTCCGCGATACCGATAGCCGCAGTTTTCAATTGCCTATTCATTTTTCTGTTAATTTTTTTCCATCACTAGCTTTCAATATCAATTCAATATCTAAAAATTAGTAATAACATTTAATATTATTATTTAATAACGATACAAGAATGAAATATCATTTAGTTTAAATTAAATTTCTAACAGACTTAAGTTCATAGCTCGTTATTAAAATGTTAATCTGCCTGAAAATAATTTGTCTGAGAATTTGTTTACTCATAAATTACGTTTATTGATGCACAAAACTTTCGATTTATATTATTAATATTTTTAAATAACAGGTTCATTCATTTTTTAAGTGTTATGTAAACCGATGGTTTGTTTTAATTATTTTCTCAATCATTTTCCGCGATTAAAGGGTCTTCCGAGTACCAGTTTAGGATTTTACAGTTTTATAAGCACTGATACCCAAAAATATATTGAATACCCCTACCAATTAATTTTTACCGTGAGTAGGAAGCTTAAAAACGTATTTGACATCTCTAAGTATGACCTTCATGTGGGATCACAACTATCGATATTCAGTCAAGAAAATAGTTCCGTTACGAGCAAGAACAAGAGCAATTAAAACAAAATAATATTATTCCCAGAATTTCTGTTTAGCTCTTATTCAACATGGAATTGCGCAGCCGAACTAAGAAGAAGCTATTGGACTTCCTTAAAAGTAAGATAAACCTCAATTATTAAAAAGCCAGGTAGTAAAGCGTTATTTGCGCAGGCGCTGGCGTTTATGATGAGGAAATGGAATTTGAAGAAATGCGGGAGCTGGCAAGTGCCATGGAGCAGTCGGCATGCAGCAAACCTGACGACCTTGATCAAGAACTACAAAGGGCTTTGCAGGTGGGATACTTATAATGTCTTATCCCAGTTAATCGTCATTAATTTCCGCAGGAAAGCGAATTGGAGTTCTTGTCCTCGCAGCCAAGTGCTTTGCACAACTCGACGATGATCATGTCGCCCCAAATGTCCAGGAGAAATCCCCCAGATTTGGACAGCCCACCCACAGAACCCATCCGGGTGACTATACGGGCTGATGTCCATCATCCCATGGACTGGAGTCCCACGGCCGAAAGGCAAATTCCGGATCGCAAGCGAACTGCTGGGGTAGACAACCAGAATACCGAAATAGATGGCAAGCGTTCGAGACCACCGGTGATCAACAGGGACCAGGATCAGCAAAATCAGGAGCTGCAGCCCGAAAATCCCGATGCCACGCCGGTTTCCCTGGGCATTGAGGGCGATTCGGGCGTCAGTTGGGAGGAAATATCTCTATCCAGCGCCAGCGATGCCAGCTCATTTCCCTCCATTGGGGAAATGCCCGATCGCCACCTGATCAGCACCAGCAGCGTCGTCGTCTCCGATTTCTCAGACATCCAAGAGCATAGCCAAGATTAGGATTTGACTGCCATATGTTGTCCTTAAAAGATTTTTCAAATATGATATGTTATCTATTTAACTAACGAAACAATGTAGAACTTTATGTTTTGTTCAATCTGAAAATTAAAAAAGGTTCCTGAAATGCATTTTATAATTGTAATTGACGGATGTTCTAAATTTTATATATTTACCATATTTTAGTTCAGTGATCTTAAAATTTGTTTGTTTAGACTTGTCAGCTTAATGTGGCTTAAGTTGAGATAGATTAAAATCTGCAAATTCTAAATTTAACAAGAGAGAACGCTATAGTCGGGTTGGTGTCCCGACTATATAATACCCGTCACTCAGCTAAAGGGAGTGCGAACGCTGTAGTCGGGTTGGTGTCCCGACTATCTAATAAACGTAACTCAGCTAAAGGGAGTGCGAGGGAGATAAAACTTTGATCAGGCATAAGTTTTAAACGAATGGTCCGATTTAAAAAATTTCTTCTACATTTCGATAGGTATTGATAAACACAACAAAACTGCATTCCTACTTTTCCGATATATTAAAATTTTTCAAATCGTATATAAGCTATTGTGGGCGTTAGAGGGGGCGTGACACCTTTTTGAAATAAACTTGCGCTGCGTAGGAACTCCTAGAATCTGCATGCAAAATGCCAATCTTCTAGCTCTTATAGTTTCCGAGATCTCAGCGTTCATACGGACAGACAGACGGACAGACAGACATGGCTAGATCGACTCGGCTAATGATCCTGATCAAGAATATATATACTTTATGGGTCGGAAAAGCTTCCTTCTAGCTGTTACATACTTTTGCACGAATACAATATACCCTTTTACTCTACGAGTAACGGGTATAAAAAGTTATTAAGAAATATGCAGAAAACAACAAAAATCACTGAAATTGTGATTACGTTATATATGGACAGCTCCTTATGTCAAACCAAAACCCCATTAGAACACACGTGGTGGCATTGAATGGTCACACTGACAAACAGTGTTTTTTATAACACTTTTCGCCTCGCTTTTTGCATTGTCACTTCGCAGACGGTAAAAATTGTTAAATCGTGCAAAATGTAATTAAAAGTTTTGTAATTGAGCTTGTTCCTTATATGTAGTATAACCATCTGTACATTGCAGGTCTCCACCGAAAATTCCTCATATTGTGGGCGATGATGATGATGCCCAAGAAGCTTTGTAGGTCCTTATTTGCTTTTATTTCTTACCAATTCTAATAATATTTGTTGTAGGAAAAATGATTCAGAAAGTGATGAAAGCTCGAACGATTCTTATTTGTAAGTTTTTTTTTTTTATTTATGTTGTTGTTAGTTCTTAGAGTGCCATTGCTAAATTTTATAATTAGGGACAGCGAACAGGAGGCCGAAAATTCAAACGAAGATGAGTGAGTATACATATTAATTGTAGGCAATGCCATGTTTCCATAAAATTTCGAACTCCTAGGATGGATCTGGATGGTTCGGATTGGTCCAAGAATGTTATCTACTTAACGGGAACACCGTAAGTTGTCTTTTGATTGAAGGGGGAACTTTCTTTGATTAGTGTTTTGATTTTCCGCCAGGAAACGTGCCGAACTTCCCGAGATTACTAATACACCAGCACTTCCATTGGATAACTCCAGCATCCCTAAATCGGACCCCTTGCAATCCCCATCCTTGGGTACTCCCAAACGACTTTTCACTTCTCGTAATAACCGCGCTTCGGAATCAATTGGAAAACGTGTTTCCAAGCGTCTGAGAGGAAATTCTCTCATCAATAATGATATAGCCATTCCGCAAACAGCGGATACAGATTTGGTACCTCCTGCTCAGCTGGCCAAGCCAGTGGATGTCACTGGCTACTTCCATCGGGTGTCCGCTAATCTCGTCGAGCAGCGTGTCTCCCTGAAGTCTTTTACAGCTCTGCGCAAGCGCATTACTCTTATGGTGACCAAAACTTTGAACGAATCCAAGAGGATGCGCAAGTAGCAAGTAGCAAATTTTACTTAAAATTTGATTTAGAAAAATGTATCTATTTCTACCTCATTCTTTAACTAAAAAAAGTATAGATTGTTCGTTTTTTTCACCGACATGTATTGAATTAATTAAAACATTTTCGTTCTTAAGAGAGTTAAATCTTACATTTACTAAATAAAACGATCAAACATAAATGTGTATTAAACTCAATTAATATAAAATATAAAAATAAATACAGAACAAAAAACAGCCTAGTAACCACATTGTTCGTCATCCATTTCGGTGCAATTGCAGTAGTTAGCATCGGGAATGTTGTCAGAAACCAAATCGTCCTCTGCAATTGTCACACACCGCACATTACAGGGATATTTCTAAAGAAATATTCGCGATTTAAGTTTTTTTTTAGAAATTAACAAAGTTTTTTAGACCTACCACCACCACCAACGGATGTCCATCTTCGTCTGTAAGTCCCACATTATCACAGCCATCTCCCTCATTCTGCCGGTGAAGTGTGAACTTTGTCAAACAACAGAGTAAGATCTATAAAAAATACTGCTTAAATTGGTTTTAAATACTCCTGCTGTAATAATGAATCTATTAATGCCATTGATATTGGCCCTAAAAATTAGATTACACCATAAAACATATTTTGAAGCTGGAAATATCTAGCAATAATTCTAAATGTTCCCTGATCTTTGATTATGATAACCCAGAAGATATGACAAATAATAGTTCATTATCTAAGCTGTGTTTTAAAACTATAAGAAACCAAGACTTTTTTGACTATTTTGGTTGTTTGACCATACTATATTTAGAAAAATTAGCGGTAAAATTTTTAAAAAGTGGATCAAGGACGCGTGGAATTTTTTTTCGTATTCATGATACATGGTCTTTCGGTCTGCATTTAAATGTTTCGCTTTCTATAAGCCACAAAATATGAAACCAAAAATTTCTTGGTGTCTTATAGTTTTTAAACACACCTTAAAAGGGTACTTTCTCATTTTACATATCATAGCAGACTCCCTCGCGGTCCCATTGTTTATAAATTCTAAACCTCCAATTACCTTCTCAACCAGAATCTTACTTACCAGGAACTTCAAGGCCAGAACCCACAGGGCAAGGAGGATGTAAAAGAAGTTCCATACCGCACTGACGAAGATTGGCAGACACCCATTCGCGTTGATGGAGTCCACTGTGAGAGCGGGAAAGGGCTGCCGACTGCTGCCACCGATCGACGGCCCCTCGCCGGGCAGCAAGTTGTTGAAGCAGCTCTCGCAGGATCGCTTACAGCAGGCGTATGGTGCCAGGACCATCGACGAGCAATTATCCTCCAGTCGCGGCATCCAGTCCGCACTCATCCAATCCTTGTAGCCATGCACTCCACAGCACTCCTTGTGCCACTGCAGCCCGTCCCACAGGAGTTTCCACTCCGGGCACGAGTAGTACATGTCAATGCCCCGGCTCAGCGAGGTATCAGCCGCATTTTCCAGTACATCGACGCCCCGGTAAAGGTTCCAAACGCATCCGAACCCCGAGGCAATGATTACGCAGGAGAAGAAGGCCCACACGGACAGCAATAGGCGAATGTTGGGCGTGCAACGTCGCCTCCAAATTCGCCGCCACATGGCTATGCTGCAAAGGAAGGTCACCACCAACTGGGCCCCAAACACGTAGATCCCGAACAGATAGCCGTAGATCAGGCGGCACTCGATCTCCGACAAGTAGCCGGTGAAAAGAGCGTGGTAGTAGGCGGTCACAACCAGGATCAGCAGTCCAATCACAGCCTCGGTTATTAGCAGCAGGTTGAAGTAGACGGAGGCTCGGCGGAAGGGCTGGCGCATTTGGTCATCCTCGTGGGCATCGGTCAAAAGTTTGCCTTGTCGACGAGGTTTTAGCTCTGAACTCGAATTTCATTTGGATTGACGCTGATCGCAAGGACTTATTTCTATAGTTCTCTCGTCTATGGCAGCACAACCGGAATATATTACAATTTATATCGACTGACAACATAATTTCGGAAAACTAAACCATAAAGTTAATCAAAGGGATTTTCCCTTCGAATTATAAAGCTATAATCCTCGAACCTTAAGAATAATTTTTTAATTTTTATCTGTTAGCACGAAAAAGTCTAGTTAAGATGGAAATAATAAGATTAAATATTATTTTTATTATTTTTTTTTTTTTTTTCATCGGAAATACTCTTAATTAGATTTAAGTTTAAAACTTTATAATTGATTCTGAGCAGTTGGGGCTTCTCCAGTTCACCTTACATAGTACGCCGTAAACAGTAGATTCTTCAGTCTTTCATCATTCATAGGAAATAGGTATTTACTTGGAAATGGATCACCGCACGAAGCTGAACTTGAGCACGCCCGAAGTGTAGTCCATATTTGGTCCGATCTGCTTCGTATCAATCTTTATTAGCTTTATGTTGTCCAGGCAGCGCGGACTGTGTGCGATCTCCAGATTTATGTCGCTATGCCTGATCCACAGCTCAAGGGGTTGACTCCGCCACCTTTGCTTGGCCAAAGTGGCAATACAGCTCCAGATGAAGGACTCTCCGTGGCACTGAGATCGTGTTATGTCAAGGATCCTCAGCTGCCGACAATTGATCACAAATTCCAGGAGGCCCAAGGGACTCTCTAACTGATAGCCACACAAATGTAGGTCGGTTAAATCTCGCAGGTGATTGGCCAGTTTTCGCAAAATGTGATCCTGCAGGCATTGCAGCTTGCCGCCCTCCTCCTCTTCCGGCTGGCCATGTAGCTCCAATCGCGTCAGCTGTCTAAGATTTCCAAGCTCCCTAAAGAATCTACCATAATCATGCAGCATCCCACTGAAGCGAAATGCCTCTATAAGTCTGACTGCTCCGGGAGGGCTGCTAGGACGGGCTATCCGAGACAAGACGTCAAAGACAAAGTTCTTGGAATAAATCGACAGCTTCTGCAGGCGTGGCAAGCTTAGGAGTTGCTGCGTAATATCCGACTCCATGCACAGGTGGTAATCGGCAATCTTAATGTGCTCTAATGTGGGACAGAGCTGCAGATCCACAAGATCGCAGCAGTTCACCTCATCACAGTCCTCCATGATATCGAATTTTCGAAGTCTCAGTTGCCGGAAGATATCCCTGAAGTGCTGGGATTCCAAATACTGGCAGTCATCCAGGCAGAGTTCGCTAAGGTGTTCGAGGTCGCACAGGTACTTCCCAGTGATTTGACAGCTTCGGAGTTTGAGTCTTCTTAGATGGGGAAATACCCGTCGCAGCAATCGCACATCCTCGTCCACGAATCTGATGCGTCCCCGTCGATTTCCGTCGCCTAGCCATTCCACGGAGTGGATCCCCTCGATGGTATGACTGCTAAGGAGCCGCAATCTTCGGACATCTAAGTTGTGGAAACTTAGGCGTTCCATATGAGGAGCCAGGGCCAAGAAGAAAGCCAGAAACTGGCGGGAATTGGTTCCCGATCGCCGGAACATCTCATCCTGCAGGACAACACTGCGAGCACGGGTCCTCCAGAGCATCTGTACTATGCTCTCCAAACGCCTGTTCAATCTTCCGATCTCGTACTGCTGGTAAACATTCAGCTGTCGGACAATCAAAGCCAGGACATCGTCATTCAGCTGCAGCAGAGAAGTGGCAGTGGGTGCTGAAAAGCCGATAGACGGTCTTAATACGTTCAAGGTTTTCTTTTTTTGCACATTCCTTACCTGTTTCTGTTGCGGACGTCATTTGCAGTGTGTTCTCGATCGTGGTGTTTGCAATACTAACGAATTTACGCCGTTGCCATGGCCAGATGATGGCTACCTAGTTCGAAGGTCATTTAGGGGTGGTTTTCCAGGGAGAACGGGCGCAATTCGCGCTACGCTACCTACCTTATCCTTTTGGAGATGGGCAACCGAAGCGATAGTTTTGGAAGAAGTAAGGATCGAGTGACTTCGTTTTTATAAAAACATGTTTTGATTCAACTTTTGCATTTTTTAAAAGGTATTCCTTTAATTGAAGTTTTAATAAATGGATTTTAAATTATATGAAGGAAAATATATTTAAAAACTTAATTCATCAATGAATAAAATAAAAGGAGATTGTAAAGTTCAATTTAAAAAGGCTTTTCATAGATCAAGAATCGAATACTCCAGGCGACACATTGAGACATCCGCTCTTTACTATATATCACGCTCTAAAAATGTATAAAAAGATCATTGATAAAGAACATTTTAAATTCAAACAATAATATCTCGATAGTTAGCCGCGGACCAGCTGAAAAAACAATTTTGTCCTTAAGTCCGTTTTTATGCTTATGCTGCGCGTTTTTTGCTGCTCATTTATTTGTTTTGTTTAGTGCTTACTACTTCATCAATTTTAATTACATTTTACTCGTAACTTGTACAATATATACTATATATAATATATATATATATTTATATGCATTTCATTTGTTGTCCAATTTCTGTCGTATAGGCATATATTTTAGGTATATATAGTGTTGTATTGTATCTGATTTATAGTACATTATTGTTTCTATGTAGTATTGTTACTGTTTGTTGCTTTTAAATATTTACGTTAATTGGGGCGTTCCAAGCGTTTTCTTCAGCTTCTCCTGTTAATTTCTCCACTACTTTCGCTGCGTTTAGGAAACATTTTCAGCGCTGTCCCAGCATATTATTATTAAGGTTATTGGGTGTGTGTCTGTCTGTCAGTGAGTGTCGGGTGGATATAGTTAATTCTATTCTCACGTTATGCACTACGCAACTTACATAAACTATTTCGTTTGTTTTAATATTGCAACACAAGTGAATTTTCTCCTTGGGGTCGTTACTTAAAATTGCCTTTCACATTCTACACATACATATCCGCTATATATTAGTTAATAATCGTACAATAATATATATCTCTATATGCATTTTATATACTGCGCTCTATACACATCACCAAAAATCCAGAAACACCGAAAACTAACACGGATACTCAACTACATAATTATAGACGTATGATAGTGCTTGAGGCTTCCAAAATCAAGAATTTTCTGTGTTTCAAAGCAAAATCATGCACATATTGAATGTTTAAATGATGGTTTTTTTTTACAATTTTCAATTGTTCCCTGCATTCTTAGTGTATTTAAAACTTTCACTTTGCTGCCTATAAACTTGAATAAATTAGATTAAGTTAAATAAAACCAAGTCGTGTCTTCAAATGGTCAAACAAACAGTTTTACATTTTCCGTTTATTCGTGTAAAGTTACAGTTTGTTAAATTAAATTTAAATCGTATTTTAAGCATTTAATTCTTGACAATTAAATGTGTAAAATGTTGCATTTAAAAGGAAGCATAATGTGTGAGTGTGTGTCTGTCAGTATGTCGTTCGTGTGTTGTGATTCCTCGTAAAATTATTAAACGGTGACTCATGTTTAATATTTTTATATTTTTTTTTTAATTTTCAGTTTTATTTTTTGTAAAATTTAAAGCAGATATGTTGTTGCTTGTGGCGCTTGGGGCTGTCTCGTTAATTGTTTCACTTTTATTTCGTTACGGTTTTAACTTGTTCTTAATGTTTGTTGTTGTTTTCAACATAAGCACAGTTTAGGGTTATATGTAATTTTAATTTTAGAGTTGTGCCTAGTCGTATATATATATGTATGGGTTGTTGTTGTTGTTTGTTAACTTTAATAGTGGGGTAATAACTTGTTGTTATAGGTTTAGTATTCATATATCATAATCGTAATTGTAATTGTAATCATAATGATTGGGCGACTCGCCCAACTAAAAACTACTCGCTCGCTCATTCGGGACTCCTCTCCATTCTTGCGATCCGTGTTCTCAACTATTACTTTTAGTAGTTCAACTAACATTAAATATAATAATTTGTTTGTTTAATCCCTTTTCATTATCTCGTTAGTCGTGTCTGCTGTTATGCTGTTCTTTCTTCATTGTCACATAATAATATATATCTCATAATCATCACAGCCCCCACTTTCGGGGCTCGACATTGTAAACTGGGTTAAGGACTACACTTGGCCAATATATGTGAAAGTGTACGCGAGTTCGCTCGTTATCAATTATCCTCCTTGGAAAATGCAAAAATAATACAATTGTGATAATAATTTTCGATAGATTTCCAAGGGTCTTGTTGCGTGTTATTTACAAACTATAAGTATATATTATAATTTTATGCCTATGCATATCTGCATATGTTTATGTATGATGAGGATGCTTTCTATGAATGTCGCTCCGTATGGGTATAATCATAACTTAGTCAAAACACAATAAAAATACAAGATGGTGCGCTTTCGCTGGTTACGGCCACAAAAACCCCTTCATTAAAGTGTCTAGCAAGAAGAGTGGATCAGTCGAATTGGCTTTGGGAGCGATTGGTGTACTAAGCGCAGCTAAGTAACAATCAGAAATTACAAAACCTAACGATCGACTTATCCAAAACCACGCGCCGCCTGGCACACATTTCAGAAATGTAGAAAACACGTGAATAAAATTAGACGCTAAGCGTCCAAGCATTAAAGATACACAAAGAGAGATACCGAGAACAAACTATGAGATGATTCGTATTGCACGTTAAAGCTGGCGGCGGCAGACTAGTTAAGGAGTGTTGAGTTTCTTTGCGATTGGGAAATGAGGAAGATAGCTCAAAGACGAGTGGTTATTGCATTCGGGAGTACAGATCACAATCTGTATTTGACTTTCTAGGGTGTTTTGATTTTTGGGGGAACAAAAGCAATTTGAATTTATGTTATTTTTTGAAAGAGTTTAGGGATGCTACAGAAAACTTTAAAAATCAGATAATGCAAGTGTATATTGTCATAAATGAAATACACACATCACATTTTCTGTTTAAAAATATAGAAATTACCACTGCATCCAAGTTTAAAGCGATTTCGTTTCACTTTCGGATAAAATGGGTTCGAATCTCTCACGATAACTTGCTTTAGAAGTCGACACACCCTAGAACCCCTGCATACTACTCTTTCGTCTGGGGCCACAGATCAGCGTAACCAGCGCGCTGCTAAAACTATTGTACATACAACTAGCTGCTTATATGGGGTGTGCTTGTTATGGTGTGTGTGTCCTATATAGAGATGTCGCGTCAGCTCGGCTCACTAGCACACTGGCTCACTGGTGGCACGCTGGCCTCACCACGCCGCTTGCGTCGACGCCGTGGCCGCTGTGGCGGCTATGGAGGTGCTGGTCGTGCTGCTGGAGTGGGCTGTGGTGGGAGTGTAGCCGTGCAGGAGGGGCTACTGTTAGTAAACAACCGGGTGCTGTTCCACGTTCGCCGGCAGATGCTGCAGCTGGATGGCGGCGCGTGCCAGGGCACTTGGATCGCTGATCAGGGCGATGGGCGGCGGCTGCTGTTGCTGCTGTGGCGGCGGGGCCTGAGGATGACCCTGCTGTTGCTGCTGGTGATGCTGCTGCTGTTGCTGTTGCTGCTGGTGTTGCTGTTGCTGCTGCTGGCGATGCTGCTCCTGCTGATGATGGTGAGCCGCCTGTTGGATGGACAACTGCAGGAGTTGCTGCTGCTGCTGCAACTGCTGTTGCTGCTGCTGATGGGCAGCCACTGCGGCCTGCTGCTGATGCTGGGCGGCCACTTGCTGTTGATGCTGCTGATGTGCAGCCTGTTGGGCAGCTTGCTGTTGAGCAGCAGCGGCTGCTGCGGCCTGCTGCTGGGCAGCTGCTGCGGCGGCTGCTTGATTCTTCTGCGACTGCTGCTGGGCGGCCGCATTATGCGAGATGAGCGTAGAGGTGACCAGGGGCACCAGCCCTGGGGCACCAGGCACCAGCACTGCTCCGGCTCCACCCGCCGCTCCCGCCGTGATCTGCTGGATGGTGTGCATCGTGGTGGTCGCCGAGTGGTGGGGAACTGAAACGGTAGGAGGGCCGGTTAAGTTGGGCAACTTGGGCACGGGGAGACTCGCTTGCGCTAGCGCAGTCGTGTTTGCCGACTCACTTATGATCGGTTTCACTTCCTGCTTGACTTGCGTCAGCACACCAGCCGGTATTTGCGGATGCGGATGCACGGGTGGTGGCGGCATCATAGCATCCGGATGATTCATCTTCATGTGGCGCTTCAAATTGCCGCGCTCGACGAACGCCTTGCTGCACAGAGTGCACGCGTGCGGTTTCTCACCCGAATGGGAGCGCATGTGCGAGACCAAGTGACCTGCGAAACGGACAATGGAAGCGACATGAAGATCTGATCGTCGGGGATCTCGAATTTCGAAAATGTCTCGGGTAAGTTTTTGGGGGATTGCTCTCACAGTCGCTGTCTGCATACAAATTAGTCTCAAGGGGTTAACGTCTGGTCAGATTTTGTTTTAACAATAAGTGTAATGATGGAATCACTTTACAATTTTCCGTAGCAATAAAAATATTTCATTATTAGTGATCATAACAAGTTTAAAAGGTTTTACGATAACTTTTGTTTATAGTTTTGTTGTATTCGTAATATCATTTTGTTCAGGACTGCAGTGGTTTTTACTTTGGAGACTATTTCTTGCCACAAAAATAGCTATTGATATTAAAGATTAATTACAAACGAATCAATAAATGCACATGAAACAGTCTCCGCAAGTATTATGTCCTTCAACATTCACAATTTTGTAGAAAATAAACTTTTCTTAGATTTCTGACTAGACGTGACCACCAAGCTGTGAGAGCAATACCCACAACAGCAACTGGAAGGCAGGACGGGATCGGGCTGGGGGTTTAAGTTTTGGTTTGTAACTGCAGCTGGAGCTGGGGCTGGGACACTATGCTGACGCCACGCCACGCGTGCCTCCACTGGATGCATGCAACGCACAGCAGCAATCATAGAGCGCACTCACCTTTGCAGATGAAGTTCTTGGGGCACTTCTCGCAGGCAAAGGGTCGCTCCATCTCCTGGCCCTTGGTGTGGCTGCGCTGGTGGAAGAGCAGGTTGCCCTTGAGCGGGAACGACTTGCCGCACGTCTCGCAGGTGAAGGGTCGGTCGCCGGTGTGGCACCGCGACATGTGATTGATCAGGTGCTCCTTGCGCGTAAACGGCTTGTTGCAAACGTTGCAGCAATGCGGATTGTCGCTCGAGTGCTGGCGCATGTGATTGTTGAGGTGCTCCTTCCTCGTAAACGTCTTCTGGCAGTACTCGCACTTGTGCGGCGAGTCGCCCGTGTGGAGGCGCACATGGTTCGTCAGGTGCTCCTTCCGCGTAAACGTCTTCTTGCAGTAGGAGCAGCGGTGCGGGGAGTCGCCCGTGTGCTGGCGCACATGGTTCGTCAGGTGCTCCTTGCGCGTGAACGTCTTAGTGCAGTACGTGCACTTGTGCGGCGACTCGCCTGTATGTTGCCGTACATGATTAACCATGTGATCTTTGCGCGTGAACGCTTTCGTGCAGTACGTGCACTTGAACGGTGTCTCACCCGTGTGCTGGCGTATGTGGTTGACCAGGTGCTCCTTGCGCGTGAACGTCTTCATGCAGTAGGAGCAGCGGTGCGGCGACTCTCCCGTGTGCTGGCGCACGTGGTTTAGCAAGTGCTCCTTGCGCGTAAACGTCTTGGAGCAGAAGTCGCACCGGTGCGGCGTCTCGCCTGCTTGCGTGGCAAATGTGTGTGTGTCGCGCGGATGGGACGAAAAAACATTTAGAGATTAGTAATCATCGCCAAGGAATATGGGGAGCGGTCGTGGTATGGGCTAGCTGGATGCGGGTCACTGGACACCTGGCGTGGCTTGGTTTTTGGTTGCATCCCCTCTAAGCGACAGGGGAGGAGCACGATCGGTATTTCAGCTAATAGGCTAGCATACAAAGGATGAACTTCAAAGTTAATACTAGATGTATTTCTAACATTTTTAAAAAAGTACTTTAATAGTACACCTGCTGTTTTGACTCGATCATAACTATAAAAAACCTCGAACATAATTATAAAATAACTGAACTAATTGTATTTGCAATACAAATAAATAAACGATTTCTAATCGCATATTCTGTTATGAAAAGTTAAATTTTTAAAGCAACTAATTTTTCTAGCTAAGTTATTTCATATCAATAATATTTTTAGGGATTTGTAGTCATAATAAATAAGTGACAAATTTTAAAATAAATCGTTTAAAAAATATAAGAAAAGAATACATTAATTCATTGGAGATATTATTATAATTTCGCTAAGCTAAGTAAATTCTACAAATTTAAATAAATGACAGGTTAATCCACGAATTATAGAAAGTGGACTGCAACCAGCTTTCACCCCCAATCCTAGCGAGAGTTCGTTATCGCTGCTGCCTTTGCACCAATTTCGCCGCCAAGTGTCTGTGTTTACAAGGTATTTTTGTGTCGTGAACTGTAGTAGCTGGAGGAACCATTAGCTAGGGGTCTGGATTTGGCAGGATCTTTCGTGGATTCGGGAAACAGGATGCGGAGGCGGGCTTACGATTCGTTTTGTCTCTTTACCTGTATGCCAGAGTATGTGATTGGTGAAGTGCTCCTTGCGGCTAAAGCTCTTGCCACAGATCTCGCAACGGAACGGCGTCTCGTTGGTGTGCGATCGCATATGGTTGGCTAGGTGCTCCTTGCGCGTGTATTTCTTGCCGCAGACATCGCACTGGTGCGGCGTTTGACCTGAATTTTTTGGGAGAGGGTAGCAGAACAGAACGGAATTGTTGTATATAGGGAATGGCGTTTGATCTCGTTCGACAAGACAAAATCGCATTCGTTAGCGCAAGCATTTTCTTTTTTCTCTCACAGCTCGTACCTGCCGGCTATTTCTCCAAAAGGATCGATGGGAAGCGTTTGGAGAACTAGTGGCAGATCGGAGAAAAAACAAAATTTCAGATCCCCCGACCCATTCCCGCCGCGCACCTTCCAGTGTTACTTTTTTTTTTATCTTTTTTTTTTTTTGTAGTGGTTGGGTGGCTGCGTGGGTGGGTGGGTTTATAATTTTTTTTTTTTTGTATTTAAATCTTTCATTTCTTTTCTGTTTGGTGTGAAACTGGCCGTGGCTTGCGTTGTTGTGGTTTCGAACGAACGAAGCGAACGGAGGCTGCTGGCTCGGGCATATGGACGTGGGCGTGGTGGTGTCAGATGTGATGTGGATTGTATGTGGTGTGGATGTTCATTGGATGTGTGTTTTGTTTTGTGTGTGCCTGTCAACTCTGCTTCTACTCAATGCTGGTCTCCAGGATGCTTTTACTTTGTTTTGTCTTCTTTTTTTTTGCGTGGAACGTGCAGTCCCGAAAGAAAGTTTCGCCAAAGAGCTAAAGATTTGGACGGTTGGTAGATCCCTACATAGCAGATATTTATATGCAGGTGAGCTGGGATGTGTGTCGTGTGTCTTGTGTTGTGAGTGTGTTCCAATTGCTTTTGTGTGATCGAGTGTTAAATGTCGCAGTTACACAGAGACGTTGGCAATCGACAAGCAGCAACAACGAACTTTTCTTTTCTTTACTTTCTTGACTTTTCTTTTCTTTGCTTTAGGCACCCTGTTCGACAGCAGAGAGAGCGTAGACAAAGTTACACAGGCATTATATATCGAATCGAATCGGGAGTGAAGGATTGGACTTGGACTTGGAGTGGTGGAGTGGAGCGAGCACTGGATGAAGTGTGTTTGGATTGGTGGTGCATGTGAGCATGATTTAGACGTGGTGAAGCTGGGGATGTGTGATGCAGAGATCATGGTTGGGGGGAAATGGAGCGGTATGAGCGAGTGAGCGTGTTTTCTTTTAATTTTGTAGCGGGATTAGGCGAGAAGCGTTCTCCAAATCTCTGGAGATTCCTTCGCTTGAAGCGTTAGTTGGCACAGAGAAAAAAATGAGTACAATATCAGCATTATCTTATTTCTTTCTGAAGAATTAAAAAAATATTTACACCAAAGTATGGATGTCATTTCTTATTTCAGTGAAAATACCATCAAAAAAAATAAAAAAAATTTCTAGAAGCGATAAAAATGTTTTAAAGCTTTAAAAATTTCTTAAATGTGAAATATTTTTCATGTAGATGTAGTGTTTTATTTCAAACAATGGATTTTTTACGATATTTTGATCTGATTGATGGTACGTTTTAGGTGATGCAAAAAAAGATTATATAAAAAATATCAAATTTTGGATAGGAAAGAGCTAATACCATATGTACGACCAATTTGAGTTAATATTTTTTTCTCTCTGTGTGAGTACAGTGGGCGGGACTGTGGGAGTTGGCGGGTAGAAGAAGCACAAGCGATGAGCGAGATAGAAGAGTGTAAGAGAGTGGGTGGAAGAAGACGTAGGACGCACGATGAAGTTTATATATATTTTTTTTGCGGTGCTTTTGTCAATTCTTTTTGATTGGTTTGGTTGGTTGGTTGAATTTTTGATTTGGTTCTTGGTTGGTTTGGTTGGTTGGTGTGATGTGGTGATGGCTGTTGTTGTTCTTGTACTCTATGGATATAATTTGGTCTGACTGGAGTTGGTCTTGGAGTTTTTTTTTTTGGTTTGGTTTTTAGTTCTGAGAGATTCTGATCTGTCTTTTTGTTTTGGCGCTCGCCGCTCGCATTGTCCGCCCCCACCAATCAATCACACTCACCAGTGTGCCACATGTAGTGGTTAACATAGTGTTCCTTGCGCGTAAAGGACTTCTTACAAATATCGCAACGATGTGGCGTCTCACCCGTGTGTTTGCGCACATGGTTGACCATGTGCTCCTTGCGCGTGAACGTCTTGGCGCAGTACTGGCAACGGAAGGGCGTTTCGCCCGTGTGCGAGCGGAAGTGATTGTCCAGATGCTCTTTGCGGGCAAAGGTCTTTTGGCAAATGGTGCAGGCGAACGGTTTGTCCGTCGAGTGCCGTTTCATGTGCCGCTCCAGGCTCGTATTGTTCGCGAACACATTGAAGCACACGATGCAGGTGAACATGGGCCCGCCAATGTGGATCTTGCCGTGGCGCGTCAAATCCTGCGATGTGGTGAACCCCTGGCCGCACACCTGGCACATGAACGGCTTCCGTTCGCTGTGGTAGCGCCGGTGCACGATCAGCTGGTACCGGAACTGGAACATCTTGCCGCAGATGTCGCAGACGTGCGTCCCCGTCGCAATGGGCGTACCGTCCGGCGCCAGCGCCACGTTCTGCCCGCCGCCATTGCCGCCATTGCCGCTGCCGTCCACGCCATGAATGCCGCCCTCCATTTTAGGCATAAGCAACTCACCCGCCGTGGTCGTGGTGCCCCCACTGGTGGTGCTCCCGCCGCTGCTTGTCGAGCTGCTGGTCGTCGTTACCGTCACCTGCTGGCCCCCATTGCCGCTGGTTGCCGGCGGTAGTTGTCCCCCCGCCGATGCAGCTGCCGCCGCCGCTGCTGCTGCATTCGCTGAGGCCATTACCGCTGCAACGGCGGCATTGTTTGTCGACGCTGCTGCTGCGGCTGCCGCTGCACTCGCCGCATGGCTGGTGACCTGCGGCGGCAGCGGCGGAGGTGGTGGCAACTGACCTCCGTGGGCCGCCGCCAATTGATGATTGACCACATCGCCGTGGATCTTGCCAAAGACCTCGTGGTAGGTAAAGAGCTGTGAAATGTCCTCGATGTTCACCTTGTACATCTCGATGCCGTGCGGTGGCTTGCCATCCTCTTTGTGCTCCGATTTGGGGAGCGGCGGTGGGCCGCCCAAGGTGATCGTCGTCCCACCAGTGGTCACAACAGGGGCTACTACTGATGGCACCGAGCTAGCAGCGCTCACGTGCTGCATTCTTGTGTCCAGATCCGGGCGATGATCGTTGTGGCGTTGCTCGTTCCCTGATTTCTATAACTTAATGATGTCGTTTTGTTTGTTGATATATTTTGTTTTGTTTTTCTTGTTGTTGGGGTTTGTTGTTGTTGTTGCTGCTGTTCTTGCTTGTATTTCATGTGTTGCTGCTGTGGAGCGCCTACATATTGCTGTTGTTGCTGCTGTCGACTGCTTTCGCTGAGCGTGGCTACAACAAATAAAAAATGCAAGTGGAAGGTGGAGGTGGTGTCACTTAATCTCTGGCTGCTCAGGTATATTTCTTGGTCTTTTCTTTCGTCGCTGACGGGGGACAATTACCATGAAATTGCTGCTCTTGCTGCTCCTGTGGGGGTGTTGGTGAGACAGTTGATCCGTGTGAGAGTGTAATTGGCGCTCAGCCAATTCCTATCGTTCACCTGGAAATGGAGGAAATTAATTGAAATCAAATCTGTTCGATTGAGGGGAAGGATTTTGTATATAAAGTTCCTAGAGCTCTTGAATTATAAACATAAATAACAGATCTGATAATATTTAATATTTGTATTCTTAGCCATACCATATTCCTATCTATGTTTGTTCAGCGGGAAATTTTTTTAATTTTATTTTCTTATTTGCATAATTAATAAAATCTGTAAATAAACCAAGGGCTGTTTTCTTTAGCTAAACGAGGTGGAAGATTAATGAACAGTTTTAATAGCTCATATTTACAAAATTAGTCATAAGGTAAATGGTAATAAAATCTTTGTATGTTGATAAAGCTCACTTCTGACTAAGTCTACAACATTCTTAAACAAGAGAGAACGCTATAGTCGGGTTGGTGTCCCGACTATCTAATACCCGTCACTCGGCTTAAGGGAGTGCGAGGGAGATGGAGATATGTGTAAACTTTGATCAGGCCTAACTTTTTAACGAATGATCCGATTTAAAAAATTTCTTCTACATTTCGATAGGTATAACTAAATACAATAGAATTGCATTTGTACTTATCCAAAATCTTTAAAAATGTGGGCGCCAGACACATTTAAGTATAGTTTGTGGGCGATTATGGGTGATTGTGGGCGTTAGAGGGGGCGTGGCGGTCGGCTGAAATAAACTTGCGCTGCGTAGGAAGCCCAAGAATATGTGTTGGTAATCCCAACTTTCTAGCTTTTGTAGTTTCCGAGATCACAGCGTTCATACGGACAGACAGACAGACGGACAGACGGACAGACGGACATGGCTAGATCGACTCGGCTAGTGATCCTGATCAAGAATATATATACTTTATGGGGTCGGAAACGCTTCCTTCTAGCTGTTACATACTTTTGCACGAATACAATATACCCTTTTACTCTACGAGTAACGGGTATAAAAAACAACTTTTTTAAAGTTTCCCCAATTACCTCCTTATCGAGGAATTTGATGCATACCCCAAGGCGTTTGGCCGTCACATCCTTAAAAATAGGCAATCCATATGCTATTTGCCACGATGATCGGAGAAGAGGTTAACTGATGGTGGGAGTGCTTAGTCTCTTGGTATGTTGTCAGCATTCTGCTGCTGAAGGACATAACGGATTTACATTGCAATGTGCAACCATTAACCCTTCAACAATGCGAATGTCATCTGCATGTGTGTACATACATAATGCAAGTACAGTTGAGCCCTAAATCCGCACACATACTCATATACACTTACAGCAAACAATCATCACCCAGGACTAATTTATGTAAAAAGATGTTGGCCAGTTTATTGATTTTGCTGCTGGGCATTAAAAGTGATATAAATTGCCCATTAGCGGACCGCAGGACTCACACCCACACCAATACCAACACATACCCATATTGCTATGTCTTCATCAGCAAAAGAAGAGGAAGAAGAAGACGAAGGGCCAGAAGCAGAGCACAATGAAATAACTTTATATAAATTGTAAATGGCAAAAGGCAGCAAAACGAATGACAAGGGAAACGAAAAAAGGGAGTGGAGCTGGGATTTGAGGCTGGTGAACTGAGGGAGGGGCAGGATCCAGGATTTAGATATCCAATCAGAGAATGCAAGCAGTGAGAGAGAGCGCGCAACGAGACAGGATAGAGCTGAAGGAGAGGGGTGGGGGAGGGGAGCTGATGTAAATATCAAGAAGTACAAATCGATTAAAGACAACGCGTAAGTGTGTGCGTGTTTAGGAAAAACCGAGCTGCGAATTAAAGATAGATGAGAGAGTGAGAGAGGTGAGGAAGGGGAGCCAACAGCATAGGGAGGGAGAGCGCGCGCATGAGCGGGAGAAGAGGGGAGTGTTTGCATAGGTCCTGGTTTCGTCCCTTTTCGCTAAGCGCTTTACAGTTACAGCTTACAGGCTAAGCAAATGGTAGAGAGAGTGAGGGAGAGGAGAGGAGAGAGGAGCTCCCCCACTGATTGCTCTCTCACACTCTCTTGTTTTTCTGGAGCAAATAATTCAGCAAACATAGAGGAGAGCGCAGAACGGGAGAAAGGACACTAAAAAAGGGCGCCACTTTTAATGTGGTGAGGTAGGAATGATTTCAGATGTGTGTGTGCAAATGTTCAAATACATATATCTCTTGCACGCACATGTGTGTGCGAATGCCAAGCCCGGGCAGAAAGACAAAAAAGTGGGCGGGTTTCGTTTGGAGCATGTAAAGTGCTGATGAAGCCAAGCACAAAACACAAGACAAATGGCCCAATCTGCAAAGGGGGTGGACCCCCGCCCCATATTAAGTAACTGTAACTCAAGCATCGCTATAAAACGAATTAATCGAGTGCAAACCGCAAACTGGGGTCAAAAACCTTAGCACTTGGCTAACTGATCTAAAGTTATTTGGGATTGCGGGTTTTCAAACATAGTATTACATTAGAAAACTCAGATTAAACTTCGTAAAAGTATTGCTGCCATAACATTGCATACATATATCTTCTACTTTTGGACATTTAGTTTACATCACTTATTTTAAGATCATAAATTCATAAGCTCCCTTATATTCTTCCTTAAGAACATTTAGAAAAGGTCTATCTTAATCAAGCCTTTAAGGAATTATACGTTGGTGGTTCTAACTACTTTTATACGTCGGCTCGTATTTATCATAAGTTGGAAAATATCTCAGTTTTCTAGAAGCATTTAGCGTAACATAATGATGGGAATGTACGTAGCTTAGACTTTAAAGAGAATTTTAAATATCTTATAAGATCAATGCAAAAATTCATATTTTATGGTCGGTTTTAATTCGCAAGGTGTCAAGGTTCAATGTAAGTCAATTTATGAAGCCTGAGCAAGAAACTGGTTTGTACATATATTGGGCCATTATTACATATCCTAGACCCAGTGTCTTAGGTTCGTCTCCAGTTTAACTGTCTTCGTCAAAGGTTTGGCCCCTACAATCTTAAATTATGAAACCAAAACAAGATAACAGTCTGTTGATTAAATAAACAAAAGCCTTAATCTTTTAAGAATAATATTTACAAATTTAAATAACTGTTCCCTTATGAGCTTATGCACATCCTGTTAAATTCAAATATTTTTAGTTCGGTAGAACAAAACAAAAATACTTATTAACAGCTGAACGTGAATAAGCACTCAAAGATTCACAGTAGTTTTCCAACCTATTTTGTGTTTACAAAAAGGATTATAAATTTCCAAAACGCAGCTTTTATAAGAAAACAATAGGCCATATGGCACAACAAAATATTCCGCAATAAATGGGGTGGAATTACCCCTTTGGGTGGTGAGCGGTGTAGTCACCCTGTATTTTGATGTGACAGCAATTGAAATCACTTACCTCATGTGGTTCTCTTTTTGGCCCGGTTCAGGCGATTTCACTGGGGGGCTCGCCAGGAGCGGATTTGGAGGTATATATTTAGATGGATACGGACGTTCCTTCGGGTCCACCTGAGCACTGAAACGAGAAGGGAGGCATGGCAACAATAATAACCAGTGAGCAACAGTTTGTTTGCGGTGTTTATGTTTACGCGAAATATTCAAACGGCCCGCGGTACAGTTTCCCCTTTTCCCTTTGCTTCCAGTTTCATTTTCAGTTCCACTTCCACGCAGACACACACACATGCAGGCGATGGACGTGGATGTGGGAAGAGTGGACGGGGGGCGAAAGCAAATCAAGCGAAAATTTATTTGCAGCCAATATATGCAAAAGTCACCAATACATCTAAACCAAAGCTGCGTCTGCGTGGTAGGAAGAGCAAAAATATTCTAACTCTAATTGGCAAGGGAATGGGAATTGGATTTGAAAGGGGCGGATCGGGTGAGGAAGGGGGCATTGCAAATTTTACATTCCCAACTATTCCCCATTCGGGCGAACGAGCGGTGCTAACAAATCAAATTAATTGTATCTATATCTAGAAGAGCTGTATGTGCGTGCGTGCATCTCAGGCAGTCAGTCTTCTTTGCTTTTCTTCTAGATTCTAGACGGGGGGCCTCCTCTCCTCCTTTTCTCCCGCTCCCCACCGTGCTTTGCTTTTGGCTGCCAGCACGGAAAAAAAGTTGTATCTTTCTTGCTATCCCGCCTCCTCCTCCTCTTCGTTCCCTTGTCCACTGCTTTTCGTGCACTTTTGTACACGGCATTGCTTTGCTTTTTTTGTGTTGTTCTCGTTTCGCTCGCTCTTGGCGGCCCGCCTCTCTCTGGCTCTCTCGCTCTCTTTGCCTTACATTGTCTCTCATTATTCATTGAACGACAACGCCACCCCATCCCCCGCCCCCCGTGGGCGCAGCAACAACAACGTTTTGCACGAACGACGCTACGTACAATTCCCAGCCGCCTAAAGCGGAAAACCAATAAAAACGAATTGAATCGCAAAGCGTAAGTACAAAATAAAGCGAGGCGAGACAAAAAAATGAAAGCTGAGAGAGCGAGAGCAGCGAGCGCGAGAGAGAGAGACATGGAAGCGAGTACAGGCGGCGCGTCGATACAATACAAGTTTTGCCTTTTGGCTCACATTCTATATGCCGAGATCCGAAACTCGAGTTATAGTTATAATTATTGCCGCTGCCGCCGCTTTTTATTTTTAATTTTGTTTGGCTGTCGCTCAAATTTCGAGCGAGAGAGCGGCGAACCGAATGGGCGAAAGGAGTGAAGGAGAAGGAGGATCGAGTTGGAGAGTCACATTTTCATTACAGCCAATTAGTGTGCATTTCATAATTGTTAAACAAAACAGACAGACAAACGGAGTAGCGCTCGGTGGGCAATTGGAAAAGCCAAAGGAATCGGAATCGGGAGTTTCGTTCTAACATATGGCGGCGAAACATTGCCAATTCAAAGAGCGCTGCCGATCGCTCCAAGTGGCATAATGTTAATAAATTTCAGAAAAATGCAACCCTGCGTCTCCCCGCCTCTCTCCTTCGCCTTCTTGCAAGAATGACACGATGATGACGTTAATGGGAACTCTGTGGCTGTGGATGTGCGCAGCTCACATACAAACACACACACAGATACTCTCGCACTCTCACACACCAATACACTGGCAGCAAAGTCGACCGCAAAGTCATTTGATTAATATTTCTCGCATTCTTTTTTGCCTGCGAATTTCACAAATAAACACAATTGTTTCCAATCAGCCCCGGTCCTCCCTCTACCACCCCCTACCCCGCCCCACCCCCTCTACTTTCGTCCCCACCCTCCATCGGCACTGCAGTTCTTACAAGCTTTTTAAAAGTACGGTTGTTCGTTCTTATGACGCCAGTATATGAAAATTTACTTGATATTGCAGTGGTGGTGGTGGCGGCACACGGACACACTCTCCGGGCGTGTGCGTGTGTTTGTGTGCAACAGTAGTGGCAATCAGAATCGAAACGCCGCGCGGGTGAGAGGCGGTGGTGAACGGCGAACAGAGCAAAGCAAACTGAAAACTGAATGAGACGCGGAGGCAGCAGAAGGCGAGCAGGCAAAGGCGAGCGATGTAAAGTTCTTCGTGCGGCGCGCTCGGGCGGCAGCCGAAAGCACACAAGTCCGGTGGAGAGCCAGTGCAGCCGGTTTGGCGAGAGGATCCCTCTCTCTTGGATTCGTTTTGGGTTTTTACCTGCTGAACTTTTCACTGTTTTTTTTTGCTTTGTTTGATATTCTTATTTAACGTTTTGACAATAAGGCATCCTCTCTTTATTGGCACTTGTAGCGGTCCTTTATGTGGACCACGCAGCCCTGGTAAGCGACAGTGTTGGCATTTCTAAAGCTAACCATTGCTGTTTCTAGTGATATTTATTTATCGGCTTGGAAAGCTAATATAATCTTAAAAGTCGTCTTTGTCGGTAAATTAACCAAAAGATCAGGTGAAAAGTTAAAGTTACTGTTTAATGTCACCTCTTTTTCAATAAATCTGTCTGCCAAGAAAACAAGTTTCTCCTTTTCACTGAAAACATACTTATTTGTAAAACATTGTTGTGTTGCTGTAATTAAATATCTGGAAACCCTCTCCAAGAAATCCTGGCAGTAAAAAAATGATTGAAAGTAAGTGGCTGAGGCTAACGAAACGAACATTTGTGTCTGAAGCAGGCCATCCACAGTCGAATTTGATCAACGAACATTTTCGCGAACACAGACAAGATAGAATCGTTTCTATCTTTGTCGAACAAAGCGTTGAACAAATTTCTATGCAATTTGAACGCGAACACTACCACCAACGACAAACTCTCGAACATGTTCGCCTAACAAATTCGACTATGGATGGCCTGCTTGAATAAGATCCCTTTTTACAAAGAGAAGAAAATTCAACCGTCCACCTGCAATAACAGCACTACTCGAATCTGGCTACAAAATCGCTAAGTAAGCATCAATGGCAAGAGGTGTGGAGGCAGCGAGAGAGCGAGAGCGAGTACGAGAGACACCGCAAGATACAGATACAATGCGTGCTAGAGCCTGCATATGTGTGTGCGTGTGATTGCGTTGTTCTTATTAACGATTCGCTGCCGATTCTGCCCTCCCTCCCCTCTCTGCCATTAGCCGATGGTGCTGCTTTTTCGGGGCTTGGGCACAAAAAGGCGGCAAAATGGTTAAGCACAAAAATTCGACCGGGTCCAATTGGCCAATTTGAGTGCAGGACTCGCCAATTCGAATTGCACTCACCAGCGATGGAGTTAGTTTTTATCCACAGAACGAACCAGCAGCTACCACTCCTTTTTCTGGTTGCAGCAGCAGCGTCCCTCGTCGACGACAGACGCCGTTTTCGAATTGCTCAATGGCGATCCCAGTTATATCTATGCATATCCCCCGATCGCGGTTATCACTTTTATCTGGTCACTAACTGCATTGCGCGCACTGCACAGCGTACACTATTAGTTGGCTAATTAGTCAGATCGGTGTCTTTATTTTCTTAACATTTAACGCGGATCCAGAGTTTTAGTTGCGGGCGGAAGAGAGAGAAGCAGTGTATCAGTGTGACCGCGCAAGTGCCGTCCGGCTTTGAAAAATATACCAGTTTTGTTTATTTACAAATTTGGTATATTTAAGAGTCCGTAAACGGTAGTACTGTTATGAGGGGGTAATTTCGGTAACCTAGCCGCGCCACCATCCTGACATTTCAGAATGCGGTATATTTTCGGTATTTTTCGTGTTTTTGAAATGTGAGGTAGGTGTCTCCGCTATGTCAGCAGGGTGCCTACTGCTTTGAAACAGCTAAAAATTTTCACTTAAAATTTAAAATTATTTTTTGATATAAGCCTAAATAAGCTCATTCTTTATTAAAGCGCCCCATAATAATGTTTCTGGTTTTCATGTTGATTCTTTTGTATCCCAAAAACTTCGCGTTTCTGAAAAACTTTAATTTTTTGTTGGTAAGTTTTCACTTAATTGGGAATAATGAAATATTTGTAAATCATTTAAATTTATAATAATAATAATTATAATTAAAAAATCCAATAAAATTTTGAATAGTCTATATCACCAAAAATTAAAAAGAATGGGTGATTTGAAGACTTTAATTTTTTTACCTTTTTAAAAGGATATCGAAATCGAAGATAAGAAAATTATTATTATTATAAAAACACACATATTACAAAACTTGATAAAAAGTGTATAATTTTTATGGTTTATCCAAAATAAGTCAAGCATACAACATTTCCTCTTTGATTTGCTTTTATTTAGCTTTATCGTAAAATAAATTACAAAATAAAATACATTTTGCATATAATTCGTATCCTTATATGTCTAGTACATTAATTTACTCACAAATCTTTTGGGTTAATATTGCGCTGTGCTCTTCCATACTCTTGCTCATATTTTGTTTGTTTTCTAATGCTAAGAACCGAATAAAAACAAATCAACTTGCCGCAGGCCGCGCCCCTCCTTCTTCGCTTTGTGCCTAAAGCCTGATTTGCGGGGAAGCCGAATATCGTTCATCGTATAAAGCTAAATGGAAACTATAAGGATCACACGAAATCATATTAAGGTATTAAGAAAATGGGGCAAAGTAAACAAATTAAATTCGTAACAAATGTACAGGGAAATGTTCTGGGCGCGGACGCTAAGTAAATGACGATTTCTCAGCCGAGGCCGAGCGTTGAGATTAAATTGATTGGATGCCGATGCCAGCTGGGTGGCGGCTTTGCCGAGTCAATTGCAATATTTAAGCCTTTTTACAAACAATTCTCTACTGTTTCTGTTCTGTTCTGTGATTTCTCGTTTGGCAATTGGTTACGCGTTGCTGTAGTACTTCTGTGTCTCCTCTCTTATCTTCCCTTCAGTGTTAAAATCATCCAAATCCTTGACTGCAATCGGTAGTTTCGCTTACAAGAATATACATCGTTCGCATGTATATGTAAAAAGTGGTCCTTAATTCGAGACGTGTGGTTAAAACGTTTTTGTGTGTATGTTATAAGAGTGTGATTCTGCACGTATTTAGGTTCCTTTAGAGTGCTGGCTAAAAACCCTGGCCTACGAAATAAGTCGCAACCTGAATCGGGGGAGAGCTACGGTTGTTCGTTCTCAAGCTACGATCGATCGGACTACGGACTACAGAATACAGATTACAGATTACAGACTTCCTGACTCAATGCTGCCCGATGATGGTTGATCTGTTCTTTAGTAAGCTAATATAAATCACGATAGTATGGCCACGCTGCGCCGCGGCCCGCCCTGACTGATGTTGTCCATGGAGGACCACTTCTTGATCCCGTTCTTCAGCGCCTCGGCGGTCACCTTGTCCTGCATCACCCGCGACATGGCCTCCAGCTTCTGGGCCCGCTCCTTGGACAGCGGCTCCGTGGGGAAGTTGAGCTCATTGGCCTCGGCCAGCGTCCGCAGGTCGAAATAGTATTTGGCGTACACCGAGGACGGCACGTTGATGTTGAACTGCAGCAGCTCGAGGAACTGGCGCTCCAGCTCGTTCATGTCCTCCACGGTGATGTCTTTGAGTATCTGGCAGTAATCCACGTTCCAAACGGCCTGATCGTCCCACACTTTCGAGGCGAGGAGGATGGCACCTGCGGGAAATCAGACATATGTGGTATTTTAATTGGAATAAAAAAACTAACTATTCAATTCTGATAAATATAATCACAACATCATTTAAATTACAGAAAGAAAGTACAAAATTGGTAAATTAACTGGAGTAACCTGTAATTAAGGACCTATATTTTTGAAAAAATGATTTTTAGACAAAATAATAAAAGTAAAAATTAAGTCGAAAGCCTTTTTTTCCGTGTAAAAAATTTTAAAATTCACCAAAATGAACTATCTAAAAAAAACTTGTATTCACACATTTCTAAGACATTTTTTGATTGATTTTAAAGTTTTAATATTGGTTAAAATTTCTAAACAATCTTATTTTTCAATACTATATCTATACTTATAACTTATAAGTTATAAGGCTATATCTTGATTATTTTCCCTTGAGTTATTTATATTCGATAGTGGTGCTTTAAATATTTTTTGATCAATTTCTAAATTTAAATATTAATTGTGATTGCAAAATATTCAATACTCCTATCTTAAATTTTTAAAATTTATTAACGTTATATGGAATTTTTAAAATTAAATAATTAAAATTTTCAAATAAAATTCAGTTAATTGGATACCAATTTTACTACAATTACATTAATAATAAATAATGAACATGACTTGAGGTCTACAGATGTTTGATAGTAGTGCATTCCAAAAGCTCAGGTTTCTTTTTCATGTTGCCGCAGCAGTGTTCACAAACAGATCTCGAATCCGGGACTCACCCAACACCATGCGCTTCCAGTTGCAGGGACCCACATCCAGCTCCGCGTAGGTGAGCAGCCGCTCCAGGTAGACTAGCGTGATGATGGCACACTCGGCCGTCAGCTGGGCGGCGTTGAAGAGCGTGCGCACGAACTTGTAGATCTGCCGGTGCTCCGGATTGTGCGTGTCGTAGTTCTCCGGCACCTGGTCGTGGGTCAGCGGGTGCAGCTTCTCGTCGAAGATGTCCAGCCGCCGGTCGGACTGGCGATTCTTGATGTGATAGTAAATGGCCAGCGAGACGCACTTGACGGTGTTCTTTAGATTCGGCTGCGACACAGTGCTGTCGTCCAGATAGATCGTCGAGCAGGAGGAGCTCTTCTTCATGCCGCCTCCTCCGCCGCCGCAGCTGTTGCCACCGGGAGTGCTGCCGCCGCCTCCACCGCCGCCACTTCCCGCCTGCTGGGCAATCTGCTGCTGCGAACGCTTGCGCGTCATGCCGCCGTTCTCCACCTTGGATCGCTCCAGGAACATGGTGGCCGCCGTGGGATCCACCGAGGGATCCTCCTCGCCCTCGAGCGCCTCTCGCTCGGAGATGTGCTGCAGATTCGCCTGGTTCTCGAAGTTGTCGCCGCCGCCGCCCTGCTGATTCTGCTGCTGGTGGTGGCCATGGTGATGGTGGTGCAGGTGCACCGCCGACGTGGAGCCGTGGTGGCCGTCCAGCTGGTGCTGCGACGTGTGCGGCGGATGGCTCAGCTGGTGGCGCTCCTCGAAGACGGGCGGCATGTCCTTGGACTTGCGGTCCGACTGCGGACTGGAGTACGCACAGCACGAGTTCTTGTTGCCCATCTCGCCGTGTGGATTGGATTGGTCGGGGCTCAAACTAAATGCAACTTGGCTTGGCACACTCGCTGGCTCTCTTGACTAGCGGATGGACCCTGCGGATACGGATGGATCCTGCTCCTGGCAGTCGCTCACGCTCGGTTCTCGCTTTTGGCACTTGGTCGTCGTGCGTCTATGTCTATGGGCATGGCGCTGGCGTTTCTATCGCTCCACAATTACCGCTGCCGGCGAGCGTTTGCTGCAAAGAACAGATAACGATTAGCGCCGGATTTTATTCGATCTTATCTGCAAATCTGTACTCATACCCCAGCCCATTATTGTTAATTGTGTTGCCCTTCGAGAGGGTATTATAGGATTTTAGAGAAGGCTTATTAATTGGAAGGTATTGTATTTCGACTACCTATAATCCGATAGAGTTTGGAGAAATTATATAAACATTAAAAATGATATTTTATATCTTAAAATATTAAAAACAATAAAAACTCATAGTGGAATACCAGAAAATTAATCTTAAAAGCTTAATTCTATGAAAAAAATCATTTAATTACAAAAAACAACAAGTGAATTATTTTTTAACAGGCTTTTAGATTGTAATAGATATGATATGATAACTGTTTTTTTTTTAAGATAATGAAGTGGAAGCCATCACATGACGAATACAAAAAATATTCCACGGAACTACATACATATATCATTACACAAAAAGGGATAGTTTATACAGGGTACTTCCGAATTCGACCTGCAGAGCCTTGATATTTTTACTATCTCCCGTTTATTTGCTCTGTTTATAGGCGGAATCGCTTTGGCTTAGAGGCCGGCCAGATTCAGATTGTTGTGCAAAAATTAATTAACCCCAGACACGAAACTGGGCAGCAAGTTGCCTAATTTGGCGAGGTCTTTGTTTTATTTTCTTATTTTTTTGTAGGGGGAGCACGATTCCGATACTTTTTCTTCTTTTTGTTGGTGGGGCGGGGCGGCAGCGAAACTTGTGACCGTGTTTACGGAGGGGAATGGCGGGGGCTGTGGGACGGATTGTCACCGGGATCGCAACTGATGGCCCAGTTTCAGATTGCCGTATCGCTGTCAAACGTCGCAGCGTTTTTCCCCGCACATTAATCATGGAATGAATGAATGAATTTAACGCTGGCGTCGCCGTCGACGCCGGCTGCGCTGCTGGGCCTCTGCCCGGAGAAACACCCACGAATGGCCACCAAACGGAGGTTTTCCCAAATTGGGCATCTCTTATGACTATCACAATGGTGGGGCGATGGCCGCCAACTCGGCGCTCACTTAACCTGCCACTTTTCACACATCCTAAGCGTTTTCCTGGCGATTTTAGTTTAATTACCTGCTCGAAAAATAAAATGAAATGTACCCAGTGTGACCGCGGATATGTCGATCAAAATATACCGTCCGGCTCTGTGAAATATACTTTATATACCATTTTAATTTTTAGATATACCAAAAATACGGTCTTTCTAAAGAGTCGGCTTACACCAGCCGTGACACCCACCGCACATTGTCAGCTCACAAATGTTTCCATAGAGGGCGCCCGTTTCCCTAAACCAGTTTCCCTCTTCCGCCAATTTGGCGCTTTTAAATGTAAAGGCCTGTTTACACTAGGGTGGAGTTATGGAGTTATGGGGTTATTGACAAAACCCTGTTTTTTTTACATAGTTTTTGTATAGGCAACTAGAGCAGGGAAAAAGTAGGGTAACTTTTGGGTCTTTGGTATATTCGGTATATTTCGTATTTGTTTTCCTATCGTTGACGGTTCATCCCTAGTGAAAAATTCAAGCAAAGCTGTTGTAATTATCATGTCGAAACAAAAAGGTGAGAAAATATATTTAACAAGAGAGAACGCTATAGTCGGGTTGGTGTCCCGACTATATAATACCCGTCACTCGGCTAAAGGGAGTGCGAGAAAGATGGATATATAAACTTTGATGAGCCATAACTTTTTAACGAATAGTCCGATTTAAAAATTTCTTCTACATTTCGATAGGTATTGATAAGCACAACAAAACTGCATTTTTACTTTTCCGAAATATTTAAATTTTTAAAATCGTGTATCAGCTATTGTGGGCGTTAGAGGGGGCGTGGCACCTTCTTGAAATAAACTTGCGCTGCGTAGGGACTTCAAGAACCTTCATGCCAAATACCAATCCTCTAGCATTTATAGTTCCCGAGATCTCAGCGTTCATACGGACGGACAGACGGACAGACGGACAGACAGACATGGCTAGATCGACTCGGCCAGTGATCCTGATCAAGAATATATATACTTTATGGGGTCGGAAACGCTTCCTTCTAGCTGTTACATACTTTTGCACGAATACAATATACCCTTTTACTCTACGAGTAACGGGTATAATTATTTTATTAATTAGTTCAAAGCCTTTATTATTATTATGATCCCGATTTGTGTGGTCGAATGAGGCCGTCCTTACTCTCTTCGACCTATGGCAAGATAATATGGAAGGTTTTCGTGGTGTGCGAAAGAACACGCACATATACAAGGAGATGGCCAACAGCCTTAAGGAATTCGGCCCCTCACATATGTAACTTTAAATAGGGATATACGTAACATACAATAACATTTTTGTCCTTCGACCTGCTTTCAGAGTCGAACTAGCGAAGATTGGACCTTCGGGTGGTACCCCCTCAACATGAGAGTATTTCGAGCGGGTGGCTATCCTGATGCAATGGTCGCGAGCAGTGGATGTGCACCCAACTGACAGCACAGGTAACGCATACCGCAGTAAACATAAGAATTACTCAAATATACTAATAAATTGACATTTTTGCAGACTTCTCAAGCTTCGCCAGTGATGAGCAAGGCGACGAAATGGACGAGACCACTGCCGTCTCAAAACAAGTAAGGACGATGAATTCCTGCAAATTGAAAAAAGGAAGTTGGAAGTAATGAAAGAAATTGCCAAAGAATCTGCCGATTTTCATCGCAAGGTGCTGGGTTTACTACAGACTAGGGTTGTCGAATTTTTAAAAAATATCGTATCGATGATATTTGGTTTTTGAAAAAATATCATTAATGATATTTGAAAATATCAATTTAAAATATCGATATATCGATATTTTCTATTTTTTCAAAATATTTAAATTTTAATGGGAGAGGACATCACAGGCTGTTCATTTAAAATTCACAGCGCACATTACCGTTAATATGATGGTTTAAGATATGAAGAAATTCAAGAAAGCGAAAAATGTTATCAAATCAAATTCACGTTTTTTTATTAAATACAAGAATTCTAAAATGAAAGCTTATGTTCTTCATATATTTTGATGCAATAATTATTGGTTAAAAAAAAGTCTCCACGGTCCAGATTTTAAAAAAATTTCGTTTTTAAAAACAAAAAATGGTCTTTTAATGTTTTTCTTAAATTTATAGGTGTTTAAAAAAACCCGAAATCACAATTTTTCGACTCTCAAGGAGAAATTTATAGGGGCTTACAAATTTTTCGACTTTCATGGAGAAATTTTCGAAATTCTTCTCTTGGAGACCGTTTTCCTGGCCAGATTCGTGATTAGTGCAACAAAATATATATATATATATATATATATATATCACATTTTCAAATTTTTGGACACATCACCATTTTTAAAGTAGGCATATTATGTAAATTACAAATAAAATGATATGAAATGCTAGGAAAAGAAATCTGTACTTAAAGACTTTAAAAATACTCGCTCTGTTATATGCTGGTCCGTCATACAACTGCGGGCATCTCAAACCACGCCATCTTATGGCAGAAGACCATCTTTCAGATGCAACTGAACTTTCAGGAGTAATAAGGCAAGCTAGGGCTAAGTCTTTAAAGTGACCAACCATTAGAAAGGACAAAAATATAATTTACAAATAATATCGATATTCGATATTTCGGACCAAAAAAATATCGCTATGATAATATATTTTTAAAGAAAATATCATCGATATATCGATATTTTGATATATTTTCGACATCCCTACTACAGACGCGTGCCTCGGACGAAGATTAATACCCAATAAATAAATTAAAATAGTATTTGTTTTAGTAATTCTTTATTTATCCAAGCTATTAGGCAATTAGGCATTACGATTCAAGAATTCCATTGCAAGGGCTCTTCGTATCGTTTCTGCTCTTTCATTTGTATTTCCTAGCCAAAGCTCATGCTCCGGAAGATCCTGGCTTTGGACTAATTCAGCATCTTGCTGCCATGATTCTGGCACAAAGTTGTTGTGGGCGATACAGAAGTTGTGCAGGATGCAGCAACAGGATATAATTTGGGAAGATTTTTCAACTCTGTTGTCTAGTCCTTTTCCGATCCTTCGGAATCGTGCCTTGAGGTGGCCACAAGCGTTCTCCACCACTCTTCTAGTCTTCGATAGGTTGTAATTGAAAGCCTTCTGTTCCTCGTTGGCTTCTACGGAAAACGGATAGGGTTTCATAAGATTCTTCGAAAAACGAAATGCTGAATCTCCCAAAATAAGAACAGGGACTTCGACATCAATAATTATTCTGGAATGTTTATCCATTAACTCGGACTCGTCGATAATCCGCTTTAGATTTGACTTCTCAAAAATCTTTGAGTCGTGGCACCGACCCGGACTGCCGACGCTTATGTAGGAGAATCTATAGCGATAGTCGACCATAGCAAAAAGCACGGTTGAATACCAACCCTTGTAATTATGGTAGTCCACAGCGTCCTTAGCATGAGGTCGCACTTCGATGTGGCAGCCATCTATTAGGAATAGTTTATTATAAGTATATATAATCGACAGTTTCAATATGCACTTACCAATTGCTCCAAAGCATTGTGGAAAACCAATGTCCTCAAAACCCTTTACATTTTCTAAAATGGCCTCCTGGGTTAAAAAATCAGGCGGAAGGTACTTCGGAGCAAGTTTAACAATGACTTCCCGCGTAAACTCATAAAGGATTCGACACACGATCGGCTTGGATACGCCAAACAAACACGCAATCGTACGGCACTCAGCAAAGGACCCAAGAGTGTACAAGGCTATCGCTATTCTCTTTTCCAAAGGAATTGCCATACGAAATAGTGTGTCCTTCTTTCGGAGGTTTGGGAGGCGTTCCACTAGGGTATCAAAAGTTATTTTTTCCAAGCGAAAATGTTGCTTGAAGAACTCTTCCGAATTATTGGGTACATCCTGCTCCCAAAAGGTTCCAAATCGTGGCTTTTTTAAATAAAAATTAACAAGAAGTCTGCGAAAACTAGTTAATTTATTACCAAGGTCCAAACACTCCGAGATGGACGACTTCTAAAGTTCCGGAAGGATTCTATGGACATCCCTGCTAAGCTCATCAGCCTTACCATTGTTTTATTATAATGGTCAGCCACAGCAATCAGCAACGCTTCAATATCTTTTTTTCCATATTTTAAAATTTTCCTCTGAATTTTGTCACAAATGAAAATCAAAACGAAGGCCAACTGACATAACCCGAAAAATAGGGTTAACCATGTGGAAACACTTTTTTGGAGTAATGGGGTTATTGGCTCACTCGATAGGTTACCCCACATAGTGTGACTAGACTATTAGATTTCATGGTTTTTCTAACAGCAATGTTAAGAAAACGTTGTATCTTAACATAATGTTAAATTGAGAGCGGAGTGGCTCTCTCAGTAGAGTGAAATATACTTCTTATACCATTTTAGGTTTTAGATATACCAAAAATACGGTCTTTCTAAAGAGTCGGCTTACACTAGCGGTGAGTCCCACCGCACACATACCATTAAACAAAATCGGTTGGCAGCTCCCCATTTTGAATTTGAAATGAGTAACGCCTTTTTTTGACGTTATTAAATTATTATTACTGTACTTTGCTTTTAAGCTAGAGATCTCTAATATATAAATAAATATAATAGTTTTAAAATATTAGGAATATCCAAATAGAAAACATAATTCTCGTTCAAACTCATTGATTTATATTAAAAATGCAATTTAAAAATGTATCGTGAATCCTTAAATCTTAAATTCTTTAGATGAAGATAGTGCAATATTCTTTTAATGATGACCGTTAGCATAAATATGATCCTCAATGGATATTAAGAACCTTGCCATTTCCTAAGATACCGCGGTCCATAGAGGCTTTTAAAACTTTTCCCATAGGGCCAAATTTAAAAATAAATTACCTTAATAAATAAAATTGTAAATCAAACCTTTGTTTTCGCTAAAAGAAATACCACCCTCAGTTAGGTTTAATAAGAATTTTTATTAGTATATTAAAAGTCATATGGTGTTATTATAATTTACTTGAAAGTATTTCGTAATAAGCATACATCTCAGCCATATTCATTTTTGTCAAATATTTTTGCATTTGTTTTACCATCGCCGTTAGTTTATGCATATTAAATGTTGAGTTTAACATAGTAGGAAAATTAAAAACGCTTCATTAGTAGGCCTTTGTTTTGCGAAAACTTGTAAAGTACACAATTAGTTTGCTTATTCTCGATATAGAAATAACTGGGCTAGAAATGAATAGATGAAACAAAGTTATTTACAGATCTCAGTAATATGCGACTTTGGTTTTGGTTGGGACTCCTTTTTGGGTGGTGTGGATTGGATTGGCTATTTGATTACCGTTAGATAGAGTGCATTTCGCTAATATTCTACATCTTTTTGCATCCTGTGCAAGTTGTATTTACACAAAATGTATTTCTTTATATTTGTATTATTAGGGTTGTGTTTTTTTATTAGGTTATATTATTATTATTTAAATGTAATGATTGCTTTCAACTTATACATATACTGTAGGTATGCCAGGGTGTATTCCACATGGTTCCACCTGCTCAGGGATAGATGGCTGAGGTCTAAGCATCCCAAAGTTATTTTTATTCGGTAACTGGAACCACAATATGCTATCTTATATGTGTGTTTATGATACTACTAGGCTACTTTTTGCTAATAACATTGAATCGTAAACCCCATATATATCCATATGCATACGTTCGATTAGTACTTCTGTAGTTTGCTAATTTTTCAATTTTCCAACAGAGATAAATAACAACTTTGCTTTTGGTTGAGGGTCTGCAGCCTGGGTTACAGCAATACAGCAACTAACGCTAGGTTATCAGGACTTTGTACAGATTTTTTGAGAGAGGTCGCTATATATATATATTTTTACGATATATATGCGCATCGCTTTGAGCGTTCAAGTTTGATATACATTATAACATACATTGTGTTTGTTTCAATAATATTTACGTTCACATAATAGATATTCTGTCGCTATATTTATCCCATTATTGGTTAGGAGTAGATTAATCTGCTGTGTACGTTTGTCCTCTTTCTGTTTCTGCTTCTGTTTGTTTTTAATTTGTGGCCACCAGACATGGTAGACATGGTGTGCTGCCTCCAACCGCTATACACATCTGCACCACTTTTGTTCGTACATTTATTGACTACCTTAATAAAGCTATGATCCCAATTTCAGCTGATAATTTGGTACCTTACTGCTAAGCACTTTTACCACTGCCCTTTGACGCTGTCTGTCGGGTTTTTCCTTCCACTTTTCCCTCATTTCCGGTTCCGGTTCCCCAGTTTATCCTGCTCCTGTTCCATTTCGACGGTAAAGAGCAGTGGTAAATCTTAAAAGAATGGTCCCGCTATCAGACATTTTGAAAAACGTTTGAAAACATTTCAAGTTGGTTAAAGAAAAGAAAACCGAAACGAAGGGAACTCAAAACCTCCTGCGACTCAAGCCCTCCTCCTCCTCGCCGTTCCTACACTTTCGTCCCGCGCTCTCGTATAAAAATAAATATGTTTGTAGAAACGTGACTATTATATCCTTAACAATACATATTAAATATCCATTCGTATAGGTAGCTATGTGCATTTGTAGAGTGGAAAGTTTTCGAAATCCTTTGGTTTAAAGGAAAGTCTGTTAGGGGTTGTTGGAGAGAGAGTATATACAAGTCGTACGGCTAGTTGTCAGGTATTTTTTGGTTTAGTTTTTAGTTAGGTACTTAATATCTAGACAGCTCCCAAAAGAGTCTGTCGTCCCTTTGCGAAAACCACTCCTTAGATTGAGCAATTCGAATGCTTGGTAAATGCAAACAACACACAAAAATAAAGTCGAAAATAATAAATGGAAGCGGTTACAAAAATATATGTATTTAATTAGAACGAAATTGCGTACATCGAACTTATAGAAATCATACAATAAATTCCACATTTGACTAAAACTAATAAAAGACAAGTACAACTCAAGTCTAGGTATAAATGCTCGCAACGAACCAACAAATTCACAACAAATTTCAGTTGAACTCTTCGCTATTTACATCTACTCGTTTTTTCTGTTTTCTTTCTTTGTTTTTGTGCTTGGCCCTAATATTTTCTTAAGTTTTCTTTTGTTTTTCCGCTTGCAACAACAAAGTATACAGTATTTATACATATATATATATAGGTATATATATCGATATTAATGTTCCGCAACTAAGCCTATATAGATGATGTACGTTAGTCTAACTCTACCACAATTCACATAGAGAGCGCATCTGAAGCGGTTTGTTATTAATATTCTAGACTGCTTCTAAGCTTAGTAAACATTATTCCTCGGTTTCTTTCAGTGTAGCCATCCGTATTCGTTCCCAAGTCTCCTTCTGTATTTTGAATTCTGATTTTCCGATTTTCCTTTCAGCTGGCTGTTGCCCGGCAGGTGGCGACGTGGCCAATTTAGGCGGCAGCGCCATCTGCCGGCTCTGCGGTTGCCTCACTTTGTTCGCCCTCGGCCGTTTCCGTTTCCGCCTTGTTTTCTTCCTCTTCCGCCGCCGCAGCTGCTGCGGCCTCTTCCGCTGCCGTGGCTAAAGCTCGAGCCTCGGCATCTGAAGAAAAAATGCATTTTTTGGTTTAGAATTGTACGGTGTATAGGTAGTTAATCAAAAACTAGTTTTAAATTAAAATTACACCTGAAAATTGGTTAGAAAACCTGAATTTTAAGTTCCTAAGCTCAGTTCAGACACACAAACCATTTTTGCACACATTTTGAGGTGGCTTATACTTAAAAAGGAAGTATTTGGAAATCAAATTGGGATCAATATAATTTTATTTTTTAAACAAAGTTATACCCCTACAAATACATTTTAATCAAATTTACCTATTTATTAAACAAATTAAAGAGGGATCCATTTGAAACAACAGATGTTGATTTGGAAATTATTAACTTTAATATACATACAAAGGTATTATTATACCCGTTACTCGTAGAGTAAAAGGGTATATTGTATTCGTGCAAAAGTATGTAACAGCTAGAAGGAAGCGTTTCCGACCCCATAAAGTATATATATTCTTGATCAGGATCACTAGCCGAGTCGATCTAGCCATGTCTGTCTGTCCGTCTGTCCGTCTGTCCGTCCGTATGAACGCTGAGATCTCGGGAACTATAAAAGCTAGAGGATTGGTATTTGGCATGAAGATTCTTGGAGTTCCTACGCAGCGCAAGTTTATTTCAAGAAGGTGCCACGCCCCCTCTAACGCCCACAATAGTTAATACACGACTTTAAAAATTTAAATATTTCGGAAAAGTAAAAATGCAGTTTTGTTGTGCTTATCAATACCTATCGAAATGTAGAAGAAATTTTTTAAATCGGACCATTCGTTAAAAAGTTATGGCTCATCAAAGTTTATATATCCATCTCCCTCGCACTCCCTTTAGCCGAGTGACGGGTATTAGATAGTCGGGACACCAACCCGACTATAGCGTTTTCTCTTGTTAAATTTTTTAATTGATTTTATAACCCAATGCTTAGGTTTCATGATATTTATAGAAATATTTCAATGATGATATCCAATTTGTTATAAAAAATTTGTCATAGAAAAAAATCCTTAAATTTTTCCTTGAAGACTTACTTTAGTTTGTAATGGGATTGGAATTGGTCTTTGAATGGGAGGGGGTCTTGATTCGCCTAATGACCGCTCTTTCGGCGCCGTTCCATGAGCTCTGCGTAAGAAGGTTTATGCATGAATAATAAATGCCCATAGGCAGACGACAGATCAAAGCGAAGGACAGGTCAAACTCAATTAGCGCAGTTAATGTGACTACAAAAAGCGCCCAAGTCGGCAGGCAATTAATATGATAATGAAAAAAGCACTACACTAACAAAATATTAATTTTAAGAATTTGTTACTACTTTAAAAACAGGGTTTTGATTTTAAAGAAATATTTTTTTTAAGGTAATTAGGCTTACATTTACTATTTTTAAATTTTGAACCCATAATCCAAAATATATTTTTTGTTAATTTAATTATAAGTAGGTAAATGTAATTGTGTCAAAACAATTCTTTTTGTGCAAAATAGTACATTAATTTAGATTTTATTGCACTGAATTTTGTTATTATGTTTTCATTTATTTTGTCTTAAATTAAAGAAAAATTTCTAAATAAACAGGAAACTAATTCTTTGAATAAGAAAAATTTTATGGAAAGTAGAAAACACATCATATCAATGCAGAAATTTGAGATATGATTAATTTATAATTTTAGAAATATATTTCCTAAATTTAAAAAATCTATTTATTTAAAGCAGACAGAAGTTCATACTTAATGGAGATTTTAAATCAATTGCGGATTTTTCAAAGCGCAAAAAAGAACCCACCTTTGACGGCCTGCTCCTTCCATATCCTCTTGTTCTCGACCAGGCAGGTGAGCCATGGCTTGGGTATCTGGAACTTGGAGGTGCTGCCGGTGACGCTCTTGCGGGCGAGGCACTCGGCTGCGGTGGCCTTGACCTCGTTGCGATCCCGCGGCTTGTCCATGCTGGGCGTGATCCCCGAATTGGGTATGACAATCGACGAGGATATCGGCTCCTGCTCCACCAAGGTGGCCGGCTTGCCCTTGTTCATCGGCGCAATGGGGGCCAGGATCAGCTCCAGCATATCGGACATCACGCCCATGCTGGGCTCCACGATGAAGTCGATGAAGCAGATCTGCGACTCGGCCACCAGGGTGTTGTTGCGATCGCAGAGCGGGCTGAAGGGCAGGCCCAGCTCCTTCTCGAGGTCGCCCTGGCGGAAGAACTCCTCCAGCAGCAGCATCGTCCAGCGGTGGTGGACGCCCCACTGTTTGGCCGGATGCGAGATGTCGCAGCAGTGGAGCACCAGCGAGAGGACCTTCTGCTTGTCGATAGTCGCCTCCTGGAGCGTCAGCAGCTGGCGCATGGCCTTCATCTGCTGGAAGTGATTGGTCATATCGGTGCCCAGGACCATTTCGATGACGAGGCCGCGCAGCTCGCGGAATTCCTCGCGTGACAAATGCGACAGGATGTTGTACTCGTCCTCGCGGAGCAGCCGGAAACTGGCGCTGGCATGGTGGTTCTCCAGGACGGCCCGATCGTTGTACAACAGCGCCGTCTCCGAGCCCGACATCACGTGGAAGTTATTGGTGGTGCCCGTGTGCTCGTAGTCGTGGAGCAGGGCTGCCAGCAGCGAGGCGAAGATCTCGAGGTCCGTCAGCCAGTTCATCAGGCCCGTGTTGCACAGGCAGTAGTGGATCGTCTGCATCACGTCCACGGCGTGCAGGTTGTTGTGGTAGGGGTTCCGGTACCGGCAGTAGCCCTCCTCCACGCGGTGCAGGAACGCCTCCAGCGTCCCGGGCGCTATCTTGAACTTGTGGATCGAGCCGTAGCGGTTGAACAGTTCGTAGGCCACGTACTTCACCACCTGGCCGCTGGCAGCCTCCGTCAGGGCGAACACGTCGAAAGTCCAGTCGTCCAGGTTCTGCGGGGGAACATATTCGATTAGGACACTAAGTCTAAATATTTTAATAGTTTATATGGGATCCACGGGGGCAAAAGTGAGAGGAAATTTGGTACTCAAAAAGTGTGCACCCAAATATTTTTTCTGCATCCGCCACTAGCTTAAACCAAAATATTCACTGGCTTTATTCGTTTTTAAACTATTTAAGGGGCTGTCCATATATTACGTAATCACCATTTTGGCGATATTTGACCCCCCGCCCCCATGTAATCAATTCTTCATACAAAAAAAAAATTGTTTTGCACTAGAGTAATCATTTGGTTGACCCCCTCCCCCCCCTAGGTGATTACGTAATATATGGACAGCCCCTAAACTACAATTAACCTATCGACACTACCAACTTTTATCAAATGGTTTTGTGCTCTTATATATAAATTAAGAACCCTGATAAAAAAGTGATGGGAATGGTGGTATTTTGGAAGCATTCTGAAGCATATGGTCTGCCTACCAAAACTGTATGCAATGAAGTATGGTGTGAACCATTTAATCCTTTTAAGATGATTTTGTTGAAATTAATTACTCATGTTATCAAATAAAGCTTTAATGAAATCCTTTTTAGGCTAAAGTTTAGGAACTCTCTAATAATTTAAAAATTAAGCCTTTTTTAACGATGGATGGTAAAAAATCTTCTTCGTTTTGAATCGCTACTTTCCTATTCTCCTACGCAAGGATTCTGAGAGAGGGGACCTCAAAGTTGGATAAATAAAACATCAAACTATGAAAGAAGGCGGGCTGTGGCGCTACTATTATATTGACCGCAGCTGTATGTCTAATATTATGGCTTTTTTCGTTTATAAAATCGTTAACCGTTAAAAAATCGTTTGTTTCTGCCGAGGGCCACGCCCCTCTAACGCCCACAATCGCTTTCGAAAAAGTAAAATTTCCGCTTTATTGTTAATACCTATCGAAATCTAGAAGAGATTTTTCAAATCGGACCATTCGTTAAAAAGTTATGCGCTATCAAAGTTTTATATCTCCGTCGCACTCCCTTAGCTGAGTAACGGGTATCTGATAGTCGGGGACCCGACTTTAGCGGTTTCTCTTGTTAAATTTAAAAAATCAAATATTTCCCCAATAATAATTTTAATCAATACTACTATTGAGGTTTAAGGGGCGCTATTCAAACTTATGTTTCAACTTAAATTTCATATATTATTAAGATATTATTTAACCACTCACCTTGAGCAGCCTGACCACGTCCGGTGGGAAGGCCGTGAGGGCCGAGCTGGAGACGCGTCGGTACATGCGGTCCACGAATATGCCCGCCCGGATGGCGTGGGCCACCGAGCGGAACTTGGGCTTCTCGTCGCTCTTGCGTCGGCTGGTGGCCATTTGGCGGGTGAACGTCGAGGCCAGCCACTCGCGCACCTCCGGAGGCACTGCATCCGGCTGCACCTCCGACAGCTCATCGTCCTCGTCCGCCAGGCGCCTATATATTCGATGGGGTTTCGGGTTGGGGTTGGGGTGGAAAAAGAAGACATTCGTTAGTTCATTTGCATACAGCTGGCGTTTTCCGGGTTAATCAGTTACCAAAAACAATACTCAATAAATGTACAAAATTAAACCGAATCTTTAATTTGTTATCTGGTTTCGAGTTCGCAAAGCTTAAGTTAAATTCAACTCAAATGAAAGCCAAGTCTAAAACAATACAAATTTATAAACAAAAAGTAAGTTTTTGTGTTGATTAAAATTTTGCACGGAAAAAGGAAAGTTTTTTTATTTTCGGGGGGTAGAAAGAAAGTTTAGTTTTTTGTCTAAAAGTTTAATTAGTGAGCGAGGAAAATAAGTAGTTTTTGTTGGTTAAAGTAACATTTATAGATACAGATAGGTAGATACGTATATTTGCATTAGCTAGTTAACATTTCAAGAAGTTTGGAGGCTGGTGGGTGTGTGGTTTTGTGTGTTTGTTAGGGGGAGCTAAGTAGTGAGAGGTGCAAAAGTTGCTACTATGCAAAAAGCTGACAAAAGCAGGCAGAGTGCAGCATGCTTCGTGTGGCATGTGGGGCGCTTGTGGGCGACTTGGTGTGTCTTGTGTGTGTTTCTTATGGGCGTGGCGACTCAACGGATTTTCTTAATTGCATGCCAAGTATCTGTGCATATTATGTGCAACATCAAAAACGAGAACTTCGTGCTAGGGGCGACAACATTCACTTGCCAAAGTCGCCAACTTCTTCACAAAAGGATCCTAGTCTTCCTAATTGGCCCTCGCATTCGCACACATTTACCTTCCCACGCACAGTTTGCAAAATCCCCAATAATTGGCCCATTAAGTCCCTCTTTTTGTCAGAGATCCCATCAATGCATTTCCATGACGACAATGCATTTTCCCCTCCATTGTTATCCCAGCTCAAATTTCATAAAATTATATATGTGGAAGATTAACAGTTCTTATGAGGGAAATAATGGAATACTCTTTCCAATAAGCAGAAAGAACTTATAAAGTCCTAAAAAAGACAGTTTGCTTGAAATTTTCATTCAATTCTATTTATTTACAGAATTTTAATAAAATCATAGATATTAATTCATAATTGAAGTACAAATAAATACATTAAATCATAAAAAAAATATATTAAGATTGTGCTAAAAATACTGAGTATATTGTTTAAAAAGTAAAAAAAAATATTTAAATATATAAATATTTATTTATTTATTCTTTTTTGCGACCTAAAAGTTAACCCGTATAGACAAAACATCGGAAAGTTAGTTAGTCCATCATGAAACCATAATTTGTTTGCTAAATTTACATTTAATTTTAATATCCCCATTCGAAAGTACCCCATTAGTTTAAGATCTCAAAATATTAGATGACACAAATTGTGAATATTAAATTTCTTATAGAATATCAAACGAAGATGACATTTTCTCGGAAAACCATTTTCCTCTCATTACTTGGCATTTTCTTCTTACCCACACACATTTTTTTATCAACGCACTTAAGCGCTCCTTAGAAACTGAGTCTCAGATAGAGAGAGACAGACATTAAAAGAGGGGAAGAGGGGATAGAAAGACTGTCTGAAGCGTTTTTGACTTAAGCAAATTAGCGAAAGATTCAATTATGGTTAATTAGACAAACTTCAGAGCTCAGTAAATGGGCTCCATCCCTTCCACTTTCCACAACTAATCCTTGGTGTGTGTACACGATTCCTGGCCAAGATTGCCGAATAGGATTAGTGGGCTGACATGAGAGGATATCACTTACCACGGTGGGAACCATGGCATTAATACCGAACCAATGAATTAGCCGTAAGTTTAAGTGGGGAAACTAATTTCCATGAAGTAAGCATTATAATTGGTAAATTAACAAAGGGGGTTTTTTTTAAGAAGTCGAAGTACCTAATCAAGTAAGTACGGTGTTTAGGTAAAGAAAACTTTCTTAGGACATTTAAAATCTGGAATAAGCTGCAAAAATTGTTGAATGACTATTCAGAAAAAGGATGAGTACCTTTTAAAATGTTTTTAAATTTGGATATCATATTGTATCTTGATTTTCTCGATTCATTTTAGAATTTTTTAAACCTTTTTTTGTATTCCAAAAACGAGGTTCCTAAAACACTATTAGAAGTAACACTAATTGTGATCATAAATATTTCCAACTTAGTTTATATATCACAAGATACCAAATCCCATGAGTCCTCCAGAATTCACTTGATTTGCTAGCACACATTTTGCAGTCTTCACATTTTTGTATCCCCGTTTTTTTGTTCCGAACATTTCTTCCCATCATTGTCCTTGCATAACACTCCCCAATAAACTGCGGTGACACTTTGTCATGTGGATTTATTTTCTGTGCATTTCCTACCAAGTGCTGCGGTTGGGATGTTTATTTGTCCAGCAAGATAATTCACTGGGCTTTGCATTGTTCTACTGGTTTTCTTTGGCAGTTGTGTTGGTTTTTGGTTTTTGCACTAGAATTATTCCGTATTTAATACCATTCGCTCAGCATGGCATGTTCCGCTTCAGAGACACAAAACATTGGAATTTTTCGAGAGTAAGTTCTTTGATTTGAAGGGATCGCGGATGGAACACTTTAAAGTCTTTTGTACTGTATTTTGTATTCAATGGCAGATCGCACCTTTTCTTCTTCTCCTGCGTCTCCTTGGCGCGATACTGAATTATGAACTGTATCAGCTCGACGGTGATGACGCTTTGTCGGCTGCTTTCACGCCTCAGACGACTCATGGCGCGAACGGCGACGACGACCACGATGGTAATGACGGTCAGCCGGCTGGAGCGGCTCACCAAAGATACTCCTGCTGGCTCTGGCTCAGATACAACACCCTCCTCCCCCCGACCCGGCTCGGACATGGAGTTCAGGTGGAGGTTGACTTTGTGGCAATGTCGTGCCCGCTTTTTGGCACTTGAAATTAATACATCACTCCGGGGGACACACACTTTATCCACTGTTTTCCGGGGCAGGGGCTCTCGATTTGGGGTCGCTACTACGCTGCTACCCCGTTCCACCACTTCATTTTCGTAATTAGCTGGCAAAACAAAATGCGCTTTTAATGACGGGACAACAGCCAATATTTGTGCAGCACTTTTTTTTGTTTCTCTTCTTTTTTTTGTGGTCTACGGAACGAAATTCTTTCTCGCCGTTGCTCGATTTTTGTGTACTTGGCCCGCCGCGAGTTAAATTTAAACTGAATTGCGGCGAGCGTCAGCGAAAAAAAAACCCGCTAACGGTTGGCGAAATTTTGCCAGAAGAAGAAGTCATTCCCGAGCTCCACTTGCGTGCCTCTGGGAGCCTTTGGGAGCGTCCTGGGCCCAGCTGGATTGCGTGTACACGGCTCGCCACACGCCAACTGCAGGACGAGGGAAAAATTTAAGGCCCGTAGAAAATGGAAAACTTGGAGAATGGAGAAAACTGTGCTAGGTGGCCCATATCAATTATGTCAGCAGTAAGACATTGCCGAGTCATGCCGAGCCCCACACAGAACTATTATGTACCAAAGCAGCGGCCACTGAGAAAATTTTGTACTCTCAAAGGGTTTTTAAAAAACAATTTTTGAACTCCTTGGGAAGTCAGAAGTTAGGGTAAATGTGTTTGGAATTTAGAAAAGTTTGTTTCACCTTTAAAGAGAAGCTTCTAATATTTTGATAAGTTCAGGAAAATGAGTAGTTTCATTGTAGTACCACAGTAAGACATCAAATACCTTGAAAAATGGTTAACAAAAGGTCCGATTAAAAGTTCGGGACTTAACCCACACCAAGTCTAAGAACACAACTAGACTACTGTAAGAATATTTCCTAAGTCTTGGATTTTTCAGATTTACTGTTTTAGTTCAAACACAAGAAAACACGCCGGGCTTAAATCGATATGCGCATGGTAAATTTCTGGTAAAGACACAATCAAAATTCGAACTGGTTTACTAGAACATGTTGAATACATCAAGCATATCAAATTAAGATGCCGCTTATCAAGTCAATGATTATAACGGGTTTTTTTGGGTGTACAGTTATTTATAACAAATATTGTGGAGCCTTAAGTTTGGAAATGATTATTTTATAAGATTTCGTGCTACGTTTCAATGAATTTTAAGCTATTTTACGTTAAATTTGTGATTTTTTCTAATTTCCTGATATCATACCCATTTTTCCACCCTGTGTATTCCCAAGCTGGAGGACTCGTGCACATACAAACTTGTATTCTTTTTACTATTTGCCACAAAACAATTACACAAAATGCTAAAAGGCATCTACGAAACAATACCAACGAACTATTTTGTAGAAGAACAGCTTTGGCTGTAATAACCAGCAGAAGTAGAAGCAGAAGCAGAGGGAATAACCGGAGCCTGATAAACACGACAACGTCACGAATTCATTTAGCCAGAATTCTTAGCAACCGGTAAAAGTATCTGTAACTGAAAGTAACTTCCTTTTTGGGTCCTTGGCGTTTGCCTTTTGTTTAATGACTTGCCGCGACCCCTCGTTTCTCCGTGGGATTTTTATGGGGATGGGTTTTGAAGGCGGTTTTGGGTGGTAGGCCGCCATAAAACCTGGTCCAATTCACCACCCCCATTCCACCACTCCCCACAGTTCTTTTACCAATTGCATTTCCCATTCGTGCTGGCTCTTCTTATTTTCTTTTGATTCAATTTTCATTTCTTGAGCGTGCGGCAAATTGCGTGCTGCGGCGTTTGCTAAAATAAATTGCATCAGTTATTGGCACATTTGCATGATTTCTCCATGAGCATTCCCTCGACTTCCTCCCTCCATTTTCCCTCTTGATATGCAGTTGGCCGCACGCGAGCTTTAATCTAGAGAAAATGGCTTAAAGTCTGCAACAGGTTGCAGCTAGATTCGAGTAAGTGCAGCTCGAGCTGCTCTGAAAACGCTTGTAAAGTCAAGTGTTTGAATAATTAATTACAGTGCTTTTTTACACCCAATGTTCGTGTACAGTATAACTTAACAAATACATCTTAATTAAAGTGAAAATTCTTAAAGATTTTTTGTTTAAAAAAATAAAAATATGTAGCATATTATATTTTAGTTGGAATGCTTCGAAAAAAAAATGAACAGTCTTAAATAAAATAAACTTACACAGAAAACTTGTATTAAAATAATAAAATAACTATGTTTTTTAAGGGCAATTTGCAGAGCTATTAAAGTTTTCAGCAAACCACTGAAAATTATGCTGCATAAACCTTAAACTTGAAAGTTTCTGGAAAATGCTCTCTTTAATGTTTCTTCGGGCGTTGGTTGATTTTAGGGGTCATTTGATGACAGGAACAGGGGCAAAAATGATGCCACTATTGCGCCATTAAGGGCCAATGATAATGCGTTTGCCTGAAAGCCCAGCTTTTCACCCCCTCAACCATATCCACCCACTTTCCCCGGGAAGCTGGCTACTTAATAGTTATGCGTGCAATTTCCTGTACTTGTGCCTCAAGCGTTTTGTCGTCGTTTCCATGATGTTTTTGTGTGACATTCCTGGTTGTCATCGCCATTGACGGCACACGGGAAATTGCTGGCAAATTGACAGCTTTGTTTTGTGCCAATGATTTTGTGTTGTCGGCGGCTTTTTGAAAACTCACCCACGAAATCGGCTCACATGTCCCATTACCCTACCTCCACCCATTCCTCAATAGTTATGGAATGGGCGGAGATGGCACAAGGACATTCGTGTAACGTAACACAAAAGCCAAGGGAAAACCTGGGAATCCCACAGCGAGGGCTGCTTGAAGATTTTATATTATTATCATAACAAAAAGTAAGATTAAAATGTATCTTTTTAAGAGAATATGTAATGATAAATGATAATGAAATATGAATCATTATTTTATAATCAATATTAATAAATATATATTCGGTTTCCCATTTATTTTTTCTAAAATACAAAAAAATTGAAAAGAAAAAAATTATTTCATGGTTATAATATACATTCTATCTTTCCCAAATAATTTAGTATTTCAAGTTTTAAGAAACTCAAAAAAATATTAGCAAGTTGATCCCAAAAACTTCCGTAACAACCCTCGCTTATCAGAGAACGCCCACGGCTTTGTGCGATTAAAGTGCGTATTCGCTTTGTATTACCAGAAAGGCGGAAGACAGGATAGGACAGGACGTAAACGTAATAGCAGGAAAAGAGAACGGACCGAAGGTCCTTTCATTTGATGCGACTATTTTGAATACATTTCCCAGCTCACTTTCCCATTCCTCGGCACTCTGAGTTGCCGATGTGGCAGAAATTGGCAGTTAACATCATTTGTTATTGATTTTCACATTGGGTAATGGTAATATCAGCTGTGCGCTCCTCAAGGTGGGGTCGATTGTCCTGCGACTTGGGGGTTATTTACTTTTTTTTGGGTCACTCCCATTGTATATTGTATTCGCCGGAAGATGATTGATGAGAGAGTCGACGACGACGTTTAGCCACTGTTTATACATATGTATGTATCTACTATATAGTAACCTTCAACTTGGGCCGCATGGGATGGGTTTTTAGAGGACTGTTGACCCAATTTCCGTGCGGTCGATGGGGGTGTTCGCTTCTGACTCATTTGAATATTATTCGCAATTTTAATTGGTCCCTGTTGCAGGTATGTGAACTGCTGCTAACCCATTAATTATAATGCACATACATCACTGAACGGGCGACCTGACAATCCGCCACTCGTCCAATCAGAGTTAATGACTATTAATGTTACAGTTCCAATTACTTGCTTGCCACGCCCTCCCGCCGCTGACGCCTCTTCTGCGGCATAATTGCAAAAATTCCCTTTAATTGTGATTTATTGAATAATTCGTATTTATTTTCGGTGCTCGCCGCCACCACTTTTTCACATATTTTTCACTATTTTGCCCGATCAGCGCGCGATGTGTGCGGCGTCCGAAAACGAAAACACATTAAATTTATTTCCACCTTATCGGCATGAATGAAGCCGCAAAATGCCATTTAATTTGTGAATTTTTCAACAATAGATATCTGCCCCGTTGATTACGACACTTCACATGCGCGCATACCTATGAGCAGTTTTATATCTACCTCAAATTTTACAGAATTCGTGATTCCTGCAGTTCTGCGTATAAGCTTTTTGAAGTTATATTGCTATTTGTTTTTATCATAATTAAACAAAGCCAAAATTGCGTCAGCGACGGCGGCAATGATAAAATACTTTGGTTATTGTGGGTACTTTTTGGTGTCTTTAGTGTAAGCAGATATGCAAATTCATAATAATAAATACAACAGAAATAAAGACAAGTATTTGGAAAAAGAAATTCTAAAAACTTAAAATTAAATGAAAATTAGTATTGCAAAAAAATGTAAAAATAGACTTTTTATTTGTATTTTAATTACCTATTAATTTGTTATAAGTTTAAATCAAAATAAATATAATTATTTGGAGTTTGTTATTCAACCTGGTAGTTTAACATTCTAACTTTATTTTTTTATTTTCATGTTAAAACGCCTTTATAATTCTCTACTGACTTTAGTTCCTTTAAAATGTTCCATCTTATTAACTTATTAAATTTCCTTCAGTTTTTTATTTGGCTTCTTTTTTGCAGGTCTTTAGATCGAAGTAATTTGTGGGCTTTTTGGAAATCTTTAGTACGCGTCGGCTTCCTTTTGACGATTTGTCTTCATAAATCGAAAATGGGCGTCCGCAACGCCCCCCTTTTAAGAGCTTAAAACCAAAGCCGGGGATTTTCTCGGACTGATTTGGGGGCTTTTAGTGCAGACCAGACCGTCGTCCCCAACCAGCCGGCTGACTTGTGAGCTTTGCCAAAACTGACACGCTAAACTAATTTCGGTGTCGACGGCACATGTAAACCGAATTAAAGTGACAGCCTCTTGGAGGACGCACATCCTCCTTATTCTTCCTAACCAGCGGCGCTTGGCTTGATTAATTTTTGGCCCGACAAGTGGGAAACGCAAATCATCATCTGAGTACGGGTTCCTGGCGACGGAGTGCAGGGTGCGGGTAATTGCGTATTTTGCGAGTGAACACACAAAAAGACAGCAGAAGCAATCACACAAATGCACTCGGAAAAACTATGGGTTTTCTAATGGTTTAACACGGAATTTAAGTTGTAATTTTATAATTTGTGATCTAAATGATTTAAATCTATAAGTAGGGAAAACAATAGAAAATACAGATTTTTTTTAGATCAAACTTCGTAAATGTATAACCTTTTTCATAAAATGTCGAGCTAAAAATAATTACACCACCAATAATTACAATTCTATTAAATTTATACATATTAAACAATTATTTGTGCACTATATAAGAGGTTTTTAAGGATATTTGTCTCCATATATGTATGTATGTATTTTTTAAAACGATGTTTGTGTTTTTTTTCGGAGTGCCAGCGACAACATCAAAACAGACAGCGTGGATATGTAGGAAGAGGAGGATGATGGGAGGACAAACCGCAGGCGGATGATGCGTCGTTTATTGGAGTTGTCGCCGTAGTCGCTCTCGTGGATGTGACTGTGGCGACGGGCGTAGCTGAGGACGTGCGTGGAGCTGGTGGCCGAGGAGCGTGCCGAGTTGCATCTGGACAGACAGACAAACAAGTACAAATGACAAACATAATGCAGACGCCCAGGACGAGGAGGAGGAGCAAGTCTCCTCCTCAGCACACAATGGAAAGTTCCCCGCTGGCTTCAGTTTTCAATTTAATTTATGGCCACAGCCCGATACACCCACGAACCAAAAAAAAAGGGAAACTAGAACAATGGCTCCGGATTAGCTTGACTTTGCGTGTCAAGGCTAAACCCTCGACGAGTTCTGGGAATCGCAATTCGACAACTTAATGCCCCTGGCAAGTCGTTCTGAGCCAACTTCAGCTAATTACTCACAGCCACCAAGTGGAGTGGAGCCGGGTTGTTCGCAGATGAAAGGAGTGCGGACAAAGAAGATGCGAAACCCAATCAGCCAAGAACGATGTGAGCAAAATTATGTACCCGAGATGATCACAACTCTGGGATACCCTGTTAGGAATAACTGGTACTTGTATTATTATAAACAGATTAACTTAAAAATGTTATTAAATAAATATGTAGATTTAATTTTTTATACATATATCTATCCTATTTATAGATTAGTTAAGACTGTACAAAAAAACCGTGGGAAAACCAAGCTAGGGCAACTATTTGCGCACCAAAAAAAGAAATACAGCAAACCTTTTCCATAAATTCCAATTCATTTTTATGTTGCAGAAATAGTCGTGCCCTAAATGGAACCCCATCAAAGTTCCCATCATAATAGAACAAGCTATTTTCATAAATGTCCATTACCTAAACCCGAAAAAGGCATGATAGAAATGGCCTGCACTTTCATCAGACCAACGCGTTCAATAAAAACTCAGCCAGGGTATGGCAAATCATTGTGGGACCTTGCTCGCTTAATCAGTCTGCTGGGAGCTGTTATGGCTGCCTGGGAGTGCTGTCCGCTGCTCGGTTACTCACTCGCTCATCCCGATTCAGATTCCCGTTGGCAGTTTCAATTTCGTCGCGTTTATTCCCCCACATTCCGACCGGGGCAACGGCAGCAGCAGATTGGAGCTCCTTGCCAGTGCAGCAATGCATATAAATGACGCAGCAATTGAAAGCCATTTGTTATGCGAAGCTTTGCTTTGTTCCACAATTAGAATTGCCAACTGGGGACACTCAGCCAACTCGAAGACGTTTACATAGCTTAAAGAGCAGCAGTTTGGATTCTATGTAAGTGGATAACACATCTTTAAGGTAACACATTGGAAATTAAATTAACTTGTTCACTTTATTTTGACTAAATAAAGGAATTAGAGGGCAAACAACTCAAATCGATTTAACAAATATTCACGCTTACATCTTTAAGGTAATTAATTATTCATTGGATTTAATTTTTTTTTTTTATTTTTTTTTTTTATTTTTATTTATTTAGTTGGTTAACAAATATCTGCTAACATATGCTTAACTAGGGATACAACTAACTTATTACAATTCAATCGATTCGAGGTGACTTAAAATATTTGAAGGCAGAGTGCTAATAGGTAATTCAAAAGATAAAATGTTGTATAGGCTATTGTAGGTGTTACAAAGTGCGCGAAAAGGTTCATGTTGGGCATAATTAGACCTACACAAAGGCAAGCGCAAAGGACGGAAGGAACGAGTAAATCTGGATGGGACGTTTAATTGTATATTAGAAAGGAGTGATTCAGAGTCGACGAGACCTAAAAGAAGCTTATGAACAAACATTATGGCATTGCAAATTCTACGGTGTTGTAAAGACGGCAAGTCGATTAATTTAAGTCTGCCTCGATAAGATGGAAGTAGTCTGCCGGAATCCCATCCAAGATTACGCAGTGCAAAGATCAGAAACTGCTTTTGTACCGATTCGATAATGGTCTGAGGCTCCTTATATTGCGGGCACCACACACAGGAGCAGTATTCCAGAATCGGACGTACTAGGGCTACATATAGAGTTTTGGTAGTGTACGGGTCGTCGAATTCTTTGGACCATCGCTTTATAAAAGCTAACACACCCTTGGCTTTGTTTACCATTGCAGTAATATGGCTATTGAAGCATAGTTTATGGTCGAAAAGGACTCCAAGGTCATTTGAGGTGGTAATGCGGTCTAGGTTGTGATCGCCAAGGCTGTAGGAGACAAGATGCGGGGAAGAACGGTAGAAAGTCATAAGTTTGCATTTTGCATGGTTTAGGAAAAGGAGATTACCGACGCACCACTTATGAAATTCATCGAGGTCAAATTGAAGGTGAGAATGAAGGTACCAGTCGGAATAGGAAAAGCAAATTTTGACGTCATCAGCGTACATAAAAATAGATGAGTATGACATGACTTGAGGTAGGTCGTTTATAAAAAGGACGAAAAGTAACGGTCCAAGGTGACTGCCTTGAGGAACACCAGAAGTCACATCCACAGTGTGAGATAGCTCATTCATAAAGAGAACTCGTTGGGTGCGATTTGATAAATACGACTCTATCCATTTTAGAAGGTTGTTAGGGAATCCCAAATAAGAAAGTTTTAACAGAAGCAGTGAATGGTTCACTGAGTCGAAAGCCTTACTAAAATCTGTGAATATGACGTCGGTTTGTAGACGGTGCTGAAAACCTTGATTAATCAAGTGAGAAAACTCAAGGAGATTGGTCGTCGTTGATCGATGACTAATAAACCCATGCTGAGAAGGAGATATTAAAGAGCTACAGAGATGTTGTAGTTGAAGAGTGATAAGATGTTCCAGAAGTTTAGGAATAGCTGATAGTTTGGCAATGCCACGGTAATTTTCAATGTTCACACGAGAACCTTTTTTATGAAGAGGAATTATGTAAGACTCATTCCAGATCCTAGGTAGGCAGGACAAAGAAACTGATAAGTTAAAAAGAAGTGTAATTGGATATAACAGATTTTGGGCGCAGTGTTTTAAAATGCAGCTTGGCACCTTATCAGGGCCAGCTGAATATGAAATATCAATAGAGGACATACCTTCCAGAATGACGCTCTCAGTGAAAGGGGGTAAAAATATGTTATTAGCATGAGGTATGTAATAGGGATATGGTGTTGAGGAGTTGTAGGGTTTAGAAGAATAAGTTGACTGGAAAAAAGATGCAAATAAGTTGGAAATCTCGGGAGCAGAATTTTCAGTTTTATTGAGATAGCGAAGTGACGGGGGAAAAGCATTAGATTTTCGCTTGGAATTAACAAAGGAGAAAAATTGTTTTGGATTAGTGCGAAAGTTGTCTTTACACTGTGATAGGTATAGATTATAGGATTGACTGTTTTCAGTAAGGAATTGGGAGCGGATGGTGGAGTAACGGGCAAAATCAAGTAGAGAGCCGGATTTTTGATATTTTTTATAAAGCCTGGATTTTTTGTTTTTTAGGTACGAGAGATGTTTGGAAAACCACGGGGGCTTGGAAGAAGGGGATATATCCTGTGTAGGGACAAAAGCTTCCAATGCCGGATAAATGTAGTTGTAAAATTGTAGAACGGCGGAGTCCATATCTTGGATTTCTAATAGAAATGACCAGTCAATACTGGAAAGGTACATATTTAGGCCAGTATAATCTGTTTTCCGAAAACATTTTATCAGAGAGGGCGTTAGTGCAGTAGATTTGTAAGATTGGTTTAAAAGCTCAATAGATATAGATAGAGTGGGGTGATAAGGATCTTCAGGAAGGGAAATTGGATTGACTCTAGAAACTGTTGCAAGAGCAGCATCGCCAACAAACATAAGGTCCAAAAGTCTATTCCGATTATTTTTAACTGAGTTGATTTGAGCGAGAGACAAGTCTGTTATCCCGTCGATAAATTCATGACAAACGTTAGGTAGCAAAAGGTTAGAGTCATCACAGGGAATCCAAGAAATATGTGGAAGGTTAAAGTCACCCATCACAATTATTTGGTCTGCATGACCCGCGGCAGACATCACAAACTGAATGGCAGACAGGTGGTTTAAATATACCGTGGGGTCAGACGTTGGGGGAATATAAGAGCAAGTCAAAAAGATGAAAGCTGAGCCAATGCAAACTTTGACAGCAACGAATTCGATGCCATCATCGTTAGCAACAGGAAATAACTCAGAGGAGAAATTATTGTTTACCGCGATAAGGACACCACCAGCAAAAGAAGAACGATCCGTTCTATAAGTAGAGAACTTATGAACAAAGATTTCATGGTCGGAAACGGAAGAGTTAAGCCAGGTTTCGGTAAAAGCGATGGCATCAAAGTCAAATGACGCGCTGTTAGTGTGAATTTGGTTAAGTTTACCCAAGAGACTGCGTACGTTTTGATAATTAACGGTAAAAAAGCAACTTAGTTTTTTGAACCGGTAATATTGGGAGTCTGGCTCGAGACTTTAGGCAGAAATTCATGAACAATAGTGTCACTAGGCCATAATGCAGGATTCAAAGCATCTGATAGGAGACTGTCGGGGAGAAAAATTTTAAATGAAGAAATTTTACGCGTGTGGTTAAAATTAAATTTGTTAATTATAAAATTATCAGGAGTAGCTTTTAACTTGGAGCACAGATGATTTTTGACGGCTCCCGGCGTAGTATCAGGTGACAAGCGGGACACAAATATTGCTTTCCGAAGTTTGACTGAGCGCAATGGTAATTCAGATGGGCGAGGAACAGATATTAACGGCAGCTCATCGGGATTGGGAACACTAGCGGTAGCGTTGGTGATGCCAGCGTTGGTGATGCCAGCAGTTCCGGACGGTCGGCAAGGTGAGAATTCCATAAGCGGTCGTGGTGCGGAAGATGAGGTACCAAGACCAACATCTGGAACTTGAGAATGAAGGGAAGTTGAGTCCAGTAAGTAATAGGAATTACTTGAGGCATATTGACAGTAAATCTATATTAAGTTCTGTAGTTCTATCTTAGAGTTAACCAACTAGGAACTAAGTGAGGGAAATGTTTTAAGTTTTGGCCACGTGAGATTTGGTGTTGATGTGCCATCAGATGGCAGCCGCCTGTCTGCGATTCCAGCGCCACACGGTGGCGTCATCGCACACGTAAACCAGGACGCTGGCGTCTCGGGAGAAGGCGATCTGTCGCACGGTGGCCACGCTGCGCGGATTGTGCAGGGTGGTCATGTGGGCGCCCTCGGGATCACTGGGATCCAGCTCCCACACATACACCTTGCCCTGCTGGTTGCCCAGGGCAATCACCTTCTGCCAGGGATTAAAGCCGAACCGCACGAACCAGATCTCGCACTCGTCGTACTCGAACTCCGCAATGATCGTGCAGGAGGAGTCGCTCGGCTTCACCTGCTCGAAGCTCTGATGCAGTTGTCCCGGCTTCCAGCACACGATGGCATTCTCGCAGGACTTGGAGAGCACAAAGTTGCCGAACCACTGCACACAGTCCACGTAGTTCCTGTGTATATCCCTCGTAGAGAAGTCGGGAAAGTGTTTGGTCACCGTGGGAAAGGGCAGCGTCGATTTCTCCTGGCTGAAAGTGTTCGATAGCTCGATCTTGTGATGAAACTCAGGCGTATTCAGACACCACAGTTTCAGCGAGTGATCCATGCCGCTGGACACGATGCGATCGCCGCGCATATTGAAGTCTATGGACAGCACCTCATCGCGATGTCCTTCCACTCCGCCCAGGATGGCAATGCACACGTGACTCTGGATGTTCCACAGCCTTATCGCATGATCCTTGCTGCCCGATAGCAATAGCTGCAGCTTGTGCGGATGGAACTTGAGCTCGTTGATGGCCTGCCCGTGGCCAATGTAGTTGCCCACCGCCTCGTTTTGCTCGACGTCGATAACTCTGATGACACCGCGGTATCCGGCCGCGGCTAAAAGCGGGGCAGAGGTCTTTAGGTCGTACGACCAGGCGCAGGTGTAGAATACCTCATCGGGCTGGGGAGCAAATTCAAAAAAACAATCTATATTTTCCGCGTTTTTCTTGTACCCAATTTCTTGACCTAAGTTTCCAGCCGATCTGAGATTCTTTAGAGTGATTTTTTAATGCTATTCTGGTATCTATGCTACATTTTAAATGGCCCATGACCATTGGAATAAAACGATTAAGATTCGAAAAAGTTTATATTATTTTATGATTATACTTAGTGTATTGAAAATGTCTTAATAGAACCCACTGATATCATGAAAATTGCCTTTTATCCTGGGGACTCACATTCGGATTAGAATGGACGATCAAATGGGGTTTATATTCTTAATGTTTCCCTTACAATAACCCGATTTAAGGGTTGACCACACTAGGGAGCAGATTTTCTAGTCTTTGGGATCATTATCTTGGGTACTAAAATTCCCTAAATATAACCAACTGAGCAGATAGGTCTTGCAAATGCGTCTGTAACTGGGGAACTCACGTCCGGATCTGCGTAGCAGTGGAGCAGCTGCATCCCGCCCTGCCGAGGGCACTCGTAGACGGTGACCCGGTTGCTGCCGGCGGTGGCGAAGACCTGCGGCTCCTCCTTTCCGAGCAGCGTGTTGAAGGCCACGCCGAAGATGTTGGCTCCGTGGTTCTCCTTCACGTGGGTGCTTTGGTGGCCAGGGTGGAAGGGGGAATCGTCTCAGAATCAGTTTCTGTTTCCAGTTCGATATTTAATTAGTTTTCCTTACTCGTATTTGTAGGCCGCGCGGCTCGTTGGCTTCGATTTGGTGCTCCGGCGTCCGCGGCGTTTGCTCCTCGTGCTGGATGATGGCGACTTGCTGCGCGAGGTGGTGCTGTTCGTCGTATAACTGGCCGACTCATCCTGCAGAGGACGGCAGGGGACGCAAAAAAGATCCATTAATTCCCATTCCGAACATCCATTTATCATTCGCTCTACTCACGCCACATGATTCCTCCGACTCCTCGGCCTCGTTGCCGTTTTTCACTTTATCACTGCTCATTTCGAACGCGCGGCACGTTTGCACGGTTAACTGAACCCCAAATTAGGCCCCCGATTGCAATAAACTATTAGTTTACGCTGCTTAAAATGTTTAAATTGTGTCGAGAGTGAAATGTTTTTTTTTTGGCGGCAATAATGTGACCCCAGCCGCAGATCGCGTAAAATACTCGAGGATTTAAACGTATACGGTCTTACCATTGTGCAGAGTGGCCACCTGGTCACGATCAGCTGGCCAGTGTTGGTTAACCATTAATCGATAAGACGATAGCATGCGACACTTGGGCGCCACATTCAAAATTGGAAATGACAAAACACATGCGCAAGCTAGTTTTATTAAGTAAACAAACAAGGGACAAGTAACATGCCATGGTTTCATGTGTGGTAAACAAACTTTACATGTATGTACAAAATTAGACTGGTCGACAAAATTAGGAGAAACTGGAAGTTATTATAGTTTTTTGAGGATTTTGAAAAAAACCTTTCTTCTCTTTACTTGGATATATCTATATTATGAACAAACCAAAATTGTATAGTTGGAATTGTAAATAATTTTGGAATCATTTGGAATAGTAATGGTAAAGTAAATATTTAAAGAGATTGTGGTAAACCATTGTATTTGAACAGAAACCATAAAAACGTCCAGTTTTTGCGCTTGTTAAGGACCTACTACGTTAGTAAACACAATTAATAATATTTTTGTGTGTGTCTAACGTAGTAAATACTTGTTTTTGGAAAGTTGCAAAATATTTTATTTTACAAAAGTCGCGGCTAGGAACATTTACAATCACGCAGAGGGCGGGTGGGGAACGGAAACCAGTGTTCTTCTTTTTTGTTTTTTGATTAGTCTAGGATAAAATAGTTATTTACAACAGAAGCGAGCAAAAGATTGGGGTAGGGGACAGAGGCTAGACAGAAGATTACAGCAGTGGAAATCGCAGACAGAGGTCAGCAGACAGATTGGTTTTGGATAGAGGAGAGATAGATAGAGAGACAGATAGAGTTGTTACATAGAGAGTAGTTCATTCTGGAGCTGTGTTGTTGTTTTTTTTTTTGTGGTTGTTAACGCAAACGTCAAACGAAAAATAAGGCAAATCGAACGAACTGAAGAGGCGTAACGGATAAACGGTTAGCTTAGAAATCAAATTTCAAGTACGTTTTGTTCGTCGACATGGACCTGGCCCAGGTGGGTGTCCTGAGGCGCCGTTGCCGGTGCACGGTCGCTGGGTTACTGCAGCTGCCACTGCTGCCAGCGCCACTGGCCACTGAACTCTCCGCCGCCGCCTTGGCACTTGGCTCCTTGGCTGGTGCTCCCTTGTCGCCCGGACTCTCCTCCATCACCGATTCCCTTACGGTCTCCAAAGCAGGCTGAAGTTTGGGGGCAGGTGGGGTGGCAGAGCTAGTTTCTGTTGTCGAGGCTGGCGGACCAGTGGGTCCACTGTGGGTCTGCGGTGCCAGGGAAACGCCCTTGGTGCGACCCTCTATGCTGTCCTGGTTGTCACCCGCTGGCGTGGCACCACCACCACCGTCTGCTCCCCCAGGAGCCCCAGGCACCTCCTGCAGGCTGCAACTGCTATTCGAGTTGTTGTTGTCCTGCTTCTGGTCATCTCGTCCGTGGCTATGGCGACTGCAGTTCAGGTTCTTGCAGTTCCCATTGCAGCCCTCTCTGCAGGATTTTGGTCCCAATTTCGGAGTCCCAAGGCAGGCGGTCAAGTGTTTTCGGCGACCAGCAGTTGGCAGTGAGTAACAGCGAACCGGTGCATTGGGCAATTGTTAGGTTACGAGACACCACGTTGATTTCATGTTGCATTGCATTCGGTTTGTTTGTGTATGTTGTATGAGAGTTTTTTATTTAGTTTTTGTTTTTTTTTAGATAAATAGTTTTGGCAATAGAAAGAAAGAATATATAAATAGAACATCAGTTGAGAGATTGTGGTAAAGCTTTTGGGGTTAGTAGGGGTAGAGGATCGGACTTTTCCCACGAAGAGGGCAACTGAATCTCTATAAATTAGATTTTTTCATTTTAAAATTCGCCCTAAAAGATTTTACTATCCCTTTAAAATAAGTATTCAAATTTTCATAGTGTTTGTTTAATTCGGAATAAATGTTTTCAGGCAAAAATAGTTCATAATTTTCCTAATTGGATTCAACCAACTAAAAATCCCATGTTGTATAAAACTAAAATGTAGCACAGAGTTTAAGGAAATCAATTTGTCCCCTTAGGGCGAACTTTTAAAATGCATCAATTCCGCAACAACATACAAAGCTAGCCCTGATGGCAAGCAAGGTTAACTCCGAAACTTTGTGAGTTGTTGGCAACGGAAAGGGATAAAATAAGTGGGGTAAATAGGAAAAGCGACTTTCAACCCAACCTCACTTGGCTATGTAAATCGAAGAATCGTGTCACGAGTGGGTTGGGTAGGTAGAAAAATGTTAATAATTCATGTGGCCCGCCACCTGAATACAATGGACTCCGTACATATTCCATACATATGCAGATGACATTCGGGAGTGGATCGGTGGGGGATTTAATTGAAAGTGTGGTAAATATTAAAAATGCACTGATGCATTGGGCTTGTATTTGTGGAGAGTACCCCTCTCTGCGGCTGAAGAGCGAACCAAAATCGGGCTGGGAAATGCAAAGCTTACCGGAATACATTTTAAATATTTTAAGATAACTTGATTACTATCAAAATGTGATTGTAAAATAGTAAACATATTAGTTATAATCGAGGTAAGTAAAGCAATTAAGTATTAATCCTAAAAGCAGCTTTGCACTTCCATCCATAAAATGCAACCCTTCAAAAATATCAAACGCATTCTGCTCACCACAAAGAGTTGAAGTTATATAGCGAATAGCTTTTCATAGGCGAAGTTATAGCAGAAGGATAAGAAGACGGGTTAGATTCAGAGGAAGCACACAGAGAATTCCATCTGGCAAATTGACAAACGAACTGAGTAGAAATAATGCAGATACACCGAGAGAAATGGCGAGCACAAAAGTAAGACACTGAGAATTGATGGCAGACGGGTGAGTTAGAGACAGATCTTCAATAAAATACGGTGCTGCGAATCGTTAGGGGACGGTGTTTTGGGGTCTTAACCTTAACTTAGTAACTCTCAAGAGCCGAAGGATACAGAGTACACAGTTATACGTTACGTAAGGCTAGGCTAGAGCTAAGAATTACTTGATCTCTGCAAACGTTATATGATATGATGTTCAATGAGAGACAGAAGATAGAATAGATACGATTGATGATGATGATAGGCTAGAGTTTCTTTTTTTACTGGCAGAGCAAGGCAAAGTATAGATCTTGATTCTCGAAATACATGAACTGAAGAGAGCACTACAAAGTATGAGGATAGAAATAGTCGGTAACAGAGTTAGAAAGAAGTTGGAAGAAGAAAGTTGTGGAAAAAGGTGAATAATAGTGGTTATTGTGGGTTTTTCGGGTTTGATGTGGGCGCGAGTTGGGGTATGGTTTTATTATAGACGAGATGTTAGAGTTAAAAATCAACAGAGTTAACGACAAAACCAAAGCGACAAGTTTGACTCGATGGGAACACTTACTCTTCGCTCTCAACGGATGAGGACGCAATCTGCCCCAACTTTGTTTTACCTGTTGTGGGGCTTCTGCTCAATAACACAGACACACAAACAGTAACAGAACGGATATAAAAAGAAAAATATTCAGATATATGTATACATTCAGTGGGTATAAGGGTCCTCAAACAGGATTTCGTCTTATAGGTACGTTAATAGTTGTTTTCTCTTTTAATAGCGAAGTTAGATGATTTGATGGGTAAATGGAAGCTTGCCTTGGGTGCAAATCCGAAATTTGGAAACTACGCAGCATTAGTCGGATGGTTCCTACTCTAGAAATGGGTTACAAAGCCTAAACCAATTCGATGGGAGACCCAAAGAAGCCCAAGCTGAAGCAGAGTTGTCCAAAGATCAGTTCGATTCGACTCGCTATCCTCTTGGATGGGTTAGCTCGCCAAGAAGCTTGCAAAATTTTCAGTTTTTTGGGGATGGGTTATCGTGAAAGACCTCTACTTTCACCTACCTTGATTCGTCAATGAAGACGGCTTCGAGTACACGAGCCGCATAATGCAGATTGCGCTGCATATCCTCGTAGGCAACGGTCTCATGATCCATGCGGCGGAGAAGACTGCGTATTCTGTGGAATTTTAGATAAATATTAGTTTAACGATTTAAGCAGGTTACAAGATATATAACTTGAAAAGTAAAGATCGAATAAAATATACAGAACTAGCAAACTGTAGATATTTTTCAAAGCTCTATTGAAATATCCCAAAATAGTAAAGAAATCGTTACCGATCGATCATATGCTAAAAGAAATTATTATTATTATTTAAATATTATTATTATTATTTAAATATTATTATTATTATATAAATTTTATTTTTGAACAGTGTTTTAATTAAAGCATCATTTCATATCACCAAATATACAAAATAAAACAACGTTTAAAATAGGCTAATATCGTTAAGTACCTTTTAATAAGGCCTTAAGATTTATTAAATGTCACGTTTAAGCGCTGTAAAATTTACCAACTCTCTGGGGCTTGCGAATGTTTAAGTAAGTACAAATAAGGTTTGAAAACTCCAATTCATTCCAACAAGTCTAACAACAAAGCCATGATTTGCCTCGCTTTCATAGCCATCCATGTGATCGCTCTTTTGGCCCTTATTGAAGTCGGAAGCTCTTGTATATGCGATCGCATATATACGCCTGTTTGCGGATCGGACCACAAGACCTACAGCAACGTGTGCGATTTGGAATGCGATTCCGCAGAGCAAGGAGGCAAAATTACGTTGGCCAGTTATGGCGAGTGCAAGTAACTGGAAGGTGTGAATGAAACTGGTTAAATCGCTACCAGAAGTGGACAACTTCATTGAAAGTGTATAATACGGAAAAAAATGTAAATAAAATTACGATTTATCGCTTTAAATATAAATTATTTTAATTATTTTCTGGTACATTTATAAATGAGTGTGGATAGGTCTAGAAAGCCCCAACCTCGCCCGAAGGCCAAGAATGGAAGGTGCTAGTATCAAAGTCTTGAAAATGTAAATGACCATTTCTTAAGTCGGTAACATTATTAAATGAGCAATTCTGAAATATTATGAAAAGTAATTCACTATACCTATAGACATCGTTGCCCGTGTCCTAAATCCATGGTCTTGGTCTACGGATCGGATGAACCTACGACAACAAGACAACTAAGACAAACCCATCCCTGAATTAAGGACATTTAATCTGTATATGAAATACAGACAAAATTACAGTCGAACTACCATACCTTTAAATTACAATTTATAAATTTAAAGAGACCTGAACCTTTCTTAAAATTGCAATTTATTGCTAAAAGTATGTATAATTTCCAGATGCATATATAAATGATTGGCGATAGGGTGTGATAGCCCAATTCTGAACGGATATGTCTGAAACTTATACCATGCTTTGGCCGATACTAATCCCTCTCTGTCTGTTTGCTCTTATGGGCCTATCTGCGGCCAACAAACCTAAATATGTTGGTAGAATCCAACAATATGATTTGCTATAAAAGATATAATCGGAAATGCTTTCTTTCCCACGCATACAATATTGGTGAGAAGTATTAATTGGGAAAATCTTGATGGTAACATACCTTCCGGCCGCTTTGTTAAGGGCGTCTGGCGTGTCGACTGGCGGCAAACTTTCCGTATCCCATTGCCCGGCGGCGAACGATATATTCGACGGAGTTTCGAAGGAGTGTCCCGACTCCTGCGGAATGTCGGTGTCCCCGCGCAGAAACGAGTTGTTGCCGACGCCGACGTTTATCGAGTGCATGCCGGTATAGTCAGTCGAGTCGTGACCCGGAACCATTTCGGTTTGCGATAGATTGGCCGACGAGATCTGAATATTATCGGCCAGATAGTTGGTGGCATTCGGCGATGATGGCTGCATTTTAGCGGCGGCGTTGGCGGTTGCTCCCGAGTTGGTGGCCTGATGGCTGCTGGATCGGCTGTCGCCGGCGGACGCTGATCCGTTGCTGCCGGAACGAAAGCTCAGACGCTCTGCAAGTGGCTCACTGAGCGGCGTCTGGGCGAAGTTAATTCCCGGAACTGTGCTGCTGGAGGCGGTGGTCGAGGGCGATGCCAACTGGCTGTCGATTTGGGTGAAGTTGCGGCTGTTTGTGCGTCGGATAATCGTCAGTGAGCCGTGTCCTGCGAAAATCCGAAGAGAATTGGAGAAGAAGAAACTGATTTAGTTGCCGGCTGATTATTAAGTTACATCACTCTCACTGTTGACACATTGATTAAGGCCCTACTGGGATCTAACGAAGCACACAAAGGCCCCAAAGGAAAGGGTGCAGATGGGAGGGGTACAGTGGGTAAGGAAATATATGCATAAAATGTATGGATGCAAAAAAGGGGATTTGTAACCTATAATAATTCCAGATAATTCCAATTTTTTCACTTTTTTAATAATTCTTTTTAGAAAACTGTTCCACAAGGATCTTATTATTTATTAACAAAATTTATTGAAAACAAAATTAGAAAAATTGTATATATGTGATAAACATTTTCTATCCATTTGTACCGCCGTTTATCTTTCTTCTTTGGTCAGAAATCATTTGATACAATCGACAAGAAATCAATAATTTATTCCCATCATTTGAGGCCATTGTAGCATAGAATTCTTTATTTAGTTTAACCCCAAGTGAGGGGAAAATGCTTAACGAGCAGCGAACAAAAGCCCTTGAAGAAGTTCCTCCTGCGAGCCAAGTCCTGGGCCCCCAACCCTTGGTTTCCCCCAACCTTTGGGCCCCTTTCCTCGAGTTGGCTGAGTGGCATCATCCTAAGTTGGCCCAAAGTTGCCTTCCCGGGCGTGTCGACAAAAAAAGTGCAAAGGATTTATTTGTGTGTGTTTGTCAAGTGCCGAGGAGGGTGTACTCTGTGCAGAGCAATCTATCTGCGAATTCCCCAACCTGCCTTCCTCCGCCTCCCAAAGAAGAAAAACACAGCGTCTTCGTCTTGGCTGCTAGAATCTTAACTGCATTCCATTTATTTTGACAGTGCAAGCACCTCCCGAGAAAGGTGATGGGCCAGTCATAAAATCCGCTTTATGCTGCACTTAAATTTATGTTACACCCGAGATTCCTTAGCTTAACTGCTAGATACGCGGGCTCTTTATCGACTCGAGTTTTGGGATGAAATGTTTTATGCTCCTTTTACTGGCGACTCTTCACGTCCTTAATGACTTTCAACGCTTCATTTTACCCCACAATGTTGGATAAACCGGGAGAAAAATGCTGTGCTGGTCCCACCTGGCATCAGCTTACGGCTAAACCCAATTGCGCTTGTTTTGACCCATGTGAGTGGGTTGGTGGAAATTGCCGGCAATTAAATGGCCTGATGGCCGCATAAAGTGCGTTTCGTAAATGGTAACATGATCGATGGTTTCGCATCAATCTTGTTTTTGCAAAGTTCAGATAGTAAGTAGTGCTTAGTTTGCTTGATTTCGATAAGATGTTATAGTATTTTTGTGAATAAATACTGGGACCGAATCATTTGATTTAAACTAGTGATATAATTATGATTTAACACTTAAATCGTGTTAGACTTTCTGGTACTGGCTTGAACGTATATAAATAAGAAACTTCGGGTGTTTAGCACTATAAGATACAGCCATGCTGTACCTCACCTTGATCGCCCTGTGCCTGTTGTCCCTTTTGGGTTGGACCGCTGCTGTATGTGTTTGTACCCGGGAGTTGAATGAAGTTTGCGGTAGTAACAAAATAACCTATGGAAACCCGTGCACGCTTAGGTGCAGTGGTGCCCAACTTGTCCATCACGGACCGTGCAAGTCCTAAATATTATTAATAAACAAGAAGGAATGCCGAGTGGAGTACCTCAAACATCTGTGTAAACCCATGTTTATCGAAAATCAAAGTATAATAGAAGTAGTCTGGTTTATTTAAAAATAATTTTGTATGCAAGACAACTTTAAAACCTCTCAATACCATGCCTAGTTGGAACTCTGGAACTCTGCCTATTTGCTTCTTTTAAACAGAAATAAAATCGCTCTGAATTTTAGAAAATCGACATACTTTTTAAGCAAACGGCAGCTAGCCTTGACTTTTAGAAAAAAAATTCTAAAAAACAGAAAAAAAATTCTTTAATTCAGGGAAAGTATTTCCAAAATTAAATAATAAGAAGAAAATAAAAATCGGCGAATCGGGAGTTATGCCGGTTACACCCCTCTGACGGTGTTTGTTGTTGGTTCCCGTTTCGCAACATATGTTTCTAAACACATGGATTACGTTACGATGTACGTTGTTAAAAACACCTTTAGTTTCAAATTATAACTGAAACAATGATAAATATAAAAATCAAATAACTAACTTACCATCTTGAGAAAAACATGTTGGTCGCCGCTCGTGGGAATCGAACCCTTTACCTCACAGTTTGCTGTCAAACACTCTACTATCTGCGCCAGGGTTCCCTGGGGTTCAAGGTTTATACTCTTATGTATCCTTATGTGTGTGTTAGTTTACCTAAATCCTTTTTTGTAAAACGAAAAAAAATATTGCCCTCGACGTGGGACTGAACACACGCTTCCGAATATAAGCGTACAAAACAAACAATACGCTCGCTTTAGACCCCTAGGCTACCGACTGGGCTGATTTCGTCAAATATAAGGCGATTTTTTCTTAGTTTCAAAGAAACATTATTAAAAAACAGACAGTTTTTTTATAAGTGGATTACGAGAGGAGTTGATCTAATCAGGGTTAGTTTTTCCTACTTTTTAGAAAAATATTTCTTAAAAATAGAAATATTTTCTGAATTTCAAGGCAATTTTCTAAAATTCATGGCGATTTTTTTTCTGAGTTTATAGACCTTTCCCCTACCCTAAAATTAAAATTTTGAACATAAAAGTAATTTAAGAGACCTTGTCATGTGTTAAAATTACAATTTATTGCTTTAAATATATACCAGTTCCCGGTGAATATATAAATGAGTGTCGATGGGCTGTGAAGGCCCAAGTCTTATATGATAAGTCTAAAACTTATACCATGCGTGGTCCACTTATAATCGCACTCTGCCTGTTTCCAGTTTTGGCCTATGGGATCCTTTGCGGATGTTCTAGCAACTATGAGCCTGTCTGCGGATCGAATTTACAAACCTATAGCAACATGTGCTTTTTCGACTGCTTGGCGGGAAGACGTGGACATACTGTGGTCAAAAAGGAAGCGTGCTAATACCCGGAACATAGAAATCTAATATGTTTATTTTAAAATTTAAACAATAAAAAAAAAACAACAAAGAAAAAAGAACGCAATAGTCGAGTTCCTCGAATACCAGATATCCCCTACTGTACGGAAAATCGATATTTATCGAAAAGGGAGGTGTCCAAACTAAGCTTAAAATTATAATTTAACGCTTAAATCGTGTTAGACTTTCTGGTACTGGCTTGAACGTATATAAATAGGAAACTTCGGGTGTTTAGCACTATAAGATACAACCATGCTGTACCTCCCCTTGATCGTCTTGTGCCTGTTGTCCCTTTTGGGTTGGACCGCTGCTGTATGTGTTTGTACCCTGGAGTTGAATGAAGTTTGCGGAAGTAACAAAATAACCTATGCCAACCCGTGCTCGCTTAGGTGCAGTGGTGCCCAACTTGACCATCGCGGACCGTGCAAGTCCTAAATATTATTAATAAACAAGAAGAAATGCCGCGTGGAGTACCTTGAACATCTGTGGAAACCCATGTTTATCGAAAATCAAAGTATAATGAAAGTAGTCCGGTTTATTTAAAAATAAGTCTTTATGCATGACAACTTTAAAACCTCTCAATACGTTGCCTAGTTGGAACTCTGGAACTCTGCCTATTTGCTTCTTTTAAACAGAAATAAAAGCGCTCTGAATTTTAGAAAATCGCCATACTTTTTAAGCAAACGGCAGCTAGCCTTGACTGTTAGAAAAAAAATTCTAAAAAACAGAAAAAAAATTCTTTAATTCAGGGAAAGTATTTCCAAAATTAAATAATAAGAAGAAAATAAAAATCGGCGAATCGGGAATTATGCCGGTTACACCCCTCTGACGGTGTTTGTTGTTGGTTCCCGTTTCGCAACATATGTTTCTAAACACATGGATTACGTCACGATGTACGTTGTTAAAAACACCTTTAGTTTCAAAATTAAAACTGAAACAATGATAAATATAAAAATCAAATAACTAACTTACCATCTTGAGAAAAACATCTTGGTCGCCGCTCGTGGGAATCGAACCCTTTACCTCACAGTTTGCTGTCAAACACTCTACTATCTGCGCCAGGGTTCCCTGGTGTTCAAGGTTTATACTCTTATGTATCCTTATGTGTGTGTTAGTTTACCTAAATCCTTTTTTGTAAAAAAAAAAATACGAAAAAAAATATTGCCCTCGACGTGGGACTGAACACACGCTTCCGAATATAAGCGTACAAAACAAACAATACGCTCGCTTTAGACCCCTAGGCTACCGACTGGGCTGATTTCGTCAAATATAAGGCGATTTTTTCTTAGTTTCAAAGAAACATTATTAAAAAACAGAAAGCCCAAGTCTTGTCTGATAAGTCTAAAACTTATACCATGCGTGGTCCACTTATAATCGCACTCTGCCTGTTTCCCGTTTTGGCCTATGGGATCCTTTGCGGATGTTCTAGCAACTATGAGCCTGTCTGCGGATCGAATTTACAAACCTATAGGAACATGTGCTTTTTCGACTGCTTGGGGGGAAGACGTGGATATACTGTGGTCAAAAAGGAAGCGTGCTAATACCCGGAACATAGAAATCTAATATATGTATTTTAAAATTTAAACAATAAATAAATACATATTCGTGCAAAGAAAAAAAGAACGCAATAGTCGAGTACAGTCATCCTCTTATGTATGGTAAACCGATATTTATCGAAAAAGGAGGTGTCCAAACTAAGCTTAAAATTATAATTTAACGCTTAAATCGTGTTAGACTTTATGGTACTGGCTTGATAGTATATAAATATGAAACATCGGGGTATAGTATATATAACTAGATCTGGTTTATTTATAAATAAGTTGTTATTCCTGACCTGACGACAGTTGTATTGAAACTCTGCGTATTTACTTCTTTTAAAACGATACTCTTAAATTATTTTTTAACGCTTTAATCGAGTATACTCATAAAAATTTAACTATGCATGAGAGTCTTAAATATCGTTGATCTTTATTTGATTTATATGTTTTTCAAAAAGCCCGTCACAATAAAAATATGGGAACAATTTTGAAAGAACCCAGCAATTGCTTTTGGGTTGTTTTATAATTGTTAGAGTTTTGAGGGACACATCTGATGAATAAATTTGTCAGACCCATGCAACTAAATTTATTAAATTAATTCTTCTAAATGTGTTTTCGATGTACCTATCAGAATTTGCAAATTCGAATATGTTTTGTTAATTAGTTTTCGTTTGTTATTCTAAATAAGTAATTTGTACTTTATTAGATTTTGCTAATTTAAATTGGATTTATAAACTCATTTGAATGCCGGAAAAAAAATAAACCAAAAATAAAATAAACGTTAAAATGAAAACCAAACAATGAAATAAAAATGTAATTAGGACAACTGCGAAGCATTGCAATTCCAATTAGCCAATTCGGTTCTTAGCCACAACCATCCACGAATGGCTATCCTAACTAAGTTCCCGCAATTTCCGAGCGATGTCAGACCGACTTAGCCACCGCAATCTCCGCAGCTGGTGCAGAATGGATTATGCGGGCGCTGTACAAGCTTTGCGGTGTCTGTCCGCTACTCGAAATTGAAATTATAATGCGACCTCCCCACAGTAACCACCAGGATCAGATGATGAAATATGCAAAAATGACACACACAACAGCGAGGGACGGATGCAGAATGCAAAATGCCATGAGCTGCTCTTTACTTACTTGCCACTTGACCATTTATTGTCGCATTTGTGCCACTGCCACTGAGCTCGGAGACCGTGGGACTGACAACTTCCTGTGCCGGCGTACTGACGCCACCTGCTCCTCCGGCTCCAGATCCAGATCCGGTTCCACTTCCAGTCGCAGGTCCAGCCGAACCACTTGCTGCACCGCTCGCTGCACCACTGCTGCCGCCGGTGGTGCCAGCACCAACACTTGCTTCCTCCCGTTTGTTGGGCAAACTCTCCGGCGTGCTGGCAACTGAAAGGGAAAAGTGAAATATTCTTAGTTTATGGGTTAAATTTGCACGTAACATTTTTTTACTCATTGCCATAAGCAAGTTCAAAAATTATAAATTCCTTATTAATACCTTTTTAAATCGGACCATTCATTAAAAAGTTATGATCAAATAATGAAATTCAAGCAGTGCAAGCAGTCGTTTTACTGCATGCATGTCTCCATCTCTCTCGCACTTCCTTTGGCTTAGTAAAGGGTATCTGATAGTAAAGGTACTCCACTATAGCGTTCACTCTTGTTCTTATTAAATAATGTTTAATTGCTTTTGATATTCAGGGAAGTTTATGTGGTTCTTTCTAAATGAAGATACATCAATTTCAATTTTTTTAAATTATTAGAATACTTTAATAAATAAAACCAACATTAAAGGTCGTACTTCACAAGCTTGTACTTGTTGAATGAACTGGTTACTATTTGATCGTAAATATATATTATACTGCTAAATATAATTGATCATCGTCCCATCTATTGTTAAATCTTAAAAAGGTTTTTTTATATGTGTATCCCAGTAGCTGTCTGACTGCTCCAACAGGTCTTCGCATGGCAATCAGTATTCAAACTATCTGTGCTTGTCTACACATCTATGGGAGCCCTAAATCCTTTTGTTGTCTTTCACTTGCTGGAAATCCCTTCTTTCTAATGCTGTTGGGCTTAGCCAAAGTGTATTTGTGTTGTGTATTTTGTTTGCTTCTTGGCCAAAAGGGTCGGACAACTTTTTTGCGGACTTTGGTGATTGGAAAGGCGTAGCCTCTACTTTAAGATACATTTCAGATACAAATTTAACTTCGATGGAAAGCAGTTCAATATAGAAAAGAAAAATAACAAAAAAATAAGAACTCGGCAATACAATACACTTATAATTTGTGTAAACTACATTGTTAAAAAGCTGAACACACTAAAGTTATTAGTTTGTTCGTTTTATTTAAGAAAATATTGCTAAACTTATATAAATATATATTTTATTGACGGAATGTTAGCTCTACAAGCTGATAAGGGTCTGAAATCAACATTTAATATTTATTAAAAATAATAAATAGAGCATTTCCAAATCGCCGTGGCCTTCATGGATCTTTAACCATTTTCCTTGCGTTTAAGCTTTTCTTCAGCTTCATCTTGTAATATCCTCTCCTTTGATTCGACCAGGCTTAGCCTCCTCCTTTGGCACTACAAGATTAGATTGAAATTGCTTTTGTGCCTTGAAAGGATTTTATTAGGCCAAGCTAATACCGATTTTTGCGCAAGTTGCCAAGGCCAACAGCTGCGAGCTGCTAGCAAACTAGGGGAACAATAAATGTTTATACATACATATATGCATAGCTAGATTCCAGTTTCGCTCGTTCATTTTAAATAATGCGTATACGCCACGTGTTTTAAGAGATGTGAATCCCGGTTAGTGCGAATTGTGGGATTTATTTTGCAACGTAAATTGTAATAATTGCTAAGTTATAATTTATTTTTTAAATATTTGGCGTTTTTAGTGTTTATTAAGCCACGCTGTCAATAGAATAAAATACAGATGAACCATTTTCCTGTAAAAGGTACCATATTGGACTTTAGGAAGTGTTGAAAGTCACGACTTGTCGCTGTTAATGTGTAGTTTTTCCAACGAACTGCGGCTTGCGAAGGGAGCTGGTTGTGGCACCTCTATAAATAAGTGACAATCGGTTGTGAAAGCTCCAGTCGTGCTTAACCAGTCTAACATTATAGCCATGCGTTGCCTAGCTCTGATCGCACTCTGCCTGTTCGCTCTTTTGGCCCTGGCTGTGGGTCAGGAGGCTAAAGGCTTCTGCCCATGTCCTCGCAACTATGAGCCTGTCTGCGGATCGGACTCAGTTACCTACAGCAACCAGTGCGATTTGAACTGCGCAGCGAAGAACCAAGGACGCGCCATTACTGTGGCCAAGGCGGGAAAGTGCTAACAACCGGAATATGGAAATCGAACTGGTTATAACCGACATATGTATGATGCGAAGTGGAAAATAAATACTTGTTAATTGTGAAAAAAATGTAATATTTTTATATTCTTCTGGTATCAATTATTTGAGTGAACTAAGCTGGAACTGAATATAGAGAAAAGTTTTAATAATTTTGGCCTCCAATTATTTAAACTTTACAGTATGCCTTAAAAATCAAACGTTCTGAAATTGTTTACTTGGGTTCATGAAAAGTTGTAAAGATATTCATAAATCAGTGTCGTTATAAATTCGAATCTAACAAGTTCAATAGCTTTTCACATTGACATTTATATTTATGACTCCGATTAATTTTTTAACTAATTCTTATGTCACGGACTTTTTTTAAATTTATTTCACAATTTTCCAATTGGTTTAAAATTTTAAATATTTATATATCTTGCTCTTGGTTGCATTTTTTCTCTATTTAAATATAACAAGTATTCATATTTATTTAAGTGGTCAACCAATGCCGGAATTAAAACCAAATATATGAAAAATAAATAACAGTGAACACAATTTCTATGTGTGCACTTTTGAGGTTTATGTTATTGACCCAATTGTTTAACGACTTTTCTTATTGGCTTGGATTCTATTTAGACAGTTGTTGGAATAGCTTTACCCAACAAATAAAACAACAATAATAATCTAAAGCCATACCAGGGCTGCGAATGGAAAGTGGGTTTGTCAGGTGTTTTGATTGGTAGGAAATATTATAAAACCAGAGATAATAAGAAAATATAAAAAATAAGTATGAGTTTATAATATCTTTTGGTCAGATCTTATACTTTATTACCGACTTAAAAACTTTTCATATAGAATTTTAAGGATAGCCGTGTTTATAGCTATGATTCAAACTGAAGTAATTTTCTTTGATAAAAATTGTTCTTAATGTTTAAAACAGAAATATATTTTATTATAAGTTTTTTCACTGTTCTTTATGTAATACCACTGACTTTAATATTATTATTCTACAAAAAACTTTAAGGCATTACATTTTGTTTTTATTTATTCAATAGATTTAAAAAGCAAATGTTCATATAAAATATAAAAGATAAGTTCAAGAAACGTGACTCATGAAAGATTATTGCTTAATTCGTGCAGTGCCATCTTTGATAGCCAACCACTTGAGGATCGGAACAAATGAATTCGCAAATCACTTCAGCCTCGGGAAGTAGGTAAGAGTTTTTCCCAGTGTTGAGTTATATATGATGATTCGTATTGGCGATAAGGTATTGAAACGCTATCAATTGCAATGCCAAATGCTTTGGCTGATAAGCTGATTTATTTCTATACGTATATTTTTCACGTTGATGATTAATACAAGGCACTTATTTTATTTGATTTCCTTTTATTGTTTCTGGATTTTTCTTTGGTATGTTGTTTACGGAAATTCTAGTTTAGCAGCTGCCGTTTCGCAAAAGTCCCATGCTGCGTCCTTGGCGTTCCGCCTTGCGACGTTGACAGTCGAATTCGCATCGATTTGGATAGGTCACCAAGTTGCTGGCACAAACGGGATCGAAGTTCCTGGGGCAGGGACAAAATTCCTTCTTTTCCTGCTCAACGTCATCGCTGCGAATTGGCGATATGGCGAGGGCCAAGAAAAGGCACAGGGCCAGAAGAATGCTCAGGAATTTCATGGTTGCGAGGTTAATCCACTTGCTAGACTGATTTGATACTGCTCGACTTCTTTTTTATTCAATGGAGCTTTGGTTGGCTTCGATTTGGTCTCTTATCTTATCAGTTCTTTTGGGGCTTTGGAGTTGTGAGTACTTTTTAGTACATTATGACTGGGTTACAGTTGAAATATGTGCTAATTTAGCCGGGTATAGTTCGTAGAATTTACTTTGCTACTTTGCTAAGTAAATGCAGTTCAAATTATTTGAATAATTTATGGGCTTCGGCACTTCCAATTAATTTACTTATTCACCTTATCGCGGAACCAAACACGCAATTGTTTATAGTTGAAAAAAGCTTACACTGAAAGCTATATATAATATTACTCACTCTGTTAGAGAGCTTTTCCCTCATTTCTCACCGCCTTTTTATCAACGATCAGGTCGAGGGAATTTCCCCCTCGACAACAATTTACATACACTTTGCTCCGCTTTTTATGAGCCCCCGTAATTAATGAAACGCCAGTTATTTTGTCAGGCAATTTACACGACGCTGGCTATTCAATTTCAATTGCCATTCAATTTCAATTAGTTTAGAGGCTTATACCCAGGGGAAATTTGACTAAGTTCTTTCCAGTTGTGGAGTAACTACCGCCATGCGAGGTTTATTTCTGGGTCTTATGCTCTTGGCCTTTGCCATAGTGACGGCCCGGGCTCTCAACTGCCAGCCGTGTAAATTACTGGAAGCCCGTAAGACACATGCAAACGAAACCCACACGCAGCCAAAGTGAGAAAAAGTAAGCGGGAGGCGGAAGGTCGGGAGAGCAGTGCAAAATAATCAGCAGCTTGTTTGGCTAATTAGCAAAACTTACGCACACAAACAGAGGCAGCCAGTAATGTATACTCATACCCAGAACATACAACCTATTCCGAATCCCAGTCTTAGTTGAACACTCGCAGCGAAACGACGACGACGTCTTCCGCGCAAAGTAAATTCCATTCAGTTAGCAGTAGATCCACGTTGCCAAGATGAAGTGCCTGGCTTTGTTTCTCCTTTTGGCTCTCTCGATCACCCTCTTTGCGGGCTCCTCGGAGGGCAGCTTCTGTCCATGCGACCTCAAGACGAAGGGTTCGGAGGTGTGCGGCTCAAATGGTGTAACCTACAAGAATCGCTGCGAGTTCGAGTGCACCCAGCGGGATTATAAGAAACTCGGACGAACCCTAAACATACGGAAAGAGGGATCTTGTAATTAGTTAAAGTAATATCTTCGAATATCTCGGCTGCACGCTTCTCCATTTCAAATAAGTGCTGTGAGAGACTTTTGTAAATGGAACAACTACCATCAAATGTTATACTCTCTTAGTCAACATTAATAAATTTAACAATAAACAAATTCTCTTATCAGTAATTTATATTGTAGGTGAGATACTGCAAATAAATACAGCTTTCTGTATACTTAAATAAAACTCTGTCTTAGTTGAACTCTCGATGGAATAAGATTACGAGCTCCGCATAAAATTGGATATTTTAGCAGATATGAGGTGTATGGCTTTAATAGCTCTTTTGGGCCTTTTGGCTACTCTATTTGTGGGCTGCACTGAGGCTAGCTTTTGCCCCTGCAATCTCCGGAAGGCGGAGGTGTGTGGATCCAATGGCGTAACCTACAGAAATCGATGCGAGTTCGAGTGCTCCCAGCGGGAGTACAAGAAGCTCGGTCGAATTCTCAACATCCGCAAACAGGGACCTTGCTTCCAAGTTAAATATAAATAAAAATAAAGTTGAACTTTCTTTCTTTTGGCTATGATTCTTAAAATTCATAAAATATTAATAATATTTTCTGGACAAATTTTACAAACTAATTAAATTTTAACTGAAATAATGTTTTTAAGTCGCAGTTCTAAAAAAGCTTTCGCTTCTGATTAAAAATCTTTTTCTCAACGAGGCGCATCCGAATGTATTATATGCAAATAAAGCCATTCAAAGTTAATTAAAAGCTGCGTCGAGTGCGTCATCACCTGAGTAAATCAATCGCTGGCTTTCGGGCGCCGCTCGTTTTCATTGTCACTTTGGGTGGGAGTGTTTTGGCACCGCATAAACAGTCGCCTCACGCGCATCAATCAAATTTATGCATAATTAATCGTTCGCCAGCAGCGATTCGTCTCCCTCGGGGATTGCTGATGGTTGGGATGTGATTTATTAACTCTGCACAGCGGCTTGACTAATTGAATCTCAATACGTGCGACGCAAACAATGAAATTGGGTGCAAACAAACCAACAAACCACCCAATCCAAACCACCCGGCTAATACAATAGGCCAAGTAATAACAAGGCCCAGAGCAAGTCTAATAAAGGTAATGGGCCGCATTTATGGGATGAGGTTGGACGACTACCGTTGACTTTATGACAGGAAGCTGACAGCTGCAGCCCGGAATTCGGCTGGCCAGAATGTTATTAAAAAGATAATAACGAACGGGTTGAATCACGGCCGTAAATCGGTTTTATCTCCCGAGACTTGTTCAAATTGGGGATTATAACATTCATGAGACAAACAAGGTGTGTCATAAAAACTGAGTTGCTTTCACGGATGATTTCAAGCAAAGTAGTAAGCAAGAAGTTTTATTAGGTAAGTAAATTAATTTAAATTGAAAATATGACATAACACATTCTACAATATTTATTCGGTTTTATCGGAATTTTTAATGCTAAAAATTCCATCTTTTCGGCAATGAGAGTACCCATTTTGTAGGAAATGTTCTCTAAGTGAGGAAATTATCACCTGATTTTTAAAAAATATTATAATGGTTTTCATATTAAGAAAGTTGTTGAAAAACTCCACAGCTTCGTTTGCTGTTGAACCCAAATTACCTTTTTCCTAACACCAATTTGTAATGAATGTGGGCTTACACCAAAAATCGGAAAATGTTTTATCAGTCAATGACTTGACTGTGAGCTTATCTAACAGAGCCAAAGCAGATAATATGATAATATTCTGTCAAAAGAGGATTTCCCCGCCCACAGTCATAACAATAACAGCAAGATAGCAAGGAAAAACAGCCAAATACTCATGGATAGATATATCCATACGGAAATTTACATGTGGAACCTACTTATGACAACGGGCAATCTCTACAACTGACAATAAATCGACAAACCCGTACCGCTTCTGCCGCTGTTGTTGTAATTTCGTTTGATTTGTGATAACAAGTATTTGATAAGCGTAAACGTATTGACAACATTAAATAGCAGCCCGAAAAAAGGAAAGCTAAGAGGGAGTCCGCCCAATTCAAATTTGTTGATGCTCAAGGGTTGTCAAAGAACGACACACACACACACTGAGATATAAAAAATGGATAAGGCGGAAAAGAGGAAAATGCGACTGAGGAAAAAGCGAAGCATATGTTTAGGCGCGTGTGTTAAATTCGTAAATATCTGGGGCCACTGGATTAGTGGGAGCTGATTTTTAATATGCCAAGCTCGAGAAGCACCCGAAATTCTCTGATATGATTAAATATTTACATAATAAAAAATGTAGGCCGTATATTTATTTATTCGAGCCCGTCGAGGCCCAAAAAATTAAATTGAAAAGTGCTCGGAAAAAAGAATTTCCCCCTCTCCAAAAATTCCCTAACACAAAAGGCTTCTCACCGAGCCTGAAAGTCGTCCTTTTCCCGCGTAAAGGCAATTCAATCAGCGTCGCGACATGAAAGGTAAACCCCGTTGTCCTGCGAAGAACCCACAGACAGGTAAGACAGGTGAGTGAGAGCTGGCACAGTTTGGGGAGACAGGCGGCTAATCCGCCGGTGCTTCTCCTAAAACATTTCGCTTTAACTTTTCACTCTACCCGCCCCCTTTTCCCTGGGGGTGCGGCCTCAAAATTACAGCGAATTTTCTTCGCTTTGATTTCGTCGGCAAAGGAATCTCAATGTGAACAGCCACGCCCCCTTGTCAAACCCTTTTCATGTCGCGGTGAAAAGCGGGAAAATTATGCCGACTCTGCTTGGTTACACGTGAAGATTTCTGCACATATTTGTGCGGAAATTTCCAATACACTTATAGACTCAAAACAGGTAAAAAGGTAAACGGGTAACCAATGGTGGCCCATTGTTTCTCACTGAAGGAAAATGTTTAATTAAACTGCCAGCTTCAGCCCAGTGTAAACCTACAAGGGATTGGGTAAAATTCCATTTGGCAGCCCTGGTCACGCAACGGAAGTTCGCGGTTGGAAAGCTGAATAGCCGTATAATTAAAAGGTGTTGAGAGGTGAGCTTTTTGGACTCTGATAAATAGTTATTAAAAACATGCCAATTTTAAAAGAGGGTTTTAAAGTTTAAAGTAACGACAACATACCACGTTTCCATTTCGAATCAGATTAAAAATCTTATTAGATTAAATCATCTACAAATTTGTCTTAAATTTTAACTTCTTTATTGTCGGATAAATATGAAATTTCGAACTTTGTATTCTTGTAAGCAAAGTACAGCAGGTTAGCCGAAGCTTATATACCCTTGCAGATAATTCCTATTAATCACTAATTTTCCGATCGTTCCTATGGCAGCTATATGATATAGTAGTTCGATATTGATTAAAATAAAATCGAAATTCGAAAACATTTAAAAAGACTCATATCCCAGAGTAGAAGAGAATACAATAAAAGTCAACGAAGCAATAATTTATTTCCTATTATATTCCCATTAATTTTTCGATCGTTCCTATGGCAGCTATATGATATAGTCGTCCGATTTTGAAAAAATTTTATTCGAAATTCAGAATTAGATAAAAAATGGCATTTCCGAAAGTAGGAGGTTCTAGGTTCAAAAATACCCAAGATATAATTTTTTTTCATTTTTTTTCCCCTATTATTCCTATGGGAGCTATATGATATAGTTGTCCGATCCGGCTTGTTCCGACTTATATACTACCTGCAACAGAAAGAAGACTTTTGGGAAAGTTTTAGCCCGATAGCTTTAAAACTGAGAGACTAGTTTGCGTAGAAACAGACAGACGGACGGACAGACGGACAGACGGACATGGCTAGATCGACTCGTCTAGTTATGCTGATCAAGAATATATATACTTTATGGGGTCGGAAACGTCTCCTTCACTGCGTTGCAAACTTCTGACTGAAATCATAATACCCTCTGCAAGGGTATAAAAATTAATTTAATGTCAGCAATCAATTCATTTTATTTTTAGGCAAGACCTTTAGTTTCAACTATACAATTTCTAAATTTTCCCTGTTTACTAAAAAATATAATATTTAATTAACTAACTTAGTTAATAAATAAAAACTATTAAATAACGAATTTTTTTAAGCACGTATAGGACAAGAAAAAACGTGATTAACTTAAACAAGTTAACTTTAACAAGTTTCGCAAGTGTATAACTCGCTTATAAATTAGCTGTTTGAACAATAATTAACTATTGTACACACAAAAAAAAAAACTATGTAAAATCAACGATTTAATAGTGAAAACTGCCCCAACCAATAAATAATAGAAAATGACCCAAAAAATAGTAGATTACCTAAAAAATAGTAGATGACCTACAAAATAGTATTTTACCCGAAAAATATTGTAGTTTTTTTAAATTTATTTTTTTAACTATTTTTATTTTTAATTTAACTTGTTATATTAATTTATATTTAAGTTATTTATAGACACTTACATTTCACAGATACTTAAACTTACAAATCAGGTTTCTTGCCTCCGCTGGGAATCGAACCGGGGCCGCATTCGTCGGAGTCGAGCACTCTAACCAGTAGGCCACAGAAGAATGATTTTCGTAGAGGAAAATCTTTTGACTTGAAATCAACATTTAAAAAAAAAAAAAAAGGAAAATCATCATCTGCAAAAGCAGGATTTGAACTCACGACCCAGAGATTATGAGTCGGATACTCTAACCACCCTAAGTCCAGAAAAATAGTTGACCTACAATTTATAATTGTATTTTTAAAACAACAAAATACATGAAGGAAAAAAATTGTTTTGTTACGATATTAATTGTGGTGTCACTATTCGATGCCCCAAAAAATAAAACAACAAAATACACGCAAACAAAAAAAATAGTTTTGCTACGATATTAATTAAGACGTTACTATTAATTTTCCAAATGAAGAAAACAACAAAATACATGAAAATTACGTAAATAGGTTTTTCACTATTTTAATTGTTAAATACTATTCAATAAACAAAAAAATAAAACAACAAAATACATGAAAAATTCAGAAAATAGTGAACTACTATTTTTCTATGTTAATTTTACATAGTTTTTTTTTTTGTGTGTACTTACAACTAAGCGTCGACTTACTTCCGTCCTTCCTTCCCCTCCGCTTTTCATTGCTTTCTTTGATAAGTTTAAAAATTTCCTTGTGTTTGGTCAACTGGACGATGTAAAAGCCTTGTCGAACAATAAAGATTAAGTGTTTAATTCCGCTTAAACACATTTCAAAGTGACACGACAATTGGTCAAATATTTGCCAAGTCAAATAAATAAAACCGGAATTGAAAGGCCGGCAACAGTATAAAAAGCCGCCATCATTTAGGTGATAATGGAAAACGGTTTCTTCGTTGACCACGATGGGCGTAGTAAAATTAGCTTTCATATTGAGTGTCGGTCTAGTTACCATTTTGGCCAACAAGCACCAGGTGAAGGAGAAGGACGCCAAATACTATTGGTGGGAGCAAGAGGTCTACTATCAGATCTATCCGAGATCCTTTCAGGACAGTAACGGTGATGGAATTGGCGATCTTCTGGGAATTACTTCCAGACTGCAGTATTTGAAGGATACGGGCATCACTGCGTCCCATCTACGAGTCGCCCATGGTGAACTTTGGATACGATATATCGAACTATACAAAAATTCAGCCGGAATATGGTACCATTGAGGATCTTGACGCCCTGATAGCCAGGGCAAATGAGCTGGGCCTGAAGGTTATTCTGGACTTTGTGCCCAATCAAAGCTCTGACAAGCATCCCTGGTTCATTAAGTCGGTGGCCCGGGAGCCGGGATACGAAGATTTCTATGTGTGGGAGGATGGAATACTCCTGGAGAACGGAACTCGTGTTGCGCCCAACAACTGGCTGTCCGCTTTCTCCGGATCCGCCTGGATATGGAACGATGAGAGACAACAGTACTACTTGATGCAGTTCACTTACGGTCAGCCCGATCTTAACTACCGAAATCCGGCCCTAATTCAAGCCATGGACGATGTGATGCTTTTCTGGTTAAATAAGGGAATTGCCGGTTTTCGCATCGATGCCATTATTTATATTTACGAGGATGCCCAGTTGGGGGACGAGCATCTAAGTAGCACCACTTCATCACACGTTCTTAATTTTAAAAAAATATATCTAAATTTTGAATTTTTATATAAGAAGGGTCTCTTATTATCTTGATTACTATCCCGGATATCAAAATTATTGTCTAGGGGAGAGTGGGGCAAGAATAGTAGGGTCAGTTTGTTTAGACACAGCAGCTATAAATGAAGAGCCATCGGTAAGGCTGTTCTTTTGGCTATAACTTTTTTCGACACCATTTTGAAGTCGATGGCAAAGCCTTCGAGGAACGTTACAAAAAGTCAAAATACTTTTTTAACTACCCTTGCCCCAGTAGTGGAGTAAAAATAGTTAAAGACTTACTTGCGTTTGACTCTATAGACACTAATCCTTCGATCTAAGTGGAGTCCATTTGTTGTTGTTTTTTAGCCTTTCTTTGCTATTAAAAATGTGGCTATAGCTCTTTGACGAGTAGGTAAAAATTTTCGTATTTTTTTCCCCCTGATTTATACAATTTTAATATTATTAATTTTGCGTTATCAAAATTTTTGTCGTTTTGCCGCCCTCTTGCTTACAGATTTGACCTATTGATCATAAAACTATTGTTCCACCTACTTGCAGAAGTCATAAAAAATATATATTTAAATAAAAATAATAATAATCATTTAGTAAATAGTAATAGTAATATAAATAGTAGGAGTGTTCCCGTCCTTCGTTTTTAGAGCTTTATTGTTGAAATTTTTCTTCTCCTGGTAACGTTTTATTGATTATAATTGTACTATTGGAATAATTGAATAAAAACAAGAGAGAACGCTATAGTCGGGTTGGTGTCCCGACTATCTAATACCCGTCACTCGGCTAAAGGGATTGGGAGGGAGATGGAGATATAAACTTTGATCAGCAATAACTTTTTAACGAATGGTCCGATTACAAAATTTCTTCTACATTTCGATAAAAATAATAATAATCATTTAGTAAATAGTAATAGTAATATAAATAGTAGGAGTGTTCCCGTCCTTCGTTTTTAGAGCTTTATTGTTGAAATTTTTCTTCTCCTGGTAACGTTTTATTGATCATAATTGTACTATTGGAATAATTGAATAAAAACAAGAGAGAACGCTATAGTCGGGTTGGTGTCCCGACTATCTAATACCCGTCACTCGGCTAAAGGGATTGGGAGGGAGATGGAGATATAAACTTTGATCAGCAATAACTTTTTAACGAATGGTCCGATTACAAAATTTCTTCTACATTTCGATAGGTATTACAACAAAACTGCATTTTTACTTTTCCGAAATACAGACGGACAGACGGAGAGACGGACAGACGGACAGACAGACATGGCTAGATCGACTCGGCTAGTGATCCTGATCAAGAATATATATACTTTATAGGGTCGGAAACGCTTCCTTCTACCTGTTACATACTTTTGCACGAATACAATATACCCTTTTACTCTACGAGTAACGGGTATAAAAAAAAAATTAACTAATTTATTCTTTTACTTTTTATCATTTTACCAGTTTCGCAAGTATACACTCGATTATAAATTAGATGTTTGAACAACAATTAACTATTTTACTTATAACTAAGTATCGACTCACTTCCGTCCTTCCTTCCCGTCCGCTTTTGATTGTTGTCTTTGATAAGTTATAAAAAATTCCCTGTGTTTGGTCAACTGGCCGATGTAAAAGCCTTGTCGAACAAAAAAGTTTAAGTGTTTAATTCCATTTAAACACATTTCAAAGTGACATGACAATTGGTCAAATATTTGTGCCATCAAATCGCCAAGTCAAATAAACAAAACCGGAATTGAAAAGCCGGCAACAGTATAAAAAGCCGGCAAAATTGGGGTGATAATAGAAAACTAGTTTGTTCGTTGACCACGATGGGTGTAGTAAAAATAGCTTTCGTTTTGAGTGTGGGTCTAGTTGCCAGTTTGGCCAACAAGCACCAGGCGAAGGAGCAGGACACCAAATACAATTGGTGGCAGCACGAGCTCTTCTACCAGATTTATCCGAGATCCTTTCAGGACAGTAACGGTGATGGAATCGGCGATCTTCCGGGCATTACTTCCAGGCTGCAGTATTTCAAGGATACGGGAATCACTGCCGTATGGCTGAGTCCCATCTACGAGTCGCCCATGGTTGACTTTGGATACGATATATCGAACTATACGAATATTCAGCCGGAATATGGTACCCTTGAGGACTTTGAAGCTCTGATAGCCAGGGCCAATGAGCTGGGCGTGAAGGTCATTCTGGACTTTGTGCCCAATCACAGCTCTAACAAGCATCCCTGGTTCATTAAGTCGGTGGCCCGAGAGCCAGGCTACGAGGATTTCTATGTTTGGGAGGATGGAGTACTTCTTGAGAACGGAACTCGTGCTCCGCCCAACAACTGGCTGTCCGTTTTCTCCGGATCCGCCTGGATGTGGAACGATGAGAGACAACAGTACTACTTGAGGCAGTTCACCTACGGCCAGCCCGATCTTAACTACCGAAATCCGGCCGTAATTCAAGCCATGGACGATGTGATGCTCTTCTGGTTAAATAAGGGAATTGCCGGTTTTCGCATCGATGCCATTATTTATATTTACGAGGATGCCCAACTGAGGGACGAGCCTCTAAGTGGAACCACTGGTGATGCGACCAATGAGGCCTATTTGGATCACATCTATACCAGAAATCAACCAGAGGACTACGGTCTCCTCCAGCACTGGCGGCAACTGCTGGATAATTACACAGCCAGCCATGAGGGACCTCTGAGGATAATGATGACCGAGGGCTATGCCTCAGTATCCCAATTGATGGAGTACTATGAGGACTCGAATGGAGTCCAGGGTCCCGAGTTTCCCTTTAACTTTGACTTCATCACGGAATTGAATGCCAATTCGACAGCTGCGGACTTTGTCTTCTACATCTCCAGGTGGCTCATCTATATGCCACATGGTCATGTGGCCAACTGGGTGATGGGAAATCACGATAATCCCCGAGTGGCTTCGCGATTCGGTGAGCAGGCTGTGGACGCCATGAACATGCTGCTGATGACACTGCCAGGAATTGCCATAACCTACAATGTCTGTATAGGAAGATTACCGTTTAAAATCTGTTATAATAATAGTTTTCTTTTATTTCAGGGTGAAGAGTTGGGTATGACGGATTACAGAGACATCAGTTGGGCCGATACTGTGGATCAGCCCGCCTGCGATGCGGGAATCGATAACTACAAGTTGGTCTCCAGAGATCCAGAGCGTACGCCCATGCAATGGAATAGTGATCTCAACGCGGGATTCTCCACAGCCAATCAAACTTGGCTACCCGTCAATCCCAACTATAGGGAGCTCAATCTTCGCAATCAGCAGCAGGCAAGGCGAAGTCACTACAAGATCTATCAGACGCTTCTGAAGCTCAGACAGCTGCCGGTCCTGAAGAACGGATCCTTTGTTCCAGAAGTGGTGAACCGCAGGGTTTTCGCTTTCAAGCGGTGAGTAGAGAATGTATAATATATAAATACCAAATGACATTACATTACCTAACTGTAATGGTGGATAATGGTGGATACTGTTACTGGTGGATAACCTCAGTAATTTTGTTTGATTAGTTTTCCCATTTATCTTTCCATACAATCAGTAATTATTGGTTGTGCAATTTTATAATTTAGTAGAATACAATGTTAGCTTACATTTTGCATTTTGTTTCTCTTTTTTTAGAGAGCTTAAGGGCGAGTACACTCTGCTGACCATCGTCAACGTGAAGAACCGCACAGAAGTGGTGGACATCGGGGACTTTATAGATCAGCCCAATCGCTTAGCTGCACTCGTGGTGGGAGTGGACTCCCAACACCGAGTGGGTGACCGACTGAAGGCCGAGGCCATCGAGTTGGCCCCCTACGAGGGATTAGTTATTCAGCTGAACAAGCGAAAGTAACGCACACTACACATTACTTGGTATTCAACATTAAAGTACGAGAAAACTTTCCATTTGCCACACAGCCGAGCTTTTCTATTTTCGCATTTAAATGTATCTCACAGGGGTCATCTGATTCGAGTTTCCATTTCATTTGACAGCAAAACACATTTCCATTTACATTAGCGCTTCGCAAACATTTTAATTGAATTGAGAGCACTTGGTGTCGGACCTTCTACTCGTACTTCCCACTCCACTTACTGCTCAACGTGAATTGAAAGTCGTAATTCATAATTGTCGTCGGGTTTTTGGCCCTTTTTAGGGCTTAGGGCAGCTGATAAATGGTTTGCCGAATTTAATTAAATTTCCCATAGCGAGATGACATAAATAAATGTGGGTGCCATTGGGTCCGAATTTGTTTTGATTTTCATTGCAATTGTATTTGTTATCAGCTGTTAAGAGCGAGATAAACAAGGTGATTAGCAGGTGTATTTATGAAACCATTTCATTTGGCATAATTTAGTGATAAATAGGGTTCAAATCCAATTTTCTACAATTAAATATAATAAAATACCTCTAAGCTAGTCATAACTTTTATATAGTTTTACGACCTAATATATTAGGTATATATAAATTAAATTAATAGGTAGTGAGAATTTTAATATTTTGCTTTATATTTTAAATATTTTTAAATTCTCTCTCAAATCGTAACAGTCTCTTTAACCACCAGAGCAGAGCGCTCTCTACATCATTATCTGCTTCAATTGTTTGTGGACCGAAAGCTTTCAATCAGCTGTTGGCAATCACTTCCACACAAGCTTTCAATTGATCGCCGGCAGCTGCTAAAAACGCCTCGAGACAAAAGTGTGTTTTTAGTTTATTCTGATTTCTTTGAGGTGAGCAACGAGATTTTCGCCTGGCGACAATTTCTATAAAAAGCCCCAAGTTTTTTCACCCATTACCCGCTATAATATAAGTGCAGTGCGCCGTAAAATTGGGAGAAACAATTTTGTTTACTCATTTCATTCGCGCCGCAATTTGTTTTGATTTGAGCTGATAAAAATCTCTCACTAAATTATACCCTTAATGCGACCGCTGATAATTGGACACAGACTAATGCAAAAATTATTTTAATTATACGGCAGAATCGCTTTAAAAGTGGCTGTCAAACTGCCAACTCCCGAACACAACGAGCCGAAAACTTGGCCGAAATGCTCGCTCCACTCATCCCAATCCTTCTTTTTAGTCTGCTATATTCCGGCTCCACGATGGCCGGTCTGGTGAAGAGCGATTCGGAGGACTTTATCGACTGGTGGCAGCACACGGTCTTCTATCAGATCTACCCGAGGTCCTTCAAGGACAGCAATGGCGATGGCATCGGTGATCTGCGGGGAATCACCTCAAAGTTGCCATACTTGGCGGACACTGGCATTACGGCCACATGGTTGAGTCCCATTTTTAAGTCGCCCATGGTCGACTTTGGCTACGATATATCGGACTACAAGCAGATCCAGCCGGAGTATGGAACTATGCAGGATTTCGAGGAGCTCATCGATAAGGCCTACGAGCTGGGGATCAAGGTTATTCTGGACTTTGTTCCGAATCATAGCTCGGATCAGCATGAGTGGTTCAAGAAGTCAGCTGCCAGGGAGCCAGGCTACGAGGATTTCTATGTGTGGCAAGATGGCATCCTGCAGGAGAACGGCACTCGAGTTCCGCCCAACAACTGGCCGTCGGTTTTCTACGGATCCGCCTGGGAGTGGCACGAAGGCCGCCAGCAGTACTACCTGCATCAGTTCACCAAGGAGCAGCCGGATTTGAATTTCCGTAATCCCAAAGTGGTCCAGGCCATGGATGATGTGATACTCTTCTGGCTGACTAAAGGAGTCGCTGGCTTTCGTATTGATGCAGTGAACCATCTATTCGAGGACGAATCTCTTAGGGATGAGCCCGCTAGTGGCAAGACCACCGACCCACTCTCCTATGAGTACACCAAGCACATTTACTCCAGAGATCTGCCCGAGGTCTTGGAAATGATTCAGCATTGGAGGCAACTGCTGGATGACTTTAGTGCCAAGCACCCCGAAAGACCCACACGCATCATGATGACGGAGGCGTATGCCGGACTCACCCAGCTGGCGGACTACTACGAGGACTCCAGCGGGGTGCGGGGCTCCCATCTGCCCTTCAACTTCCACTTTATCACGGACGTCAAAGGCGGCTCGGATGCGCGTGACTTTGTCTACAACGTGGAGAAGTGGCTGATCTACATGCCGCGCGGGCACGCGGCCAACTGGGTCATGGGCAACCACGACAACCCCCGGGTCGCCTCCCGGTTCGGTCCCGCCAGCGTGGACGCCATGAACATGCTGCTGCTCACCCTTCCCGGCGTGGCCGTCACTTACAATGTGAGTTCCTGGCCCTGAAGTTGCGGGCTCTCGGTCTTATCCCTTGCCTTTTTCCAGGGCGAGGAGCTGGGCATGGAGGACTACCGCGAAATAAGCTGGCAGGATACGGTGGATCCGCCGGCCAGGAATGTGGGAGAGGAGCTCTACAAGGAGGTCTCCCGGGACCCAGTGCGCACACCCTTCCAGTGGAGTAATGAGTCAAATGCGGGTAAGTTACCGTATCATTATAAAATTTAAATATATTTGGTAGGGCGAAAAGTAATTATGATATGCAAGTTAAAAGAAATTGTTGAAAAAGTTATAATTTTTTTGTTTAATTTTTAGGCCACTTAAAAAATGTTTTTAGGCCCGAATTTAGTGAAATCATCGTTAGAAATGTATTTCATTATGTATGGTATTACACTCAGAAAAAAAATCGCCCTAAATTTCAGAAAATCGCCATACTTTGAAAATCGCCTTGAAATTCAGAAAAAATTTCTATTTTTTAGAAATATTTTTCTAAAATATAAAAAAAACTTACCCTGATTAGATCAACTCTACTCGTTATCCACTTTTAGAAACTTTTTCTGTTTTTCAGAAATTTTTCTTTGAAACTAAGAAAAAATCGTCTTACATTTTAGGAAATCGGCCCAATCGGTAGCCTAGGGGTCTAATGCCTGCGGATTATTTGTTTTGTACGCTTATATTCGGAAGAGTGTGCTCAATCCCACGTCGAGGCGGAAATTTATGCCTCTTTTTATTTTTTTTAACTTAATAATATATATATTTTTTTATACAAATTAGGATTTGGGTAAACTAACACACACATAAATGGCTGAATACGAGTATAAATCTAGAACCCAAGAGAACAAAATGTGAATGTAGTTTGTACAGCGGCTCTCGTGATGCTTCCCTGGCGCAGCTAATAGAGTGTTTGACTGCAAACTGTGAGGTAAGGGGTTCGATTCCCACGAGCGACCAAAATGTTTTTCTCAAGATAGTAAGTTATTTGATTTTTATGTTTATCATTAATAAATAATATAATAATTTCAGTTACAATTTAAGATTAAAAGATGTGTATGTGTAAAAACATCGTGACGTCATCCATGTGTTTAAATAAAGGGGAGAAAAATAAGTCGAGAAACAACAACACCGACAGAGAGGGGTGGAGTCGGCATAACTCCCGATTCCCCGATTTTTTTTTCTTCTTCTTATTCAATTTTGCAAAAACTAACCCTAAATTTAAGAAATTTGTTTTCTGATTTTTAGAAATATTTTTTCTAAAAGGTAAGGCCTTTGGCTTAAAAAGTATGGCGATTTTCTAATATTCAGGGCGATTTTTTTTCTGAGTGTAGAAAGATAACTTTTATTATTTTTATTATATTATTATTTTTATTTATTATTTTAAATTATATAATATTTTTCTAATAATTATTTTCTTTTAATTCGCATAGGCTTTTCTAGTGCCCCAAAAACTTGGCTGCCCGTCCATCCCAACTATCTCGAACTCAATTTGGAGGCCCAGAAGGCAGCCAACAAAAGCCATTACCAGGTTTACAAGGACCTACTTGAACTGCGTAGATCGGCCATAATGCGTTTGGGTCGCTTTAACATCGAACCCATTTCTCGCTGGGTCTTCGCCTTCAAACGGTGGGTGTTCAAAATCTGTCCCATGGACACATTGATTAGTTTAAAAGTAATTTTGCAGCTCCTACCCCAATTTTGAGTCGATAATTACCATCATTAATGTGAGCGACAAGGAACAGTTGGTGAATCTCACAGAGTTTCTCAACCGACCCAAGAAACTGGTTGTTGAAGTTTCCGGAGTGGATTCCAATTATCAACCTGAGTAAGTTCGCCTCGTTGATTTCCGGTCATCCATTTCCCGCTTTAAAATTACACCGATAAAAAAACCAAACCTTAAACCCTGTTTCACTTAACACTGTTCAAAGAAAGAAATTTTGTTTTTTGAAGGAGAATTTTAAATCTGATTTAATTTAGGTTCTACTATTTATTTCAAAAATTAAATATAATAGCCAGTTCCTTTTTAAAATTAAATCAAGAAATCAATATCAACTAAGACTTTTTTGGTTTGTTTAAAATAAAATCAGACCCGAATTCAAATCAGATATTATTTAAAAATGAAAATAACTTATATTTTATTTCAAAATATTAAAAAGGCAAGGCAGATTTTCTTTGAATCTCACTGAACCCAATATCCTTTTCTTTCTGTATTCCCGCTGCAGTCAATCCCTCGCCGCAAGTGCATTGTCCCTGGCCGCCCGTGAGGGTCTCGTCTGTCGGCTCGTCTAGCCGGAAACGGGATTAGAGGAATTACCAGCTGATGGCGGCAAACTTTGCTCTTTAATTGCAATTCCAGTTCAAAATGTCACGCGATTGAATACAAAATGGGGGAAAATTAATGACCATTGAGCTGGCCGGTGTGTGTGTGTGTGTGTTTTTCATTCGACTCGGATAGATTGAATTTAACGCTGTCCAGTACTAATGAAGGCAAAGGGGGGAGGGGGAGTGTGGCGCACGGAACGAGTCGGATCCTGTCCGGAAAAAAGTGGCCACATCGTCGCCTGTTCCTGGCAACTTGCCCAGAACTTGGCCGCTGCTGATGTTTGTATTTCATTCTCGCTTGGCCTCTGTAATTTTTCATGTATGGACGGAGAACACACCCACAAAACCAAAAAAGATTTATGGAACTGGTGCAGATTCCTCCCACCGTTTCGGAAATGTCGCCGAGCCGGGAATGTAATATAATGTCACATGGAAAAGTTTTAAAATGTCCTTTAATAACTGAATTAAATGTTTGTGAATGGCCAACTATCGCAAACTTGTTGGAAACTTTTGATTGCTCGATGCTTACACAAACATTTTCCCAACAAATAGCAGTTGTTTGGATAAGAAGTTAATAGTTTGTAACTGCCGAAAAAGTGATGGATATTTTGTGGAAATTGTTAGAATTTGTATGTTATTTAAAGCAAGTTTTTACTTGAACCAATTTTATGAATCTTGAATAGAAAAACCAAATATTAACATCGCACTTTAATCTTTTTTGTAGGTTTGTAGTTCTTAAATTCCAGATTTCGTAAAGCTTAAATGCAGTTTAAACTGTCATTTTTCAGCATTCAACGAGAACTTAAGAGATTTAAATGACAAGTATACTTTCAGTTTAACACAAGTAAATTAAAAATGGCTCCAGGCTTAACCGATTCGCACACAAGTTTAAACATTTCATTGTCAATACGCCACGTTGAACCTCATCGGATTATGAGATATATATTTTGCGTCTATATGCCCCGCTGCGCTTCATCTCGTTCTCGTTTTATCCCTGCCTGCACCGGAATCGGTAGAAGTATTAAATATAAACTATTTGAATAATTCAGCGACAGCATTCTGGCCGAGGCCTTTGGACTTCATCTGCCCCCTCGAGGCGGGATTGTTTTAAGCGAGCGCAGCTCAACGATAATGAGGTAAGTTCCGGCCGAAAATGGCTGCTTGAGACAACTTTTTGGCCCAGTTATCGTAATTATTGCTCCTGCTCTTAGCGAACAACGTCGCAACTTGGTTAAGCAGCTCATCAAGTCGGCCAATGTGGTTTTGGTCGGACTGCTGGTCTACAACTTGTGGCGTCACAAATGGACCAAAGTGAATTTCAATCAGCATCGGTTTTGATTGATTTTCGCTATTCCCCGGGCGCTGGCTATGTATATGTGTGTGCTGGCTGATTGATTGATTGATTGATTAATTAATTAATAAAACGAACATCAGCTTAAATGTCATTAACAGTTGGCCAGGACTAACGACTCCTGAATGTGGCCGATGGGATTTGCAAATTTAATTTCCTCAACCAGTGGATCTGTCAAATGGCGAGAAATATCCAGGGGCGGGGGTGATAGATGGATTTCCTTTAAGAAGGGGCTACAATGGGGAATTGATTTTGAAGAGATTGCAGTGCTTCCGTTTAAGCTTACATATTATTATAAATTTTTGTATACGTATAATATATACTCAAAGGGATAAACAGGAATTAATTCATTATATTTAAAGTAAAAATACATTTTCATAATCATATTTATTCTCATTTAGTACATTTTTTGGCACTAAGCCTATTTATTTATTTTCTATACATAAAAGAACGTGAATACCTTGTTTGAATAAGGAATGACAATATATTTTCACCAGAGCCCACTCATTCTTTCTTTTTGTCTTGTTCATCCTGCAACCCTATTAAATGTCTGAGATTTCTCTGGTTTCAATGTCTGCGCAACCACTTATCTTCCTGCTAAGCGTTTGACACTCTGTGCTGGCAAAAGGCAAATAAATGTAAGTGTTATCCTGCGACTGAAACTGCATCCCTCTATATCACTTTACAAATCCGAACGCGTTCCGGAAAAAGGAAGGGTTTTTTTTTTGGTTTTCAGCTGCACTTGAGCACTAGCAAACTTGATAAATTATCTTCGCCCGGGAAAATTTCAAGTGAGTGAGTTCAGCAGTGAATGGAAAAGTGTCAACAAACGTTCTTATTCAATTTGTTGCCGCTTTCAAATAGTTTCGCGATTTGCAAGGACCGCCGCCTTTGGCAGCCGTCACTGCGAATTTAACGCATTGCTGCCTTCGAACAGAAGACATCCTCCGGAGCTGACTAGTTGGGCCAATGACAGAGCCTTGGCAGAGCCAACAGAAACAACATGACCAGCAACCGGATATGCCAATGAAATGACAGCAAAGTGCCTGCAAATTAACCAGAGCGAAAGGCTGGCAAGGACAACAAGGATCTCTATGAGTGAACTATTGACTAGGGAACTGGAGCTCAGATTAGCCAGGAAAAGAATGTTCTGAGACTTACGATGTTAGCGTACGGTTAAAATATCGTTTGAATTATCCTTCGAAAATGGATATTTTGGCTATTTATACCCGGTAATCGTAGATTAAAAGGGTATATTGTATTCATCGGAAAGTATGTAACAGGTAACGGAAGCGTTTCCGACCCTACAAAGTGTATGTATTCTAGCCGAGTCGATCTAGACATGTCCGTTTGTCTGTCCGTTCGTATGAATGCTGAGAACTACGAAAGCTAAAAGATTGGGATTAAGCACATATATTCTTGGGCTTCATAAGCAGCGCAAGATTGTTTTGAAAAAGTGGTTGTTATTATTAATACCTTTATCGAAATGTAAATAAATTTTTCAAATCGGACCATTTATTAAAAAGTTATGAGCAAATAATTGAATTCAAGCAGTGCACTGCAGTGCAAGCAGTCGCTTTCCAGCAGTCCATCTCTCTCGCACTTCCTTTAGCTGAGTAAGGGGTATCTGAGATAATCGCAAAATAAAACATGTAACATCTAAACATTTTTTGCAACTTCGTGTCCAAAACTTCAATCAAAAGGAGCATATTAAAACCTCGAAAAAGTTATCTAGCGTCTGTAATTTGAAGCATGCTGAGGAGTACTTAAAAAGTTTAAATTACATTTAAGTTTACTTAGTGAAACATTTGCGCTACACAAACTTCAGAGCGTCTAACAGGAAAGTGCCCCGAAAAATCTGAGCGAAATTGAGTTGCAAATTATGGCAAGAACACCTTGTCGAATTGCCAGGACAACGGCGTCGCGCTGTCTGGCTTTTGTTCTCTGACATTTGAGCGGGAGGCCAACAGGGAGGGCAAACAGGGTGGGCAAACACACACCCACCCACTCGACTGTGTTTAAGCCTTTGTGCTAGTTAGCCAAATTGTAGCAAACATGTTGGAAAAGCTCTGACAGGCGGCTGTGCACCTTGATGCCAGAAGTGGCATCCTTGCGGGCATCCTTTCCGCCAGATTTTCGCCAGCCTTTCGGCGCGTGTGTTTCTGCTCTTGGCAGCAGCCATTTTGGACTTTTCCTTATTTTATGTGATTTTTTTTTGTTCTCCGCACTGTCGGCTACATACATTTTGCAGACAGTCGTTGGCGCCGCTTTTAACTGTTTTTATACCCTTGCAGAGGGTATTATGATTTCAGTCAGAAGTTTGCAACGCAGTGAAGGAGACGTTTCCGACCCTATAAAGTATATATATTCTTGATCAGCATGACTAGACGAGTCGATCTAGCCATGTCCGTCTGTCCGTCTGTCCGTCTGTCCGTCCGTCTGTCCGTCCGTCTGTCCGTCCGTCTGTTTCTACGCAAACTAGTCTCTCAGTTTTAAAGCTATCGGGATAAAACTTTCCCAAAAGTCGTATATCTATTGCAGGTAGTATATAAGTCGGAACCAGCCGGATCGGCCAACTATATCCTATAGCTCCCATAGGAATAATCGGGTAACAAAATGTAAAAAAATTATATCTTGGGTGTTTTTGAACCTATAACATCCTTCTTTTGGAAATGCCATTTTTTATCTAATTCTGAATTTCGAATAAATTTTTTTCAAAATCGGACGACTATATCATATAGCTGCCATAGGAACGATCGGAAAATTGTTGGGAATATAATATGAAATAAATTATTGCTTCGTTGGTCTTTATTGTATTCTCTTCTACTTTGGGATATGACTCTTTTTAAATGTTTTCGAATTTCGATTTTAATTTGATCAATATCGAACTACTATATCATATAGCTGCCATAGGAACAATCGGAAAATTAGTGATTAATAGGAATTATCTGCAAGGGTATATAAGCTTCGGCTTGCCGAAGCTAGCTTCCTTTCTTGTTAATTAAAAAATTTCCAGAGTTCGGGCCATTGGTAATCATTTTTATGTCTGCCTGTGTCTGTGTGTTGGTAGCTTTTCCGAAGGGTTTAACGAAAATTGATTTTAAGCCTTTTCTTCTTTTATTATTATCGCTGTCGCTGACACTTGAAAGAAAAAGTTGGCCCGCAGAGACTAAGGCAAATTGATTGCCAATTGAGAGGCCATTGCCATAAAAGAAAACACAGGGGGGTTCGAAAGGGACACAGCAAAGATGCATATATTATCCTTTAAAGTATGCTTTTGGCCAAGGCAAAAGGAAAATTCAATGAAGCCCTCCCCCACATGACAATAAAACTTTATGTTCCTTTATGTATGTATGTGCTTTGGTCTGACTCTGCCTTTGTCGCATTCCTTAGCATTCGGAGAATTTTTGAGCGTTTTGTGTTCGAGCGGAATTTATGCAAATTTGATTAAATTTCCTGGTAGCTTTTGGCCAGAAAGGCTGAAGTACGAAGCTCTGGCAGGTCAAGGCATTTCAGCAATGCGCTCCTCCATTGCCACGCCTGAGAGTATGCCGCGGATTCTGGTAAATCATTGGAAGTTTCGCCCTCGGATCCTTCCTGAAGTGGTGAGAACTTTTTCAAGCAAAGCGTTAATTTGGCTAAAATTATAAAGAGCGGTTTCCTTTAAAAGTGTTTATTGTTACCCCTTGCTAGCTCATAGTATAGCCCCCATGTCCTAAGTCAAATATATTTTTTCAAGAACAAGCAGTAAAAAAATAAAAAAAATTTTAAAAATAAAAAAAAATAAACTTTAGACATTTAAATTAAGTTTAAAATAATTATAAAGAACTTATTTATATACATAAGTAATATTTATTTATCTTTAAATTATTTTAGTTTCTTTTTAATAAAAGGTCTTTAATATTTATTTTTGTGCTTTATTCTTTTGAGGGCTTTCATTATTCATAATTCTGTTAATAACTCGATGGCTATCGAAACTTCAAGTTGCTTAATCGATCTTCATAATGACTCCTTTTTTTGCTGCCTTTGTTCTTGGTAAATTTAATTACTTAAACCTCATTTCCCAAAAATTAGCCATTGCCCAAACGAAAACCCGTTGAACCACAAACTAAATGAGCCACTTAACCCTTTTCTTCACGACGGCAAGGGTTTTGGGTAGAGAAAAATTATAAATACGAGCCTAAGGAGTGGGACCATCTGCTGTCTGCCGGCACATCAATTAGACTCCCGCCAATGGGTCCAACTTGTCGGCCGAACGCTTGATCGGCCAAGCGATGCCTTCGAGCGGTCAGGAGCAGTACAAATCCCGTCCTCAGGACCATCCATCCATCCATCTCCACCATGTCATACACGCCTCCTTCCAGGCAAACGGACCAAACAAATCGAGGGCCATAACCAGTAAAGAGGCGAAAGACAAAACAGCCGCGACCGGGCCAACAACAAGTGTAATATGTCAATTGAAGGACACACTTCCAGCCAAACACTCACCCAATCCGGCATACACACACTCTTTGGCAAACTCTTGACTATTTATTGCAGTGCTGTCTGCGCTGTCGCCGCAGGATATGCTACGGATATTTGCAAAATATTGCAGCGCCCATAAATTGAAACCCAAAAGGACAGGCGGCCGCCAAGCGACTTGGCTAAAAAGGCACACAAAAAAAAAGAAGGAAGGCTCCGGATTCGGATTCGGAATCGGGGGGCGTGGCTCCTGGGACTGGGGTTGAGACTCGACGTGGCCCGGCTTTGTCTCAAAATCGCCGCACGATTTGTGGCCGCTACGTGACCGGGCAAACGAGCCACCCCAGGACATGCCAGGACATTCGAAAGCTCAAAAGGGCTGTGCGGCGCGGACCTGACCTTGGGCCAAAGGAATTGGCAATAGAGCTCCGGGCCAATGCTTAATTTTGGTCTGCCGACTATTTCGGTGCGAAAGGAAAATGAAAGCGATGGCTAAAAGGCAATGGAATGATTTTTTAAGAATACAAAAAATTAAAGGTATTAAATCTTGTGGAGAGGAGGTTTTAAGAACAAAAATTAATTCATTTTGAATGCTGACTTAAAAAGGATTAACCGAAATTTAATTTCAAATATTATAATAATATAATATTATAGGAAATTAAGAATTTGATCTGTGAGCTTCATAAACTAAAATACTAATCAATTTTAAATTAAAACTGACATCAATCTATTGCTTTTCATAAGCAAAGAAAATACTTCTGCTATTTCCCAAGCTGTTAGAGGGAAAATCCGAAATTGCATGCGTATTTTGCTGAATATCTGATGCACTCCAACAGTACCGGGGCAAACTCGTTTCCTCCGAAATACAATTCATGAATTTTAATCTCATATGGACATTCGGGAAAACCCAGAAACACATCCCCACCCCATCCTGAGCTTACGTTGTGGTACCGGACAGTTTATTAGCCAAAACACAACTGACCGGGCAGCCATGTAAACTAAGCCAAAAAGGGCGCTGCGGAGGAAACGGAAAAACACCGTACATATGGCCAACAGAAGGCGGTTATCAAACTTGGCCAGAACGGCTGCCACTCAAAACGAGAATCGAGGCCCGAACCTTGTTTACCTGGCAATAGACTTTTAAATTTCCCCTCCGTATGTACGCAACGGGCCACTGGGATTCTAAGCGGTGGCCAGGAAATCTGCGTGGCATATGCAGAGGGCATAAAAAGTTTCTCATAAATTTCTACCTCAACCCGGCTATGGCTAACAAGAATCCTAAATGAATTGTTGCTACCCGGATGGGTGCCATACGGGGACGGGGCTGGGGAGATAACTTTTATAATAGCCCAACTCGTTGGAAATTCAATTTCATTTTCAATTTAATGCTGCAACGAGCCACGAAGAACGTACCTGCTCTGCAAAGAATTACCCTCAACCACACTCAAAAAATTATTTTTTCTTAAATATAGAAAAATACAAATTTTCTGTGCTTTAGAAAAAATTTTCTATAAAGAGATAAAAATTTCTAAACTTCAGAAAATTTCTCTGTTAAACGATATTTTTTAGAAATTTTTTTCTCAATATGAGAAAAATCCTTTTTTTTTCTAAATTATAAGGTGTTTTTTCTAATCTGCCTTTCTATATTTGAGGGTTAAAATCGCCATTGCTTTTAGAAAAAAAAAGACTAAACATTTCTAAAAATAAAAAAAAATCGCCATTCAAATTAGAAAAAATTCTTATATAATAGAAATATTGTTTTTCTAAAAAACAGAAAAAATGTTTAAAATTTTTCTAACATTCAGAAAAAATCGCCTTTAATCGAAGAAAATTTGGTAGCCTAGGGGTCTAACGCGTGCGTGCATGAATATGTTATACATGCTAATCGCCGCAAGTGTGAGTTCAATCCCACGTCGAGACGAAAAATGCATGGCGTCTTTTTATTTTTTTTTTTTAATCTTTAATATTTACATATTAATAAATAAAAAATGTGTTGCATTTTTTAAAATTTTTTTAATAGTTATATTTTGTTAAAAATGATTTTTATGTTTTTCAAATTTGAAATTCAAATACTGTTACTATTGAACCATAGTAAAATATATTTGTGTATAAATATTGAAATTAATCAATAAATATTTACGAACAAAATTAAATAAACAAAAAGAATAACTAGAAGCGAGCCAGATCGATTTGACTAAAAATAAGAGAACAAAATGTGAATAGACTTTGGACAGCGCCTCACGCGATGCATCCGTGGCGCAGCGGTTAGAGTGGTTGACTGCAAACTCCGAGGGAAGCGGTTCGATTCCCGCGTGGGGCGACCCGAGATGTTTTTCTCAAAAGTGTAAGTTGTTGGGTTTTTATATTTATAATTTGTAATTTGTATACTCATTTCAGTTATAATTACAGGTCCGATTTGAAACTTAAAGTGCATGTACATAATAAACATATACATCACCTACACCACGTGCACAATATAAGGAAATTAAAATAAGATGACAAACAAGAACGGAGAACAACAACACAAGGGGGGCGTGGCGTCACAGAAACAACCGGCATAATTCCGATTACCACCAAAGCATCATTTTTGTATTTTCTGGATTTGAGAAATTTTTTCTTGTATTTAGAAAAAAATTTTTCTATATTAAAAAAAAAACAGTATTTCTATTTCTTAGAAAACCTTTATTTCTAAATTGTAAGACATAACTTTTTTACTTTCTAGTAAAAAATTTCTAAATTGCAGATTTTTTTTTTGTTTTTTAGAAAAAAAAACGCCATTGATTTTAAAAACCTACTTTCTTTAATATAGACAAAATCGCCAGTGACGCAAATCCATAGGCGATTTTCTAAAACCAAAGGCGATTTTAGGCGTTTTTTTTTTGAGTGCAGCTTCTTTTTGTGGAGCTTTTTTTGTTGCCATTTGAATTGACTTACCTGCAATGAAATGATAGAAAAATAAGTTACACACTCGCTGTTACAGGTATTATTTTATGAGATTCAAGAAGAAAAATGAGTTGCACGAAATTAAAACTAGAGCTTGAGACCCTTCGTCTTTTGTTCTCCTTGTTGTTCACGGAGCTCGGGTGAGGTCAGGCCAAAGCCGGGAACAAAGGCCACCGTCAAGGTGACTCTTCCTGCACATTGGTTGTGCTTTAAAAGTAGAGATACGCTACGATTGTAAGTAGCTCCAATAGATACATATACACTCAAAAAATGAATCGCCCTGAATTTTAGAAAATCGCCTATGGATTTGCTTCACTGGCGATTTTTTTCTTTAAAATAAAGCAAATTTTCTACTGGTAAGGAAAATTTTCTTCAAATTAATAAAAAAGGAATTAAATTTAAGAAATTTTCCAGAAATATAGAAAAAATCGCCAGTGAAGCAAATCCATAGGCGATTTTCTAAAATTTATTTTTGAGTGTATGTTAACACAAAAAAGAAACGTTTTATCGGTGACAAGTTGAATTATTTTATTTTACTGTCAATTTGCCCAGTAGCTTTTATTTTACAATTATTCAATCCTTTCAATATTTCTTTATTTGCATTAAAATTTTAAATTTGAAAACAACATGTGCTAGTTAAAATCTTTCTAAAGAAGTTCGATTAATTTTAAGAATCTTTTCAAAATGATCTCTCAAATAAGTTGTTGCATTTGGTTTGCATACTTTATCGATAAAATAAAAATTTAATATTAAAGCACATATTTAAGCACTGAATAACCTTATTCTATGACTCCTTTCTTGTATATAAGAGATCCTACTTGTTCTTGAGTAATATCATACACTTTGAAAGATTTCCTCAAGTATCCTTGTTTGAAACCCTCGTTTACTCCTTCACTTTCTTCGTCCAACGCCTTCTTTGTTCGACCTTTCATTGTACTTAAACACAAGTACTGAAGTTTTAAATGGCCTTAAATCCGAGTGGCAGCCACTTACCTATGACATATGAGTACCCGTCCAGCGTCAGGACGCACTTGCGTGTGGTGGTGCCCACCAGATTGCCCAGGACGCTGACGCCGATGCTACCGCCGGTGCTGCTGGAGCCGCCAGACGGGTACCTGGAGCCGCTGTTGAGCCGCTGACCCGTCTTGCCAGGACTGGAGGATATGGCCACCGGACTGCCGACCTCGCAGCTATTCAGACTCTCGCGACGCGGCTGGGCCTCGAGACCGATAAATTCATCGCGACGTTCGCAGGTCGAAACCAAACCGTCGCTCGAATGATCGCGTTTTTGATCCCGATCCGCATGACGCAACCGGTTGCGAGTTATCCGCGAAGTGGGAATGGCGATGGAGGACGCGGCGCTGGCCGGAGCGGCTTCTCCAACCTCCTCCTCCTGGCCAATGTTCAATGTTTGCGGCTTGTCGCGTCGCGTGGGCGGCGTCTCGTCCAATGTATCGCCCATTTTAAACGATTCAGATCAGCACGCTCTCTGGGTAAATCGGTGGAATTACTAGTATGACTCGAAATGCATTTTACGAAACCGTGGGAAACAATTTGCCTTGTCGACGTACGCCAGTTGGATTTTGTATTTGATTAAAATTTCATTTTCATTTTTCACTATTAAAATTCACTTTAAATCACATTATCCTTTCGTTATGGAATTTTATGATGTCTTTCTGGGGTAAAATTAAATTTGAATCAGTTGCACAAATGAAAATTGAATGGTTAAATCAGACAAAACAATTCCTATTCATTGATATTGCGCATACGCAGTGGTGTGCACATTCAACGGCCAAACGAAATAAAGCAATTAAAGTAAAAGTGCAGGGTACTCAAAAAATAAAAAAATAAAATGTAAGTTTACTTAACCAAAAAAGTGTATTTTGAAATATTTTTATTTAAATATTTTTATTTACTTATTTATTCAGTTTGATTTTAAAAAATTTTCATCGGACAATAATGAATATTTCTGATGACACTTTTTCATTTTCAGTTTCTTTGCTGTGTATTTTATGCGATTTTACTGTGCAACAAATTGAGGGCTGAATGGTGGACTATTTATCCCTTTTTTAGTGTACACAGCCCTGACTCTAATTGCACTTTTTTCCCTGCTGCTGTCAATTATTTGGTTCGCTTGTCTGTTGCCTGTCCCCTCTATTGCCCCGCCACTCCACTTGCTTTGACTGACATTGTTTGGCGTTATTTGATTCGGATTTTTATCGCCTTTCGTATGGCTCCTCGGTTGGTCAGTTTGTCATTGGATTTTTGTTTTTTGCATATTTGTCATAATGCCAGTCCATTTATCAAAAATCCATCAATGCCATATGGCTTTCCGTTTTCTCTTTTCTTTCTTTTGTGTTCTCCATTTTTATTGTTGTTTATGTTTGGCGAAACGATTTGTTTTAATACAACACGGATGTGGACGTTTCGATTTTTATTAAATTGTTATGGTACTTCATGTGTGGCCTACCCAAAAATGTATTTGTATGAACATATATTTAAACAGATTTTAAATATATCCCAACTTTTTCAAGTCGTTGGTTTGTCACGTTCAACGAATAAAGCTGAATGGCAACACTTTTAAGGCGACATGTGCCCCAGGGGATCGGAGGTGGAAACTCTTTTCACTGTTGGCACGTGGCCCAAGCGTTTCACTCGACTTGAGTTGGCTCAAAAACAGTCAGCTGCCGCCTTTTGGGGATGTTGCAGATCGGCGTGCTGCTGAAGAAGGATTATTTGTTCAATGCGAACGGTGGTTTCTATCATCATTAGCCATCTAATTAAAACACTAACAAATGGGGCCATTGAACGCGTAATAATGTTGAAAGCTACCAAAAAGCCAGACTATGAATTTTTCCTGATGAATTAAGAGAGAGTTGTGAGTTATGAATTATTTTAATCTGCATTATTCTGTCTGGCTGCAATTAAAATACAGTTTGGCTAACTTTGTGTAGTTGTGCAGACAAATAACAAATAACTTTCATTCAAAAAAGCTTCGTGTGGTTTACATAAATGTTTAATATTGTGCGCATACTTGAGATAATTAATTATCTCAGTTTTGATACAATTTAAAAACAAATGCTTCTCTGTAGTGTATACACTTTAATCAGCAAACAAAACAAAATTGTTTTGAGATTGTTTTCCCTTATTAAACCCTAACCCCTGCCAAGGTAAACAGATGAATTCCAAATGATAATCATAAAATTTTAATTAAGCTTTTATGTACATATATAAAATTCTTTTTGTTGTTGTTTGAGAATCCCCGCATTGGGCGCAAAAACCCAATTGCCTGTCCTTTTGTCCTTTTGCGGTTGAGGCCGTGGTTGTTGTTGCTGCTGCTGCTGTTGGTTTGTCCACTCGATTGAATGGTGCAAAATCGAGAGGCAAATGTCAGGAGCAGCTGACAGGACTTACATAATCTGGCAAAAGCACTTAGGCCCTTCGCCCTTCGCTTTAAGGCTCGTCGGCTCTTTAAGGAGTGGGAATATTGCGCATACGCCGCGTTTATCAGCCTGCCTAATGAGGTATCAATAACACCGCCTTTACGACTCAATTAACGAAAGATGTTCGCCCGAAATCAATGCCAACGCTCTGGGCAACGAACAAAAAGATATTATGACCGAGTAGAGAGCATTTTGCGTTGCAATTTTCGTTTGCGGCACCATAAATCGCAAAATCCGCCTTATCTCTGCGGTCAGAGGGGGTGGATAACCTCTGGAAGCAGTAACATTTCGAGTTCAGAGAACTCCTTTTATGGAATAAATTTAAAATTTATTCGTATTGGACAGCGCTGCGAATGAAAGCGAGGGTCTTGGCCATTTATCTAGACCACCCACATTTATTATTGGTTTTCGGGAGCAACGTCTAGCGACCCGCATAACTAATGCTGTTTATTATAGTTTTGGCCATTTATCTCTATATCTACTTATATGTTTCTCTGTTCGGCTTTCTCCTGATGAGCCACAAAACTCAGCCAGCAGTCGAAAAGTTTCAATGAACCCTGTTCGTCTGTCAGACGTTTTAGCCAGCATCATAAACATGTCTATCTGGAGGACTCCATCCACATCTTGTTTGCCTGCCTTTTGCCTTTTTGTCCCATTGATCTGACAGATGAAAGCTGGATGAGGCCCAAACAAATGAACACACAGAGTTAGTCACTGCATAGTCAATTATTTAATTAAAAGCTGTCACTTGCCAAAGCTGAATGTAGCCGTTAATGTGGGCGTTGAGACCAAGATGAGGAGGGGCGTGTCCCCGCATGAGGGCTGTTGCTCTGTTGCTCGGAGGAAAACATTGCAAATAACAGGAGAATAATAAAAGTGAAGCGACAATACCATCTCATGGCAATAATTAAAAGCGCATACACAATTCAGTTGGAGAAAGGGGAGAGCAAAATGCCGCATAGGAAGTCATACACGAAAACAATTGATTTCGATTTTTAGTTGGGTTTCGGTTATCTAATTGTATGCACTTTTCGGGGCATCCAATTAAGATGGGCAATTTCAGAAAGTTCTCATTTCTTGAATGCTATTTGTTTGTGTGCAATAGTGCGTGTGTTTCTCAGCAAAAACCAATAAATTTGATTTTTGAATTTTGTCATTTGATTTAAAGATTGTAGTTGAAATAGATAACTAAAATAAACAAGAAGAAAAAATTATTATTTGGCTTTGATTTTTAAAATTTTTAATTTCTACTACAATTTTATTCTCACAAAAACCCCTTACTTTCGATCAGTGTATATTAAATATAGCTGCAGTGTCGCCCTTGTCATTTGCACATATAAACGGTTGTGTATACTTGGGTTCCCCCTGTTTTAATTGTTGTAATTTGGTGTTGTTGTTGCCCCTTGACACGACCCGTTCATGTTATTTGTTGGTGTAATTTCGCCCGATGTTTAAGGGGGGCGCCAGTGCGTCGCCTTTGCGGGTTTGTCTCGGTTCTGGTGTAAATAAAAGATGAGTTAAAGAGCGATAGTTTGGGGCCAAGAATGTTGCGCAGGACTAGCTAGCTGGCTGGCAGGCCTGAAGAGTAGGATGTCGGCCTGTCAGGACGAATCGCACCCGTTAATCACACACCACATTCTGCGTCGGATCGATGCAAGGGATGCAATAAAAAAGCAGAAGGAATTGCATGTAATTGAAGGGAAGCAGGAAAAACAAACTGAGCGACAGGAAGTGTGCAATAAATTTTCCAACTCATAGGGAAGGTCAGAGAAATTCAGAGAGAGTGAGAAATAGAGTGAGAATTCCTTGACTCGGCTCATTAGCATTTTGGGGCAAAGGAAAACTTCGGAGCCATATGAGGCCAAATGGGAAAAAAAGGAAGCCAGACAGGCTGACTTGACTTTGTCCACCTCATCATCATCATTATTGGCTTCGGGAACCACATTATCATCAGCATTTACATTGCAAATTGTTTCTGTTTTTGTTATTTATACACAGACACACACAGGACTCACAGCTGGGGGCTAAATGCAGTGCCTGCCACAAAGTCCCATTTACATAGAAGGACAAGCGCCAGAGACGAAACGGCAAACAAATGAGAAAAGTCGCATTATTAATTTGCCGCACCGCACGACCATAAATAAGGATGTCTGTCCTAGGATTCCCCTCTTCGCCACGCGCTTTTCGCCATATACACATAAAATTCAAAGGACCTCCTCGGCATCCTTGTCCATATGTTCCGGTCTTGCGGCTCGGCTTTTCTCCCGACGCTCCACGCAATTTTCTTTAGCAATTTATTACTATTTTGACTTGTAGATGTGCTGCTTCCTATCTGTATCCTGAGTCCTTTGCCCCTTATTTTTCCCTGCTTTGCGACAATTTGTAAAGCAGGCAATTATCCTTATTAGCCGCTTATTTATTGCCATGTTTGTTTACTCGTTTTCCCATTGACGCATAAACAATGCGAAAACGATAATGGGGGAGTTTGCGTTTCCCCGGGATGAAATAATTGCCACAGATTGGCAATCAACCATGGAAAACGCCGTGCAACAGTTGGCCAAGGGTCATTTGGGCAAAACTATGAATTAAGGGCGAAGAATTTTATATGAAATCACTATTCAATTTTCATGAGCTTGATTAAGAGAGAGCAGCTAGGAGTTCTGCACTAGAGATGGAAAAAATATTTAAAGGATTATCAATATCGTATGTATGTTAAATAACTTTCCTACATTGATAAGATGTATCAATTTACATTTTGGTATAAGAAAAGTTTGCATTTTTATATAGAGATTATAAATATAAATTTGGCTGCATTGGACATTAAAATTAAAAAAATTGTCAATTATTATGCAATCAAAACATTTTAGAAGTGTAACCCTTGTAACAGTATTATAAACGAAAGAAGAGATATCCTTATTTTAATGCCATGAATGCCTTCAAAAACGTAAGAAATATATATTTTCAGATTATAATCTGAATTTAATGATGACTTGAGGCTCTTATTTCCTGTGTTTTTGTGTGACTGATGGAAAATCTTCGATTGATTGATACTCAACGATTTCCGACTTTTGTTTTCCTGCACATCCCTATTAAAATGTAACAAAGAGTAATGGGTTGCTTTGAATGTTTTATGGCGGGGTAAATTGTACGGTAAGCACGAATTCGGCTGGGATTCGATTTCATTGCTAATGAAAAAATATTAAATATTTAATAGCGAACCGGAAGCATTTGTTCAACCCTTTAAGGCGAGTCCCAAGGTTGTTTCCTACCCCGCCGACAGCTCCAAGTCATTTTAAATTACTGCATAATGAGTTGAGCCACCTTTCACAGGCGGATGGGTAAAAACTGGGGCGTTGAAAGCTTTTCGGGGCGACTTTCTGAACATAAAGAACATTGTCAAATCAGCGACATTTTTATTGCCACCCAGTCCCACCCCCTCATCCTTTTCCGCCCCTGGACACATCATACATGTAAATGCTAGTATGTATATGAGTCCGTTATGCCTGTGCTCGCTTACATGCTGATGATGTCGTTATTAAACGCATAAATAAATTGTCAAAAAATATGTGCGCAAAAAAGACGTAAGGAAGTGCCGAAGCAGAAAGGCGGTGGAATGGGGAGTGGTTTTGGGACCAAGAGGAGTAACTTTCAGATGCGTTTATTGTGCTTACATTTTAGCTTTGCTTTATGTACTTGGCAGGGCGACAAATAGAAATGTTCGTGGGCGCAAGGGACATGGTACACCAAACTTTTTTCTCGAGGCTTCCCGTCAGTTTGCGTTTTTTTTTATTTCGTACTCGTACATTTCCTTTTCTTGGATACTTTTTCACACTGTTGACTTTGTCAATGTTTTATGGTCTTATTCCTGTTCAGCTGCAGACAATTGTCAATTAAATGGAAGGTTGAGAGGAGCTGGCCCCAGGGCCTGGCACCGAGCAAAACCACAAAGGAACCTCAGAACGCACTGCAGAAAAGTTCTACAGGGGTGGCAATGTGCCACGTATTTATTATTTATGGCATACGCAGTGCAAAAAGGGGAGAATTGGGAACCCCCGGGCAAAAAGAAGGGTAGGGAATGCGCCAGTTTGTAGAAGGATTGAGCCCGTCCGAAGGGAAAAGTTTAAGTTGCTGAATAAGGTGGCATAAATCTTTTACCCTCGCGCCAAGTTTCTAAAGCACTGAGTTTTCCGTTAAACGTTTAGGGTTAAAGAGAAGATTTCACATATAAATAAAAATTAGAAAATCTTCCAGTTTTCATAATATGATTAAAAAATTCATTTTCTTTTTTCTTTTCTTTCGTCTAAAAGTATTAATACTATATCTAAACTATCCAGAACTTGAAATATTAAATTAAATATTTTATTTTTTATTTAGCTTCAACAATTGAATACGAATTAAACATTAATCAATTAACCATGTTATTGACTTGAGAATTTTTTTGATAAAAAAAAATCATAAGTAAATAAGTGGAATTTTCCAACATTTAAACCCTTGATACAATTTGGTAAGTAAAGTCAATAACTTTGTGAAACGGAAGAGAGCGTAACGTAATAAATTGAGCATCTCATTATTTATAATTTGTATCTTTCTGTATGGTGCACCATAATGTACGGTACAACGTGTTCTCAGAGTCCGGCGAGCAGCTTTTAAAGTCATTAATGTGGCTTCATTTGCATACGGTGCTCCTCCTCTGCATCGACCACTCTATCCCTATCTGCCGCTCTGCAGTCGGTGATTAGTCGTCGTCCAACGTCTATCAACAGTTTACCCTAATGCCCGAGCAACATGCAACACCAGAACTGACCTCATTCTGTTTACACTTGCAGCTGTTGCTGTGCCACCCCACCACCTACCATCCACCACCCACCACCCACTGAGCCCTACCCACCGAACAGCGCCCACCGTTGATTGTCTGGAAGTTCTTGTGCAACTCATTGAATCCGAGTGTGGCCCAAAACAAATCAAGGCGGCGACGTCATTGTTGCTGCTGTGTTGTGGCACGTTCTCGGGGTTTCTCTTTGGAGTGCAAAACTTTTGCAACAGTTTTTGCATAATGCCCCACCACCCATCACCGCCCCCTTCTGCCGGCCACAATTGCTGCCTGGGCCGTTAAATGCAAACACTTCATTTGGCCATCCCAAAAAGAAGGGAACTTTCGATTAGTACCAGAATGGCCAACCAACTTTGGCCAGGAACCCCAACAAAGTCTGTTAACTGTTTTGGCCATAAAAGTTGGTCTGTGTGCGTACATACGTTTGTATACAAGTCGTATTCTTTGGGCCAAAAGAGTTGGTTGGATGGGAAATTTGTTCCACTCAAGCGGGAAATGGCAAGGAATCGGAGAAATGGAATGGATTTTCTCGTTTTTCGAAAATGCATGTTGTATTTTATGCCCGACTGGCGACACTCGAATTAAATTGGCTTCTAGACTCAGAAATGTAGTTTTAAAGATTTATTTACATTTTATAAATATTTTCTTTTAAAGTGTTCTCAAATTTAGCTTGGATTATTATGGAACTTAATTTAAAATATTTCATACTAGACTATATTAATTTTATGGATAAAACATTAATCCTAAAATTTTTTAAGTGCACACTCAGAGGATTTATTTCTGATCGGGATAAACATAAAAGGGTTGAGATTGTACCAAATTGTCTTACATCATATACAGAAATATACTTTTTCGGATAGCCTACTGCTGCTCATTCCTCTACTTGTGTGTATTTGTGCAATTTTCGTTTTGATGTTTGCTTATTTGTATTGGCCATACACGCAGCACACAAAGTTGTGACTTTTTGGGTAAATAAACATTCCCATCCCCCGTATCCCCTCCCGTACTGCTCCACCGCTCTGTGGATGATTTGGCGAATCACTTTGAGAGTCCTGGCACTCGACACCACTTGGCCTGTTCCCTTCCAAATGATGCGCCATTTCTCAAATCTTTTCGGGCACGCAACAACAACGATTTGAGCCATCTTTCCACATGTAATGGTGTGAAATTCAAAATGGCGCCCGGAGGTTTTGCTTTTGGCCATTGTCATTTATCAAGTTTATTAGCGGGCCAAAAAAATTGCTAGGGGGTTCGGCAGAACCGTCTATTCATTTGTTAAGGTATTCAAGCAATTAAATGCGATTTATGAGGTCGTATGCTTAGAATTTTTGGAGCGCACGGAGGGTGAACAAACATTAGTGACATCATCAAATGCATACTCAAGTGTTGCCATTAATTTGTGTACCTTTGGATGATGCAATGTCAGGCAAATGGGCAATATAATGTGAAACGTTCATGTATGACAGCCATGAAAATAGAATGAGTTGGCTAGAAAAATAAATTAAATTGTATAAAACATATTTAACCCGCGGATTAAATGGTTTTGTTTAATTAAAAATTACTTTTCGTACACCCAAAAAAAAATTAATATGCAACGATGATCGATTTGATGTTACATGGTATCTATTTTGACTTGATATGCTCGAAATATAAACAACATGTTCTAGATTCGAATTTCGAATGTGTCTTTCTTTCTCCCACTCATGTAACTTTTGAAATTTCAAAGTCAGAGAATATTCGGGAGAGAGAGAAATCGGTATTGCATGGTAAAAACGATATGCGTGTTTTGATTCCGGCTATTTCGGCTCAAATGTAGTCACTACTTTTTAATTAAAATTTCTAAAGGACCAAACACTTTGCTAAACTTTTTTGGATTAGGGCTTTCCGAGCAGCGCAAATAGCGAAAAATTGCAACTATCTTCGCCAGGCTGCAGAACAAGGTATGGCAATTATGATTATGTGTATCCAGGAAAATTCCGCTTGTCTTCTGCCATTTTGGCCTCAACAAATTCTTGGTATTTGCATGGTGCAACAAACTTTTGCTAGGCCCGGGAAAGTATGCAACATTTTCGCACAGCTTTTTGGCTTTCGAGAATGTTGAACGGCAAAAGGAACTTCCAAATGCCAGAAACTATATGCTACTACCACTGCCAACTTGGCAGCCCAGGCCAACCCAGATTTATACCCCTTTCGATCCCTTTGCCGAGCAACTTCCTGAGCAGTTTGTGCAGCACCGGCTTTTGACGCTTTTGGCATGTTTATCGCCTGGCCCGAACCGAGTCGAAATGGCCCAATTGGCCGAGGGCCAAGTCAACCAAGACAGAGCTGGGCTGGGCAAGTTTTGCCGTGCCACTCTCAACTGCTTTGTCGGCATTAATTAAAAGCAAATTACACTTGCCTTTTGTTTTCACTGAAAACAGAAAGAACTTTAGCTGCAGCATCATTAAAAACTTCTTAGGACAGGTTCTTTTTGTTTTCTTCTTTTTAGCTAAGAGTTTTGCGTCACATTTCATGAATCAACAACTTGATTAGCAATTCAAATGCGCCGACTCCTTCAACCTCCCGCCATGATTTCCACCTGCCCGAGTTCCCAGGACAACAGCTGGCCCGGGCAACCGAAGTTTTTCCTAATTAAAATGACTTTCAAAATAAACCGCAACTGAAAATCGGTAGCAAAAAATGCCAGCCAAAACTGCCAGAAAATTGTCAATGAAGAAATAACAAAAGAAGGCGGGGGCGGGGGCAGGGTCGGCCTGTCAGGGCAGCGGAAAAAAATTTAAATATGTTTACCAGCCGACAAGTAAAAGGACATTTTCCAGGACCCTTTTTGCGCGGCTACAAATGACTGCGTTGTGTTTCTGCGGCCTCTGCGGCTGGCAGGCAACCAAAACACACAGATACACAATGTGTGGCATAGTTCTAGGCGCGCTGAAATGTGAAACCATTTCTCTGGCCCCACCACACACACACACACACGACACAAAACGACACAAAGGCAATGAATGCGAATTTGTCCGACCTCACAAAATGTTTCAAATTGTCAGCAAAAAGTTTTCAGATTCGGTATCCACATCCACAGCTCTCTCATTCGTTATCCATTTTCAAGTTGTGATTTCTCTGGCAGGCGTTTTGATTCCTACAGAGGAATAGTTGGAGTTTTATGGCAGTGATTTCGAGTGGCAACCAATTTAAACCATCGAAAGTTGTCCAAAAGTTTTAGGCTCGAAGCAGAAGTCATCTTGTGGGTTCTTGATATATATATAACACAAATGACGCATACGTCGTGTGGTCTAATGGCTAATTGGAGATGAATGCAAATGAGGTAAATTTATAAGGCCTCAAGCCTGCGTAATTATTCATGAGAGTTGTTTGTCATAAAATGATGAATGAGGTAATGTGTAGTTTAATTTTATGGGGGTATACTGTCAAGTAAATTTAATAGTTCGATATATCTTAAGTTTAATATTTTCAAAGATTTTTATTATCTTTGATAATGTATAAGTTTTCATCTACGTTAAGATTGTAGCTTTTTTTCAGAGGATGACCCGAATTTCCGGCTCTCAACGAGCTCTTTAAGCTCTGTTGTGTCTGCCACTCTTGTGTCTTGTTCTTCCCCGCACTCTCATCGGAATAATTAGGCTAGCCGCCATAAATTCATTATGCCATTAAGTGCAAGCCGTCAAATGGCCGCAGTGTTGGTTGGTGTGGGTATATTGTCGGCATAAGCGAGAATATATGGCCTGATGGATCGAAAAATCGTTGCATATAGTTAGGCGCTGGCAGGCGGCGATTGGCACGTGTCGGTGTGTGCTCAGAGTCGCCAGGACCATTAAGCCAACGCCTCTGCCTCTGCGGATCGAATTTCGGTGCAAGGCTGCGCTGCGAAGTATGCTACGAAAAGCGACAGGAATGGCGGCGAAATAACTTCATCAATTTCCCCAATATTCCATTATCGTCAGCACAAGTGCTCCTGTGTGTGTGTGTGTACATAAGTGCCGATGGAACAATGTTTGCGTGTGTGTGTGTTGATTTTATTAGGCCGCCCGACAATTGTTTGCTTAAAAGTTTTTCACACACCGAAGTCAACGATGTCTGCTCTTTGGCTTTAGCGCTTGATTTTTCTCATTTTCTTTTTTTCAAGCACGTCCTTGCTTTGTCGTCGTCCCCAACGGTTTTGCACGTTTGCTATTCGGACATTTCTTGCGATTATTGATTAGATAAAAACACACACACAAGAAAGCCCCTGAGAACCAGGGCGGCGGAAACAAAAACAAAAGAAGCGTAAAGCCGACGCCGTAAAAGCTTAAAAAAAAACAAAAAAAAAAAACGAAGCTAACTTGACGGCACTTAAGTCACTTAACTTGGCCAGTGGGAGCGACTGTTATCTACTCGATAAGTTGAGAGTGGGTGAGAATTAGACAATGATACTATACTGTATATTGAGTCAGCAGCAGATCTCCTTGATTAGCAGAGAAACTTTAAGCCGAAGTTGTTAATTCCAAGAAGGAAGTAAGAAAACATTGTATTTTTTCTGCCATGCAAGGGAATAGTATGCGTTTTAATTTTTAAATTTGAGATTTACCGGTCAAAAAGACACACTGTTTGATATCCCCAATTCTTGCAAAAAATTCTAAAAATTAATTTCAATTAGTATTTGACTTAAATACAATTTATTTAGTTTATTCATCAATATATTAGTATTATTTCTGTGGCAGTGATAATAATTTCTTATCAATGTCACAAAAAGTCAGGCGGCATAAATGATTTTTATGCGATGTCTGATTTGGTTGACACCTGCCTAACATTTTCAAACTTTCTGTCAGTCAATCAAAAGACTCGAAATGGCGTTTAATTTTTATAGCAGACGCTTTTCCGCCTCACTTCTCACCAATCCGAAAAGAAAAACTTAAAAAAGCAAAACAAAGGCAACGAAAACAATGCCAAACAATGAGGGAAAATAACAAAACAAGAGCGTCGGCATTTCCACGCCGCCAAGCAAACACACCGAAATTTTAAAAAAATACAAGAGAGTGGGAAACAAAAGGAAGAGAAGGTGGCAGAAAGAAAAGCCGCACATTAAATGTTTTGAGAACATTTTCGGAACGCTCTTCCCCTTTTCTGTGGCGTCAGAAGTTTTTGTTGTGAACTTTTCTGAGGCCGCTCGCTGACATCTAAATTTATCTATAAACAAGAGCCACAAATCTACTTTTTCATTATTTATTTTTGCTTGTTGGTTCGTTTGAAAGCGAAAAACGAAAACATTATGACAGGCTAATTGAATGAATATGGATTTTTTACGCGTCTTTATCTAAATACGATTTTTTTGTGCTTTACATATTAAACGAACAAAATTTCCGCTTATTCCTTTGTGGTCTGGTCAAGGTCTGTCGCTTTAATTAGCACATATCTGCGGATCATTTGCGCTGCACTTAATGACACTCGATTGTCCAGATTAAATCGTATTCGTAATTAACACCCAAAGGGCATCGTTAACATCATTTAAGACAGTTAAGACAGTTCCAGAAAAGCGCACTGCGAGTGGTCCACCTCCACCCGTCCCTCTTGACCAGATTAAAACCCGTTTCTGGCTCGGACCTCTGCACTTGTGATCATCGCGAGGAATGTGAAGATGGCAAGTGGACACTGCAGATACGATGACAAAAGGCAATTGGAATATGAAGTGGCCGGGGAACTGGAGCGAAACTATCGACTAGGGCATACCCTTTAAAAAGTTGATTACATTATTTGAATCAATATTAAATTAAAATAAAAATATTTAAGACATGTTAAAATATGAAAGAAGTGTACGAGAAAATGCTTTACAAAAATTTTATAAAAAATAATATTTTAAGTCATTTAAATTGAACTTATTAAAAAATGTATTGCAGTGTGCTGAAGATGGTTCCATTAAAATATTTTAGTTTAGAAGGTTTAAGAAAATTAAAGACACAAGTTTTAAACAATTTATAGACATTTTAAATTAATACAATAATGGACTGAAGAGTTAATAACATGTATTCTCTAGAGGCCCTTCTCCGCGATTTCTCAAATATGCCTCGAATAATGCAGAAATTAAAGAGTCCACCACAGCTGGCAGTAAACAACATAAATGCCTTTAATTAAATTGCCTGTCTTGCTGTCCTGAATGGCCAGCTCCTGCTCCTTCTTCCTTTCTTCTCCTTCCCTCGTTACGGCCATGTAGTTTTTGGCAACGTTGCGTGTGAGCCCGAAACAAGTTCGGGCCAACGAAACAGCCGCCGCCGCCTGATGGGCAGTGAAAATTGATGGGCCGCTTCAATAACTTCGGTTGTCTTGTAACATTTTGTATCGCTGTATCTGCGGCGAATGCTGCATGAAATTTAATGAGATTTTCGTCTTGCCTTTTTGCTCGGCTCGTTTTTTTTTGTATCATAACTGTTTGTATTAATTTTTTTTTGAATGTAGGTCAAACATTTTTGGCATTTCTCGAGTGCCTGTCGCCGCTTAAAAGGGTAACCGAAATCGGGCAATGTACACGCGTTGTTTGAATTGCATTCCAATACCAAAGTATTGGACATTATTTTGATTCCGATTTTTTTTGCGTTCACTTCTAGGCCTAGCCGAATCACGAGTGCACTACCTGGTTGTGGCTCTAATTGATCCCCTGGGCATGGGCGCAATTAGCTGGCCAACCTGGCATGTTGGCCCAGAGCAAACACTCGACCAGTTGTCCACTTCAAGACACTCTAAAAGCTTGGCGCGACTTTTTTCGTTTTCGTTTTCGTCTGTCGCATCTCGCAGCTGCTGGACTGGATCTTGACCATGTCTAACAATAGTCCAAATTAGAAGTAGACATCGACATCGACAATGGCAAAAACAACAGCAACGAGAATGACAACGAGCTACGGCATAGCTATTCAGAGAGCGTTCTCTCATTGCAAATTTTTGCAAATGCAATGGGCGCAATTAAAATTTTGGCGGCGAGTTGGAGGAGGAATTTGGTTGAGTGCCTGAGGAAGTTTGTTTTTCAGAATGAGCCAGAGTGTGAAAACCGTATTTGCCTAAAGTTTGCTAGGTTTTTTTTTATAAACATTCAATGGTTTCTTGGAATTTTTAGTTAAAAGCTGAAATGTCTAGTTTCTTTTCTATATTGTTACGAATTACGAATGGTGTTAACTTTAAAGTTTAAAAATATTCTTCTTTGAAAAATTTTAAAATGGTAAACTTAAATAAACTCTTTTATAAACACATATTTTTAATAAGTCTAAAACATTTTTTTTTTAATCCCATTGAGATTATAAATTACAGATTAAATTTAAATCAAATGAAATTTTCATAAATATCGTGGCCAATGTTTCACATTAAAAACTTAAATGTCTTCTTTAGGGTGTGGGAATGAATAAATTATATGAATTGTAACTTCTAACAGGTTATTGTAATTAAGCAATAAACTATCTTTCTTATGCATTCACATGCACATCCAACAGTGTATTAAATTAAAATAAACATTTTGATCTTCCAAGAAATGTATAAATCCATATCTTATAATCATAAAATTTGTTTAAAATACAAATTATTATAACTATGTGAGATAAACTCAAAGAATCCATCCTAATAATTTCCCAATTGACTAAAGTAAATTTAATATACGATCAAAGATATGATCAGCGCACAGTGGGATCGATTTCATGAGCCAGCCGTCGGCGACCACTGTGCCACTTTTCGGGGGCGACAATTGCTAGGGGCAATTAACAATATCTATATATACTCGATATTTCTTATTCGTATACAACGCTTTTTCTGCTTTTGGCGGCGTGACGTAGGCGAAATGCTGAAAACGTGCTAGATACTTTTGTATCTCGGTATCTTTTTCATTTCATGGGGCGTGCGTGTGCTGTTGATACTGCATCCGTTAGGTGTGTGTGGCTGAATGCAAACGATGTGAATTTTCGGACAACTACTATATTTTGGACGCCGATGCCGATGCCGACTTCGACTTCGACGTCAGCGTAGACGCGTGCGTCCGGTGCGCAGTTGGCTTTGATCAGCACTACTTTTTGGGGGATTTTGGGGGGGCGGCGGCGGTTCGGGCCCAAAGTTTTTCAACTTTGTTTGCATTGAAGTAAGTACGTTTGTGTGTGAATAAAAGCGGCAACATGATGTGGCCACAATTTCTGAGATTTGTATAAACAATTTGCGCGGAGCAGCTCATTTTGCAACATTTAGATGTGATTTTGACGATATGTCCCGACCATTACATTAGAAAATCAAGTTGGTTGGCTTATTGAAAATTTAAGATTTCATGTTCGTGTATTTTTATTACATTTTTTTTATGTCAGCTTATTCGTTCGACATTTATGTATTAGCCGCAGACATAATGGGCCGTGGAAGGAAGCAAAGTTTCCGCTTGTGTCAGCGGACAAATAATGCGATAAAATACACATAAATGCGAGGCACACAAATGCGTATTCGATATTATTACTAGATTTTTATGATATCATAAACGAGGCCGAGCAGCATATTGAGAGTCAGATTTGCGTTAATCATTTGTATAAATTTATTTATTTCTTTTAAGTGTTTTTTAATGGAGTGGCGTGGATTGTTGTATTTATTTATGCTAATATAATGACGTCAAATCTGACAGTCTGATTTCCCCCGCCCAAGCGAACCAGTAGCAGCAGCGAAATATAAATTTGATTAGCAACAATTCTTGTTGTGCCATATTTTACACTTGGTTTGCGAAATTATTGGTTTTATTTTCGAGAGGCAGAACCCAGTAATTGATACAATCGATTTGTTTTTGTTAGTTTGACAAATTGCATGTGGCTGATTGCATCGAACATAAATCAGGCAGAATAACTGAAAATATACTCAGATATATATTTATCTGCTCGTTTTTTGTACGATGGGTGTGTGAGGGCGTAATAAAGTCAACACAGAGATAAAAAGTCAATTGCATAAAAAACAAATTATAGGCAAGGGCGTGGACGCCTTTGATAGTGATAAACGAAAAGTTCCACAAAAACGAAATTTATAAACAAAACAGCGGAAAGACACTCGTTGGGTTATGCACTGGATTTATAATATTTAAAATATATTTTTTTATCAGGGAATATTACGATTGATTTTCGACAAACACTGTTCACAGAAATCAACTTCGATCTGAGTTCCCGATTTCGATCTGCGTCCGATAAACATACGATAAGCCGGTGGTGGATGCTCAGGTGGAAAGCCCGCGAGCGCGATAAGAAAATGCGGCAGCAGGAGCAGCACTACGTCCGCACATGCTGCCTGCTGGGGATAAACTGGAACTGGATTTTTCGGATTCGGAGTTGATAGCGGGCAGAGCAGCGGAATCACAGAGACACCGAGATCCAAAACAGAGACACCTCTAACCCGTCCGAAGGCAGCAGCAACAACCACATTGGCCCACACCGAAAGCTTTAAGGCCCCCGAAGAAATCTGCGCATGAAAATTTGCCAAGCGAGAGAGAATGGTTTCCATGGTTCAGCGGGGAAAGCTCGCGGCACATTTCCCGCTATTTTTTCTCAAGAAAATTGGCTAAAAGCTTGGCCAGCCAACGAGCTTGTGGTAAGAAAAAGCTGAGACAAAGTTGGGAAAAGCTTCGAACTAAAATCTGAATCGTATGAGTTGATTTACTGTAGAAATGATTGTTTTCTTAGGTTTATTAGCAAAAAAATAATGTTTTTTAATTTTAACAGGAAACATTTATTTCATTTAGACTCCAATAGTTAATTATATTCTAACAAGAGCTATTTTAGACTTTTTATAACACTATTCTCAAATTTTTAACAACAAATATATCATTAAATATTACCAATTGGCTAATTTACTATAACTCTGTTGTTTTTAATGAAAATTAAAAATTAAAGAACCATTTAAATAATTTAACTACATCGTTTCTAACTGAATAAACTTGAACAAATTATATTTTTGACACATATTGCTAAATTATAAATAGTGGTAAAAATGGAAAAATGTATATTTCTTGGGAAAGCGAATACAGGAACATATGAAAAATTTTCCCATTATTTTCCGCTGCTTTTCCCTCTCCCAAATCCAAGGGCTCTCTGCTCGCTTATGGCTTCGCTTTCGGAGCATTGTTTTTTGTCTCTTTTTGTTTGGCTTTGTTGTTGTTTACAGAGGGGCGCCTTCAACAGGTTGCCACCCACACTTGGGGGTTTTTCCTGCTGCTGCTGCTCGGGAGTCAAAACAAAATGAAAAGCATTTTCAACAGGGCGACCCTTGGGGCCAGCACACACACACACTGGTTTATATATAATCATACAGATACTTTTATAAAATAAACCCCCACACTCACACACCTACGCCCCTTTTTAGGGTGCCCTGGAAATAAAAATATTCTAAAAATTTCTTGTTTCCCTTAAGTTGTACAAGTGTTTGCAACTTCCTTTCCGAGTTCCTGCCTCTCGTTCTCTCCCCTTCGCACGCTTTTGTTTTGCATATTATTTGCTTTTTAGGGCTGACTTACCAGGAATCAAAAATAAACAAAGCCTCTCGAAGATTTTAAGTAGCACAAAGTATCTCAGCGACTTACCTGAAAGAAAGCAGATGGAAAACAGTTAGCAAAACAGTTATAATACGAGTAATAATTGTAGCAACCTTATCGGGGATTTGAAATGGAAAACCCTGTTGTGCAGGAGGGTGGAATCATTAGGGGCAAGGCCATGCAATGGGCCTCTCATAGAAGCGGACAGGCTATCAGCCTTAATTGAGGGAAACATGAAACTGCGGCATCGCCTGAATTTATCTTATAATTAAAGGGAAGTTGTATCATCCGAACAATACATGAAATGCCACAAAGGAGTGATTAAGAGGATATTTTTTGTCTTCCTTTGTTGCCTTTGCAGATCGTAATACTAATACTTTAATATTTTTTCAAGTTTTCTCTTCAGTTTGAAGGAGCTTTATATAAATAGCACTCTTAATTTCACATAAAATATATCTACTTTGATACAATTTGATTTCATGATATTTCTTGATATCAAACAATATCATATTCTGAAAGAGATGTCTCACCATATTTGAGTGAATGGCAAAGTCAACATAGACTGCCAAAATAATCGTTCCTTTTCAGGAAATAATAGACGAAAATCGTATTTGGCACAAAATTAAATTGGCCTTGAGTGGTGTAAAACCTAGCATTTCAAAGAATTCTTAGTAATTTTGTTAAAATTTAAATAACATGTATGTTCAGTTGCATTTCCTAAACTGATGACAAATTGCATTACACACTTCATCGGCCCCTGTCCAATTTTGTTGCTCTGAAATTTCATTTGAAAGCCACTGCATTTGAATGTCTAAATATGGAAGCCTTTGCCGACATTCAGAAATTGAATTTAAGTTCATGATTTCATCCATTAAATATTTGGCTTCTTGGCTAACTCAATGTTTATGACTTGCGCTCGGCAAACACGTAATTAAATTTTGGCTATGTGCAGAGCAGTGCGAAATGCAATTTACAGCTGCACAAATGTAAATATTGCTCATACGCAACGTCGAGCGGCTGGAATTCCATATTAGTGGGAATTGGGTCTGCACTGGGCATTAACAATCAGGAAGAGCAATTAGTAAAGAGCATCAGAAACTGTGCCTTGGTCTGCAACAATTATCCAAATGCTAATTGCCGAATGCCAAGACAAGGTGAATTTACCAAAGTTATGTCCACCCGTGAGTTTTGACCAGATAAGAAAGGGCAGGTATGCCAAAGGCTAAGTTTGGCTTAAACTTGAATAAATTAATTGTATTTTGTGTCCTGTTGGCTTAAGTTTAGTTTTCATCAAAATCAGTTAATATGTTAAGCTGTTGCTGATGTGGCTGCCTCAATTTGCATAAAACTTTGTTGTTTTTAGATAATGGTATCAAAATCTAGAATCTATTAAACTATATTATTTTAAAGTTAAACTGCTTTTTTATTTATACTATATTTTTATTTTTATTAATTTTGTTCATATTTAATGTATGGGGTCGGCAGTTTCTAACATAAAAGCATTAATGACATTAACTAATGTTCCGGTTTAATCCAATTGACTCCGCACTCACCTCTGGGTTATCCAAAATTTGACTCGACATAGGCTTGAATCGGTTTCCTGATTAATTATTGTATCTAATTCGGGTTTGTTAAACTTTATCAATAGTTTCTGTGTTAGACCGATACGCGACCGGAGCCTTGTGCTCAGCTTAAGCGACGCTGGACTTCTGCAGCTGCCCAACCTCCGAGTGGTGCGTGTGGTGCCAGTGGTGCTGGTGGTGCATGTTGGCCAGAAAGCTGGTTTGAGGCTTGCCCAAAACTGGACAGGCTCGGCCTGGATCGGATCAGATCTTGGCATTGCGTGCCAGGCAAATAAGCTGCGGGCGCCACAGTCTCAGTCCGGAGCCGTGCACTTAATCACGGCTATTAATAAATCAACAACTAAATCAATAACAAATTCTAATTAAAATTAGAACTAGACAAGCGTCAAATGCGAGGTGTAAAAAGTATAAAAAATACTAATTCACCGATCGTTGTTGCTGTTTGTTCGTTCAAATTTCACACAAATCAGCTTTAAATGTCAAAACGCATGTTGCACAAATGCGTCAAATGCCAAAAGCGGGCCACCGGCAATAAATCATCATGCACAGATTTTTGAGTCGCGTTGCCGTCGCAGCCTGGATACTGGGTACCCGTACCCCGCGAACCGCAGTGGTCCAGAGAGTTAAACGTCAAAAACCTGTTGACAGACATGAAAGCAATTTCTGGTTGCAATCGACCGATTTGTTGACTGCCCTACGGAGTCCAGTGATAAGCCAGAAAATTTAGTTCACTTGACAAGGAAAGGGATTCGGTGCAAACAATGCTTGATTAAGTTTGCGAGTGACAAGTAAAAGCGTAAACCATTTAGTGCTACTTGAATTCCTTAATAAAATGTAAAAGAAGTTTGATAAATTGAAATGGATATTTGTACATTTCCTCACTCAAAAAAAATTTTTAGAAAATCGCCTATGGATTTGCTTCACTGGCGATTTTTTCTATATTTCTGGAAAATTTTTTAAATTTAATTCCTTTTTTATTAATTTGAAGAAAATTGTCCTAACCAGTAGAAAATTTGCTTTATTTTAAAGAAAGAAATCGCCAGTGAAGCAAATCCATAGGCGATTTTCTAAAATTCAGGGCGATTCATTTTTTGAGTGCTGTTTAAATATTTAGCTATTCAAAACACATTTAATAAACCAAAGCTTTTTGTATTGTGGCGCTTTATCCACCAAACAAAAATGCCGCCCAATCAACTCTATGTAGCGTATCCATAAACGAACAAATTTAATAAAAATAATATTTGGATTTTTTGTTCGTCGCAACTTTGGACAGCAACAACAAGAGACACTTTGTATTTCAGTTTTTGGTTGCATTAATTATCGCCTTGCCATGAAATATGCGCGCCACGCATGCGCAGATCGCGGGGTGTCTATTTTTTGGCCAGGGAGGGTGCGAGGAGTATCCGATCCGAAATCGCCGTTTATATGGCCGGGCAGCGCGTGTTCGAGGAGGAAAGAGACGAGTAGCCTTAACTGACCACCGACTGTTTGACTGACCGACTGAGTGACTGTTTACCTGGGCTCCAATTAAATTTAATTCAATAAGCCAGCCGATCAGCAGGCGATACAAATTGTGGATCGCAGCAACTTTCGATGTTTTGCCTAATGAGCAGCGGTACCAGAATTACCGCTGCGGAGTTGCCCGAATCCAAAATCTGGCCATCGGCCTATTGGCCTATTATTTGACACCACTTGACAGCAAGTTAGCGGTTTCAATTTTTTCCTTATCGCCTGTTTGTCAACGGGCGGTTAAATGCCGTTCAAATAGGTGCGCCGAAAGTCCACTTAATGACAGTGGGAGTGCTGAGCCTCGGTATCAGCGTCTTTTAACCTGTATCTTAAACTGTGCTTGCTTTACTGCATTCTAAAGCTTTTTATACGCACTTCCCATATTATGAACAAAATGGATATGTAATTTTAAAACGAATTAAAATGTGTGGGTTCTTAATCAAAATCTTAATCAAATCTCTCGATTCTATTTGTTAAACTTAAAGTTGGGTTTAAACTCTAACTCCTTATAATGCTCTTTCGGATGATCAGCGTTGCTTAAAATATGACGTTATATATTTAACGATTATAAAATGAATTAAAATTATAATTGTTAAAAAACTAGAAATATTTTAAATTCAGCTTTCTATTTCGTTTTTACCCTTATTAACTGACGCCATCTGTTGACAAAAAAAGTTACCAACACTGAAATCAACCAGCTTTACTCAGAACTTTCGAAAAAGCTTTGGGGGTGGTGAAAAGCTTGCTTTACTGAGATAAAAATTGTCAACTTGTGGAGCTTCCTTCAAAAAGCTTTTTAAGGCCAACTCTCTTCTCTTACTTTATCATTTTACTCTCTTAGCTTAGGCTTCCGCATTGATAACGATAAGGAAGGACACCCCTACCCTCCGAAAAATTTCATAAGCCGACTAGCAACAGCCAAATCCCATCATCTAACCCGTCTTAATTGCAGTCATTATGGGTGTACTGGCCAAAATTGATATTCTAATGTTCATGGGGATGTTTCAATTTCGTTTTTCGACCAGATTAAGCCACAAAAGCGGGGACAGAATTGTTGGCCAGATGGGCGATAATAAGTGTATAGTAAATCATAAACGGTTGGATGGTTCGGGCTTTCGGCGCTGCCAAGTGTCGCCCGGGCCACATGACGAGGGGGTTTGTGGTCGTGTGCCATCATCAACACCCTTTCAGCCACCCAACCCCTGTTGAATTTCCTATCTCGTCTTTGCATTGACATTGTGCAAATATTTGCATATTTAAGTTGTTGCTGGTCTTGTTGTTGCCGTTGTCGAGGCTGCCGCAAAAACTCATAAGCGCATTTTAGTGCCCTCCATGTCGCTGTGTGTAATGTGTGTGTTTATGTACCCCTGTTCATGTTTGCCAGGTCCTTGCACACAATGCCCGCTGTGTTGTGTGTGCGTATCCATCTTGCCGGATTCTTGGATTCACTTCACGCTCTTCCGGCGAAGGTCAAGCGCTCGCATTATGAAGCCGACACCTAATCCCTTGGATCCTTCGGCTGGGGAGGCGGCGGGCCTTGATTGTTTAATTATGTCAGGTGCTAAAAATGTCATTATCGTTGGTTAAGCCACACCACATCCTCCCGGCCACGTTGTACACGGTGCGTATGCTTAACCCCTTAATTGGCAGAGGTCGAACCAGCTACCCGTACAGATACAGATTGGCTGCGAGGAAAATAATCTGACATCTTTCTTAATAATAAATTATTTCGGATAAATTTATTATACATTTTCCAAACAAATTATATTGAAATCTTATTTTATCAGAAATGGAGCTCTAAGTTAAGATTAAGAGTTTAAGATTTCGTAGTGGGTTGACTTCAAGGGAACTATAACTTAAACTTATCCTGCCGAGAGATATTTTTATTAATTTCCATTTAAAATTGTTAATAAGGATGCAAATATACTTTTTCATTTCTCTAGATAAGTAACTATTTAGCATATCATATTTTTCTACTGTGGCTACGATCGCAAATGGGTTAAGCACTTTCGCACCACAGTGCGTATGCTTAATACAAGCTTGGCTTGCATTTAAAGTAGACACAATGTCTTGCTTTCTCGCACCCCTGCCAGCTTAATTAATTTAAATTGTGCGGGGCTTTTGAGGCGTGGGAGGAAGGGCGGGGCTCTTCAGTTGCTACAGCTGCAATCTGTTTCACTTAGTTTGTTGTCGGTCGTTTTTCCCCCTGTTGTGTCTTTTTTGCAGCACCCTCGCTGCAGCTGTCGTAATGCACTTTTAATGCACCAGACCCCGAAATCCAGCCAAATCCCGGCTTTTCTGGAACCCTTTAAGAGAGCTACTTGCTCAGGTTAATTACGTTTTTCGGCCAGCTCTTATTTGCCGACACCGGATGCCTCTTAATCTTCTTTGTTTGCCCATTGTTGTCTTAGCTCTCCAGATTGGGCTCTAATGATTTGCCTAATTGACTACGTGTAATTACACTACACCAGAAAGAGGGACTGAGCAATGGGATTCCAACAGATGTGGAAGTTTCTAAGCCAAATTGGATGCTTTGTTTGCGACATTCCTATGCTGCTGCAGCAGTTGTTGCAACAAACTTAAGAAACGCGTTGTGTTGCATTTCTATTTTCCCATTCACCCAATAAGCTCTACTTGTTTACATCTTTCAGTTTTAATGTATTTATTCTTCCCAGCTCGCAAGTGCTGGAGAAATTCAAATGAGAAACGGAAGAGCAAAACTATGCGGATGAAGGAAATGAAAATGGAGTAGTGATATAAACAGGAAGGATGTGATGGACTTTTATACACCCAAAGGAATAAAGCAGAGAGCAGGGATTTTATTTTGTAAATGTTTCTTTTTTAGAAATTGAAAGGATACGATTTAATGCCATAATTTAATTTGGTTTATTGAGGGTTGAAAAGAATAATAATTTTAATAAGTTGACTAAGTCGGGTTATAAGCAAATATTCCCTATGATACAAAATTATTCAAAGGAAAATAGTTATTTATTTGAGTTATTTATGAAAACAGGTTAAGCAGGTTTAATAACATAAAGGAACACATATTACAAGAGTATTTAAGGTTTACTTGATTAAAGCAATAATTTTGCTCTTGAGGTCTTATCTTAAACATATACCATAAATTTATCCTACTCAATTTTCTACCGGCTTATCCCACAATTTATTTTTCCCAGAAAATCCTCCTATCACAAGGCTATGAAGAAAAATGCATAAATGTGGGAGCATTCTCTCAGACAGACAAATAGGCGGAGGGCAGTCACAGACAGGCACTCATTCTATTTCATTTTGATTCATTCCGCTTCACTTCAGCTTGAATTAAATAAATTGCGTGCAATATAATTTAAAGCGCCCTGTATATGTGTGTGTGTGTACATTATAGTCGAGTGCCGCAGCAAATGCAGCTGTGTACTACAACAAAATAGCTCGTTCAGTAATGAACAGGGGAACAACAGGCGCATCAATCACATTTACAGTTCATTAATAAATGCCGACATAATTTTGATGTACGACAAAGCATTTAACATAGGCCCAGGACAGGCGCAGAGGGCATGAAATGAGGGAAAGTTGATAAGGTAGGTACTTTAAAAATACATAAACACTGGTAGGAAAACCAGTTGAGAAAATAAATTGATTGATAAAAAAATGGCTTTTAAAAATATACTTTTAATATTATATTTAATTCTAAATATCTTGCCTGTTTTTACTGATTCCTTTTTTGAAAACTCAAATAAAGCAAATAAATTAGAATATCTTCTCTTTAAATTCAATGACATCTCCCGAGAGTAAAAGATTCTTCCCAGGCAGACATCTTTATGTGAACCAACACTTACGTTTAGGGTTTTCGTTAATTTTAAATCAACGTTGACAGAGATCCGCTAAATGAATTATATAGGAGCTGGCGGAAACCCCACTTAGGATTAGCACTGGTTGGGTTGGGTTGAATTGAAGGAAAGAAAGGCCACGGATGGAGATGGGGCTGTGACAGCGGTGAAAGGATCCCACTCACTGCTAATTCATAATTTACAGAATAATGGCAAAACGCTGCGTAATTGTTGTTGCTGCCGCTGTGATATCAGAAGGCAAGAGGCGGAACTGCCGGAAACGGGAAATAGCATGACGATGGCGGGAGTGCCCGAAACAGAGGAAAATGAGTGGGAAAAGACAGCGAAAGTGGTTAGTTTGCAGCGCCGCGGATCCGGACTAAATGAGCCAAAGTCGACAGCCAGCCAAGGAGGCTAACAACTGAAAACAGCTGCTCCAATTTAACGCCCCAACTGCGACCACAAGACGAAACACATTTTTTAGGGACTTAGATATAATGGATTCTTGTTTTCACTTATGATTTTGCAGCAATGAATAATAACAAAGGCTTGATAGAAACGAAAAATAGCAAAAATATTCTTATTCTGGAGAAGCACTTTTATTTTTGCATTTTATGACTAAAGTAATTGTTATGTTTTCATTAAAAATATTTGAAAAATTCGAATTACATTTTTTTTTAATAAACATAACTTTAACATTTTTAACACATACTTTGCCAATTTCTTGCCATTTTAGTCTTAACTTTTAAGGCCGTAACCCCTTAAGAGCCAACTGTCTGATATAAAACATGAAAAGAGGAAGAAAGGAAGTCTCTGGTTTTAATGAAAATGGAAGGCTGGTTTGGGTGTTAATAATATGCTTTTAAACTTGTTCGCTAAACCCAAATTAAGAGTTTTTAAGTTTTTAAGAACCTTATTTAATGTCTTATTGAAATCCATGCACAGGATAGCCAAGTTTAATTCCTTGAGAAGCTTATTTTTCAGTAATAATCGTTATAAAAGGCTTTATTTATTTTTATAAAAGCGACCCATGTGAAGGAGAATTAACATTTTCCACATTCTCGGGATTGTAAATTTCCAATCGCTTTGATTTATTGTCCCTCCGCCTCGGGCTGTCCCCCTCCCACTGCTCTCCTGTCTCTTTCACTCCGGTCCTCGGCCCATTGAGGCGTCATGCTAATCCATCTCAAGTGTCAATTCGTGCGTACGAACGAAGTCAGTCAGCGATTCATTCGACCTGCTGATTGAGCACTTTTTCGGCAGCTCCTCGAAAGTTGCCTTTGTTCGGGCTCTAAGGTTGCTGTCTTCCTTTTCGCTTTTTTTTTTGCTTTGTCTTTCGAGCGGAAAATGCTAATAAATAATGCATGCGTCCTTGTGTATTTTGTCTGTCTGCGGGTTAATGTGCTGTCAATGGTTCCAGCGACTCCTCAAACATGCCTCCTCCTTCTCGTTGGCAACAATGCAATTGATTTTGCCGCGCCCCCCGACGATGGTTCGCCCGCTATGTAAATGTCGCTGTCAACATGCAGGGCAGAGATTGTTCAGGACTGACACACATAGTCGTACTTCCACCCGCTGCCAGAGTCCCCGGGTCCCCGGGTCTGAGTACTCCCTGCCAAGATAAACATCTGATAAGTGGCTCGGGCCTGGCCAACACAGAGAAACGGGCTCATTCAAAGTGATTTAGTGGCTGCGGTCAAGTGGGCCATGATTGACTCGGCTGCATTAAGGGCCCAACGAAAGATATATGCCTAGAAGGGACCAGGCTCAAAGCCAGGAATTCTGGGAATCTCGAAATGAAAACTCTCTTGGTAACGGTCAGGATATGTAAATTCTCCTGTTTGTAATATAAGCCAGTACATTTTATGGCAAGTTTAATTTTATTCAATTTATTTGCTCTCTAAATTTTTATTTTGCAAAATAATTTATGTATTGTAAGGTTTTTATTTATTTTATCAGCATCTTCAGCACAATCACTTTAATATTCTATATTTACATTTACACATACAATTGACCTGAATTGAAGTTGCCTTCAGGAATTTCAATCTCTAAACCATTTTCCCCAACTTACGATTGTTTAAATTGGCTTTGCAATGAACTTGTTGGTAAACTTTGCTTGAACAAGCAAACAATTGCCAGTACAAAATTACAATTGTTGCAATGATTTCGCAATTATGGCAGGTGGAGCTTATTCGTGAACTTACAAGAATCTTAATAAGCAATATAGTCAAGTGAGCCTAGACAATATTGCAATAAATAAATAATAAATATTGATGTTTAAGTCAATCAATACCATTTAAAAAATTTAAAAAATGTACTTTGTGTCTAGTGATGCCCAACTATATTGCATAAAAGGGAAGGAAAATCTTCTACATAAACCACCTCTACTCGCATTTTAGTTTTCCTCTGTCACATGCCAGTGAAATGCACAGAGACTTCAATTTTCGCACAGCAAAGGGAAATATTTGTGTGTGTAATGCACACACAGAAATTGGTCCTCAATGGCACATAAAAATAATTCGCGTTGTAGACATTTTGCCAGCACATGAGCGGACCAAAAAAAAAGGGCCGTCGGCGGAGGCAAGAAGACATCACGCATACGCACTGGTGACGGGCAGACAACCATAATGAGATGTCAGCGCTGACTATCAAGTGGCCGCAGTGGTGAGCAGAGCTGCTTGGACCCCAGCGACCGGTTTCAAGTGCTGTCCAAGACGGGACGAGAATGAGAGCGAGGACTACGGAATACGGACTGTGGACTATGGAGGAGGCAGGACGATTTCCATGCAAACAAGCCTCGACGTGCTCAACATTTTTTTAAGCCATAATGAGCAGCAGCAACGAATGCCGGGGCGTGACTCTTGAGGAGAACTGCACACGCATAAATCGTATCCTGGACCAAGGGTCTTCGCCGGCAACTACGGACTAATTTTTAGTCCTGCAAACCATCCTTAATGATGACAAATGCGCGTGTCGCCCTCGCCCCCGCCTGTCATCCTGGTCGTCGTCGTCATCATGACAATGATGATTGCGACTTACGACAAAGGAGTTGTGCCAAAAGGATAATGCTTAAATAAATTGCTCGACATTTCCCTAGCTTAGACGCGCACAAGAAATGTTATTGAAATTGTAAATTATGTCAAGGACACGAGGAAGACTGAGGGAAATCCCCCGGCTTAAGGAATGTCCCCGGCTGCTCGCTCCATTAATGAGATGTCCTGGCTCCCGGGGGAATATTGCCGGACGGATGACAGTTAAAGAGTAAAAGTCATTGGCGACTAAGGCAGCCGGCAAAGTTGTCGAGAATTACCGAAAGTACAATAATTGACGGTCGTAAAAGTTTTGTCCACCAAATAAAAAACCAAGAACGAAAAGTTTTGATTGCCTTCAGCTCAGCCTAATGAGCAAGTTCGTTGACATTATAGGCCGTACGTACATATATAACTTGCCAGACCGCGACGTTGTTTAATAATTAAAAAATAAAGCCGCAATTTATGCCGAGCCTTTGGTCATTTGCATGCTTATCCAAGGACATAAATCAGATGGAATGGGTGCCGCTTAATGCACGTACTGCAGCCAGACATGCGATGGCCTCGAAGTGGGATGAAAGTTTTCGCCTGACTGAGAAATATTTTGGTAAATAATCCCAGTTCTTGGCGAAATTCAGTCAGCCCCAAAGAAACCAATTAAGCGGCTCTTTCGAATGCAAAAGTGACGGTGAAATGGGCAAACTGTCGCCACAACTCAATGGCATTCGCATTTGCCATGGCCAGGAAACCACACGGCCCATCCTGCCGCCCACCTTCGATTGCCAACGAACGAGAACAACAGTTGCCACAATGACAGGGCTAAGCAGCAACAATCGCTGGCCAATTGTATGGCCTCGTTTGTGGAGGTGGGGGAAAATCCTGAAAGACGTTATCCTGTTTCCCGACTCCTGCCGCCCCCTTTGCAATCACAAATGTTAATCCCGTTGCTGGCTCCCCAGGCTCGGAGAACCCAAAGGATTGGAGCCATCAGTTGCAAGCGGTGAGCGGATTCTGTTCCGGATTTGAAATTTCATATTTCGATTTTAGCCAGACACGGAAGGCCTTGGCAATAAGCTGCACACTGAACACTGCACACACATAAATCAATATTTGCCGAGGGGAATATTTAAAGGCAATTGGTCGACACTTTGCCACTTTGTTGCACTTTCAATCGGAGCCAAGCATGAAAATTGTCTAAATTGAATTGCCGGCAAAGAGATGCCGATAGCCGAAAGGATAACGCACCAAACCCCTTCCGATCGATTTTGCAGATGGAGAAGCAAGCTGTTATACACCCAAAAAAAACTTGATACGATACGATGATCGATTTGATGTTGTGTGGTATCAATTATGATTTGATATGCTGGCAGCTCAATTGGATATGCTCGAAAAACAGGCCAATATGAACAGTATCTAGCTCTATTTCGAACTATAAGAGTTTGTACCATGCGCGGATCCACGGGGGTGATATGGGTGATATATCACCCCCCACTCGGGTAAAAAATGCAAGGAATTTTGATATTCAAAAAGTATGCAATTAAAAATTTGTTCTGATATCACCCCCCACAACAAAATCCTAGATCCGCCACTGGTTTGTACTTATCGAACACCACTCACGTAATTTATTTGCTTCTTCCTTTTTTTCGGTGAGATCGATATGCGTATGCAATACCAGAAATTTACCATGCGCATATCGATTTTACAGCAACGTGTTTTTTTGTGTGTATGCAAAGGATGAGCATTAATTTCATCGAAAGGCTTTCAAAGCTGACAAAAAATAACTCTGATTACGAAGCACTTACGTGATGAGTTATGTGACGAAATCTAATTAATACGCAAATGCGTTAAATATTCATCCATGTTATAAAAATGGAAAGTGAATACTTTAGTAGTGCAAATTAAGTGGGTATACATTTTGTGATATTCTGTTCGCTCAAAAGGCATTCATGAATAACAAATATTTAGACAGCTTTAAATGAATTTAATCTGTTTGATTTTAAATAAAGTTATTGGTCATTTTTTTGTGAGTGATGATGATTTAACTGTTGAAATCGGTACTTTTTAATCAGCATTTAACTGTAAAACTTTCGCAACATTGTACCCGAGTATTTATTTTAATTAAAATTTGTTTCGTTTAGTTTCAATTGAACTCAAGTGCTTTTATACCAATGACCTCGCCTGACACCCGAACAAAGAGCATCCCAACTTCACTCAACTTTCCGTTGCCATTCCTTTCACACACTTTTTTCGCCCTTCTCCTGGCTCTCATTTTCCTGAATTGGCATGCAATATAAAAGTTTTATTAAGGACCATGGCCTGTAAAGCTGCCAGCTGCAATCGGAGTGTTATTTTGATGCCCCTCGACTGAGACTCGGTCACAGTCGCCCAGAATGTGACAGCTCGGGCCAGCTGATGCTACGTGAGAAATGCACAGATCTGCGCCGCACTCATCTCTTAAATCACAGTCAGTCCCCCTTGACTTTACGAGGAGGTTTGTGGGATGGGTAGGGTGAGTGGAAGCGGAGAGTCGCCGGGCGACTTTATGTATTAATGCACTTAAAAGTCCTGGGCACGAGCATAAGGGCTGTAAGAGAGTGTTAAAGAGCTGCCAGGTACTTGGCAGCCATTCACCTGACATGGAGGGAATACATATACACGTGCTTCGCCTTTAAGCTTTATTGGGTTAATTCTAAAGCGAACGCTGTGCCAGCAGGAAGTACTAAACACGCAGAGAAAAACAAATGACATTGTTACTGGCTAAGAAACCATTTATTCAAACCATTTATTAAAGTTTACATGAATAAATATTATTCGAATATTTATTTCGGGTATATTTAATTGGTATCCTTTAGAACTAAGAAATACTATTTGACTAGAAAAAATAATATTTTTAGTGGAGAGAAATCCATTATAAACTTTTTTAAAAGTAAACAACGTAAAATTCATATATTTTTTTTATTTTAGTAAAAATTATATGGAAATGTTTTGAAAGATTCAACCTTTAAATGTATAAATATTTCGTTCCGTGCAGTAATCAGAAAACAACTGCTGCCGGCAGCGGGTAAACATTCAGCAGCCACAGTAACAAGCTCGAGAATACTATATTTTTGCTCCTAATTAGTTTGCCTCAAGTGCCCTACCCCCTTCACTGCCCGCCTGTTTCCATCGCCCCGCAATCCGGGCATACAAACGTATTCGTTTCTCCCCATGTCGCTGGTTATAAAATAAAAATTAATTATTTACCAGGCAGCGAAAAGTTTTCAGCATTTTCTGGGCCTTTTCACATATTTACCGCATTCGAAATGAGTTCACATTTTATGATTCTATTAAGTGCATTTTTCGTACAACAGTCGCATTGTAAATTAATCAAAAAACTCTGCGAGTTCTGCTGGCTTGCATTTCAAATGGAAATCGATTCGGCTGGCATTCAGCATTAATTTATTGACTTGCTGCGAGAGATCACGGCATCTTTTTGATTATTTATGCGTGCGATTCGATTCGATTCGATTCGGTCCGTATGTGCGGGTGAATGATTGCAGGCGTGTGTGGGCGAGGGCTTCTGTAAATCCTGAATCCAAGGCCCAGATGTAATCATGGACTCGCTGAGGCGTTTCCTGGTCAAGCCGTAGTATTGGTTAGTCGCCTGCTTAAAAAGCAAACAACATTCCCATGCACTTCAGAGCACAGAAATCAATGACACAGAGGGAATAAAGGGGTGCACGAGGAAGCTGGAGGGGCGGAAGGAGGGTAAATATCCTTGCTGTGGCTTCCGCCAGGTCCTTTGCGAACCTTTGGTCCATATGCTCACTAGGCCGACAGACGAAAAAGGCGAGTGAGTGAGTTTCTCTTCATGCATGATTTACTGCCCAAGCCTTTTGGTCAGGACTCCAAGTACAGGGTGTTTTTAGATAATGTTATACCAGGATGTATAAAAATGTATATAAATATATAATAGATTTTATAAAATAAGTTAACTTTTCTTTGTAGAATAAAGTTTATACTGAAAAAATTAGTAAAATATGTTTACGATTATATCTGCTCAGTAAATTTAATAATTTTGTAAGATCTTAATCTAAATTTATTATAATAAAATATTACCCAAATGTTTTTAAAGCATCTCTATTAAAAACAGAGATTTCTTTAACATCTAAATCTCCTCAATATAAATCTACTTGCATAGCATAAAAGAAGACCCTATAAATATCCACACCACATATTCAAACGGCACTAAGATAACTCAAATACTGAGGCCTTTTGATCGAAAGTTTTTTCCTAATCGCTTCATTGGTCAGTGCTTGTCTGCCTAATAACCCACATATCATTAAAGATACTCAACTGGCGTATATAAACCGCAGGATAACCCTCGACCATCCCTCGCCTTAACCCGCCCACATATCACTCGTTCCTTTTTAAGCTAAATGAGTTTGCAAACAAATCAAATAAAAATCATTGCGCAAATCATTTGACCAGTCGAGTTCTGAGCAAGAGAAAAATAAATAAATAAGTAATTGAGTGCAGTCAACAATAAAAATGAATTTTTGTTTATTTGGTTGTGTGCGTCTGATTACAGTTGAAACACAAATAAATACAGATGTATGTAAGTGTTATCCAGAACATGGATATGGGAAAATAGAAGCAGAAGCGAAAGTAGAGGGGCCGTAGTCCTGGGGGCAAAGCAGTTGCCACAAAACTTGCCAACGAGGAAAGGAAAACGTCGAGCGGAAGAAGACAACTTTGCTGCCGTACAGGAATCCTCCAGTAAGCCACTCCATATCCCCTTTTTGGCCCGCTAAGTGCGCTGTGTGGCCGACTGGTAGAGCACTCGCCTCGTTTTGGCCATAAACTTTTTAAAGTTCGCAATTCAATTTCAATTTGCCCCGGCCAACGTGAGCATTGGGCTACAGCTCCAGCGGAAATGGGAATAGGAACCATCAAAGGTCACATGTATACAAATCTATAGATTTTTTTTTTCAAAAAATACACATCTATACAAGTATCGTATGCGAATGGTAATAATAATAACACCAACAGCAGCTGCAGTGGAATCAGCTTTCCAAACACGTAGTAAGTGTTTGGGGTGGTGGAGGGGGGCTGAAGTGGGGTTAGGGCCACGTTAGTGGGGATGAAGTGCCGACTGAGGGCCATCAAAACCGTTGACCAGCGCATAAATTTGATTTGTGTTCCATAAAACAGAGGGAACAGCAAAAATGCTACGTATACGCAGCGTGTGACAGCGAAATGAAGATTGATTCCGGATGGCTGGAGCGAGATATGAAAAGGAGCTTGTCCTTTTTTATGGGATTATTTGGTTTGTTTTTTATTATTTCTGCTCACTTCGTAATTAAGTTTTTCAGTTGGGGAAAAACTACAATTTTAATAATTTGGTTAAGATGACATTTTTATCGTTCTGGGTTTGCTTTAGTACTTCAATATTTGTACTCCCTAAACGTTGAATTTATCTCTCACTCTATTACTTGTTAGCTTATTAAAACTTTACTCTAATGGACTTTTGAAAGATAAACAGAACGTTACTTGCCAACCAAAATCCTTGAACATAATCTCTGAGCAACCAATGAGACCTCATAATACACACTTTTGCAATCGGAATATTTCTAGACATTCCTCGCATTTTCCATGTTTGAACAAAAACCAGCTAAACTTGCCTGCATCTCCGTCCATCCATCCATCCATCCATTCTGCCTTTCAATTACGCGGCGCCAAGTTTAGTAGATTTTTATCAGCGCACAAGAGGAGAAAAGTAGAGCAAAACTGCGGGCAGGGCAATAAACAAGCTAAGGCCCAAGCAGCCAGAACCCCACTAACTTGGCCGGCACGCCCCTAAAACACAATTCTCTAGCGTGTGCGATGGCAATGACGTTCTCCATAGGGCGACACACCCAGTAATGCCGTAGTCCCAGATCGCATCCCCTTCGTTTTCCACTTTCATTTTTTCTGCAGCTCGCCCACAACAAGTTGGTTGAGTTAAAATTGAAAAAAGAGGAAAAGTATAAAGCAGAAAGTTTTTCTTTGTCGCGTAGATTTTCAGATAAATTGCGGGAGACTGGCAAAAGCAAAACTGTCTATGGACATTTATAAACTAAACCCCGATAAAGACATTGACGGGGCATAAGGACGAGGAGGAGGGAGAACCTAAGAGCAGTCAAAGGTGGCCCCGGGCTACAAATTATGCAAAGTGCGAGCTAGCAGTCACAGCCACCTGATAAGCTTAGGGATAAACTGGTTTTCCCATCCATCCACATCCACCGTGCAGAATGTGCCAAACAATGTTCGCAGTAGTACCTGCTTATCCCCCTTTGTCCAGGTGGTAAATTCAATAAGCACTTTCGCTAAGTGCCGAGCAAGTCACGCCCCCATTGTGCGTGGAAAAGTTTCTCGCTGCCCGCTGCAGCTGAGAGATTTCCCCGCATTGCATTTTCACATCCCATCCAGAAGTTTGCTTTAAATTAAATTTACACGGTAAAAGGGAAGCGGGTGCTTAATGAATGGCCGACCAGAACGGCAACATCGAAAATAATAATAACAAGGACCGCCGCCACATCTTTGGCACGTTTCATTCAGGTTCAAGGCGCTGGCACAGGAGAAAGCCATAAAAAGTACCCAAAAAAGGAAGGGCCATAAAAAATATCACCTGCTGTGTTATTGTTTTTCAGTTCTTTGCGCATTTTTGCCTCTGCTTTTCGTTTCTTATACTGGCCAAAGCAATTTTCCTTAGGGTTTTCCCCAGCTGAATGAAAAAGTCACCGATGATTGCCATAATAATTTATATCGAGGCTGTCGGTGCGAAGGTTCGCCAGGCGGCGGTGTGGTTGTGGAGTGTTTTGGTAAATTGATAAGAATATTGCTTATGCTGGCGGGCTCTGAAGTGCGCATACGCTGCGTATACGTTATACGTTATTCGCATGGCTATGATTGATGATGCTACTACAATTTCAATTAGGTTGCGGTCTGCCCAACGGAAAGATGAACTCCCGTCATGCACGATATTTTTATCCACCCATTGACGTTGGGTTATATATGGTTTTGCATTTGAGATGTAAATGAATTGGGAAAAAATGTTTTGAATATTTTTGTAAAGTGCGCCGGGCAAACGAGCAATATAATATGCCTTTTGAGCTTTTAAAAGTGTTAAATATTTCAAAAATGCTTGTGCAAACATTGTAAGAGCTTTTGCCGGTTTTTTCCCTTGATTAACTGCGACAAATTAAAACAGTCCGTCGTTTTTTTTTCCTCCCTTCATCAGCTTAAACCCGAAACGTATTTTTAACACCATAGACAATCCATTTAAAATAGTGTTTTTTTACCCGCTTTGCGAAATGTTGTCACCCGCCACGAAGAGGCTTTGGCCTCGTTGTTGGGCCATGAAATGTAAACAATTCTATTTTATTTTCCCTTTTTTCGGGCCACCCTTGGCCGGAGCCGGATTCACACGCCAATCGAGCTGCTTGTATTTTAAATTAAATTTTTCGCTTCTTTCTCTGCAGTTTTGGGAAATGGAAATAAACAAAAAGTTCGTTATCCTCACTGGCAATTCACGTGGGTGAGTGGGTGCGGAGTGGTTTGGTTTTCATTCGCTATTCCAGCGATAAAATAAATATGAAGCCAGCAATGGATTGGGCAAACAATAACCGCTGGAATAGATATGGCCACAGAGTGTGCACAGAGTAGAGCCGAAAGTGTTTGGGATACGATAGTACGGCATAGGATATAGTATAGTATAGGGAGTGCAGCGGGTTGGGACTTGCTTTCACTTTCATCATTCGCACGTTTCGACGTGGGGGAAATGGATGCTCGACGTTTGCGTTTCAATTTCCGTTGATTGAAGTTGCCAAATGACTTGCCAAACACCTGGTCATAGCGACCAGGCCGAAAGCAGGCCCACATCTTTTTGCCTAGTTGTCGGCGGCTGGAAATTGAGAGCAATCAGATACGGAAACGATGGCAATTAAATTGAATGCCAGCGCCATTAAAGATGAGATGAGATGGGCGTAAGGTGTGAGGAGTGGAAGATGGAAATGGATATTTATTCTGGGCTGTTTTGAAAGTACTTATCCTGTCTGGCCGGTCTGAGCGTTTTATGAGCTCCCCATCTGCCGCCGCCGGGGCTGCCAGCAAATGTTAAGCTCGAAAACTTTCGGCCTAAGTAGTTTCATTCGATTAACACAGTTTTAGCCACAGAGTTAACTTAGTCTTCGCTCCGGCTTGACTAATAAACTTTTAATTGAATTCTAAGCCATCACTGAAACTAGAAAACCTGTAAAATTTCCTCCTCACCATCCACGTAACGACTTTCCGTTATGGCAACATTTCAATTTCCCTCGTTCCCGTGTGAAAAATTAATGCCAAATTCGAAACAAATTGCAAAAGGCGGCGGCAGGGTGTTGAAAGTGACAACGGCAGTCAGCGACAGGGACAGGAAGTAAAGGATGCCAACAGGATGTCTAACGATGGCGCAGCTCAACTATGGGGAAACTAGTGGGCAAGTGGTTATAGGCTAACTGGGTACCCTACTATACACACAAAAGGGGAATTATAGTTAAAGCTTTAATACGCATTGCATTAAATATAGGGCCCGCGGGCGTTATGACGCACTCAAAAGTGTCATATTGCCCGTGGGCCCTTTTTAGAATAAAAATGAAATATTCATTTAATAGGTACTAAATAATTAAAAGGATGTTCTGTGTAGTAATTATTTGATACTAAATATATTTAGATAAAGTCGTGACTTTGGGATTCGAGGAGTTTAGTTGTTATTAAGCCGAATCTGCGGAGTTTTCAATTATGGGGTGGGTAGTAATCATCAGTTAAAATTCAAGCCAAGAAAAAGTTTGGACTTTGTCGACCTGAGATATTATATAAGTAGGGCAACAAAACTCCTTATCTATTCTGATTTACTGCATAAAATCTTATTTTTATTAACTTCATTTATTTTTTGTTTTTTTAATAATTTTTTTAAAATTATTTTATAAGTTATTTTAACGCTACAAGCTTTGAGCTTATTTATTAACTCGCTAGTCACCAAAATTTAAATTTTATAAATATGTTCTACACATTAATGGAATTATAAAAATTAATTATTTCCTTTGCAAAGATTCGTTATAGGATTTTGGAAATTTAACTGCATTTTTATGTCAGAGCTTAAAATGCCATTAAAATCTCTGACAGACAAGTCTTGCAAAGCCCTGTATACCCCTACATCCTTTCTGTTTGACTTGGTGCAAAAACGTTTTTGCCAAAATATGCCCGCAAACCTCAACAGAATTTTCAGACAGGGGGAGATGGAGTTAGTGGCGAATCCACTTGTTCACTCTCCAACCGAAAAAAACCAACATTCACAGCCAAATAATGTATGGCTGTGCGTGGGTCCAAAAGGCAGGGTTCCGTTCGGTTTGGCTTGGTTTTGGTAAGGGGTTTTGGCATAGTCTGTTGGTGGCATTCGGTGGCAGAGCAGAAAATCAATGTTGCCAGCAACAACAGCATTGGCAGGAAGAACAGGACGAACAGGGGGAACGGGAGCGGCGACATCTTGTCAGGGCCGTCACCTCGATGCCTAAGGAATGTTGGCCGCCCACAAGCCGACTTGTTTCCTTGTTTTCCTACAGGGGAACTACACCCCCTGAGCTACAAGCAATTTAAATTTATAAGCGCTAATATTGTCAAAGCGTAACGCAACAAAGAATTCCACTCGGAGTCCTTCCGTCGGATCAGCTCTTTGCATTGTTATGCTTATCCGCATCCCCAGCCTGGCATGCTTCCACAGCAGTCAGCTTTTGTCGAGGGAACATAAATTAAATGGCCAAAGCAATAAAAACGAAATCAATTTGAGCGTGAAATCGATTTTCATTTTTCTCCCACTCGCTTGTTGCTCGCCGCCCAGGATTGCGAGGACTGCAAGGACTGCCAGCACTGTAAGGACCTCCAGCGCCAATCGATAAATTCTCAATTGCAACAGGTACGACTGGCCGGTGGAAGGCAACTAAATCAACGACTCTGTCATGGTAATGGCGCTGGTCATGCCCGACCCAATGGCACCGTCGTTTACTGCCCTGATTAATGTCCTTCTGCGGAATGGATCGGCGGATGGTAGGTGCGGAATGTGCTGCGCCCTGGGATCGGGATTGGATTTGTGCCCTATTCCCTTGCCCTTTTTGTTGCCTCAAACTGCAATCAAAGTGCAAAAAGTCCCCGATTCGATTACCTGTACGATGGCGTTGATTGTGGAATACCCTTGAGTGAAACATCTACCCTACAATGTAAGGAAGATATGTTTTAAAAACATTCTGAGAACTAGAAAAGAAGAAGCTCGGTGTTTAAGATTTGAGAGCAAAATTAAAATTAAAAAAATTTATTAAAATTACATTACATTACATTAGAATATTTCTTAGGATCAGACTCTTTTAAGGAACATTTTTAGTTGATACCTAGAATACATAAATATGTAAATATTTTTTTTGAAATGTCAAGAAAAATAAATTTGATTACCAACAATATTGTGAAATACTCTCAGTAGTCATTTATTGTTTAAATAGCTTTTAAAACAAGTTTTGTGTATTTTAGGTAATTTGATAGGGAAGGAAACAGCTACAAGCAAGAGCAACCTAAATGCAACGTCTAGCTGGGAAATCTCCGTTGTCATTATTTTTAATTTGCGCATCTATGACATCAGTCAGTCAGTCAGTATAGGACAGGACAGGAGAGGAGGGCAGAGAAGAGGATGCCAGGACCTGCAGGACCTGAACCTAAGCCACCTACTGCTGCAGACTGGCCTGCTTTTCCCACACTGGCAGCGTTGACAAAGCAATTTCCGCCAACTGCAAAGTACACAAGAAGACATCGACGACGAGTGAAATAGAACCAAGGAGCCGGGTAACCGAGGGGGTGGGTTAGGTTGCAAGGACGAAGGACGAGGAACGAGTAACGGGGCCCTGGGAAGTTGGGCTGTGTTTCCTGTCGGTTGCAAAGGCTGCTGCTCACTTGTATGGCAGCTTCCGCCACTGCCACTTGTGCATACATAATCAACAATTAAAGATTAAAACGCCACAGACAAAGTTGGGCCTGCAGGCGGGCTTATTAATAAGAGGTCCTGAAGAGAGTGACGCACATGTTGCCAAGTCGGCCGGACTTGGGAATTCCTTCAATTTTCTTTAGCTCTCCTGATGGTGACACTTTTAATTGCATTACGCCCTGTGGAAATTGCAAAGGATGCACCCTGAGTCCCCGAGCACTCGCCCCTTCCATTTTCAAGTTTTAATTGATGGCTCACAGCTGAGGCATTGTAATCAAGGACGTTTCCTCCTAGCACTTTCCTTTGAGAGTTGCTCTGATTGTCTGACCATAAATAAATGCAGCCTGGCATCATTAAAAAATGCTAAGTGGAACCGTGTGTCGTCGAAACAGATAGATCGAAGCAGATCCATATACAGATACATTTAATTATCGCGTCATGGCCACCGCAATTAAAAAATATTTATGTCTGCTCGCAATTTAAAATCCACTTGGCAACGCGGAGCTGAAAGTACGATATCAAACGATTTGCATATAGCGGGTGATTTCATGGAGATTTTCGGGACATAACGCCAACGCACACTCATACAGAAGACGAGCGAAATCCTCTGCAGTCAGCAAAATCTGTTTACGAATTCGCCTCCTGGGAACTGGGACCTGGGACCTGGCAGTTGGATTCAAAGTTGCGTGCCGTATCAAAGTTATCTTTTTGGCATATCACCGGGGGAGAAGTGGGGCTGAGTGGGGTGGACCAGTAAGACACACTTAACACCTCGGCACGTGAGTTTCCAATTTCGGCGACAATTGCTATGCCAACACACGTCTGTCCAGGAAAGGCATCGAATTTAATTGAATAAGAAATGGCTACGAAGCACTCGTACAATCAATATTTGACAACAGGTATTGTTCTCGACATAGAAGTAGAAACTTAGCTTCGTTAGGAGTCCTGGGAATTTATTGTTTCCATAAATATATTTCAACATTAAATTTAAGTGAATGTATTTAAATTTAATATCATTTTGTAAGTTGGGTTCATCTTTTATCTATTCTTCATATCTTAGCCTATTTTCTCGAGGAAATATTATATTCCCTGAAAGTGCATTTTCTTTGCCTTTTCAAATATCTAAATACACATTTTTCTCTGCGAAAACTTACAAGCTTCTCTTGCCAGCGGCAATAACCAGCTTATTAAATTGCAATCAATCTTTCTCCAAGGAAAGACGCACAAGACGAAGACGCGTCACCGGCGGTTCACATTGAATTACCAATTTTACTGTCACGGTTGTGGCAAATCGATAAGGAAAGCGAAAACAAAATCGAACCAGAGCGAAGGAAACACCTGGCCAATGTCAATCGATGACCTTGCACACAATGTCAGATGTGCAGTGGGGGTGCCGAAGGGGGAGGGGGGCTTTGCATATAAAACAAAGGAAGAAGTGCCGAAATAACACATTTGCCATGCATGCTTTCTCATTCTACACAGACACTTGTTGACCTCGTAATTGCTTTTGTTATTCCACCTTTGATGTACACGAAAAAATGGAAAGGTTTAGTTGGGATTTTGTATCAAAAGTTACAGCATTTTCAACATGCCTCATATTTTATTTAGCTCTTCACATATTGTGTTCCATAAATCCTTCGTCATAAAAAGCTCTCAAAATCTGACTGTCAGTGAAAAGTTGGACTTTACGTTTCACAAAAAGAAAGACCTGTTATATCATCCAATATTATAAGCAATATATTTTGTAGTTCGAATTTTGTAAGGCGATTTTGCTATTTTTCACAGTATACTTTTAGGCACTCTTAAAGGCGATTTGAAAACATAAGTTTTGATTTTTATACCCGTTACTCGTAGAGTAAAAGGGTATATTGTATTCGTGCAAAAGTATGTAACAGCTAGAAGGAAGCGTTTCCGACCCCATAAAGTATATATATTCTTGATCAGGATCACTAGCCGAGTCGATCTAGCCATGTCTGTCTGTCCGTCTGTCCGTCTGTCTGTCCGTCTGTATGAACGCTGAGATCTCGGAAACTATAAAAGCTACACTCAAAAAATTTTTTTTCCTAAATTTTAGAAAATCGCCATAAAATGAAATTTTTTCTTAATTTTAGAAAATTTTCTGAATTTTAGAAATTGTTTTCTTGAATCTACGAAAAAAGACCATAGAAACAGAATTTTATGAAAAACCTTTCTTAAATTTAGAAAAATGATTTTTTTTCTTAAATCAATGGTGTTTTTTCCTAGTTTGCTCTCCAAAAGTTTTCTTAAATTAATGGCGATTTCGCCATTAAATTAAGAAAAAATGTACTTCATCCCTTCCTAGAATCTAGAAAGTCGCCATAAAAAACACGGTACATTTTTTTTAATTTAAAGAATTTTTTCTGAATTAAAAAAAACTTTTTTCTTGAAAACAGAAAAGTAGAAATAGAAAATCACCATAGATTTAAGAAAAACTTTTTTTATTTCTGTTATGCTTCTCATTCTTTCTTCGAAACGAAAAAGAAGAAGACATGGGGTTAGTCCGCGGCGCGTCGCGTTGACAGTTTTTGGCGTATGTATGTATATGTTTATGTGTGTTTGTGTGTATGATCGAGAATTTTCTTGTGCGTAGCTGTAACTTTTATTGCGTTGTTGTTTTGGAAATGCAGTCTCTCGCGAGAGAGTTGCTTGCGTTGCGCTGCATCTTGAACCCTTGCGCTTAGTTTTGGATGAGCATTCAAAGTAATAAGTTTGTGTAGAGCCTATTTAAGAAAGTTAAAGTGCGATCCCTCTAAGAGGCAATTTATAGGTAAGCAATTGAAATAAATTTTAATATAAATTTGGTAAGTAAGTAAAAATGTATGGTAAGCAAAGGGCAAACTATTTTAATAGATTTGGCTATTAATAATATTGCAGGCCGCAAATACCATCCTTCTCTAATATTAATTTTTATTTTCGATTGCAGGAATAATTTCAATTTCAGGTATTGTTGATAATTTGGCAGTAAGTAAGTAAATTTTAATAATAATATATTAAATATTTAATATAAATATTAATAGTTTTATTTATATCTTTTTTGTTTAGGAAATATTTATAATCTTATTTTTATCTTTTTTGTTTTCTTTTCCTTTTTTGTTTAGGAAATATTAATAATTTTCTGTTCGTCTTTTTTATTTTCTTTTCCCTTTCTGGTTTAGGAAATAAAATAGTAAAATAAATATGTAAGCATTTTATTTAAATAAAGAAAATTTTCTAAAAATAAAAAAAGTCCTTTCTTATTTTAAGAAAAAAGATTCTATATTCAAGAAAAGTACTTTCTGGATTTTAGGAAAATTTCTCAATTTGATGGCAACTTTTCTTGATTTTAGAAATTTATTTCTGCTTTTCAGGAATTTTTTTCCTAAATTTTAGAAAATTCCTTTCTAAACAAGAAAGGAAGCTAGCTTCGGCCAGCCGAAGCTTATATACCCTTGCAGATCATTCCTATTAATCACTAATTTTCCGATCGTTCCTATGGCAGCTATATGATATAGTCGTCCGATTTTGAAAAAATTTTATTCGAAATTCAGAATTAGATAAAAAATGGCATTTCCAAAAGTAGGAGGTTCTAGGTTCAAAAACACCCAAGATATAATTTTTTTACATTTTTTTTCCCGATTATTCCTATGGGAGCTATATGATATAGTTGTCCGATCCGGCTCGTTCCGACTTATATACTACCTGCAATAGATATAAGACTTTTGGGAAAGTTTTAGCCCGATAGCTTCCAAACTGAGAGACTAGTTTGCGTAGAAACGGACGGACAGACGGACAGACGGACAGACGGACGGACAGACGGACAGACGGACAGACGGACAGACGGACATGGCTAGATCGACTCGTCTAGTCATGCTGATCAAGAATATATATACTTTATGGGGTCGGAAACGTCTCCTTCACTGCGTTGCAAACTTCTGACTGAAATCATAATACCCTCTGCAAGGGTATAAAAATACGGTAAATCGCCATCGACTGAAATTCATGGCGAATTTCTTGATTTAATGGCGATTTCGGGCTGTTTTTTTTTTGAGTGTAGAGGATTGGTATTTGGCATGAAGATTCTTGGAGTTCCTACGCAGCGCAAGTTTGTTTCCAGAAGGTGCCACGCCCCCTCTAACGCCCACAATAGTTAATAAACGATTTTAAAAATTTAAATATTTCGGAAAAGTAAAAATTCAGTTTTGTTGTGCTTATCAATACCTATCGAAATGTAAAAGAAAAATCGGACCATTCGTTAAAAAGTTATAGCTGATCAAAGTTTATATCTACATCTACCTCGCACTCCCTTTAGCCGAGTGACGGGTATTAGATAGTCGGGACACCAACCCGACTATAGCGTTCTCTCTTGTTTTAATTGTAAAGTTTTTTCCCATTTTTAGCTTACTCACCGATTGTGTAGGTGGCACCATCCACCGTGAATGTGGCCGCTTTGCATTTGTTGAAGAACCGCGAGGCGAAATCCAACGCTGAATTTTTTAAGCTCGACGATACCCGGCGGATGGGTGAGTCCGGGCAGGAACTGGGTGGATGCCGCTCCGGCGACACCTGGTGGTGCAGCACCTGCTGCCGGGTTTCCACCCCGCTGGTCACCGTGTTGTCCGAGGTCAGTCGTGCCGTGAGGACCGCGGGCACTGGTGCCGTTGCAGGTGCACCCGGAGTGGATCCTGGCACAGGAACAGAAACAGGACCTCTACTCGTCACAGGTGTGGCCGTCCCGGGGGCCAAACGGCGTGGCGCATTCGACAGATTCAAATTGGACATTTTGCACACTCTTTTTGCTGTGTGGATTTTATCTCTATCGCAGGTCACTTGATAACACTCATTTTGCTGGACGCTGAACAAAGGTCAGGGTTTCAATTAGCCACCTGCTCATCCGAAAAGAATTAGTTTTCAGGGCGATCTGACCCCGACCAAGCCAATTTGTTGCAATTAACGTTGGGAAATTGAAAGCCAAACAAAAATTCGTTGGCCCTGGGCAAGAATTGCAAGCGAATATAGGGTTCCACAGTAAGCTTTTACAAAAAAATATATATTACTCCACGAGCTCTTTACAAATTCATTTTACTTCTACAAAAGAGTTTCTGCAATAGTTAGAAGCACAGACTCTTAAAACTTTTAACCCTTTCTGAATTTTTTAGAATTGTTTTTCCTGTCATCAAAGACTTATCTTTCTTAAATTCCCATTTTTATTTGAGAAGTTTTCACAGCAGGAAATATTTGTGGAGTCGCCGCTGGCATGCCAGCAAAACCCAATTTCAATTTGAAACATTTAATTGAGCAATAAAAAACGTCCGAATGTCTCATTACCAAAGTTAATTTAAATTTCAAAAACATTTTGCTGCAACCGCAATTCAGCAATTTGTATCTCTGTGTGGAAATGTGTATGTTATTGTGGGCGTAGCGACAATAGATATGTATCAATTTATGTGCCAACCCTCTTTTCCGGCAGTTTTGCCGTTTGCAGTTTCAATTCGCTCTCAGCTTTCAAAATTCAAGCAATATTGCAATTACAACTGGGAGTGTGCGAAAAGCAAAATCCTGGAAAATTAGTGTCCACATACAAACATGTGTCGAATGCCACCGAAAAGCAAGCAAAGCGGCAACGATGATGATGATGATGGAGATGATGATTGCAGTCAATAAAAACAGAATTACCCAGGCTGAACCAACGTTTTGGTGGGTGGTGAGGTGGGCGTGGGACAGGTTAACCGGATGCCGAGAGGGGTTAAGTGGGGTTTTGGGTATTCTGGGTGTTCGGGGGGAATTGCCGGTACTTTGGCATTGAGTTGATGACTTTGCTGCTGTCTCTGGCATATTTCTGGCCCTCTAAAATGCGACGAATTAAAGTAAATTGCTTGGAAATAATCACATCCAGTGCCGCACACACACAAATACACACGCACACAGGCCTAGATACACACCCATACCCAGGCAAAACAGGCGAAACCGCCAGACAATGAGTGGCTGGCTTTCTGTGGCTAAATTGCCACCGGTTCCACAGCTTTTTGTGATAATGGCATTCAAATGTATACATTAGAGGTTTTGCTGTTTTTCCCGCTTATCGCGCTGCGGAAAAGGCGCCGGGAATTGCCACATCAAATACCGCAAACAATAGCCATAAAAATATATTCCAACGCAGATTCAGATGGGTCACTATCCATGAAATGTGCGTTGTTAATGACAGAGTGCTGGAATAATTCTCTACACTTAAGCTCCATTCAAAAGGATTTTAATCGGCAGCCAGTGGTTCAGCAACCCACAAATCATAATCCTCATAAAAAACCACTCAACTTTCTATCCCGCTTTCGCGACTTTGTCTGTCTGCCTTCAATGGCATTACCGCTTGCTCATTCGTTTACCTGTAGAAATGTTAAAATGCGTTCTATAGAAACCCCTGGTTTTATTATCAGTCTCATTCGCTTGTCTGTCTTTGTTTATGTCGTGTCAACACCCTGAAAGATGGACTCAATGTCCTGATTCTGGAAAAAAAGGAACTACCAGACTTGGATTATGGATTTTCATGGCCATGTGTTTTATGTTATGACTTAGTACACAGAAACAAATAGTATACTATTCAATTAAATACCAAAGTAAATAAAAAGGAAAATATGAACTTGATTTTGTGCAGCTGATGCCTAAAAAAGATGGTTAGGACCTAATGAAATGTGTTTTATTGAAATCTAAAAATCAATTTTTTTTTTTGGTTGTGTATAGAAAGTTATAGTTGTGTTCTTTCCAGCGCTTTCACTTAATTTTTTGTTCGCTGGGCCATACTAATTAATACCTTTGGGCGTTCCCCATGCATAGGTGTGCGTGCCTATGTGTGTGTTCGAGTGTGTATGGGTGTGTGCGGCCATGTTTGCAGATAAATTGCGATGCTCAGTGGCTTGGATAAGCAGACCGGCTTTAATTTGGTAAATTAATTCCGAAATATTTAGGTCGCAAATATCCAACCCCCCCGTGGACACACGGCGAAAGCCCAACCCCGCTCACAAGGTCACGGCACGAGGAAAACCCGTCGCAGATAAAAGACTGAGCTATGTATATATATCGAACGGAGAGCGCACAAAAAACGAAGCGGAGCCAGCTCAAACTAAAGAGAATGTTGAAAATTTAAGGATTCCTGGATATGGGGATACAAAGGGGCGGCTGTTGGCATCATCCTTTGATTTGCGCCGAGAATAATCAACTCAGTTGGAAACATTTTCGCGTTGAAACTGAAAAGGAGACTGCCGGAGAAGCAGATATACCATACCATAAGCTACCAGGCTCAAAAAAGAAATGGAAGAAGAATAACCCGCAATGGACAAAGGCAAATTGTTGAGGCCGGGCCCAGAAATTTATACATATATATGAACGTTTGTATGTGCGGACATAAATAAAAATAAAGGGCCAGCGAATATAAACTTTGGGTAAATTTTGCGGCTTAGGGACAACAATTGGCTGCTCACTTGCCTGCACTGGGCAACAAAAGCCAGGCGGCAGCAACTTTTGAACTTCTAATGAAAATTAATCAAAAATGTTGTGCGGCTTGTTTTTGGCTAAATACGATCAAAGACCTATGCAAATTGGTTTAGTTTTTCATGTTTTATTCCCTGTTGCTTAGTGTTATTTTGGAGTTTTTACTTCCACACGAATGCCCCGAAAAAGTCCCACCGACACCTGAAAAGGGTTCCTAACCCCAGTAAGATTGACTGAGCAAAAGGGTTTCTCGGGTCAAGCCAACGCCAGCGGGTTTTTGGAGGGGAGTTTTTCAGTTGTTTCAGGTCGGTCGGTGGGTCATATCATGACCGTCGAGTTAAGTGTTAATCCGCTTTTGTTATTGTTTGCCACACAGCAGGAGTTAGGACGAGGATCAGGTGTCCTTGGCCCGGAGGTGTTACGGTTTATCTCTCTGTCGGGTTACATAATTGTTAATTTAAAATGTGTTTAATGTAGAAATTTAGTTGTCCCTCTGCCCTAATTGCTGGGACCTCCTAGTCCTCGCTCTAATCCATTCGAGCATAATTAATTTATCGAGGGGTTGAGCAGGACAAAACCAACAAATTGCTGTGCAAATATTTGCTGTTAGGCAGCGATTTGTTGTGGCTTCTATTAGGGCCACCCGTCTCAGCCAGAAGGGCAACAGGTCTTGAACGGGCCCAAAAGCAACAAGTTGACTTGGCCAACCAAACCACTCCAAGCGCAATTTTCCTCTTTCTCTCCTCGAATATGTGTGTGTGTATTTTTTTTTAGCAATTTCCTGAGTAATTAAAATTGCCACTCGAATCACTTTGCTTTTTTAGCCAGCAACTTCACTTGACGGCACCCGAACTATGCATACACACTGGGCCAAAACGAGCAGCCGAGGGACGAGCACTACGAGCGCGATTCGGCGGAAGTGGCGAAGTCGCGATTGGAGGCACTTCCTGTTGCTCTCGGCTGGGCGTATTACCTTCCGGCAAACGTGTTGCCAATCAACTGACTGGCTGCAAATCATGTCCTTGCCTTCAGCTGGCCGTGCGTCTTCCGAAGGAAGAGCGGAAAACTCAAGAGCGGAAGCTCTCAGGCCAGATAAAAGCTCTGGGAAAACCGAAGAGAGGAAATCCGCAATAGAAAGAGAGCGTTTGGCAGTGATTGTTTATCAGTTAACATGAAAATACACAATTGGCTAATTATAGAAAATATATTTAGACCACAAATAGTTTCGGGTGTTTTTCGGATTTGAAGAATATTTGTTTACTTTTCGGTTAATACGACTTAACAGTCGGAAGCTAATCTGAATATTAGCCTCATATTTAAAGGATTGTCTTGTCCTTAAAACTATTACAATGTTACAAACTATTTAAAGACTTTACAATACACAAAGAGAATGCAATAAATAAGAATATGGGTATGCTCTTATTGGCGAAAAAAATGTATTTGTATTTTGACTAATACCTTTTTTGTATATTGGTACAAGTATCGTACAATCAATACTATGTGTTTTATTTATTATTAAAAATATGTCGATAAATTTGTTGTTTCATGGGATTTATTAACAAAGAATTGATGTTCAAATGGAATATAACCATATTTAATTTTCACACATATCTTATCACCCCGAATAGCCTTGAGTTTACTATTGATTAACTATGTGCGCCTGTTTTGCTTATCTCCTGCAACAGCTGATTAGAAGGACTCGGACTGGAGAATTTCTCTTAACTGCCAAAGCTTTTCACCACCAAAAGCTCATAGACTCTCTGATACCATTTTCCACTGCCTGCCGCAGGATGGCGCTTAAGTTATTCCGAGGGAATCCTCAGCTCTTCATGAAAATATTTGGCGGTAAATCTGAAGGCATCGCTTTGGTTAGTCCTGGCACCAAGGATATATTGACAAATGCCTGGCGTAACGCAGACGAGCTGTGTGTAATTTATAACGCCACTGCAGACACGACAAACGACCGAAGACAGCCAAGTAAAACCATATGTACAAAAAAGGAAGAACCAAAAAAAGAACAGGCAGAAAAAGTTAAGGAGTCCTTGTCTCCCAAACATTCTGCAGGTGTTTAGTTATTTATGCCTTGTCACACGAAGTCTGCACTCCTCATGTTAAAGACAAAACAAATGCTCCGTGCTGAATGCGCGCAGACATCATCGGAATGGGTTTCTTTCCCAGCTCCGCCATAAAGGATTTGACCCAATCCCAATCTCCCCCCTCACTTTGCTCCATTTCTCACATTTAAACCTTAGTGCAAACCCAGGGATGCGAGTCCCGAAAATGCTCAAATAAAAAAATTTATTGAGCGGTCGTATAAACGAGATTTGAGCAGCTGCCACAGCTAAGTGAAAGTATGTACATTTACAGGCTAATGGATGTTTTTCGGAAAATAATGTCCTGCTAAGATATGCGCACTTCTAATTGAAAAAGCTGTCGGGGGAGACAAGTGTTTTGTGATCCATAATTAATAGACTTTAAATATTTGTGTAGATTAATTAAGAACTTTGAATTCTATTTGCTTATCTAAAAAGCTTTTAGCACACACTTATTAAAATACATTTCAACATAATTTGTTTTTAAAAACTTTTAGTTATTTATTTATCATTGCAAAAAATGTTTACAAATTTGTCGTTGATATAAAATGTACACTATTTTGATATTATCGTTATTAATAATTTTGAGATTTAAATTAACTAAAATTAAATTTATCTAAAACGAAATAAAGTCAGTGCAACTAAATGTTTGTAATGGATTAATCTTAACAACTAATATTGTAAGCAAGATCTTTAAAATTTTACCCTAAAAAATGTACAGAATTCATATAAAGTTATCTTCAAGCCAAACTCAAAATATTCCCTATTATAATAGAGTCTTCCCCTCAAAGTTTTAAATTAAAGTTTTTATCTGGCATTTAATAGCTTTTAATGCTGCTTTGTGGGCCAGTCTCGAGTCTTTTAAATTGCAAATTTCACGGCAAATTAAACAATAGTTCAAATTTCTGCTGCCGGTAGCACCGCCCAAGCCCCCGCTTGTCTCTTAAGTGTGGTGGCTGACTTTGGCCATATATCTAGCTGGATATCAAGTCTCGCATGTTGGCCACAAGTCAAGTTGAGAGGAATGGAATGGAGTGGAGTGGAGGAGGTCTCCTCGGTCTCAAGCTGTGCTGTCTGCTCTGCCTCCTCTGCTTGTGTATTCCACTAGACTATCATGACATTTGAATAATGTGAGCACATTTGGCATTTTATTTTATCATCAGGCATTTGCTGATGTGCTTACACATCTGCCCCTCGCTTTTTACAACAAAGGGAGCATCATCTTCTGATGAAATTAAACTGCTCGCCGCCCTTGGTCCTTGACTTGAGTCGCTCAGCTTTTATTTGCCTTTACTATTAAATTCTCATTCATTTGTCTCATCATTTCGCTCACGCCCCCTGGGCGGATGTGGAATGGGGTGGCCATTTTCCTTTACATCTTCTACTTTTTTTTGGTTTTTTCTGCCATCCCATCAAGGGGCGTGGTCTAATTACAGCTTGGAGAACTTTTTCATTGTTGCTGCCGTAAAAGTGAAGCTTGCTACAATTCTTTTTTAGAGGGCCATAATTTTCGGTAAACTTTCCAATTAGAAGGTTAAGTATACGCGGCGTAGGCCAGACACAATTTTTTCCTCGGCTTGGCGCAAAGTTTTTCAGCAGCTTGTTATTACTACCGACCCTTTTGCCTTGGACCGTTTTTCTTTCGCGAGCTTCTTATAACAATGCATTGAAATTTTGATTGCAACCATTAAAATGCAAGCGCAACTCGACGGTTTCCGCCCACTGCCACCCACATGGCAGGGCATAATGAGCATTTCACGCAAGTCCCGCAAAGCGCAAGGTCAGCCAAGGACGACAGCACAATTGTTGCTGCTCTCCTTGTTGTTGTCGTCGTTGTTGTTGTAGTTGTTGTTTCTGCCCTTAGTTACTACCGCTCCTCGTGTTTTTATAATTTGCCACAATGGGGACGAGAGCAGCAGCCCCAAAAGCGACAGCCGCAGCAATTAGAGCTCGGAAAAACGAAAACAAAACAATCCCGCAAGAGGCAAAAAGGCGGAAAACAAAACTAAAACACGAAAAATGTGCAAGACAAATTGCCATGCCAGCTTGAGCCAGCCAAAAATAATGTGAAAAGACAACATGCAACATAACAAGTGGCCAAAATGTTGCACAATCGCCAGAACGCTCAAACCCAAAAAACCGGAAAAGACCATGAAGCAAATGTCTGTATATTCTGCAGAAATATTAAAAAAATAAATACGTTAGTTCTTACAAAATTTCTAGATCTATTTAATTTGTTACATATTTTGGAATAATATTGGAAATTTTAATAATTTATACCAATTCATTTTCTAGTGCCTTTATGATGCTTATTTATTGAGCCAAATAAAGCCATTGATACTCAAAACTTTTAAATTAATTAAAGAAGAACAGCTCTTGTAATATTCTATACAATATTCTAATATTCTAGCTCATCTTTTTAATAAATATGGCTTAAATATTTTGGTTTGCTATAATGTATAAAAATTGGTTTCATAAAAGGGAAAAACATTACTGCAAAATTTCATCTAAATCTGCTACTGGATAAAAACTATGTCCAGCTGCTACCCATCTCTTAGCTATTAAAGTGTTACTAAAACTACTGGGATTATTATAATGACTCCATGAAATTGCCGTTCTGTGCTCCTCGCCTTTTTTGTCGGGAGCATAGCCGTTTCTGAACTCAATATTCGTTGAGCCAACGCAATGAGTGGGCAAGGCCCAGATTATTTTCCTTTTCCTTCATTTTTATCCGCCCGACAAGTACATCAAAATAGTTTTCCCGAAATACTTGGAGAAGCGGAAAAAAGTGGACCGCAACAGGCACTTGTAATTTGTTTTTGAGCCAAGGAAAAACGAATAAATCAATAAAACTAAAGCATGGTCAGGCATAAAATGTTGTCGAGGCTGCCATGAAAAACTCTTGGCCTGGGACATGGGTTTTGGGTTTGAGACCGTTTCTCGGCTTCGGTTTCGGTCTCGTTTCTCGAGTGTCCACTTGGATCAACCTCGAGGCTCGGTTGAGTGCACCCACCCACCGAGCGCCCGCTGAAAATTGTATTCTGGGATTTCGATGTAATACAATGCAATCCAAATATTGATTTGCAGTAATTGTTGGCATTATTATTATGCGAGCTGATTAATGCGACAAACGACAAATAACAAGTCCCCCGGCCGGATGTGTTATGTATTCCCGGTCGTATTTCTGCAGCTCTCCCCTGAAATCCAAGTCATTGTGCCACAATATTAATACAACATTTATGAGTCACTTATTGTGCGCTCATTATGTAAAGGGCCGGTCCAAGGAGGCAGGGGTCAGCATTAACCAGCAAATGACCCGCACAGCTGGTGGCATTGACTTTACCACCCACAACCACCCAAAACAAGCCCGCCTACCGAAAGCAACCTCTATCCAGAGGTACGAGTTGACTGCATTCTGTTTGGCCCACATTTGTCGCTATTTTGGGTTATTGGACGCACAAATTAGCGGAAATTATGCAACGATAATTTTGTCCAACCGTTGGCAAGTCGATTCGTTTTATAGATTCCTTTCCTGCATTCCTGCGGTTGATGGGCTTTTATTATTGCTATTTTTGCATTTACAGCGAAACCGCAAATTGTTCCATATTTCCAGGAACCAGAAACCATTGGGCGATAACTTTTACGGCCCAATGTCCCTGATAACTAATTTACAAGCATAAGAGGATTTAGCAGCCATAAGAGGATAACACAAGGCTTACCATATGTATGTGCTTCAAAGGGTTAACTGCGCAAATACCGTAATGCAATTTTAGTTTAATGATAGGGGAGTATGTGGGATAATAATTTCCATTTAAATTAAGAGATAAAATGTTGATGTATTTTCATTTACCCAAAGTTATGCCTTTTGAGCACAGTAATACAAATCAAAGGACATTTGTGCATTTTTTGGATATAAGCCTTTAATAAAAGCTAATTTAATTCCAATTTGTGCGAGGTCGTAAAAGAGAAATTAATAAGTTAAATATTAAATGTATTTTTTTCTGATCATATTTTCTCTACACCAAAATAAAACTTGAAATGAAACGATGAGCGATTTGATGGTATGTGGTATCCATTTTGACTTGATATGCGGTCACCTCAATTCAATAAACAGAAAATGTATGAAACACTCCAGATCGAATTTCGAATTTCCCACTCATGTAATTTTAATCTCGTCCTATTTTAAATTGAGAGAGTTTGTTCTTGTCGCTACCACTCACGTAATTTAAATCTCACTTTGCTTCGTCCACTCTTTTTCAAAATCAAAAAAGCTCCTCTCTTTTTCAAAATCAAAGAATTTCTGACAGATAAACACGAGTGGCGTATGGAATACCAGAAATTTAACATGCGCATATCGATTTGACCGGGAAAGAAAATATTTACAAAATAAATATGAATGTAATTTTCTATATTTTATCTTATTTCTGATTTACAGTTGCACGTACATTCATGGTATCTTTTTCAAAAATTGATAAAATTGAAATTTATGCCAGTCAATGTCACACTAAATATTTCGTTGTGCCCATTTTCAATATTCATAGATGTTCGCGTCGCTTAAATGAGTGTCGCCCACGACCATCAGCCGGACAGAATGTGACAGGGGGCGCAATGATAATGCCTTAATTATGCAACAAGGATTCCCTTTTTCCGTGCCACGAACATCACATAAAATACCATAAAAGCCCTGGCAAATGCCATTGACAGCACTTTTCATGGGGCCACAACCAGAAGTCCAGAGGACCAGAGGACCGGAGCAGAGCGTGAACATGCTCACACGTATTGCCCAGGAATGCCCAAATATATTTCATATTTATAACATAATTCGATATAATGCCCTTAGCGGTACACCAAGTCCAGCTCCTGCGTGCCTCGTCATAAAAACCGGGCAAGCCATACAATTTTGCGGCCACATTGCGTAGGCCAACAACAAATGCCCAGGCTGACCACAAACATCCAATGGATGGCCAGAAGAGGCAGTAGAAGGCAAATTGGTCGGAGTCGGAGGAACCTGGCCAGATAGCACACACACACAAAAGGCCAACAGCAAAACGCACTTTGCCTACCGAGGCATTAACATCTGTTGTCCGTTATCTCGAGGCCAGGCTGCTCCCGTATTCCCTCTGTCAAGTCCTGGTAGTTGACCCAACAAACGAGCATAGTTTCTATTTATAGAGTTCCCAAAGGCCTCCATAAATAATCGACATGGCTAATGGATTTCGGATTTGGCAAATATGCCAAGACAGCCGCAGTTTGAATCATCGATATTGCCCAGCAACTTCCTTTACCACTTCTGCACAAATAAGATTGTTTGCGGAGAGCTTAAGGAGCAAATCAATGGCAATTGAAATAATTACAATATATTTGAATATTCCTATGGGCAGAAAATTGGCAGAAGGCCAAGGTTGATGATAATGTGAATAATATTGAAAGATCTAAAAACGAATTTAATTTAAATTTAAAGTAAAAGCCTCTTAGTGGTTATAGTCTTTTGGTAACCTATAAAATGTAAATAAGTAACTATCGGTATAGGAAAATTTTATATATGAGGTGCAAAAGAAAGTTAGCTGAATAAACCTCAGATTTAACTCATTAAAAATCTAAAAAATTGTTCTTTTTCATTCACACAGAAAACTGCATGAGAAATCATAAAAATAAATTAAGAAATTCAAAAGCAAAAACGAGGAAATTACCACACAGAAGATGAAAGTGGCTTGCTGAATGAATGGGAAGTTGAGAAGACTGTTTCATTGCTCATTATAAATGAAAACGCAATCCCATAAAGCACCGCTCGCAGTTGAAGCGCTATAAGGTGGTATATTTAAATGAAGTTAGCTACCTCCTGGCTGAGTGATAATACTTGCCATTCATCAATTCAATTTGTTCGCATTTCCATTGCTAATCCAGGAGGGGAAAATGCAGGCACCTGCATATAGCAAATAGCTGGCCATGTCAGGAAGGCAAACCTCTTGCCTTGGCATTCGAGCTTGGGGCTGTGCATAACTTAGGACAATTCTCGGTCGCCTCATTTTATTAACTGCTCCCTCAGTTCGCCGCCCCACATGAGCTGCAGTCGCCTAGAACTTGAGCTTGGGGCTTGATCCCCGGCTGACTTTCATGTTTATGCTGAGCTCTTGGCCCTTTAAATATGCTAATAATTTCGAGGCTGCTTTATTAAATTTCTATGGCAACCGAGTAAAAATAAAAACCGCCCCCAAAATGACATAACTTATTTAGCTTTCGCTGGTGCTGCTCAAAATTAACACCATCGACCGAGAGGAGGGGAGAGATACTGGCGAGAAACCAGAAGTCGACACACAACGCCTCCCCTTTTACCAGGCTTCTCCCGACTGTCGGTTTCATTTTATGGCCACGCCCAGTAAGTGGCTTTCGCCTTGATTCCGGCCCGCCATTTTTATGCCAGCTTTAAACTGAGAATTGTGTCGTTAAACCGGGAGGCACTGGAGTTTAATGCACAAATAATTATTTTATTTAATGCGCCAGCTTTAATCATTTCGCTGAGAGAAAAATCCTTGCTGATGCTGCAAGCTGTTGTTTAATGTGCTGGAAGACTTACTGTTTATGCTTTTAATTAGCATTTAATATTTAAAATTATATTAATCAATTCGGAATTGAGTTTACATTTTAAACTGCAATTAAAATCGCCTAATATTGAACATATTTATAGGGACAAATGGTTTTGAATTACTTTATCTATTTTTTTGACATGTAAAATTAGTGTTTAAATTGTTTCTGAGTCGCCAGACAAAATATAATCACAATTATGATGGCCAATTAATGGAAAATGGGAACAATTGAATAATATTATACCTACAATTAAGGTCAACAATAGTGCAATGATATTTTAACTATCCTGTTTGGAATTGTAATTAATGGAATTAAATTCACAGGAAATTGCCACGCATCGATAAAGCTGTCAGTAGTGACAGCCAATAATAAAGAGGAAAGAATGCGGACCACTACAAAAATCCTTTTAAAACCTTCTGGTAGGCTTAAATGCAAATGATTGTGCAGTTTATAGATTGACAGCCATTGTTGCACTTTTATTTGATCAGGCGCAAAATCTTTGTTAATTACGACTTCAGAGTCAATTTGCCATTGTCTGTTTGCCGAAACGGGAAATCGCTTTTGTGTGGGTAAGGCTTATTATCACCTGCCCAGGCTCATAAATCATAATTGACAGCTTTCTGTGGGGTCTCAGTAAATATTGACACGGCGGGAACAATTAATCACACGCAGCAATGTTAATTTGTAGATTTTTTTCAATTATCAAAGGCAAACACGCACCAATGCTCACACAGAATTTGCGGTCAGGAGCTAAGTAGATACATATTTGCATTAAAACATACCAGGATATATACTTGGGTAGTGGTTGGGGTGATCCGGTATTTAATACCACTAAGATAAAATAATAGATTTTGACATAGATTCTTGACAATATCTACGATGACATTTTAGAAACAAAATACAACTTTTAAAGCTTTCACAGTCGCCTTATAAGATTAATAAAAAGATTAATAAAAGTAATGATACAACTTTCTTTAAAATTATCTTTATAAGTCATTAAAGCCAATTAACAAAGTTTCAACTCACAGCTTATTCCCCTATGAACTGGCCAATCTCACAGCCAGATGCCAAGTGCAGATTGACGTTGAAAAATGAATAGATTCTGTGTATTTATGTGTACCCATGTCGGGGCCAAGGAGTGAAACATTCGTCAGGCGTGATAAATATGCAAATTGTTTGTCTGCCTTGTTGACCCCGAGAAGGGTTTTTGCACTCGATCACAATAGACATCAAATGGCCAGGACTTACCTTTTTTCGCCTTTTCCCGTCGCCTGCAAGAAGAAGAATAGCAAAGAAGTCGATTAGGAGGGCAAGGCAGAGATTTAAACGCTGAATAAACAGGACTCACATACAGGCATGAATATCAAATTATGGAGAACTAAAAGCTTAGACCAAACACAAACAGAAACTGAGATTGAGATTGAGTAGCCGAGGGAGGGAAGAGCTCAAGAGATGAGCCTGTTTGTATTTACGACCCTCCGCCCAGTTAGCCATCTAAGTCGATTCCCTGGACATCCCGACTTGAAGAGCCTCCTGGGACTGCTCCCACACACACTTGACTTGCATATTTTTGCAGCTTATAAATATTATGTTACGGCTCAATAGGCTTATGGCCAAAGGATCTTATCTGTGCCCCGATTGTCACCCATTAGTCATTAGCATCCTCCTCCGAATTCTGCAGATGAAGTGTGACTCGAGTGGCTACTGATGGATGGATGCTGGGCATCTCGGATTTATGACAGCCAAACATATGTGGCATTTGAATCTGTCGGCCAGGTCGTGTCCTTAATGGCTCTTGGCCAACTCTGACCAAGATATGGCACAAAACTTGACCCAAACAAGCTGAGCTGGCTAATGAGCAGTGGGAGGCGAGTGGGAGTCCTGCTGGGGTCAGACTGAATGTTGCTGCTGGCCGGCGTGGTAATGACACTCATTAACGCAGCCCAAAAGGACTACGGCGGGGAGTCCTGGATGGTGGGGTCCGGTTCTTCTTCTACTTGCTAATCGCCTTGGCTTTTGCAGCGTTTGCATAATTTTAGCGACCAGACAACGTCTAAGTATCTATTTGTGTGAGAAATTTTATTTTTAGCTCTGTTTTCTTGGCCGTTTTCCCCTTAGCGCAATCTAATTATGGGGCTGTGAAAATTCATTAATGCCAATGCGAGAGGGGCATCGAAAAAGATAGTAGACTGAAGCAAAATTATAACAATTTGAAATTTTTACATGAAAATATAAAAATATAAAAATATATGAAGACAATTTAGATTTTGTTATCAGAAAGCATTGATTTCCAAGTTAACTTCAATATGAAGAAGGTGTTGAAGGTTAAACCTTTTTAAATGTCCACCCCTATACTTTATCTTACAAATTTCTCCAAATGTGTAAAAATGAAAGTTTTCATTGGTCTAACCATTTTTCGCAGTGCACTGTCATACTAAATTAATTATCCATCAGAATTAGTGGCGGATTCCGCTTTGTCACTTTGCATATTTTCACGCCAGTTGGCCAGTCGCCTTTCGGTTGGATTTCCATTAACTTTGTCACACCGAAAGCCCTGGTCATCAATAAAAATTTAATGATTGCGTTAAGCTGCAGCTACAGCAGCCTACACACACAAGGACACGTATACAAGCAGAGAGGTCCTGCTATTCGATTAAGTGCTCACATGACTGCGACTGAGAGAATCCCTTTTCCCCTGGGTTCGAAAATTCCGCCGAGTGTGCAACATTTTGCACGAGGGCAGGGCCCGACATTTTAATGAAGTTGTAATGAGTCAAGGGTTTTCGGCAGGGGAACTGGCAGGTCCTGGCAAGCTGCAGCTTTCTGACGCCCCAATCCCCGCCGCCCATTTCCTGATATTGGGCCACGCAAATATTTGCCCATATAAATTACAGACATACGCGTATCTGCGTGGCAGCGACAACGCGTGGCACATTTTACGTGCTTTGAATTTCAAATTTCATTCACTTTTTTCCTTCATTTTGTTTTTCTCACCCAAAAATATGGACATGACTCTGCTGGGTCACTGAAGGGGAGTGCAAATATGCTAGATTTCCACGATATCTAAATTTGACAGGGGCCTTCCAGGCATATGAATTTTGAGAACGTTATGTTGGGGCATAAAATTAATGGATCGTATGATAACTGGGCCCGTTATTGTTATGAAAGCAGAAATAATTGAAATAAAAGGACGGAGTAGTATTATGAGATTTTGAAGAGCGCGTTATATAAAAATCCACTGAAATAAATAACCTAAATTCCAATTATTTTGATAAAATATTTATTTGTAACATTCGAAGTTTAAACAGCTTTATAAACTAAAGCATAAATGCTTTTACATAAGTATCGTCAACCTAAATGAAACTTCTGTTTTTATTTATTTAATTAACAATAAATTTAAATAAATGTTGTTTAAATAGTTACAAAAAAGAACTGGTAAGTTAAAAACAAATATGAATTCAATGAGTAAAGGGGTTTTAGCAAAATATATTCTGAGTAGTACTTTTAATTATTATGTAAGAAAACTGGGACATATTTATTAGGATGCCACAAAAGTTTTCATTAATGAAAATTAAGCAGTCAGTGTCTTATTTCCCACAAAACACAGGAGATTATAAATCAAATCAAAGTATTGTCAGAGGCCTTTCCCTGAGGCCTATTTCCAGCATAACTATGACAATGTTTTCAGCGATTGCTGCTACGCACACTCGAGTGTAAGTGAATTAAAGCGAGTCACAAGCTGTGTACATTTTCGTGGCATACTTTGGAGGGCTAGGTAATTGAAATTTATGCATAAATTATGCGCATAAACGGACACGGCAAGGCAATAAACAAAAATAAAAATGCAAAGTGGAACATTTTTGGGGAGCGAAGAAACAATTTCTTCAACGCATGAAATTTTGATGAGCCCACAAGGAGGCGTCGTGGCGAAAATTTGCTTGTCCCTCACTTCCCTTTTTATTATTTAGCTATTCTCGTTTTAAAACAATTTGTTTGTTCAACCTGGCGCGGTATTCGAGGGGCTTATACCGTGTCCCAGTGTACACGATTTCATTTTGTGCCCATGTTAAGTGCACTGGCAGCAGGTTCGTGAGCCAGAAATATGCAAATTTATTTCTGGTCTCTGGCCGCAAAAGAGTCACAGTTGCAGATATGCATCTATGAGATTGTTACCACTCGTTCGCTTTCTGCCGACGACACGTTGCACAGTTGACTGCCCCGAAAATTGAGCAACGTCCGGGATGGCAAATTGTATCAAATAGCCAAACGTCAGCACAACTGCACCGGGCAGATGGTAGTAACTGCCATACTATGGAATGTATCTTTGTATCCGATGCTGTATCGGCTTTTGCCTGTGTGTGTTGACTTCCACTCTAACATGGCCGGCACATTGTTGAGGGGGGGAATCCCAGGGAGGCTGGGGGATGCATGGCGAAGGGCTGTCAGGCGCATTTGTGCTGCGCTTTATTTAAATTACTCAATTTGCTAGACAATCTGGCCCGGAAGTGGAAATTAAGTACAGATGCTGGGAAAGCGGTAGTGCCCACAACGCTATCCGCTTTTCCCCATTCACTTGGGCCCACAGAAAATTCAATTTAGTGGAAAGTTTTCACTCATATATAGGAAAAGTTTTAAGTTTAGGTTGCTCAGCCAAGGATGTCAAGAGTGCAGAAGATGGTCACAGATAGCAGGTAAAATGAAATATAAAGTATATAGAGGAGGGAGGTTACACTTGCGCAAAAATATATGGTTTTTTATATTTATCTAAGAAAATTCTAACTTTTTATTATTCTTTTGTAAAAGATGTTTGGTCTATTATACGCTTTTAAAATAATGTTTATAGTGCTTAAAAGGTGCTTAAAAAATATTGCCATGTTTAAAAATCAAACCAAAATGAAAACAAACACGTTTTAAAACATTTTATTAGGCCTCATACGTTCTTTCTGGAAAATGGAAATAATATTATTTTTGATAAGCTTCAGTGATGTATACAATGTTAATTTAATGTTTTCTGAGTGCAAAACTGCACTTACATACCTACATAATATCTTTTTCAATGTAACCTGTGCATTTGTAGGTTTCTTTTCCCCTTTCCATGTAACAACTGTTCTCCTTCCCGGTGGTGCGTGTGTGTGAGCGTGCTCTCTGAGGCAGCTTAAGGCGCTTACTCTGTCACCTGGCTAACACAGACACAATCACACCCACACCACCCACTCCACGCTCTGTACAACCCACTGTGGACGTGTGGAATTCCTTCTGCTTTGAAGAGGGCAACCTCTTGGAGCCACTCCACTTTTCCTGGGCCCTGTCTGAGTGCTTTTCGACCCAAATACGAAAGGCGTTTGCCATTTTAAAACAATGTTACGAACTCACCTCGGACATGGCCGGTGTTTGGTATATGTGTAATTCTATTGAGAATTCTGGGACACGACACCGGCAATAACAACGGAAAAGGTTCGGGCCAAACTCTATTCCATTTATTTTTGTAAAAATATTTGACAATTTTGCGACTTTTCAAGACTGCAGGCCGGGGGAATTTTTTGAGCTGTAATAAGCAGCTTACCAAAAACAATCTCTAATGCGAAGCTCTGCGTCTGTCCCGCCTCCACCTGACAGTTTGTTTAAATTGGAACGAAGAATAGGGAAAGCTGAGGGGCTGTAAGTAATGGGGATGGCAATGTGATGTGGAATTTCCTTGATAAGCTTTTATTTTTTGCGGTCATTTAATCAAGTAAATATAAATAGGGCACAAGGGCCTCAGAGAGGGCAAATATGTAATATCGGAAATATTAATAGAAACTTCTTGTATTTAGATTAAGTTGAAAGTTCTTAAAATACATTGTTTTCAATGAGAAACAACATATTTTTAAATCAGGTATTTAAAAAAAATATATATAAATTAAATTTATTTGCCCACCCAAACATTATAAAAAAACGTGGAAATCTTGCACATTTTTAGATATTTTGTGTTGGAAAAAATGGAATCAGGTAATAATAAAACTTTAGGTCAAAACATTTGTGCCGCATGATAAAAAGAAATTTGATAAAGTTCTTAAAGACCAATTTAATTGATGTTTTAAACTGTAAACTGTAAACTAAAAACTGTAGAAATTTAATACATGGAAACTAAATTTAATAATTTAGATCTCAAAACATGTCTTACTTCATGACCGACATCGTAACAATTGCAAGCAAGGCTGACGAATAAGAATATCATCCCTTTTGACCATTTATTCCAGATGAAATCCCCAACATTTCTAAGTAGCTCCCAGGCTAATCTAGCATTTACAGCCCGACAAAGCCCGAAAAGTAAGAAAAATACCCATCCAGGCACTCGGGGAGCAGAAACAGTAGAAGGTCTGATCCACTGGCAAGCAGGAGCCAACATAAATTGCAGCTGGGCCAACTCAATCATCTGACAAACATTGTATGTAAGTAAGAGCGTTCGCCGAGATATATATCTAGCAAATGGTGAAAACACTTTGGTTGTGTTTTTATACGCTGCTCTTGTTTATAGCGCATTTTGCTGAAACAAAGCAGCCTTCCGGAACATTGCACAATAAAATGGCACAGCAGAGGGAAGCAGAAGCAAGTTGCAAACTCAAAAATAGAGCACCGAAATAGGCGACAAACTGAGCCCGTCCCCTCCTCTTGCGACTCGGACCCCGCAAATTGATTTTGATAACATGACACGACCGCCCCCGCAATCCGCCAAACTTGGTCGGGGGTCCTGCAGCTGAAATAAAAAATACGAAAGTAAACGCCACATTTTGTTTTACTCGTCACTTGTCAGGCAGTAAAAGCAAATTACTTAAAGTTCATTGCTTTAAGCGACAGGGCGGACACTGTGGGGCAGTGTACACTGTACACACACTATACAGGGGCTGGGAACTCCCATTCTATGGCTATAGTGACGGGATTTGATGGCAGAGTGATGGAATGGACGCTGATGGGTGATGGACGATGACGTCGGCTCGACTCGACTGAACCTTCTTCATTCATTTCATTCGATGTCCCCGCGTATGAAATACTGAGACTCTCTGACAGGACAACGACAATGGATTGTTTTTCGGAATGTGATCTTATCGAAAATTGTCTATTGTTTTGGGTCTCTAGTACTGGCATTAGTTTGGGAAAATTTGTTAAATGGAAATCATTTAAGGAGAAAAAAAATGTAATACATCATTTATTCCAGTTCAGAAATCACAAAACAGTTTTATAACCTTAGAGGTAATCATTTGTAATGATTGTAATTAACTGAAGTAATTATACAGGCAGGCAGCACTTGACCTATAAAAATTAGTGGAAAGGAAATAAAATTTAGCAATATTAAATATAAAAAAAAAGTTTTTTTAAATAATTAAACGCTTTGAAATTTAAAAATAGAAATATACGATTTTAGGAATTGCCGATGCCTTCAATAAAAACCAATCGATCAAAATTCCGAAAAATTGTTGAATTCAAGCTTGTCATACATGAGTAAGTATCTTTTGATTTGATAAAATTGTCACAGAATCTCAAACCAATCTGCAATTGTATTTCATCAAAGTCAAAGCAGCGATTTTTCTATTTTGCCCACTGAAATCAAACCAAATTGATGAACAAACTCATTCGATGGGTTGGTTGGTGAAATCAAAATGAAATTGATTGTCAGCACTTGACACAAGCATTTTTATATTTTTATACATTTTCCCTTTTTATAGCAGATCGATCAATGCTGAACGAGTCCCAAGGACGCCAGCTTGACCAGCTTTTGGGGGAACTTTACATAGATGATTGGACTCTGCGTGGGCAGGGTGAAAATCCTTTTGTTTCATTTTTTTTCTCCTTTTTTCCGTTAAGGGATTTTGGCCTTGTCCATTTGGCTGTCAGGTCTAGTATTTCATCCCTGTTGGGCAGTTTTATTGATCCCTCGGGAGTCGGGACACCGTACCCGATTTGTGTTTGACATAAATTATGTCAATCGCTGGCAATTTGCCGGGCATTAATGGGGGGAATATGGGAAATGTCGCGCACGGAGAATAAGGGAAGTGTGGGTGGTGGCCTGTCAACTGCATAATTAAAGGGCCAAAAGGCGCTTAGTGTCGTAACAAAAACTGTGTCATGGCAAAAACTTTTGCCAGCTTTTGTGTTCTTTTCTTATATATTTTTTTTCCTCCCATTCGCACCTGTCTTGCCGTTGTTTAATTATGCAAGAGTAGGCGGTGTTTGCCTTTGCGGCAAGAAGGACGTCACCCTGTCCTGGGCTTTTAAACCAATGTGCGGAGTGGGAGCTGCTAGATAAAAGTAATATGCGAAGAACAAGTTTAAATGGAATTTCCACCACCATTCCCACTGACTACCCGCCCACCCACTCAATCACACACACATGACTTGGAGGACAGAGACTGAGAGCTGAAAGCCAATAAATCAATGACAAGAACAGCCAAGAAGGCTGGTAAGGGAATGGGTACAAAATGGGAATGGGAAGGGAAGCCCTTGGATGAAAAAGTTCAAGGCCGTAATCCCATTTGATGCCGCCACAAATACGCCAATCATGTCATACATAATGTATGACTCGCTCGACCGCAGAAGGGACAGGGATAGGGATCCACTCGGAACCAGTGCAGAAGCAATTTAAATGCCCGGCCAATTGTCTACACATTATCGACAACAGGTCCACAATCTCGAAACTCAATCTCGCCTTTAGCCAATTACCAAATTTCACACGCTCGAAACCCGAACTATGGCGGCGGCAAAAAAGAAATGCCAAACTTTTCCCATTACCAGGCAAAACTGCCAAAGTGCTCCGCAAAGAGCGTCAAGAGCCTTGAAATCGAAAAGCCAACACCAACACCAGAGGTCCCAGATGAAATTTGTTATGGCTGAAATTGTAGCCTGGCTTCCAAATGGAATCACAACAAACTCTAATTGAGTTTCGGCCGAGTTGAAACGATTTGAAAATGGTAGAAAAACAAGCATATGCCAGCCACTTGGCCAAATGTTTACAGATAAAATAAAATACAATTTGCCAAGCAGATGTTGGGCAAAGGTGAAGAATAATATAAACAGAAATTGATGTGTGCCAAAGAGAAATATTGAATAAATTTGCAAGATTATTATTAAGTGTTCTGGGTATATTCAATTCTCATAAGTGAATTAAAGCTGAGACAAAAAGGTCATCAGAATACGAAATATAGTCAAGGAGATATGAATTTATCCATACAGTTTCAAGAAATTTAATGTATAATTTTGCCAAAAGCAGTAAACTCTAAATAAACCGCAAAAGCAACTGCGTAAATCTATTTTTCTTTTCGTGATTTGGAATCAATCGGAATCAATACAAGTAATCAGTCGGGACATAACAATTAACCACGCAACAAAAATGTACCTAAAGCACTGATTGTAACGATAGACCAAGGAATTGGTTCCTGGGATCGGAGTGGAAAACTCCCGATGGGTTTGTCTGCGTTCTTGGCTGCCTAACTAACCAACTGCGTGCCGCACTCATTATAAATAATGCAGAGAAATCGATTTATTGACTGATGTTTAGCGTTTCAGTCAGCGGCAACTACCAAAAATTCCCGTCAACCGGGTGATTGGAGAAGGGTCACAAAATATATACAGAAAGCCCCAGAAAAAGGGCACCGAACGCCTGAAAGTATGCCGCCATAAAATGACAAAATAAACGAAACAAAAAGGGAAAAGACAACGGAAAGGCCAGAAACGAGGAAACAAGAAATGACCATTTTATGAAGTGTTTAATGGATGTTAAGTGAGTGTGTGTGAGCCCCGTATGCGAGTGTGTGTGTGCTGGCTATGTGTGTCAGAGTGTTATCTATTCAACGCTTGGATGACCACAGCCCAAAGAGACCAAATAGACAGGACAAGACCAAAGCAGGAATAACTTTGACTTGGCTTTCCTTTGCTTTGCTGCTGCTGCTGGGGAAATTAAATTGATTTTCTGTGTTTTATCGGTTTCGACATAATTGTATACCAATTGACTTGGACACCACAGAAGGGAAGTGATTCATTTGCATCAGTCCAAGGGAAATAACTTGGCCCCCAGCACATCCCTCATCTGTTTGTCAGTTTTTCTTCAACTTTCAGCTTGTTAGTTTAATTAAACATTTTTGTTCATTGGTAGATAGATCTTTGAATATTACCAATGGTTGGGGTCCTACACTATTACACTATTGTTTAATTTTAATTGATTTTGAAAACAACAAAATTTAAAGCCAAAAATATACTTACTTTAAAATCGAAACAAAAAATTTAAAAAAAATGTAAAAAGAAAACTGGTACAACAAAATGAAATGCCAACTACACTATATATTGCATAATCTTGAATTGAAATGCTTTTTTAAAATAAATACTTGTAATATTGCAGTCCAAGATTTTTAGCATAAAAATCAATACTAACTAGTACAAAGTAAATATCGATAGCTAAGTAGCTTAACTTTCCCGCATTCAGTATTTCCTTTTTTTTACAATGCTATTTAGTAAATCAAGTTGCCATAGAAAAAATGTGTGTCTTTGACAATATATGTATGTATTTATCTGCAGAAATCTGCAACCTTCTGGTCACAGTTAAGTGCTCAGGAAGGAGGGAAAAGCAAGCGAAGGAGAAACTAAAGCAATCCCATCAACTAAAAAGCATCTCAACGTGTGTCCGCACATACCGACACACACATAAACATCTTCGTATCTGTGAGTGTGTGTGAGTGTATCTCAAATGAGACTAAGGCAACTAAGGCGCTTCGAGCTGCAAATGGCAGCACTTAAGCCCACCCCACCCCATCCTATTCCATTCCCATTCCCATTCCAACCCAGCGATGACAAGCGCATAAAAATGGAAATGAAAATGCCAAAGCTGCTGCCTGACTGCCGTCCCACCCGCCATTTCTCGCCCACCGATTGGAAAATGACAAATTGCTAGTACGCTGAGCGTTAAAATTATTGCGGCCCGATTGCATTAGTGGCCATGAAAAGCGTTGATTTGTTTAACTATAGTCTGGCCTGCAGGCGACACGGATACGGATACGGTTACGAGTAACGAGTAAGGGTTATGGGCCATAGATTGCGGGTAAGGAGGGGTAAGGATACGGTTTACGGGAAAACCGGTAGACAGCCAAAATGGCGGCCAGGCAATTAATGACACATCCATGGCCCGAGTTTCGAGGCCACAGCCACGAGGTGTCCGACGACATCCACATCCACAGCCACATCCTGAGCCACAGCCGGAAAATCCTCGAGCAACGGTGACATTTGATTCCGCAGTGGCAAAAAGAAAAGGTTGAGGAAAACGAGAGCTGGCCACGGAAAATACGTGACATGTGTTTATTTCGTAGATTTTTTTAGGATGGCACGAAGTTTGGTGCGCTATTAAATAACAGTTTCGAACAAATAATATATTTACTTAGTTGGTGTTGCCAAAAGTAAATGGGTGGCATTCAAGTGTTTACCAATTTTGGATTTCGAATGGTTTTCCCATGAAAAATTTTAAGGTTGCCCCAAATAAACTGTATTTTCTATATTCTATAGAAATTTCCAAAATGAAATTAAACATTTTAAAACATCTTTTAAGACGAAATAAATTTGTTTTCCTTCATAAATATATAAATACCACCCATCTAACTGAAGCAGAAAAAAAAAATATATAAAAGAGCTCAAAGAAAAATATCACTCCCAATTAATTCCCAAAAAAAATTAAAATAACTTTATTTAATTATTCTTATCGTTCAATTTGCGTTTTCTAAATGTGGAAAATAATTGAAAAGCAGGTGCCAAAACAACTTCATGAAATCGCAAACGACTGAGATTCCCACATGTGCATTTAATTATTTTCCTAATTGTTCGGTTTCGTTTTTGTTTTAAAGTTTTCCAGGTGGAATAACAAGTTACCCAACTGGCTGCCCGGTGATATTTGTGTTGGCGCCACGCCTTCAAGGTGAAAGGGTGGAAAGTCGTTTCCCCACATTACCGCCTGATGCCTCAACGTCCCCTGAGCTTATCATGCGCCTTTTTGGTCGCAGGCAATGCAAGTGCCCCATTTAGCCGGCAGGCCTTTTGACATGAGTAGCCTGCAGCGGGAAATGCGATTCGGATGGCGGCAGGGGGGCGGGGAAGGGAAAAGTGAATGTGGAAACAGTTTCCACTCAGGAGATATGTTTAACGTGGCCAAATGTGCGAGAGGCGATGGCAACTCGTCCAATTTCTCCTTGCCATGTTGCTTCCTCGAGTGGCGGCGACGGGCGTGCTAAGCCCACTTTTGGACCACTTGATGGAGGGACATCACTCCAGCCCGATCCGCCCCGTGCCCAGCCCCTTCTTCGGCACAACAGAGTTGTCTTTCTAGACTATTTATAGACCCGATATTAAGGTGTTTATTTTTGGCCCGCCGCCAGATAAGCTCGCTGAACATGGCCTCTGCGCCGGCATAGTTTCAACTGTTTCCGTGGTGTAGCGGTTATCACATCTGCCTAACACGCAGAAGGCCCCCGGTTCGATCCCGGGCGGAAACAGATGATGATTTTTTTTTGTTTAATAATTTTTTTTTTTTTTTTGCCTTATTGGAATTTAATAACAACATTTTGTATGCATTGTGTATATGAATACAAAGAGCACAATCAACAAAACCATGCGGTTTTAAACATAAGGTTTAAGATTATATCAATCTGAAAAAAAAGAATCGTTAAATTTTACATTAGATCCAAAAAGTCAGCTTAGTTTTTACAAAGCGACAGTTTTTAAGTTCAAAACTTTCCAATTATTAAAAAAAAAATATATATTTTTTGCATAAAAGTGAATAAATTGGTTAAAAATAAAAGAATATCGTTTAGAAAAGTTTAAATTAATTTTTTATCAATATCAGTTAAATTTAAAATGCCCAACTGATTGTCATTTAAAAAAAATCTAAGATCAATACTACTTTTTGTTATTAAAATTAAAACTATAGATGACTTAGCTTTAAATCTTATGTGTCTAAAATGCCAAATTTAGCTTCTTTCTGTAAAATTCCCCCAGCACCTCTGCAACGCGTATGCTGTTGAAAATTTTCACTGGTGTGAAAAGTATTTTTCGCACATAATTTCTAGACCAAGCGAGAAGAGACGATGGGACGTCAGCAAACAGCTTCAACTTGTTAACCTCCTTTTCTAGCTAGCTCTTTCCATCTCTCTCTTTCTTCCTATTTTTTGCTCTAGCTCTCTCTGTTACTTTGCCTCTGGCATTTACATGGACAATCTACGCCCACTTAAGCGGCGCCTCCATTGTTGGCCGCTTTTCCCGAAACGGAAGAATGAAAACAAAATATTTAAGCGCCACATTCCCCTCGTTCTTTCCTTCATTTCCTACTACCGCTTTTCCGCACCCCTCTCCCCCTCTCCCCCACCACCCATCTCCCTCTTGTGAATTTTCAATTAAAAGGCGCTTTTCCCGCATTCACACATGACTTTTCCGCCGCGCGAAATTAACAGCTCATGAAATATGCCCTGAAATGTATGCAACGCGCCATTGTGTTGTGGATCTCATTCTCAAGAGCTCATCTCGTCCTTGGGAGCCCAGAAATAACGATGCCAGCCCCAAAGGCGGCAATTTAATCACCTGTACGCTGAGAAATAAAGGAAGAAAGTCATATTTTCAACTCTGAAGCAAAAGTCATTAGGTTGAAAAATATAAATAGATTCATAAGGCTTGCAGGAGCATCCCATTTCCATTTCCATAGTACATGGTTTCTCCGGCATTCACTTCCTGTCCGCACTACATTTTAATGAGCCTCTCAATATGCATGACACACAGCTTAAATGTGTAATTGCAAATGAGAGGGACCACGTGCCCTCATTACCATCCCTAGAAAAGCGGAATCAGCAAAAATTTTGGCGAAATGATGACATCGTCGCGAATACGTAATATGTTCTCGTTGCGAGTGCCACTCAATGCATTCAGTCTATGAAAATGTATTCAATTTGTGGCTGCTCCAGATAAATAATATTCTTGAAAATCGAAATTTTCAGCATAGACGGGAGGGAAAAATATTTATACAACCCTTGCGCTGGCGAACGGAAACGATTTATCAATGGAAATTGGGGGGAAAAAATAAAAAACATTTTAAGAACTCTCCATTCAGCTGGTATTGAGTGTGAATATATATTACACATATTCCACATTCGCACACATTCATTCCCGTACTGACAGCCTTACAAATTTCTATGCATTTGCTAGGCACTCACTGCCATTCGCATTCAGCATTCAACATTCAGCGTTCGACATACCGATTTAATTTCGCAGATGTGGGCTATTGTGTGCGGAAAAGTTTTCGGGCTTTGCAAAGTCTGCGCTTAAACTATCATAAAATAATCACAATGAAAAATCAAAAGTTTCTCCGCCAGGATCGGGCCGTACAATAAATCTGAGAAAAGCCTGCGCCACTCACATGCATAATGAAAATAGCAGAAGAAAATGGAAAAGTCTTGGTTGGGCAGGAGGTGGAAACTTTTCTGCGCTTTTGTTCGAGAGTGCAAAAGTTCAAAAGGGAAAATGTACCACCTCCCCCGCTCTGTGAACCTGGCGTTCAGTTTCAGGCAGCAGGTGATTAACAGGAGCAGCGGGCCAGCAGGCCAGCAAAATCCATTCATTTGTTGTTTGTCCAGATTTGAAAAATGATTCAGCCTTTGCTAATACGTTTTTGTTGATAATTAAGTAGTGAGCCAGGCGAAACGGAGTGCAGGGTGGGATTTACAGAGATGCGCAAAAATCCTAATTGGAACATTGCGCAAAAATAAACAAAAACAGCAATTGAAAAGCAGAGAAACAACCAGGCCTTTAAATCAAAGATCGACCGAAAAATACCCTTTAAACAGTTATTCAAAGACAACATAACTTTTGCGCTACAAAGATCACTTAATTTTTGAAATTAGTATTTTTATTCTCAAAAATGTTCTCTAATTTAATTTTATTATTATTTTTGTCAAGCCATCATATTTAAATATTTTCTAAAAATCAATACCCTCCACAAATGCTGGGTATGCGCAGTAAAGAAATTGTTTTAGTGGGTCTTCTTCAGTTTTTGCTGTTTTGCATACCGCGCAAGAAACAAATCAAAAGTAAATTGCAAATGAAAACCACCTTGAAAAACGTTAAAAAACGAACACACGTTTTATGTACTTTTATTAGTGAGAATATTTCGAGCTAATTAAATACTGAGAACAATTATTGTGAGAGCAATTCAGACAGCAGGTGAGCTATTTCAGAAATTTCCTTCTACTTATTTAGGTTTTGAATTTGTTATTCTTGAACACCGCTAATTCGGGAACGCTTTATTATATGTTTTTTGTTCATCAGATTTATGTATACAAAAAGAAAACAACTGCATTTCCTATTACTTTTTGTGGTTTATTTCGTCTGTTTGGTTTTTAAACAAGTCTATTAAGTATTTACTTCGTGGGTTAATTTTATTTTGTTTAGATGTACTAAAAATCAACACCTTTTAATTGGTTTTTGAGAGAATTGAGGTCTTTTCCTTAAAACTTTATGTAGATTCATTGCCTCAGGTAAACACAATATTGTCTGCTAAATTTTTTTTTTTCATTTTTGGAAATCCTGTTCCTAAATACAATAAATTACCTCATTCTGTTTGGAATAAAATTCTTTAAAAACTTTTCGGCAATAACCACTTGTTTCGTCAATTTTAAAGATATTTCTTAGGTAGAATTAAGCTTTATTAATTCTTTTAAAAATCGACCAACAATATACTGCAATTTAACAAATATTTTTGGGGCATTGAAATGCTTGTTCAAGTTTTTATTAGATCCATTGAAAGTGCATTAAAACTGTGCCAAGTGCAGGACGAGACAAGGAATAAGTCAGGCCGACGCCACCATTTTGTGTGCTAGGAAAGTGCCAAAAACTATCCTTGACTCGCATTTGCATTATGCATGACTTTGCATAGGTTTGGCTTTTTGTTCTGTTTCAGTTTTTCAGCATTTTTTCATACATATTTGGTCTGGGGGCTTGGGAGGGGATTGAGATTGAGAATGAGAATGAGAAACGACGCGTAGGGTAAGGTCATCAGCATTTTCATTCCGCTTTACTTACTCAGCTTCTCTCCGGGTTCCGCTCTGGGTATTTTCCCTTCTCAGATTCCGCTCAAATTGTAATTATTTTTTGGCTCCACTGTTTGCACACAGTTTGGGTTTGCGTTTCGTTCGCCGCGTTAAAGCATTCGAAAATTGCTGTGATTTATATTGCTCCTCAGTTGGCTTCGACTGTAAAATCCGACTTTGATTTTGATTGATTGCAGTTAGTTTATTGTTTATTGTTAGTTATGAAAGCGAGCAGCTGCCGAATCGCGATTCATTTTTCGACAGTCGTAAAGTTTTACTTTGACACATGCCGGGGACTGCGCAATATTTAATAAGCACCCCAACTACACACGCACACACACACACTCTGAGTCAGTTAATATATGCCTGTATCACTCATACGTCACGTTGCCGCTTTTCGGGGAGAAGGAAAGGGCAGGGAAGTGTTCGGCAGCGGTCAGGAAAAGCTGCTATTGTACAGCACGTGCACTTGACATTTAGTGCCGCAAGTCCCCCAAAACCAATAACCCAAAGGCCCGCTGGTGAGACGCAACCTCTGGATTTGGGGAAAGAAGGGGACCAAACCAACCGGCCCCATAAAAATTCAAAGCAGACAGCAATCAATGACGTACGTACTACGTAGTGAAATGTAGCAAACAGAACTGAAGAACATAGGATTAAACTACTGCAAATTGCGCCATTTGATTTTATAAATTCTCTAGTAAAAACATTTTAAAACAATTACCAAAACTAAAGAATAAGTTAAATATGACATTTAGATTTAACTCGACAGTTTGTTATGGATAAAGTATTTTTCTACGAATTGCTCTTATAAATTTTTATGAGCCTATTTTGTACTTGTTACTATTCACTGAAAAAAATCGTAAAATCAGAAATGGAATGGAATTTTGAGGTACTAATTGACTAAAGAATAAGTCACGTTTTTTTTGTGTGGTAATAAGCAATAGTAGAATGTCTTCAACCATGAAAGATTCCCTTTTCTTACATTTTAATTGAGAACAGAATATTAAATTTGTATTTTTTTTTTGGAGCCAAGATTATAGGTTCCTCAGGCATTCCATCGGCTTAGTCAATAACCTTTTCGATTATTTTTCCCCCGTCCGCTCGAGCCAATCGCATGGCGTGCCTGCACATAAAAGCACAAAAGGAACGTGGCATTTCCCGACCTTGATGCCAATTGTCAAGTGCGAGCTCCCGGATTGCCCCGCTACTTGAGTTTTCCCGCAGTCGCACGAAAAGCGCAGCTGTCGCAGGCACTCCCCCTCTCCGTTTTCCGCCTCTTAGCCGTTACTGTTGCCACTTTTGGCTGGGTTCTCCTTCTAGTGGCGCCGCCAATCATCGAAAGTGAAGTGTCCAAAAAAGAAAGTGCCGAGCACAATGACGAAAATGGAGGGGATTTGGGCGTGGAGTGGGGAAGTTGGCAGGATCGAGAGGAAATAGTCGCGTAAGCGCTGGCCAACTTCCTGTCCGGTCAGTTAACCTAATGACCGGTATTCATGGCCATTTCCCTCTCGTGACGGCTCAAAAGTTTGGCTGCCTCTGTCCAGGCCTTTATGTGCCTTGTCTTTTGTCATTTATCATAACTTTCGGACGCCCTCTGCTCCTCCGCCTCCGCCTCCGCTCACCAGAAACTCTTTCAATTGTCCAACGCAAAATTTAGTGGCAATAAGAGTCAGACCTTCGGGACTGTGTGGCAACTTTAGTTTATGGCTCAAACCAAAGGGGCAAACGAATTCTAAAATTAAAACATTTTTCCCTTTGCGTTTTTGGGGCTTGCCAGGCGAAATTGTCAAGTTATGTCGGCAATGAAAAATTATTGCATAAATTAATTACGACGGAGTACGTGCCTGGCAAAGGCTCGGTTTGAAAATATCAAGCACGTGCCCCGTATGTAGACGAATGGAGACCGTCGTTTGAGGTCGGAGGTTACTCATGGCGTATACGTAATGGCTGCTGTACAATGTGTGCGTTTGAGGACAAGCAATTAACCGCATGTGCATTCGGTGGCGGTTCCTTTGTCCTTTTTACCTGGAAATTAAATTTCCGGTTCTGGGGCAGGCAAAATGCAGTTAATTTTCCCTTGTTTTTCAAATCAAATTTCCACTGAAATTGCGTGGCATCATTGATGGCTTTTATGAATTCTTTATCGCCAAGTGAGTTGTACAAGACGGTTTTCCCTCAGCTGCCTAATAGACATGCACACCCCTTTCTATTATTGATTTACACTTGGAATGCCTTGGCTTCTGGTTGGGTAAGCTGTTATAAATAAATTAGCTGACAATTATCCCTGGGGCATATTCGGTGGAAAATCCAATTCTCACATCAAATATTAACCGTAGGAAAAAATTTCATTGTAAATTGCGCATACGCCGTGTGCCGCCTGTCTGATCAGAAAACAAATCCGTCAACACATCGCCAGCCACGTTGACGTTGACAACCCTCATTTGTTGTGACATTTTCAAAAACGAAAAAAAAAGAAAAAACAATAAAAACAGTAGAACAATTTTCTAACAATAAGAAAATAAATTCAGGAGTAAACACGAGTCACTGGGGGCCATTCATCAGAGTCCAGGACACTTGCCTTTCTCCCCTGTCAATCGGAGCACTGGGATTCTGGCAGCCTCTCTGCCGGGCATCTCTTGTTCAATTAAATTAAATATATAAAGTATTTTTCCGATGCGAATCTCGCCGCTGCAATTGGCTTTCACTTTTTATGTCTCTCGATGTGGGGGTTGCTAACAACAACAACAGCAATACGCTTAAAAATAGCCGCCCGTTGGCCAAGGACAAATTATGGTTATTTTTGAAGCCATACAAACTGCAGGGCGAGTAGCCAGAAAGACAAATGAAAAGGTAACAGTTTCTTAAAGTCGTTACTTCTGATAGAATTCCACAAAAATGCATAGCTTTTCACTTTCACTGTCCAAGTTTTCGCTTCCTCGTTACATTTTCCATTTATATTTCTTGCACTTTTCTTTCCTTTGTAATTTGTGCTTGCGCTAGATTTATCGAGGATTATCCCTCACTTTGGTCACAAACAAGCACACACACCACACACAAGCACACTCTATTGTTTTTGTTTTTCGCACGATTTTCTTAAACAGCCTATGGCCCAAACAATGAAAATTGGTCCGACGAGAGTACCGTTAGCTGCAGTGGCTTCCAAACAACTGAATTTCCGCCGACGCTTTTGAAAACACTTTTCAAAGTTGCGTTCTCGGTTGCGGTTCGTGCCATGTGCTTCGAACACGCTCGATGCGGCATTTTCATTGTTGTGTTTTGGGTTCGAAGCGAGCCGATTGCAGGAAACGAAGTGGGATTTTCCCACCCCCACCCTTTTTCCACCCATCCAAAGGAAAGATGCTGCAGCTCGCATACAAATGGCCCAAAAAGTAGAGGCCTCCTTGGTGGAAAACTCTGGCTGGGAAGCGTATTTCCGCGCGAGGATTTCATTCCGTCTGTGGGTCTGAAAAATGGCTTACAAATGGAAATGAAGCGTGTGTGTAAAGGTAAGTAGCGACATCAAATAAATGGCCATTGTTGCTGCGCCCCGGACAGGTGAGGAATGTCTGACATATGGCCCCCGTCCAAGGATTATGTGTGGGCCAGGCCCATCAGAAGCTAATGATAAGCTTGAAGAGTATTTATTCAGATTTTACAAGGGTAAAAAATACTTCGGAAATTTGTAATCATTAAGAATACTAGTTCAAAAGACAACTTAGTTCTCTAAGATGATGTTTCTAATTTATGAGACATTTTAAGAAGAATCTTTCTTAAAATATATGTCGTAATTAGAATATTTCCAGTAAGTAAAAGGAGAAACTTTAAGAAATGTTATGAAAGCTAATAGTTTTAAAAATTAGGTGTCTTTAAAATGTAATCTGAATTTACCTTACAGTTAAACCTAAATGATTTTCTTGATAATAAATTTCTTCTTACAAATCTAAAGAAAACGCTCACTAATTGTCTAAATTCCAAACTTACTCCATAATTTACACCTGCATTCATTGCCAATCCCCCGGCTCTTCGTTCATGATGACTGATTCTCCTTCTAGTGCCCATTGTCATGTATTGATGATGCTCCGGACCTTTAGTCTGACCGCAAGTCATCACATTAATTAAGAGCACGCCACAAAATCCCATTCGAATACTTCGATTGAACTGGAAGAGCCATGAAGGTCGGGCGTGGATCCCGGATCCGGGCAACTCCCAATCCTTGCCACGGCTCATTCTCCGGCATCTACTGAGCCCTTGGCCCGGCACGTAAAATATGCCAACTGTAAGGAATTTTGCGGCAACGCCTCGCATAGCTGGCAGCGTGTAAAATGAGCGATAAGCGAGAGGAGAGGAGAGAAAATACAAATTGGTTTTTACGAAAATAAAAATTTAAAGGTAGATCAGGTATTTTTGAATAACCATATTGAACTGATTTAAAAAAAAAAAATTAATTTGAGATTTTAAAAACGAAACGGTAAACAAGTGTGGGGTGTTTTTATATTTCTCTTCTATTTACTCTTTCGAAATATAAACCTGGTATAAGAAAATTGCACATTTTACACCACATTTTGAAAGAGCGAATGGCACGAACCTTTTTAAATAATTAAAAATAATTATAAAATTATTATTTAAAATTATTTATTTATATAAGAGACTAGGTGCTAAGATATATTTTTCAATAGTTATTCACAACCACATTTGTCTATACTCAAAAACCTTTAAAAGTTATTTTTTCCCAAGGCATTGTATATTAATTAATTTTTTTTAAATAAAAAAATCTTATTCCTCAGTGTAGCAGAACATATTTTTATTGCAGTGCACAGGCTGCGAAATGAAGGTGTGAGAGGTAGTGTAGAAGTCGGATTCGCCTGCAGTTTATGGTGGTTGTAGTTAATAAAGCGAAAACGGAAAACCCCAAGATACTGAAAGAGGCAAGGGAAAGAGAAGGCAACAGGGAGAAAGAGAGAAAGGGAAACCAGAGTGGAGCACAGCTTGAAGAAGAACAATCAATTTCACGTCAATTGGTTCATATTTTATGGGCTGAGCAACGGATGCGATGACGACTATGTCGTCACGGATGTATTCGAGCCAAAGACTCAAGAATTAAGGTTATAGTTCGAGGTCCTCATCTCACTGGACTGCCAACTAACGGCCAAAACGCAATACTTGACCCAAACAATATTTGGCACTGACAGCACAGCTAAGCCCAGCCGAACAATTGAAATGTCAGCATTTGTGGGCGTGTAATAACTGCGCTGCTGGCTAAAAGGAAATGGAACTGGTCCGCAAAGCCGCTTAAACAGCCGAAGCCAGCTAGAAAGAGATAGAGCCAGCTAGAAAGAGATAGCACCCAGGGAGCTCATAATTTGACAGGGCGAAATTGAAATGCACTTACCCAGGCAACACCTGATCAAGACGTGTTGAATAAGCCATAATCCAGGAGCAATCAATAAAAGATTTCGATTGAGAGAGCATGAAAAAAGGATTTTTAAAGAAATATGCGTGAAATAAGAAAAAATAATTTAGAGACTATAAATTATTGTGATTATAAGAAAACACTACAATTAAATAGAAAGAACAGAAAAAAAGTAATGTATGTATAAACTAAGTGCCTATTATTTTTTTCGAAATCAAATAAGTAAATAATTATAATTATACTTAATAACAATAATGCATTTAATTTATTACTTAAATTGCACTGTATTAATTTGTTTAAAAGCATTTTGATGAAAAGGTGTTTTAATTCCAAGCCAAAGTTCACCACCTGCTAGCAATTTTAGTTTAATTTAAGGGCGTAAAATCAGCGCGTAAGCCAAAGTTCATAATGTTACTTCATGGGTTGGCAAACTTGGCGAAACCATGCCTGGACTCAAATATTGTTGTTCCATTGCCAAACATAAGCTGACTATGCAAAACTTTTGTTTGGCAAGCGAAGCGCGTCCTATGCAAAATTGTAACCGGAAACAGTGTTCGCAGCCCCATGGATGCGACTAAGCCAGACTGAGTTCGGCCAGATTAGGAGCCTGCTGCGTAATTTAGGCATTTGATTGATTGCCGTCGTGTGTTGCCCGCCATCACGGCGTATGCGCAATATGAGAACGTAACAAATATGGAATGCGCGTGACCGCTGTGTCTTGTTAATCTTCCTTCTTTTACCCCCAACGAACGGGTCCAATTAATTTGCATCTCTTTGGCAGACGACAAAAGGCATTCAGGTGCAACTGGGCGTGTCATTCACATTCGCCTGCTAATGAGCGGGCGTGTCAAGGTCAAATGTGCAAGCACTTAGTTTAATGATAAGCAAAGAACGCCAACGGAGCAGAGTCATACCGAAAATTCCGCGAATAGCCATTACAAAGAAAAAGAAGGAAACCACTGCCACTGGGAGCGGGGAAAGCGAGGCTCTGGTCAGGGAAAACTACACAAATCGTTCAACACTTGGCGGCACTTAAATGGGGAAAACCACATGATAAAATTAGACGATTAGCAGTGGCCGCAAGTACAGACACACGGACAATCGTACTAAGGAACTAAGCATTCAAAGAACAGGGTTTCCCTGAAAGGGGATCTAAGACTTAAATAATAATTTTCCTTACTGAACTTTATTTGGAAAATTATCCAAATAAATAGTTTGTATTTAAAGAACTTAAATTCCCTTAAAGTTTTATTTAATTTAATATTTTTGAAGTATAAATATTCATTTGATATATCTCAAATATAAAAGAATGTATTTATTTTTTAAGAAAATAATTTAAAGTTAATGTTAAATGTGACTTACATTTTGTAATCTATTAATTTTTCTTAATTAATATGATGCTATGACAGTTTTCATTTATAACATAACATTTAATTTTCATATAAGAAAATATTTAACACATTTTAATTGAAAACTAAAAATATTACCTAACTTTAAAACAAAGAACATTTAACTTAAAGCTTAAATATTATCTTTATGACAGTCTAACCTTGAAATTGTCCCTTATCTCCCTCTTTCCACGCATGACTTGATTGTTGGCCAAGCAAGTAACTAAGGGCCCCTCTGGGTCGCGCCCCTGATAAAAGCACACAGAGTCCACGCACAGACCCCGAATAGACTAAGTAAACAAACGTTGAACGCAGCTGGCGGTTGATGCCTGCTCCATGCTGCCGACACTCCGACACTCGAATTGGAAGCCCCCGAACCCCGACCCCAACCCACTTCACCCCGTAACCTCTTGGTGGTCAACAAAATAAAACGCAAAAAAAAAATATAAAACCATATAGCAAAAGAAACACACACCATTTTTTGGCGCAGTTCTGGTAAATATTTCCGCTGTGAAAAATCGTTTGAAATTAGTTGAACGAAACATAACGAACAGCGATAAAGCAATAAATACTTGACACAATGCCTTCGAGTCCAGTGTAAACACAGAGTGAATGTGGTCAATGCCAAGGGAGATATCATATCCCAGACTGTGGGAATTTCATTTAGATTATATAGTGTATGCGGTTTACGACACCAGAAAATATATCAATTTAAGATAAATACCCAGAATTAGATATTTAAATAAAAGGCGTTTCAAGAATTGATTTCTGTGCTCTAAATATTAACGTTATGTCCGCATTAGCAATTTTATGGAAAGTAAAAAATTGTTGGTGTCTTTTAGTTTGCTGACACTGCTGACTTTTGCTTCCTTGGCATTTCTTTTTGTGGTCGTGCAGAGCAAAGACATGGCAAAATTCTGGCTATATTCTGCATTTTATTGCTTTGATATTTTCCACATTTTGGGGGGAAGTATTCACATTTAATAGCCCTGATATTTTTGCGGATATGCAGCTGAGCGGGGTAACCACATTACTGCGTGCTTATCCAGCGATAAAAGCGATGTGCTTTAAGCATTTAAATTGAAAATCTGCGCCAATTTCTGAATGAACATCTAGTTGTTTACTCAATTTCTTCGGTGTTTACCTTCTAGTTGCAAAATTAGTTTCCAAAGGGTAATAAAAGCTAAACGTTTGATGGTAAGCAGCAGAGTAAAGTCTAATAAATAACCGAACAAACAGTAGGACAAGTTCAAGACCGTGTGACCTTGCCTATCACAAATTGAACACCCTGCACAGATGGGTCTCCGCCCTTTCTCGAAGCCTTCGGCTGCTTGATAAATTTGAAAACTGTCAGTTTCGCCTGATAAAACCAGAACACTTCTACCAACTCACTGCCACTCACACTT